>CM051234.1:528109205-529309205 GCA_027917425.1 Gastrophryne carolinensis
TAGAAGTCACACTAGTCACACCAGAGATGTGTAGATAAGGAGAGTAGAGTTCAGCCTGGCCTGAGGCCTGAGCCACAGAGCTTGACACTAGACATGATCAGATGGTGGCACGAGTTGGCAACAGTACTTAGCACTTTACGTGGTCATATGTGATGTGAGTTTGTGTGAGGAATTGGGCAAATATTATACGACATTTTTATTGCTGATACCCGACTTCCCCCTTTGAGATTCTCTGTTCTTAGCAAATGTTACCCTTACAAGGCTAGCAGGAAAAGGAAGTCCATATATGGGCCTGAGGTTATGACACTCAGAAAAGGCAGTTTGAGGATGAAAGCCCCCTGTGGCTCTTCTAACACCTTGGTCAGACTGAGAGGGGCTAGGATCCTCCTTTGCCGGGGAGGTGAGATAGCATGTGGTGCATCAAAAGAATTACACAGGACCTGTGTCTTAAGAGACTGTGCTTAAAGTTAGGCCAAGGAGACGAGAAAAGGGTCACTCTCTGGAGAGGGGTCACTCTGCAGCGTGCTGGAGGTGCCCAAACCCTCTATAAGCTTTTGACATACCCCTTGTGGGAGCTCTTCATCACCACTCTACATCTGCATGTTAAGGTAACTGACTATTATATCTATGTGTGTAACTCGCTGTAACCTGTAACCCACTTCTCAGAACAGCGTTTGTATTCATTGCATTATAGCAATATAGCAAAAAAGTACTATTCACTTTCATTATCTTCCTATCTGGTGATTCAGCAACAGTGAAATTCTCATGCTTTTTTCTCATATGGTTAAATTTCACTACCATGAGAATTTATTTAAACACTTACTGAATCAAGACCATCATGCCAAACTGCATTGAATTTATGTGCACATAGGAGTCCTTAAATAAGCTATACATTGAGCAGGGCTGCTGTATAACTAGTAGTACCAGGGAGTTACAAAAATGGACTCTAATCCCTACTGAAAGTAGTAGTAAACTGCCTCTTTGATGATCAGTGGCGTAAGCTGTTTGAAAGGGCTTAAAGCAGAACAAAATCCAGGGTTTTGACTATCCTGTTTTTTGTTTATTGCCCCTGGGGCATTCCAGATCATCCATAAAAAAACTCATCTTCCCCCAGTACTACGGCACATGTGCAGGCTCTCGTCCAATCAGAGCTGTTTGTCATGCATGTTAATACTCGACAAATGGCTCAGTTTACGGCAATCGGGGACTAGAGTCGAATGTTTACATCACCAAGGGATCCAGCTGAAACAGTTTTGTGCCAATTTGGGATGCTCCAGGGCCATGCTGGGTTTTGTTCCTTTTAACCACATGCAGATGTTGTGGAATAGCTGTACTCCTGAACTATGCGAGAGCGGCCATCTTATTACACATCTGATAGCCCTGCTTACACATGAGTTGTGCCAGCAGCAATTCACAGAAAACTGAGAGGGAGATATGCCCCACAAACACAGAGCAGTTTAGTGCTTCACACACACTCGGAAACATTGCATAAATAGCTTTTGGAAGAATTTTGTGTGATGGGGAAGCTGTTATATGGTTTCTACATCTTATCCTAAAGTGCGGCAGTGCAGTGCATTTAAACAGTTTATTAATGCGTCTAAAATGTATCTAGGATATTTCTGCTGTAAGCAGAGCAATGATGTCATTACAGCTGATATGTTTCTGCTTCTGGCTAAAGATAAGGGATGGCTGCACAGAGATTTTAAGCAATTTTTCAGCAGCAGGGCTCTCAGGTGTAAATTAAAATGGCAGCTTTCAAGTAGTTCAGGAGCACAGAATCTGTCTGCTATTTCATAATATCTGCATGGGGTGAAGCTCTCTCATATAGCTTACATCACTGATTAACAGAGGGAAGCTGTAGGGCAGCAATTTATTTCTTGACTGGAGGTCCACTTCACCATGTTTTCCCAGGAGCTAAAAACACAGAGTGTTTGGGCTGGGGTCGGGGGAGGACAGCATGGCCAGGGCAGGGGGCCCCTTTGGGGATGTGAAACCCTAAAAGCCCCCAGGAAATCCCTTGTTCCCTTGTGGACCAGTCCAAGCCTGTGTATCTGTGTATGTTTTTTCTGAAGACAATAATTTTTAGTTCACAAATCCTACATTTATGGAAAGTTAGGCTAAACTGCATCCAAAATAAACATGCACATTTTAGTGGCAACAAATGGGAGGGGAGTACTGCACTCTAAGGCCTTGATTCAATAAGAGTAGAAAAAAATTCTCATGGTAGTAAAAAATTCACTTATGAGACAATTGTCAATGGCAATGGCACTTTTTACTATGGAGTAAAAAGGAGTAAAAAGGGGTAAAAAGTACCATTGACTTTCATTGTCTTCCAAACTGGTGATTCAACAACATTGAAATTCTTATGCTTTTTTTACTACCATGAGGATTTCTTTCTACCCTTATTGAATTGAGGCCTAATAGAGGAAGTGTCTCCCTGCTCTTTATTTGCCCATATGAAGAACCATTGTCTGTTTACAGACATTGACAAGCACCATACAATAAAGCAACAGAATGAACATGTCACCTAAGCAATTGCTTATTTCATCAAGTACTGAAATTATCACCATACAGCAGATAACCCTTAAATATATTTTTTTTCTTTTCCATCTCCGGGTAAAGCACTTTCCATTCTCAAGAGAGCAGGGGAATTGAGGGAAATTAATT
This sequence comes from Gastrophryne carolinensis, assembly GCA_027917425.1. Lineage (NCBI taxonomy): Eukaryota > Metazoa > Chordata > Amphibia > Anura > Microhylidae > Gastrophryne > Gastrophryne carolinensis. The sequence goes on from CM051234.1 coordinate 528,111,873, forward strand.
AGCATCAAATACAATTTCCAGTACAGGAGAGAGGCGGCTGCACAGAACAAATAGAGGCTATGTACACAGATACGTTCTTTTTGGAAACCTTCTATGCATTGTGGGAGAAAACCTGTGGCTAAGTACAACCAACAGTGTTACATATCTTTTATAGAGGAAAATATTTAACACATTCTATCTGTTTAAGAATAGTTATCTATTAAAGCTGCAGGGAGGAGGATTTGCTGGCACTCTGCGCTCATAGACCACGAGGAGCTAATTTTGTAGGGAGCATCGACCAATGAGAAAATATAAAATACATTAAGGGCTGCGCAAGAAGCCCCCCCCCCCCCCCCCATATATATGCCCTCGGAATTGACCTAGGGTGACCTTGTTGTAAATACAGTCCTGACTAAGTGCCATCAGTCAGGATTTGGCCCCAAAGTCAACCAGCATGCCAGTATGAAGTCCTACAAAAATAAAATAACGGGTCTTTGTATAATCTTGATGTATTAGTGTACAATACTTCAGTATACAATAGACACATTTGAATTAAAATATCTAAGAACACTGGAGCAGAAACTTTATAAAAAACAATATGCGCGTCAGTCTTAAAACATTCAAGCCTTTAAATGTTCATGTGTGACACCCGACATGGGAGCAAACCTTCTGGAGGTACACTTTAAACCTGATAATCAAATTCCCAGACTTCATAAAAAAAAAAAAAAAAAAACGAGATTCATTAGACTTGCCATGCCAGGTGCTCCAGGAATAGTGCAAGTAATCAAGTAGGGTATCAGCAAGCCGCCATGCTGGATAGATTGTTGACCCCAACTATCCTTTAAACTGGTATAAGGGTTCTTGGGTTCTCTTATAGTTCACACAAGAAGCGAAAGAAAACCCTAAACACTACTCTTGCAATCTTCACCTTTTTAATAACACTATAATAAAAAAAAGTTTTACTCATGTATAGTGTTGGGCAAACCCGAACCTCAATGTTTGGGTTCGTAGTGAACTTTGCTAGTTGCGAGTTCGGCCCTAACATGGAAAAGCTGTTGATGAGCTGCTTTTATTCAAATACGTCTGAACTTGCCGAAACCCAAACTTTGAGGGGTTTGCCCAACACTACTCAAGTACCATCAGTCCCCAGGGCTTTCTTGAAGATCTCCGGTGATTTTCAAGCAGGCTGTTAGGAGTGCTAGGCTATGCTGGGCTATGGCATCCTCAGTGGTGTTTGCACCATCCATCCCTTATTGGCATCTGTGGCAGCCACTGTCAGCATGTCATTTTTCAGGGGGACACACCCACAGGAAGAAGATTTTATATCTAGGGGGCATGGCTACTGGTGATTCCCATAGTGTCACAGGGGAAAATAAATAAGGGCTGGCTAAGGAATAAATTGCAGAGGAGCTCATGCAGCAACACATTTACTCTCTTTACTCTGACAGTCAATCTGTCATATGTCATTTTACATTTTCTGGTAACTCGCTGACAAAATCAGCACATTGCTATACCATGAAGCAACGCCAGGAAGGCACAATTTTACATTTCTACACAGACACATATGCTGTTCTCACTTCCCTGAAGTAGGTCAATGTTTGTTTCTGGCAATATATCAGTGTGTACATCCTAGGTCATAATACATAGTCATACTGAATGAATCGCACATTTCTGGAAAAAAGTGAAATGTAATAATAATATCACATACCTAAACACACGAAAAAACAATTGGTTCCTGTAGGGCTGGCACTCTGACAAAATACTAGCACAGCATAAATTGCCATAAACACATGTTTAATTATAACTAATTCATATGGCACAAATACAAATATCCCAATATTCCCTAAAAGGTTAAAAAGCTAGCATAGCATAAATAAACACGGGGGCCCCCCCATTCAACCACACCCCCCAAGCGCTCACACATCCCTCACACAAACACACATTCCTGGCTGGCCAGCCAAACCCCAAAAGGGGGAGGAAGAAAAGCCAAATTTATCAATGAAGGAAGTCACTATGTAAACATTTGTAGCATGGAAATAAAGTGCAAATGCTTGATGTGCAGTTGGTTAAACGCGGCTCATATCCTAAATAGCAGCAGTCAGTTGGCCTTCATAACAGAAGTTTCCAAAGGCTGTAGTAATGCAGAGCTCCAAAGAGTACTTAAATTCAGACAAACAGCATGTGCCTTGATACTTGCATTATGACCAATATGGCGGGAGACGCTCAGGTCAGGCCTGTGTACATACGGCCGTTACGCCTGGCACCACTCGACCGCCTATACTACCTTCTTCTTCAGGCGCGGTTTCAAGTGTCATCATGCGCCACGCATCGCGGTGATGGCTGTTCCCGCACAGATGTCTCGAGCGGCCAGCGTGTGTGAGAAGGGGAGCCGGGGGCGTGGTGGAGCCGTCCGTCCGCCGACGTACGTTTCGCCCCGCCTACTGGGGCTTCGTCAGGGTGACGCAGACCAATCACAATCTGCTATTTATTCCCTTTACCACGCCTTCTTCAAGACGGGCTCAGCTGTTCATCTATTAACTGTTTCATGCCAATCACATACAGCTCGGCCTTTTTGACACACCTCCGTCGCCAGATTACAACTGCGGGCCAAGGATTTCAGGCAGATTTTTGCATTTCATTTAACAAGAGCACCCATGTTTAAGAAAAACTCCATAGAAGCGTTTTGTTGTGGGCATTAAGCATCCATTCAGAGGTTAACTATTTTCCATGTTCACATCAAAATCAGATGCATTACATTTTTTCCTTCACTGGCTATTTTCTTTACTATCTTTAGGAATATTCATCCTCACTGACAATGCATATGACAACTCTTTAAAATTAAGTGTACAGGAAAGGGGAATATATGAAAGAATATATCAAGAAGTCATATATATATATATATATATATATATACACACATAGAGAGAGCAATACAGGGACTACAAGGAAAAATCATATATTTGTACAGTAATATTCTGCATACCAGCAAGTCAGTAAAGGCGGAGGGGGGAAATAAATAATAGCATCACACCTGACCCTTGAAAAAAGCATGTTTTTTGGTGTTCTGTCTAATTTTCCTCTTTTGGAATGTAAAATAAACATCTATGTTAGGATTGTGCCCCAGACCTGCGATTTACTTGTCAGCATGTTGCTTCCATGATTCTCATATTCCTGGGACTCTGTTTTGCTACAGTGGGAGTGGTTTTCATGGCCTTGAGTAAAGACATGGACTACAAGTCCCACAATTCTTCCAATGTAACAGATGAACTCTTTAGCAGCTTTGGCTAAGTCTAAGCAGCTTAATGACCTTTCCAGATAAGAACCTGGTCATTAACACTTGCTACTGGAACACAAGATCGTCTCAAACTGAAGAAGTTGAATTTCAGCAGAATGGGTTAACCTGTTGGCCATGGCTTAACTAATCGGATGATTAGCAAGCTAGAATGCGGAAATAAATGAATGCCACACTGTCTATATGGGGGATGGGAGGGGGTGCCACACTGCTCATATGGGGAATGGGATGGGGGGTGCCACACTGCCTAAATGGGGAATGGGAGGGGGGGGATGCCACACTGCCTATGGGAATGGGAGGGGGGGGTGCCACACTGCCTATGGGAATGGGAGGGTTGTGCCACACTGCCTATGGGGAATGAGAGGGGGGAATGCCACACTGCCTTTGAAAATGGGAGGGGGGTGCCACACTGCCTATGGTAAGGGGATGCCACACTGCCCATGGGGAATGGGATAGAGGGGAATGCCACACTGCCTGTAATGGTGTTTTAGCACAACATTTAGTTTATAATATTTTTTTTTATTTTCCTCCTCCAAATCCTAGGTACGTCTTAGGGCGAAAATACAGTAATGTTTATTCAACAGGGGCCCCACACCCAGTATATTCCATACAGTAAATGTCCCATCTGTTTCTGGAAAAATGCAGACCAGCCTATTGATTCCAATAGAGGCCTACCCATTGCTACACACACTGAAGCCTGCAGGTTGAAACACAGTTTGATGACCTATCCAAGGTGAAAACATTATTCATCAGTATTGCAATAAAAGCTGTGAGGATCTTCTGCAGAAGAAATGGGTGCCCATTTTCCTTTCACTTTTTGCTTTCATCTAGTACCCTATACCCTAAAGCTCTTATGGAACAGTATTTACATATCACTCATAAAAATGTATTCTTGGTTCTTCTTCTACAAGAAAAGGCTGAGGTTTGGCAGTTACATGTTGATATGTGAGATTTATCAGTTGTTTAGGCAGAGAGGGTGTTTCTACAGATTACAGCAATATATTTCATAGTCATGTTAGGTGACTAAGGGTTATGCCACTCTGGACTGTGCAAGTACAGATTATTCCCTAACTTTTCAGATCTTCCAACTTTGATGGAGCATTGTCCAGCTCCCTAAACCACCCGCTCAGCAAGCTCCATGCCTTTGAGGGAACATTGCTGCCTTCTTGACATTGCCCTTTCAAACAAAAAAAGGCAACCTTTATCTCTTCTCCACATTTCAGCTGCTGATCTATTCTTTGTGACAGAAGAACAACATGTAATGGGACCTGAAACATCTGAGTCTGAGGAAGTCATGGCTCTGTTAGCCACCAGTCTCCTCCACTAAAGCAAAGTTCAATTTAGGCAAAACCATTACTCGCCTAGTAGCTGCGATTGTCTGGCACATTTTTACTGCAGCCCTGTAGATAGGACCTGCTGTGACCACTGAGTCAGCCAATCACAGCAGCAGCATCAATGGTATTGGCTTCACTGCAGTTATGGAAGAGTGCGGGGCTTGCCACAACAAGACCGGTATTCTATTTTCCTCACTATCAAATTTTGCCTTTGCAGGGGGATGTTGTAAGGTGAGTAATATTTTAATCTCATCTGAATACCAAATTAGAACCACTGCTTATTAAGGCGGTCAATGCAGTACATATTATTTCATGTCTGCTGCCGTCTAGACAAAGAATTCCAACTCCTGTAAGTGCAGCAACAATAACATAGCCACAATATGTTCTTTAATGTCAGTTCATGAATAATTATAGAGGCAAAAATAAATGAACAATGTGGATGCTGTTGCATAATGTGAATCCCTTCATAAAATCTGTTATACCTCTGCAGCATACTTACTTTCTTATTAAATAAAGTACAAAGTGTTTCGTGTGCTGTAATTTTCAATATGCACCACTTTACATGCTGAAGTATGTGTCCTTGAAATACGTTATTCATTATAAATAATTCCCTTGCATCTCTTCTTTCTTTTATGGGAAGGAATCTCTTCCTATCATATTTTGCTCTGCATACAGTATATTATACTAACATGTAGGCTTTCCTATAGTTATAAAAAATAATCAATGGGTTACTAAAGGATCTAGACCCCAGAGTGTCCTAAACTAGGATTTTGCTATGCCAGACTGGCTTGATAAATCAATACAATGTGCAATAACGCAACTTCAGAACATTTGGATGCCATTTGTAGAGTTCTCACCATTTACTGCTCATAAAAAGAGAAACAGCAATTGTAAATTTGCCAATTAAAGCAGACCTTCACTCTGAATAAGAGCCAATCTTATATGTTTCCCACACCTTGTACATACAGATTGCTCACATTAAAAATCATCCTACCTGCATCTACTGCATGTTATGAGCCTTTAAACATACAAAATGGCGGCTCATGGGCCATCAGGCAGCCTGCAAACAGGAAGTGCCTTCTGACTGTGCTGCTCTGCATTCTGGGACTGACGACCTTTTCCTGACCCCAACACTGCTCTGCCTGAGCAAAGCACAGCTATAACCTGCCCCCCTGTACTTTATCCCACTCTCCTCTCCTTAGTAAGTGTGATGCTTCTGAGTCAAGATGGCAGCGCCCGTATGCTAGAGTTCTGAACAGAGTTGCAGCCCAGTGGGGGAAAAAATAATAGGTAAGTGACTAAAACTAAAAATATATTAATTTTAGATGCTGGGGAATCGTTTTATAAGGGTTTGCGCTTTTCAATAAATCATGGTAAAGGTCCGGTTTAAGTTTTTGGATTTTGCAGTAGTTATTCGATTTTGGAAGTGGGATTTGACACTTTCAATGAAGCCAGAGGGTGGAGGACGGCTTTTGGGTTTAGCAAAACCTGCTGTAACTGGTACGTCCACAATAATTCCAGCAGCAACTTAGTTATTTGCCACAGTATATCTTCAACTTATTGGATAGTAAGACATGGAAACATTGTCCAGGCAACCTGGGTACTCAACTCTTCCTTCTGCGGCTTCCGTGGAGCAGCCTGTCAGCTTGCACGGCCAGCGCTGATAGGCTGCTTGTGGTCACGTATGAGTGCAAATCCTGAAGAGGTGAGTATGCATGTGGCCATTTTTTTATAGCAGGTTTATGGTAATTTTTTTTTATCTAGTTGACCCCTTTCCTGACTCGATTCCATGGAGCCATGAAAGCTGAAGTGGTCCAGTTGTAGCGCTATAAGCTCAAATGCTTACAGCATACTCCCGCCCCAACATGCATTTTAGTGTCCGCTGCTGATGTCATATCAGTGGTGAATGCTCACGTGGTGCGCCCCCTACTAACAATTAACATGGGAGGCTGCTCTCTCATTACTGGAAGCAAGGCCCACACAAGACCTTTACATTCATGAAACCTAATAAACCAATAATATTACCTTAATTCCACTCTGCTTCAATTAATTGACCAGTCTAAAGGTACAGGTCATTGATTGATAACCTAACCTTTTTTCCTAACCTGCGATTAGCAACTGTTTTGCAACTAATCGTCAGATGTATGCTATAATGTATGCACACTGTCAAAACACACAGGGCTTCCTCAATTGCACCTTCTGGTCCAGGGTATTAAGGCCATTTTAATACAACCCTACAAAATCTTCTCGTACATGCAGTGGGATGCCCTAATTATGGTGCCCATGGGGCTGTCGGGTGGTTAGATGCCTTGCTCAAGAGAATTCAGTCATGTCCCATGGCCAGGAACTAAGCTTGCAGTTGTCCAGTCACAAGGATGCGTCCTTCCCTCTAGGCCATGACTGGCCCTAATGGACAATGGCCCCATCTGATGTTTGCAATGGACCCGTTACATTTAGTTATGCCATAATACATTTCCTTCTGCCAGTTTTCCACGTTTAAATAGACCACCAGCTGGTGCCAATGCCAGGGGAGGGGGATGTAAAAGCCCTTGAGGGCTGCTGCAGGATTTTACACATTTTCGCATATATTTATGTGAAAAACTATAACTTGGCAGTAATAAGTAAACCTACATTTTCATGAGAACTCTCAAAGACCAATATCACCATATTCCTTCATTACTGTGGGATGCTTTTAAGTTCAGGATGTTTTATTCCTGATACTAAAACAAGACTAGATGCTAGAATAGCTAGTTCCTTGTAAGTTACTTGGTTGTGAATTACAGCAAGTTGAGTACCAGTCTGTTTGTTTTAAATGCTAGAATAGCTAGTTCCTTGTAAGTTACTTGGTTGTGAATTACAGCAAATTGAGTACCAGTCTGTTTGCAAGAAACCCTTCTTAACATTCTATTAGCACTTTATGCTTCTCCTGCTGGATGTCACCTGGGAAATTATTTTTGGATTTTCTTGAACCCTTCCCTAAGACAGTCATCGCGAGCTTGACCAGAACTGGTGAACCTAACCAGGCCAAAAAAGGGTTTTCAGGGAGCATGAAGTCTCCTTACTCATCTATCAGTAATAGGACCCAAAAGAGTCACAGACAGGTCTTCCAAGGACTGCTCCCAGTCATCCACCTTCACAACCTACGCTACAGAGCTATAATCTCTTATGGTTTGACCATTAATGTCTTACACTCCCTCAGTCAAGAGTTCTTCCCAAAGTTTAGAATTAAATTGACAACTTATTTTTACAATTTAGGTTGAACAGCCAAAAATTAAATAAAATAAATTAAAAACCTTGACTTTTTAAAACCTATTCATTCCTCTCCGATGTCAATTACATCTGTTGTATGCTGCAGAGGATGTTTTGCAAACCATTGCTCATTTAAAGGCACCAGCAAAAAGGTTTGCAATAAAATGATTTCTGTCATAGAGATTAGCGATCCAGTCCATTAGTCCAAATGTCTTATGATTCAGGCTGACCGCAGATTTCCCTCAAATCCTTAAGTAAAGAAGTAAAATCTCACCAGCTCTCTCTCTGACCTCCAGTCTGTCCCATGCCGCTCTCCAGTCGTTGTCCCTTGTCGCTCTCTGCATCATCCACAGCCCTGGCTGGTCTCCCAGCAGCTCTCTCCCTGCCCCAGGAAGTGGCTATTTATAACGGCAAGTGAGCAGACGCCAGTTAACTCTGCCTTTATATAAGGTCCCTCCCTGCAGCGGGAAGCGAGATGTCAGAAGCATGACATCACTCAGGCTGTCAGAAAAAGAGGAGCAGCAGAGGAAGGCACAGGACACCACCGATGGATCAGAGTTAAGTAAGGGTGAAAATAATAAAATAAAATCAGAGTTAAGTAAGGGTGATAATAATGAAATACTTTTTTGTGTTTGGTGAGTTTTTGGACATTTAACTGTTGGAAAACCCTTATACCAGGTCGCAGGGCAGGTAAGGCTGGAAAATCACCTGCCAGCAAGCGGCAGGTATTTCCTGCATCCCCAAAGCCCAGGGGGTGCAGAAGAGCCTGTGAGGGCTATGCAGGCTGGTAACATTCGGGCCAGGGGATAGCAGCTTGGCCTCTGTGCCCTGGTCTACCAGCCCCCACAGCTGGTGCCTGGGCTGGTTTTGCTTGGATGGGGAGGCCCACACCATTAATTTTTTTTCTTTTTAAAGGTTTAACCCTTAAAAACTGAAAAATAAAAGACCTGGAAAGAGGGACACTATATAATTTTTTAAGGATTTATCCCCAGGAGGGCGATGCTGGAGGATATGGATGTCGCCTGGCACCGGAATGGGGACTGAGGTAAGCTTATTTTACCATTTGGCCAAACTCAAATTTCTTGGGGAAATTTGGCAAATTGCCTGAAATTGCCTCAAATTCTTAAAAGTTTGCTCATCTTTACCTCTAAGAGTCTGTCACTGACAGCCTATAATTAATGTCTCCTCCATTACTGGCAGCAGGACAGCATACCACAGAAGGAAGAAAATTTCTTCTAAAACAGCGCTAAAAATATTACAGTGAATTATAATTAAATTAAATCATATTATAAAGGCAGTCCTTTCTTCCACTGGAGTTGATAAGACCGTATTGGTGCAGTCTTCAAACAATTGTAATTTTTGTGTATTAAAACACTAATAACTCCGCAGGGAATATTAATAATAAAATATTTCAATCATCAGCAACACCTTCAGTGTAGAAAAAAATTCAAGCTTTGTGAATCCCAACACCACTTATGGTTAAATCACGTACCAGATTCCTTAGTAAGAAATGCCACAAGTATAACTTCTCTCAAGGGACACTTTATAATAAACAGCAGATGGAATCTTCACAGGTATCAATGAATTAATCAGCATTTACTTCCTCCATAAAACCAAATGGGAATCCAATATAATTTAGGTACTTCTTTAGGGATCAATCCCCTCCAATTGCGCAATTCACATGTGAAAAAATTAGACTAACATAGCATAAGATCCTTAAAATACTGGGCTACCTGCCCACTTTTAATAGTTGCTTACCAGAACAACAAAAGTAACTTGCATATCACAATTAGACGCTGATCCAGTGTTTGACAGGACAGCATAGTCAGTGATGGCTATGTTTAGCTGCTCCAATGGTGCAAAACAACAAAGACATGAATTAGAGGAAATCCTCAAGCCTTGAATAAAGGTTTAACATTTTTTTATCTATGTTTTATAACTGTACTTCAAGAACAATGCTAATAATAATAATAATAATAGCAGCACTATTATTTGAGTAATGTTTATTTAATCTTATTTTTTAAATAATTTCATTATTTCACAGTGTGTAGCTTTTTCCTCTCTTGTGAACTCTCACACACAAATAACCTTAAAGGAAAACTCCCTTTTTGGCATGTGTTCTGCCTTATTGTTTTCCTCTTTTGGAATGTAAAGAATTAGATTTGCGAGGATTGTGCCCCCTGTTCCATGATTCTCATATTCCTGGGACTTTGCTATATAGTGAGAGTGGTTTTCATGGCCTTCAGTCATGAATGGTCGCACAATTCTTCCAATGTACCCAGATGATGGAAAAAAGCAAATGAGGGGATGAAGAAGGGAATGTGAAAAAGAGAGAGAGAGAGAGAGAGAGAGAGAGGGGAAACAAGGAAAACAGAGAAAGACAGATGGAGGGAATAGATAAAAAAAATGCCAGGAATGTGAAAAACAGAAAACAGAAGAACATTTTGGAAAAAAAGATTGAAAGATAGAGGAAATGTAAAAAAAGAAAGGGGAGGGGGGCATGAAAAAATGCAAAAAGGGAAGAAACGTGGCAAAGAGATACAGAGAATGTGGAATGACTAGGGAAACAGAAATAATGTGTGTGAATCAAAAATGTGTGTCCTTCAGCAGTACTGCCAGTAAGGAATATAAAGGGATTCTTGGGGGACCTGATGAGCCAGCAGAGAGCGTCCGTCTTTATCTTACACTTCATTCAGTGTGTTTTTATTTGCATCCATACCAAAGAAAAAGAGGATCCAGATCCACTTTAAATCCAATGTGGACAAAAGTAGGTAAAACGTAGTTTAAAATGGTACATTTAAAATTCCATCCTGAAATTAGAAGACCTCCATGAAGGTATCACAACTCATTTTGGGGGCTGTCCTTTACTCCCCTTGCTATAGAGTAGGGTAATGAGCACCCCCCCCCAAAAGACATTGTTATACCTTCATGGATATCTCCTAACCAGAGGATGGAGTTTTAATTGCACCAGTAAACATTAAGTTTTATCTACTTTCAGACACATTGGGTTTAAAAGGGAACTGGATCCACCATTGGTCCTAATCCGGGCATTGCAGCAGCCCTGAATACCATTAAATGTGAGCTGTTTACTTTACATTAAACCAGACGAACATCCTGGCACAGTTGGAAAAGAAAGGTAGTGGCCATTTTGGAGCTTCCTCTCCCAGGACCTCAGCCATGCTGCTGCCTGGATTCAGCTGACATGCACAGAAAGCCCAGAAGCACTTCCTGGTTGTAGGTGGCCTGCAGCTGCATAAGCCACCATTTTGATTCTAAAATTTACAACAGGAGTTAGAAAATGGGAAATAAATTTGTATGTGCAGCAATCTAAATTGCCTGGGGAGGGATGCATATGGGCACTGTTTGTTGTGTTGGTCTGCTCTGGTTTAAGTCATTTTTGACTGTTGATCTGCTTTAATTGTTCATTGATATGCAGTTTTATTTCTAAAATACCTTTGTCACCAAATCTGACTCAGCATGTACTCTGGGACTGAGAATTTACTGGCCCCAGCCAGCATAATAAATAATTATAAAAGTCAACTACTCATAAAAGTAAAGAATACCTCCTTCGGCAGGGAATGTGGTCAGCACCCCTCTCATGCCCAGGTGAATTAAGTTGTTGGGATTTCGCAGTGTGGGAGTCTGGACATGGGTAGGGGACCGGGCAGCAAAATACCAGACTAGGAACATAGTGGACAGAGGACAAACAACCCGCCTGCGCCACCAAAGAGGCAAGCCACCAACCTCCTGGTACGTGGGAGGTTGGGTACTCGGAGAGCCCGTAACCAACCCAGTTCCTCAGCAGCACTGTATAGGAGGGTAGACCTTTGGTGGTCGCAGATGTGGGAAAGGGAAAACACAGAGCAGACAAGAATGGATGGTCTGGACCCCTGTGCAGCCAGCGGCAGGAACGGGCCCTAGTGCAGCCAGCAACAGGACCGGGCCCCAGTGCAAACAATAGTAGAACCAAGTCCCAGTGCAGTCAACGAAGGAATCGGGCCCCAGTGCAGACAACAGCAAAACCGGCCCCAGTGCAGACAACAGCAGAATCATGCCCCAGAGAAGACTATGGTGGAACTGGGCCCCAGAGCAGACTACAGTGGATCTGAATCCCCGGTGTAGGCAATGGAAGGCTGCGTGCACAGCATAGACAATAACATGAACCAAGACACAAACAATGAGAGACTGTGAGGCCCAGTGAGGACAAAAAGGGCGTGAGCCCAAATTTAAGATTCAGAAGGCCCAAGGGCCCGGCAAGGAGGGGTATAGCAGAGAGTGCAATGATCCAACACAGGGGCAGGACCAGGCACATGCATTTATAGGAATCACCACAGCATAATGAACACCACGTGAGGTTAAACAAGGCAGCTCTAGGACCCAGGGGAGAATTACAACGCTCCAGCAAACACTCAACAACACCACCAAATAGCACAGGGACTAGAACAGCGGACTCTGAGCAATGGCGGAAGGTGGATCGCTGGTTCAAGACTCCATTCTAGTCTGTTCTCACAACACCTGTAGGTCTCTGACTTGTCTAGTCAGGTCCTGGTTATCCTATAAAGCCAAAACTCACTGAGCACGGCCTATTGATCATTTTATGCAAAAGCACTTTAGCACTAGGTCACTTTATTTGTATTTGTTTTGCACAAAGAGATTGGAAATATAGACATTTTTATATATTGGATTGTTTGGTTTTGATTGCACATTTAAAGGGGACATGACCACTGTAAAAAATGTTTTTAATAGGGAATGTTATGTATGTCTTAGATGGAGTATTGTAGGTATATATGTTTTTTAATTAATTAAATAAATGATGATGATGATTTGACTTTATAGCTTAATCAATTCTTATGTGCTGGCCTAAATATAATCTTGTGGTAAACGGAACCACTTTTTCTTGTTAGAATTGTCTGCAATTTATGCATGGTATTGAGATTTTTTGGGCCGGGCACAACTGCATTGTGTAGATTTAAGGTGGTGCGGGATTGTTTGGTCTTCTTGAGCTATAAAGCCAAAAATAAATAATGTGCCGGTTGGACTGAATAGCTACTATTATAAATTACACACCTTTTGTTTTACCAAAATGTTTAAAATATTTAATATAGCTCGAAAAGAGAGCTAAATACAAAAAAATCCAAAATATTAATTAACCAAATCCTAAAAGACCTGCCAAATGACCAGTTAAAAAAGACAAGGCTGTCAATAACATATAGAAATCTATAGATAAAATAATACAGCACCTATGCACCCTATCTGATTGTAAAGAAGACCATTTAACATCAAGATTCTTGATTATGGAAAACAGGTGATAGTGCCAGGCTGGATCCTTCTTGGATACTTACAAAAACTGTATTACTCACTTGATATACGAAAAGATTACACATAGGTGATAGTTCTAACTATAATAAACTAAGAGATTTCATACCTCCTGTGAGTTAACATTTCATCTAAATCAGTAGACAGTACATCTCAGTTGGAACATTGAGTAATATGTTTCAGGCAAAATAATTATGACAATATCCGGGGAAATATTTACATAATCTCAACAACCAGGAGGTATACAATCAGCGGGTGAATTTCCTGCCTGCTTTGGTGATTTCATGAGCCAAATTAGGATACCCAAATGTTGTATATTGCTTAATCTTTAGGTCTTTTTCTGAATACAGCAACATTACTATTATCAGGATGCTTACTTAAAATGATTTAGTAACATTCATGTTTTTCAGTATGCTTTCTTATTTTAGAATTCATCAACCCTACATGCCAGAGGAAAACAAAGAGAACTTAAAACTGAAATGACTACTTACGCATTATTAGTCTACATAATAAAAAGTAATAAAATAATTTACTTACCAGGTGATTGTTTCTGAAGGAAGAGGGGTTCAATCTGGGCTTTTTTATTGCTTTAAAGTGCTCTTTATCAAGTATTGTATAATTATTATAATAAAAAACTAAATATAAAAATAATCACACTGTTGTAGTGGTTGATTTTCTCAGTATCGTTTTTTGCGGTTTTGGTGCAGTTGGCGGAGGCTGGCTTCCAGGTTTTAAAGGAGGATGAGTAACACCACTAGTAATGCCTAGTCCACCATTTTCCATAGGATATGATGGTTTTGATGTTGGTGGTAAAGGACAGTTATGAGGGAGTTTTGCTGCTAAGTGCACAGGCTCGCCATGTAAATGTACCTCTCTGTTTTTTGTTTCCGATCGAATATCACAGTCTGGACAGTAGCCATGATATAGAACATCTTCACTAAAGCGCACTCGTTCTCTTGTTGTTGGCTGAGAACATCTATCCTTTTCTGATCTGTGTGGCAACGGATGTCCTGTCATCTTATTCACTTTAACGTTATGAATTGCACATACGTCACCATTCGGAAGATTGTTAGGACCCCCAGATATTCCCCCATTTTTAAGTAACATTCCATTATTCTTCATAGAATTAGTAGAGTTCATCAACCTTTGAGTTTCTTCAAATTTCAAAGGGGTTAACCTTGGAGGTGGCGGTGGTGGATTTGGCTTCCTAAGTACTGTCAGGACAGCTGATGGATGTGCAGGTGGAGTTATTAAAGGTGCATTCGCTCGTACTTTAACCTTGTCTATGCTGGAGGCCGTTGTGCTACTTGAGCTGCTGTTCAACGTGTCGGTTTTTGAGCTGTCTGTCATCTCATCCTCCAGCTGCAGGTCTGAAGTTAAAGTGTCAATCTGGTCAACCACCTATAAAGCAAGAGAAAAAAATATAGTTACTACTTGAACACATTAACGATATAGGCAGTGTTTTAGTCACTTTCTTGAGTAATAGATACCAAGAGATCCTCAGTGTGGCAAGTGGAAATGACTGAACAGTATTACAAATAATTTGACAGCTATAAAATGAAAATATGTTTTATACATCTGTGGTTAAGAAAAGTGTCAACTCCATTTTCAAACCCTTCAATGAGACGCACATCTAAAATGTGTTAGTAGTGCACTTCACTATGTTGATTATAAACCTCTTGCTGGACTTAAATAAAACAGCAACATAAGTCTTTAAAACATTTTTGACTGTGGGGTTGATTTAGCACTGGTGCAAAAAGTATAGTTTAAGTAAAAAGAGCACTTTAGTTGAAAAATGAGAGGGAAATAAACTTTTTACACCTGGCATTAAATTGATGTCTAGGTAGAAAATAAAAGGAAATTGCACATTTTACTCCAGGAAAATCATAGTGCACTTTTTCCACCCTTCGATTTAGCTCCAGGTGTGCATCTTACTGCTAAAGTGCACTTTTTAATCCTTACTTTTCACTTAGTTCTGATTTCCCCCCTGTATGTCTTAAATTCCAAAGTAGCTATTTTGAAAATGAATCCCAGGTATTTTCAAAAGAATTCAAATGTGGAAAATCTTTTTAAATGACATTAATAAAAAAAACCCTGATTCTAGTTATAACTTATAGGTGATTATATATATATATATATATATATATATATATTTTTTTTTTTTTTGTATGTATTGACCATTTTTAACCTAGACAGCTTATCCCTTTGTATACATTAGATGTGTGCGGTCTTTCAAAATCCCTGTGTAAAGTTCTTCTATGTCCATCTTTTGTATTCTTATTAAATAACCAACAAAATTAA
Organism: Gastrophryne carolinensis; assembly: GCA_027917425.1. Lineage (NCBI taxonomy): Eukaryota > Metazoa > Chordata > Amphibia > Anura > Microhylidae > Gastrophryne > Gastrophryne carolinensis. Next base: position 528,127,344 of record CM051234.1, read on the forward strand.
ACATTCCTTCGTATCACGGCACTTGACATTTTCCTTACCGTTTGCTCAATATTGTTTTAGGTAGGCTTCATATATTTCTGGTCATTTTGCATTTCAGAAAGTTTAATTTAACCAGTGAAGGAAATTCTTTATCCATATACTTAAAAGTAGGTACACTGATAAATCTTATTAAAACTATATTTTTAGTATGGACCTTTACAGGGGCAATTTAAAAAAAAGGCTTGTTTGGAGAATGGGTGCGGCAGCATACATTCACACATTTATTTTTTGGTAGTCCACCCCATGCCACCCTCATAGTGACTGCTTCAGCAGTGTCAGAGTATCAAGCATAAGAGACTACTCAGGATAGTTTCTTCAGTGGCATGGATATTAATTATCACCCAAGGTTGATTTATGTCTCTGCATTTCTGAAATTTATGCTGCCCATGCTGCTCCCATGTTTGGTCAAATTGCCCATCACCTTCCGTCCCAAGTTTTAAGGTAAAAAAGAAAGACATGTAGATCTTTCAAATAATTTCTATAATCTGCAAGATGTCTTTTTCTAAATTTTTCAATTGTATTTATATTTATGTATAAATAAATTATATAAATTTAAAAGTTTTATACAATATAGGTTGTTAAATGGCTATGGGAGCGCTCCCTTTAAATGTGTGAGGCTGTAGAGAAATTCTCTTATGGCATATTAAGCTACTGTGGCTTACTCTCAAAAGTAATCATATATTTTATTATATTGGGGTTGGCAGGTTTGTGATTCAGTTGCACCGTCAACTTTCAATACTACAAAATATATGTTCTGATGAAAAGAATAAACAACAGGCAAAGTGATACCCTGAGCTGCTGAAAATGCAAGGTCATCTTTAACACACTTTTTACTAACGCTGGTATCAGGAACTCACTAACTGCGTCCTCGCTCCCGCGCCGTCCCCGGGCAGCTGGCTGCGCAGCTCCCGGCTCGCGTTTCTGCCGAGCAGCGGCTCGGGCGGTGTCGGCTCAGGCGGCGCTCAGCTTGGCCATGCCCCCCGCTCTCAGCTCCGGCCCGCGCGCGAGCACGTGTCTCTTATGCCCTCCGGCGGCGCTACTCTCTGCGCGCCCGCCGGAGGAGAAGTTAAAGAGCCTGCGGGCATAGCTTGGGGAGGGACTCCTCCCTCTCCCCTCTTAGTGTGCCAATGAGCCCTAGTGTTGTATTTTGGGCCAATGAGCCCCGGCAGCGAGATTCTGTCTTTACGCCCCTTCCGTTTTGACCCAATCCATATTGAGTTCTATGTTGCACCAATTATGTCCCTGTCTCCTTTTTCCAATCATGTCCTGTCCCTATAAAGTCTTCCCCGCCATTCACCCAGTGCCTGTGATAGCGCCTTGTACCTAGTATTGACCTCTGTGTATTCGTTATTGATCCTGTTGCCGACCACCGCCATAACTGACCATTCTCGATCTGAAACCCTGTTGCCGACCACCGCCTGAACCGACCATTCTCGATCTGAACCCCTGTTGCCGACCACCGCCTGAACCGACCATTCTCGATCTGAACCCCTGTTGCCGACCTCCGCCTTGAACCTTGACCTCGAGTTGCCTAATCCTTTGTACCGCCACGTTCTCTGTCTTCCCGCTGTCGACCTCTGGCCTGTCTCTGGACTTCCGCTACTAACGCTCTAGCCATTAGGTTCTCCGGACCTCCTACCAATAAGCTCTCATCCTTTGAGCCATTGAAGTCCTGGGGGCAACCGATCCCGGCAGGCGTATTCTGCTTCCCGGCAAGCGGGGGCTCCTACAGGTGAAGCTGGCTGCGGAGATTGGGGGTTGAGGGCTTATCTGGAGGGCTGGAGTTACCCTGAGCGTGACAGCTGGCATCCTTATACCTCTCACGCCCTATGTTTCCTTCCAGCCTGAACCACCCATCACCTCATACAGCATTAATAAACCATTCCTTGCAGGATAGGGCACCAGCTCCTCTCTCTTCTTCAACTGGATTTTCTGGTCTTCCCGTGCTGCTTGGGACAGACCACACCACTCAAATTATGGTAGAAGTTTTATCAAAGATGTCTTCACTATACACACATATCACACCTGTTGAAAAATCCCCTGGTCCATCTTTTAGATAAAAGAGTTCTTGCTGTGCTTCTGGCTGACATGCATTTTGTTTCTGATCACATGACATCCCCAAAGCACTTTTGCTTCGGGAAGTCACTTGATCAGTGACGAAACGCATGTCAGCCAAGAGCACAGCAAAGATACCTAGAATATCACTCCCAAGCTGTGGTGGTAAGTGAAAACAGTGCCTGTAATGTGGGGTCTGTAATGGGGGGATTCAGTACACTGTCTGTAATGGGGTGATGGGGAGGAGGATTTTAGCTACCATTTATTTCTGAATTTTTCTTATTTTCCTCTTCTAAACCCTGGGTGAGTCTTATGGGCATGTGTATCTTATGGGCCAGAAAATACTGTAAGTAAAATTAAAAAAAAAAACTCTACTTAGAAAAGTCATAAGTAAATAAAATTAAAGGAAAATAAAACTATTAAAGAACTGTATAGAACTAAAAACAAATGCACTGTATATTCTTTTCATTAGAACATATAGTTATATAGCAGTGGGAATTGACAGGGCAAATTAAGTACAATATAATAAAGATAATAGACGAGACTGAGAGCAGCCATAATGGCCCGACATGCCACAAGAGAATATATCTACAAGCCATTTAAAGGGAGCACACCCATTTTCATTTAACTCTGTGACTACAACAAAAGTTCCTAGTGAACTTACCTAACGAATAAGTGCAACACCCGCTATTCATTCATCATTGAACTTTGCAAAAACATACAGTGTATAATCTGGTTGCGGTGGTGGTAGTACAAGAAATTCTTCTATCTATCTGTTAGACATAAATACAACAAAAAATTGTACGCTAGAGACCCGAACCCAATCCAAAGTCCCAGGGCATGGAAATACAGCCACGGTGCTATGTATCTATAATTCCAAATCTAGCTGACATGATATGATTAATTTTATACTACTGTCAAACAGACTATAGCCAAAGCTTGGAGGTTACCAACCTTGTTGTTAATGGAGGTTAATGAGAAATGAATATGTATATGGTTTATGAGAAAATAATTGGGTGTCCCAGACCAGGCGCCTCCGCACCATAATTACCATTAAAAATGTGGAAATAGCCTGTAACAAAACGCCCATAATTAGCCTAAATAAAATAGATCTTATATTCTTATATACTAATATATATATATATATATATATATCATACTTATATTTCCAGATATTCAAAACATGTCTATGCGGTCTAAAGATACATTTTATTACAGGAGCTTGCCTATCAGAATGGCTTTCTTTTCAGAGAAAAACAAATGATGCTGCAGAACAACCTTTCTATGGCTGATAGATTTCTCATTTAAAAGTTATTGCCTGGTAATGGCGTGTGATCATAATGGCGTGTTAATATAAGAATTGTGTGGCTCTGTGTCATTGTAGCCACTGAGAGATACTGAGTCTTATTTAAAGTGGACCAAAACCCAGGTTAGTCAAAAGTTTTGACTATCCTGGGTTTTGGTCCTTTCCCGATTGGGGTGCCCCACTGTGTGAAACCCCCCAGATCACCGCAGCAACTCACCATATCCTGGTCCCAGGGTGCGTCTAAGAGCAGCAGCTCTGACGACCGCATCCTCCGCCTCCCTCTAACAGGGAGTGTGCACTGCACTGCTAGAGGGGAGCAGATGATGTGGACATCAGAGCCGCTGCTCTTAGAAGCACCGTGGGACCGGGATAACGAGAGTTGGCTGCGGCAATCTAGGGGGTTTCACTCAGCTGATTGGGGTGCCCCCGGGAAAAGGACCAAACCCAGGATAATCAAAATCTCGGGTTTTGGTCAACTTTAAGAAGTGTCAGCGCCACACAGCACCACATTTTTGGCCTCAGCGGCACTGAGCATAGGATTTAAGATGTTTATTTAACACTAGCACCGAAAATTATGCAACGCCGGGTGCTGTGGTTGTTGATGCAGCGCCAGATGAAACCTTAGAGCCCAATGGGAAGAATTGGATTGTAGTGTTTAATGCTTATAATTAATATTTATTTCTACAGAACTTGCATTGGGCCTTGTTAATAATTGACAGGACCTAGATGGGTCAAAATGTTTTTTTGGGGTTATTAAAATGTATGTTAATGGTTTAATTTGCTTAACAATGTGTAATTAGGACACCAAAGCAACCTAAGCGCACTGTAAAGTTTGTCCCCTTTGTTTCCAGCAGTGACTTCTTGTGACTGTAATAGAAAAACTATGGCAAGTGCCGGAAAAATACAGCACCAAAAATTCCAGGGAGGAAAAAAAATCATAAGTATGCTGGGAGCACCGAAAAAGCGGGAGAACACAGTGGCGCTCACAGGCGCTGGGATAATCATCCGATGGGTCCAACGAGCACTGACATAGGCCAGCCAATACCTAAGTGCTACAATTTAAGCTAGTTAGTAGCGTTCTGCCCAGCGACTACTAGCGCCAATGTAGTACACAGCACAGCACCAGATATATCTGCCGGCTCTCCGAAGGTAGCACTATAGCCACAAAAATGATGCTGAAAGTCACACATCATCAATAAGGGCCATTATATTTAAATTGGTGTAAATGTGTATTTTTTCTCACCATAGAACTATAAAAAACAGCATGCCCTTTCTTCTAAATACTGTATCTCTAAATGCCAGATGAGTGGCATGCCATGCGCACAGGCAGACCTTATGTTCTGCTGCCACAATCACGCAGAGCGGAGGGAGCGGGCATGCTGTGGCTTAGCTCTAGTGATTTGCTCTATTCCACAAGGAGATGCCCCATAGGAAATGTGCTCACTTTAAACCTCCAAATCCATGTCTCCAAACTGATAACATAATGCTATCTAGCCTCTAATGCTATAACATTTGTTTCTCTTCCAGTGGGGAATTTCTAATAAGGTGTAGTGATAATTGCCATGGAGTTCCGCTTTAATGTCTAAGAGATTAGGTTTGCCATTTTTTGGCAGTAGGTCGGCTTTAGTCAGCCAGGCTGTAAATCATAGTGTTGATGAAATAAAAGTGTGAAATTGAATCAGTTGTAAGTGCAAGAATCTAATTAATATTTGACTGTGTTACACACAATTAAGCTAATCAAGTGTAATAAAAGTATGCCTGTAGACCTGATTTAATCAGTTCTATGCACACAATGTATAGACAGATTTAGTAGGAACAAGGTGCAGATTTAAATAGCCCATCTGCTATGTAATTAATTTCAAATTCTAAACGACGAACAGCAACTAGATGTGTAACTAAATGTGATTGGTCCTTGGTGCAGATAATGGTGGCCACATCATTGCTCATAAAATAACTTTTTTCTTTCAAAAAATTGAAAGAGTTGGACACAACTAAAAAAGCATGAAAGATTGAAAGAGAGAGGCCAAATGGTGCTTCCTTTTTATTTATGACTTCATGTGAATGCAAATCTTTTAACTAAGGTAGAGGGGCAGGTCCGGCTCCAGGTTTATGTGGGCACTTGGGCGGTATGGTCTCAGTGGGCCCCTTTGTGGTGAGGACCATGCTATTTGGACCAAACTCTAATTTTGGTCTACTTTGAAACGCACCAACCCCTTTAAACCTGACCTCAGAGACTAAATGAATCTAGATTCTCCTGTATATGAGATGCCCCTGTAAAGCGGACCAAATTGAAATTGCTTGCATAGTGGGTAGGCCAGCGATCCCAGGGGGTTTCACACAGTAGGGTATCACAGATTGGGATGCTCCAGGGATAGGCAACTTAAAAGCAGAACAAAACCCAGCACTTCCTCCCCTGGAATCTAAATTGAGATGCCCCGTTGTGTGGAACCCCGCTATCCGAGGAGATGTGGCCACCAGCTGTGGTGGTGCCCTCACAATCTGCCACCCGTCAAGCACCATCGCACACCCCGAAAGCTGCTCCTATCAGTGTGCACCCCCAGAGGGTGGTGGCCCCACGACAGCTGCCCCACCTTGCCGAGTGCTGACGCCCGCCCTGTAGAGGGGGAATAATAATGGGGCCCCTGACCTCATGGCCCTGATGTGGGTACTGCCTCTGTAGTGCATGTAGTTATGCCTTAGCAGTAACTTTCACTCCTTCGTTTGCAATATTGGTTGGTAACATGGGGAGGCCTTGACTGGCGCCCAGGAAAAATGGCTCACGTGTCTGTTGGTGGCTACTCAGAGGGCAGCATTTCAGCCGAGGATCAAGGTGAAGGTAAGGATTTCTGGATGTTACAGGGCCCATTGTGCCAAGGAGGGTGGGGGGCTTCAGCAATCTGGATGCCCCTCTGAGCTTGTCACAACGCCATCCTGCACCCATTCCTTAGAAATAATGTGTGGTACTGCTTAAGTGCATTTGGAGCTTCCTCCTGGTCTGGTGGGCTCTGGTCTGCTGCTGGGGGAAGCTGATATTGCAACCTCCCGCTGGCATCTGTAGTTAGAGGGGGAAAAAGCTCCCCCTCCTCCTGTCTTGGCATTCCACCAAGCCAATAGGGACCACTGGGGCAGGGAAGCTATTATACCACAAAGAAGGAGCATCTGTGGAATCCCCCATGTGACTAGTGATATCATGGAAGGGTTATGGAGGGGGGTTTTCTGGGGAATCTGGCATTGATCTGAAGCCCAACACTATTTACCCTATCCATATATATATAGCAGTTCTCATTCTTCATATTTTTGCTCTTCATAAAAAATGAACAAACTAACTATGAAATTAAAGTTTGGTCAGTTAGAAAGCATTACCAACTGGCTAGTTTTCCAATAAGGCTACTTTATCAATTCACAGATATGGAAAGCATAATTAAAGACTGTTAAATGCAGGCTTGGACTGGCCCCCTTTGTTACCAGGAAATCTCCTAGAGGTCCCAGGAACACCTTTGAGGGGCCTCATCATCAAGTTATTAAACACAGAGACAATAAAACTTAGCATAAAGTTTCTGTGCATGGAATGAATGTAAGCCATTAATTATTGCATCTAATGTTGGGGTGGGCCCCCAACAGAGTCAGGTCTACTGGTGAGCCCCAGGCATTCCAGTCCTAAACTGTTGAAATGTGTTATCTCTTTAAAGGCCCACGGATATGACATTTAAATGTGATTCAAACAAGGGGCCTTGTACTAGCATTACATGAGGAAAATGACCAAAGCCCCTGTCCAGCATTTCAGTCAAAAATTACAGTCATTGCATTAGATTAAAAACTGACGCCATTCTTGGGGTGGACAAACAATCAGTTCTAGTAATGCAGACACACAATATACTGTCTTTTATCGCAATCTTACAAGGACAGCATCCACTAGTTGGCCTCTGTTTTAAGTAGTATTCCAGTCTTTATAACTGTCAATCAGGATGGGTAGGTTATAAAAAGCAACATACCTTTTCCCCACAATCCAAAGCATCGATGACATCGCTGGATTCAGGACAAGGTTGGGTTTTTTAATGCCCTGTCCTGCCCCAGCAAGGGAGAGGGTGCCAAGAAGGTTATATAGAAAAGACTTTCACTTTCAGCACTACGCAGAGAATCCAAAATTAAAGTAATACAAACTTTTAGCTATAGCTTCTGCCTCAGTGTCTAATCACTCTGATACAGAGATTACATATATAAGCTATATACAGCATTATAGACTATATAAAATTGAAATAGGTTTTCTCTTGAGTTTTATCTTGGGTTTCATAATGTTTTCTTGATGCTGTCTGTACAGCATGTGAAGAGCACAAAGTATATTTATCAAATGGTTTGTAAAACTTGTTAATTCATGAAACCATCTGAAACTTGTTTTGTCATTGTAACATGATGATGTTGTACAATGTACTAAATTGGGACCTTTTTTTTTTTTAACACAATGTATATATACTCAGACGGCAGCTGTGAGTACGGTAAACACACCCTTTGCATTTTGATTAAACATTATAAACCCTCCTGCCTTCATTGGTGGCAAAAGGATCATAGGTCAGAGTTTCGTGCTACACTGATTTACCACAAAGACAGTAGGATGTAAATGCCATTCTTTGAATTGTATCACTGCTTTTGCATCCTCTAAATTAAGCTGCTGGATCTAAATAAATCACTGGGATACATTTCAACAGATGGGCCAGCTGCTCTGCATGCATTACAGTCACACCCAGATTTACACCTACAGCACTTAAATTATTCCGGGCCATTGTGTTAGGCTGAGTAGAGCAGAAAGTTCTCGTTCACATTCACTCCTATATACCTGGAAATGAACCATGCTTGTTTAATCAATCAGAAAAGCAGATTTTCTGTTCGTAACATGTGTGAATTAAACCTTGCATGTGAAATAATTATAATAAGTAGTAAAATGTAACCACGATTGGTTTGGCCTTACATAAAAGCATTTACATAGTAGTCAAATGTTATCACAGACCATATCTGACACTGTTTGCAGCCAAGCCATTGCCAACTTTGCCACACCTGACCATGTACGTTGCCAAGCATTTTTCCCAACCCTGCCACATCAGACCACATCTGGTGCCAAGTCTGGTGCCGGTTCCAGGCCTTGGCAACTGCCTACACCATGTATCAACAACCACAGCTTGAGGTATGTGGCTTTGGAATGTGCCTTAACAATGATCTGTTATAATAGGCCTCTGTGCATGCGCAATCGTCCACGCACAGTGTGCAGAAGTTCACGCACATGCATTGGAACTAATGCCTATAAGATCTTGTTGAACATCTTCACACATTGCACTTTTCTATCTGCGGTGCCCCCCCCCCGGCAGTACCTAAACATGGATTGGCCTTGTATGTGCAACATACTGTAGAAGCAGATGTAGAAATTATTACACAGTCTTTTGTACAATGAGATGACAATGACCATGACGTAGAGCTTATATGAAAGTTCAATTAAGATTGGTCACTGGTGTAATCCCACAGTGCATATATCTTCACACAAAACCTTTAAAAGTGAATCCTTACCAGAAATGGCAAGAAACAATGCAAACATAAACCTAGGGGTCTTAGGGCTATATTACTGGTCACTTTAGAAACTGTTGTCACTTTGAAAATCCAAAAAGGCATATCCAGTTTTCAAAAGTCACAATTTACTCACACTGGAGTTGCATGTAAATACAAAATAAATAAAAACCTAGTGCAGCACTGTATAAAAGATGTCAGTAATTTAATAAAAGTAATTAAAAACCCTCACAAAGGAAAAAAAACATTAAACCGCACAGTAGACAATACAGCCGTAGACTATAACCTCAATGTCAAACCATAGGAAACCTTCCGGGTAGAACCCCCTCTTAGACAAGGTCCAGTCCTCTGGAAGATATGAACCGCTGACAAACCAATGCGCTTTGACGCCTTCCGCGACTTTAACTAGGCTGCCTAGTTGAATTCAGGGAAGGCAACGAAATGCATTGGTGGGAAGAACCTAGTAGTGCTGTTGATAAATCCTGTCTCAATCATCAATAACATCAATAACAAATATGTCTAACAGGTATAAAAACAGGGGGTTTAGTTGCATATAACTGCAGCTACATGTGGAAGTCATATTGCCCCAACAAGAGAGTGGTCCCTACTCTAAAGAGTTTGAGCCTCGTTGCTAGGACATGCATTGCAGCTAGTAAAATAAAAAGGCTATTAGGTACACTACACAGGGGAAAGGTCGTAGCTTGCTAGTGTTGGGTAGACCCCATCTCTTATGCACACACCTGAAGATATTTACAACTAAACTTCTGTTTTTCTGTATCATGGAATTGCTCAGTATTAAAAATTCAAATAACATCCTGGATAGCAAGAGGGGCAGTTCCTTTTACACTTCAAATAAAACAAAATTTCAGCCAAGCTGGTGTTTTCTTCTGCTGATAGGAATAAAATCTAGGGGTGACAGGTTTTTGAGCATTCTATTCCACTTTTACTTGGGTGATAGGCTCCATAACAATGCCTGTCTTCTGAGCAGCATAAACCACTCACATAAAGCATTGCATGATGGGTAAACGCATCTACACAGATCAGAAGAATTACAATAGCAATAATCTGTTGTTCAGTCTGTACAGTCTTAGGAAAAAGGCCATTAAATGTAAGCAATTTTTCCCTGTAAAATCAGGATTATTTTTCCTTTCAATAAAAGTAAGGATTTTTTTATAATGCTGAGTGTATGTGTGACCCCCCCCCCCCCCCCCCCCAAACCTTGCTGCTGTATGTAGCAAATGTATTTTATGAATGGACCTTTTTTTGCGATACCAATCTGGAAATACTCAGACGGGACTGATAGACGCTTCCACTAGATTCCCCCCACACCAGCTACATATTTTCTATTTTTCCTATTTCTTTTTTCCTTGCACACAGTTCTGTGGTCAGGTTGGACGAGCCCCATGTTGTTGTTGCTAAAGCAGATAGCTGCTTTTTCATGCAGTAATGTAGCTTGGATTTGTATGTTATCCTTGAGAAAGGAAACCTGTACAACCCTGTAAGGTTGGATAGTTTCACAATAGAGGACAACCTTCATAAGTCGGCAGAATGCCAGCAGAGAATGTATTTAATGCTGGCAGTTATGGAGTCAAATGGCTAGAAGTAATCTAGACATGCTATAATTTGATGCACTGATAAAGCCAATGCTCATTGCCTGTCTCCTTATGTTTGTGGGAAACTCAGCCCAGCCAGCATGATAAATCAGGAGGGAAATTTTGTTGGCAGGTATGTCACCTTTCCCCAGTTCTGCAGGTTGATTTTTCTCCAGCCCTGTCCTTCAAAATGACCATTTACCTCAATACACCTGGATAATTAGAACTTATTTCAACCCAGTTAATTGGCTGAGCCCAGGTGTGATCAGAGGGGTGATGCGGGTGACAGCCACCCCACATTGAGCAGAGCGCCCATCCCATGACTAAGTCACTGGGTTTCCAGGAGATAATGGTGGGGCAATATGGATGCTAGTGAGGGAGGGCATGGGGGAGTCTCTCCACCTTAGAGTCAGTGCCTCTACTGTTCCCCAAAACAAGGACTTCTCCAATACTCAATAACCACTGCTGGGCATAGGTCTCAGATAGGGGCAGTCACACCTCACCGTAGTCTAGATACTGCTTCACAGTCTCATGGTCCCATGGGATCTTGGCTCCCTATAGGGGAGCCTCATCTATCCAGTTCCCGCCTGGGCTCCCCTGGGTTCCTTCCCACCAACCACCCAATACCTGGTCTAAACTAGCAGCCGTGGAGATGGGGGCTGAGGGTGGATGCCCCCGGGTAAGCTACTTTTTCCCTAACCTGTTGCCTTCCTAGAGGATGCCACCCTCTTTCCATTTTAGCCTTTCCTTCTCCCAATTGCTTTACAGACGCAGACCACCATCAGCCTGAGCCCAATGGGGACACCCAGGAATCCCTTGGGGAGCTCTGGGAAGAAGGGGCACTGCCCGGGACCAGTGTGGGCCCACTTCTCCATCCCACCTCCAGTCTGGTAAGTGACTACTACATTATGATTGGGACCCCTGGGTGGGCACAAGACAATTTCCCACTATTTTGGTTTCCTTTTCTCAGCCTGCAGGCACCTCTGTCCGGAGCCACCCCCTCCTCACATGAAGGAAGCCCCAGGAGAATCCCGCTGACACCTCCCCACTCTGACCTCTCACCTCAGCTACCCCCTGTTTTCCCCCCCAATAAGGCCCCCGTTTTGCATTGAATGGTTGTGTTTGTTTTTTTTTTACTAAAAGTGCAGGGGTTGGCGTATCTGTATTAGGGAATGTAACTTTAAAATATTTGAAAATGCTTACCTACAAACATAAAAAACAAACATGACATCAATAATAAATAAGAAAGTGTATTATTTTGCCATAAGTTTTCATATGAAAATAAATCAACAAATAATGGAATCAATATTAAACATCTATATATGAGTATGTTAATTAATTTCTATGACTGAATAAAAAATATATATAATTATTAATATATATTACTAGATTTACTAAAGCTACTGTGTATACTGGCCTTCTGTGGCATTGCATGCACAGTGGACAAAGTAGTATTCACTAAGATATTTTTGCTTTAGCACACTCAAAGACTGAAGAAATTCCATATTCCAAGTTCTGAGCACAGGTTACAGGGCATGTTTCCTTTCTGTTGGCTCGAGTAGCCTAAATTATATTTAATTTATAACATATTAAAATGTGGAGAGGGGCCAGGGGGTTAAATCCTACCATGCATGTCCTGTGCCTGCAGCACTGCCAACCTCAGTGTTTGCTTTTACTTTCAGCCAGAAGATCATTCCTTTCTATGCATTTGGAAACCTCCCTTCCTTCCTCTGTGCATTGTCCATTATTTGAGGTGATAGTCCTAGCTAATGAAATGTCCTTCCATTCAGAAAGTATGCCTATATTCCTCCCACTCCTGGCTGCTAACCACTCCCTCCTTTCCTCTTCCTGTCAATCCTCTCAGCTTTTCGCCTCCTCTGCGTTCTGAAGGAAAGCCTTATGATAATACAAGTAGTACACTCAGAGAAAAGACACTTTCTCTATCTGGGAAATGTAGAAATCAACATGTTTTCCTTGCATTGGGAGCATCGGGGGGTGATTGGTCCACTTCAGCAGGCATAGGGGTTGTCTTCTTTCGGGGAAAAATTGGCCGTTCATGTAAGCATCAAGCTGCCGTAAGAAATAGTTAAAAATCATGCCACTTGAGATTTTTAACAATTAAACTTACATCTGACATTAATCAGTTTGGTATTTTTCATTAGGTATCATTTTTTTTTCTTACCAGTAATTCATGATAAAATGATTGCCGCTCTATGCCGCTTTCATTTTAACAATAAAACAGTCAGCGGGGCTTGTAACCTTTTTTTCTTTGTTTAGAAAAAAATGTGTGCAGGATTGTAACCCAGGGCTCAATGGCCAGACCCTGATGAACCGTTATAGTGGTCCCTGGCTCACTGGTCTCATCTACTATCTTGATTACATGTAAGAAACAGAGACCAAACAACAAATAGAAATAAAAAATGAAAGGACACTTCATTAAGCAGCTAAAGATCTTGCAGATCCATATAATAAATAGCATTTGTCTATCAATATTTGGCAAACTATCCAAGGTGAAAATAATACTGGTAACTATATGAAAGGTTGTGGAGAACAACATACAGCCATTTGTGGAGTTATGATGACTTTCACCTTGAACAGAGTACAAGATACGGACTGACAAAGGGTGTTTGTTATATGGACATTTATGAAATATTATATATGAATGATATGAATATATGAATGATTTTAAAAGTAATATATGCCCGTGTTTCTATGTATCCCTTTTAAACTTGACAGTAATGTCTTGGAGCACAAAATGAATGTTCTGTAAATGTATTGTTAGAAGTGTATTGTACTGTGAAGCCTCTTGATGCCTTTTATACTTATAGTCTCACACTGTGCTCAAGATAAAAGAAACAATGAAAGAACTGATAAGTACTATGGGCCTCCCAGGAATAAGGAATAGTCCTTGTAAGTCACATAGTCTATCATCTATCTATCTGTCTACCCATATAAATATAAGCTGCGCCCTCCTAACATTTTAAATAAAAGCACATAAAAAAATAAGCCATAGGCCATTATAAGGCCTTCATTGTCAACCCCTATCTGGCTCTTATAATGCTCAACACTGCAACACCTACTACTATGCTATGGATGATTTTCTATGATTCTATGATGATTTTTTAATAATTCCTATGACACTTTACCAAGAGTTCCTTCATAAGTGTTTTACCTGTGTATTCATCTACACGGTTGGGTATATGATCCAGCTCATCTTTGTGTAAAGAAAAGTATCCTCCTTCCACGGGCATTGGGCATTAAAGCGGAACTTCAGTTACAAGGGGGGGGGGGTACAAAGAAAAAACCCATATCTCACCTAGGTACCAGTGTTGTCCTCACTTGAGCAGGCAGGAGCATGGAGTTGGGGGATGTGACTCTGTGTCTTCCAGCCAAGGTGGCAGTGGCCAGGATCCAGAGCACCGGAGGTATGGGGTTTTTCTCTTAGTAACTCCCTGTCCCACCTCAGTGCCAGGGTAGTGTTGCAGGGTGGGGTAACTGAAGTTACGCTTTAAGTATTGGTGGCTAGGAAAGGCAATCCTCCCACATCGAGCAGCGTCACAAAGCTTCTCCTTTTATTGGTTGTATGAATTAGCCAAAATTCAAGTGTGCATTAGTATTCCTGGATATCCTCCCCCCCTCTGTCATGCTTTAACTAGGCAGGTAGTCACACAGCAGGGGGTTGGAGTCAGGATGCCTGCCCTCACTGTAACAGCCAATAGCTGGAGGAAGTGGCCAATGATTGTGGCTTGGTAATCAAGGAGATTGCTGAAACTGTCTTTCCAGCCCTAGGCCAATATTAAAGCAGACCAAACTCTCCCAAACCTGGACCTGGAGTCTAAAAGACTATAAAGCTGGGAGAAAACTTGTCTTAGAGGGATCCCGCATTGATAAACATCCCCTCCTCTGCTTGCTTGTCAAACTAGACAGACTTTAATGGCTTGCAGTGGGTTCATACAAAGTGGAGGGAGCAGGTTCTTTACACATTTTTACTTGCAGTTTGCAGGCATACTGTTTATTTCCTCTCTACATCGACTTTTGGTGCAATTTTGTGTGTATATCAGTAGACAAGAAAGATGAATTACACTTTGTCTGAAGAATTCATAATTGCCAAAAACACAGTGAAATAGCTGTGCTAATTATATAGGCAATGCTTATTTTATTGTGAATAGTGATCAAAGGATATAAGTGCAGATATAAAATAAAGCATATTAAGTATACTCTAGCCAGCTGCTAACCTGAACACCTCAATTATAAACAAATTACAAAGTGTTAACAGACTACGTACTCCATGTGCTTTACCTTTCCCACAAACAATGACACCTCACTAGAGTTTTGCTGAAATTATATCTTGTGTGTAACCTGTCAGGCTGCTATCCTCATCCAACCTAAATGTCAGTGTTCTCTTTTCCCGTCCAAACCAAACCTACATCTAGACATGATGATGGGGCAACTGTATTCTCGAGTGTTGCACTTCTTTCAAGCTACAGCCAGACTCATACTCATTTTAGGAAAAATAAGACAAGGAAACACAAAATATGAACAAATTATTTTTCTTTTTCCTTGGCATGACAGACGCTGGTGGCTGACAAGGCCAATCCAAAACCCAAAATCATGCTAATTTTGGTAAAGATAAGGCACGGCGACACAAAGCGTAGTAATTCTTTTTTCTTGTTCTTGGCGTGACTTCGTATACAAAGATAATGAAGGGGTTTGTCCACATATAGGGCACTCTGGTGGCAGACAAGACCATTCCGAGATGGGTCATTCATGCTCATTTTGGTAAATATAAGACAGGGCAACACAAGGAGGATTCTTTTTTTTCTTCTTGGCACGACTTCGCAGATGAAGATTATGAAGGGGCTTTTACAGGATGCTGGTGCCTGACAAGGCCAATTCAGGGCAGGCAGATTCAGCTACAGAGACTACAGATACAAGTTTGGTCAGATTTGGGATATGTGACATGTTATTCCTTTTGCTCCTCATGTTATCAAAGTTGGCTCTCCAGGCATCTGTAAAGCATGCGGCATGGAGAGCTCTTCCCCAACTGTCATGGCCAGCAGCATGGGAACACCACTGGCTATGGTTGATGTTGCAGTCATTAAAGGAATCAATCAAGAGCTCTTATATATCTTCTGAGGGGGCCCTATATTGTAGCCAGAAAACAGCTCCCCATAAAAAACATTCTTGGGTAGGGTTTGGACTTAATGGATAAGTAACCAGCCCAGCTTGCATGGCCTTTATACTCATAGTTAGTGATGATCAAACCTGATTAGCAAAGTTCAGGTCTTTGCCAAACTTTGCGAGTTTGGGTTCCTGACCCTGAACACAGACTTCAGTCAGAAGTCTGTGCCAGGGTTCGGCATTCAGCCCAACACTGAAGTCCTGAAGCTTCTGGCCCCCTCCACATCTAACTAAGTCGGCCAGCAGGTTGACTATTTCACCACCCCGGATCTGCCCACTGTGGAAGGGGGGCTCTGTCACAGTCTGCTATGGAAGATGATGGGGAGCTTAGTCACAGTCAGCTATGGGTTGATGGGGGGGCTCTGTCACACAGTCTTCTATGGAAGATGATAGGTGCTCTGTCACAGTCTGCCCTGGGATGATGGGGGTTCTGTCACAGTCTGCTATGGGATGATGGGGGCTCTGTCACATTCTGCATTCACACATCTGCAATGGAAGATGATGGGGGATTCTGTCATTGTTCTGCCATTTGGTCTGCTATAGAAATGATGGGTGTTGTTCTTCCACACATTCTGTGAAAGGCATGATTGGGGCTATATTCTGTCACACAACCAGTTATAGGGTTGTGGGGGGGTTCATCTAATTTTGTAATAAAGGATATATATATTAGTACTGTCCCTACCCCATTTGGTGCAGGGCAATAACCCTGGTGTTACCCCCAATTTGCCATCTGACACCTGTAAATAATTAATATTTTACTACTATGCTACCCCTATTTTACAGCCATTTTTGGGCTCCCAAGTTCAGGTCCCAGTTGATTTAAATGGGGTTCAGGTTCAGGTCAAGTCCAGGAACCTGGCGAACCCAAACTCATCCGGGTTCACTCATCAAGACTCATGGCCTCTGCTTGCTGGACCTTAACATTTCTTATATAGTCAATTCAATGGATCTTGTTTACTAATACTTTCATATAATATATTTATATAATAAGTATACTAAAGTATAATTTTCCACAAATTTACTATATCAGTAGATAAAGTCTACTGTTGAATCATTAGGGGAACTATACAGAAAAATGTACTGGAGTGGTGACATGGTAGTGTTTCTGGCTACCATGCGTGAGACCTGTGAATTGATTTTTGTTCCGTGGTTAGAGGAAAGACAAATGGGGGACATGGGAATGGGGGTGTACATCTTTTACATTTTGATATCATTTTGCATAATTTATATGTGTAGTAAGATTAAAAAATACACATAAAAATTAAATCATATAGAAGTAGAGGTTGGTTGAGGGCAGGGTCTGCTCCAGGTTTGTGGGAGCCCTTTGGGTAAAAGAGTCTTAGTGGGCCCCAAAGTAGTGTGTCACATGATGTCCCCTTTCAGCTCCACTGCCACAAATGGGTAATCTTCTGCTGCTGATCGCCCTGCAGTCCTTATTGCCTTCCCTATAGCCACCAATCGTGTTCTAGCCCTTGTTGCATTCTCTACTGCCACCAAGCACCCATCAGCCCTTACTGCTTGTTCCACTGACACTAAATACTCCATCATTGCTGTCAGATGTCACCTGGTTCTCACCACCTCCTGAGCTTCCATTGGTTGACCTCTATTTCATGCCACCTCTTCCATTGTTGCTGATAAACCCTTGTTGCTGAGGCCAGCCATGAGCAGGTCTGCACACAATATCCTCCATTGGATTGTTCAGGTCCACTGTAAAATAATAACATGGCCAAGTGTGAGCCTGAGGGGACCCCTGAAGATGGCAGGGGCCATGGCAATTGCCCAGGTTTGCAACTCAAGAGCTGTGCAGTGTTTTCCTGGCTGGGAAAGGAGCAATTCCCAAATAAGAGCAAATAATGCATAGACTATACATATGTGCAGAATTACACATCCCTGACAACACACAGTATTTTTGTACATGAAACCAGCAATCTCATAGTATGAAGAGGTCACCCCATAGTCTTAAAGGGTAAGTAGAATGTGGGCCTGGATACTCTTATTTGGGAATGTAAAAAGTGGACCTGTAAGAAGTCAATCTCCCACACTGGTAAAATCAAAAGACAGAAAGTCTGACCTTAATCTGCTTATGTCAAGTGATGGCAACATACAGACAGCATTTTTGTTATTTGCAGTAGCGTGATAGAGAGCTGACTCACAATTTACAGTCACTTGTTAGTTAACAGTGAATCTGTTTATATTGTAACAGCAGGCACCTGCCTGATACGATATAACACAACAGGGCTCTGCCATCTTTTCATTGTAACAGAAGCCACACACCTGGCTATGTCCAATGTAACAGCAGGTAGATGGCTTTTTTTTTTTTGCAATGGAACAGCAGAACGCCCCTCTGTTTGGTGCACTGTACAGCATGGCAGCAGGGAAAGTTTTAAAACATCTAGGAGGCCGATTCATTAATAGCAGCAGGAAGCGACAGTTGAGCGACCGTAGCGGCATTTTCAGAGCGCCCGCTAGTAGTCGCTGTGCTTGGCTGTTGTTCGGTTGTTGATAGCGACTCAGTCGGTTTGCCGTAATGTTGAATATTGGGTAAGGAGTTATTGACAGGTTCCGCGCTGTATGGGAGCGCATGATAGCGACTGGCCCTAGCGACCGGCTCCCACCATATTCATTAAAAAATCACGCTCAAAAAATTCTTGCGCTGTAAAATGCATGTTTAAACCCCAGAGCGCTGGCGGCGATGGGTTAAAATTAGTTTTTTATCCCCCAAACAACCATATTTTTGGAAACCAAAAAAAACTCGTTTTTTAAATAATTTTGTAATATGAATACATTAATATCAGACCTGTAATATCAATTCTGAACAATTTTTTTTTTCATTTTTTTTACCATAAAAAAATTACCTAAAATGCCAGAAGTGGTCACAGAATTTTTCACATTTAAAAAAAAAAAAAAAAAAATTAATAACAATTATGAATATTTAAAGATTGTTCCATTGAAATGCATTGGAGAGCGCCAGGTAGCGAGAGGTCATACCTGTCGCTGTTCAAGGTCGGACGCTGGCGCTGTGGGCTGAGGCTGGAATAATGATGAATGAGTGGCTATATGGCGCTATCTCAGTCGCTAAGCAGGATTGGCTTGATAAATGTGTGATTGTGGTGGGGAGCCGGCGTTCTCGTGGCGGGGCCCGTCATTACCGGCCGCTCACCAGCCGCTACCTGACGCTATTCCATCATAAATAAGGGCATAAGTGTCAAAACTATGCTGCTGCTAAAAAATAGTTGCATTTTTGAAGCTAGAGCTGCTTTAAAGCCTCTGTGCCAAAGGTGAAGGTCTGCTGATACCCTAAAAAGACATAACCTACCTCTCCTAAAAGTATGCCCTGCAGGGGGGACTGCCTTCCGGGGTCACATAGGGTTGCCGCAATTGAGGGAATACAGAATTAGTTCGTCTGGATTGGATTGCAAGGGAAAAATAAGCAGATGGGAACCCCCGACCCCACCCCAATGCAGGACTAAACAGACCGATAATCATTTTTGACTATTGGTCCACTTTAAAGAAAGTATACACAAAAATTCAATGACTGAGGTGCAAAGAAAAGAAGAAATCCTGCTGAAATCATGTGCAAAGCCTGCCAAGCCAAGCAGCGATAATGCTATTTCATGAGGTGAGATAAATGTCTTTGGCAGGACAGCCCAGAGGTAAATCATTGATTAAGCTGTGGTGAACGGAATGACATTAGAGGAAGAGCAGGGTGCAGATTTGTATAATAGCAGAAAAGGCTTTGCTGCGCAAACTGGAGCGGGATTTATAGTCTATTCCATAAGGATTTCACAGGAACAAAACTACTGCAGTTAAAATGTTCACTCGTCTACAATCTTACTACAATTGCTATGTTAACATTTAATGACTGACTTTGGAATAATAATAAGCGTTTGTAATATTTTGTATTACTACCATATGCGGGTGCAAGATGGAGATCTCAGATTTCCTCTATAATAAACTCTACAGCATTGGCCTTGTAGTCTGTTCACAATAAATAAAATATGAGATCCCTTTATTTTATATCATGTATATTATTATTTTGTTGTTAATTTGATTAATACCAGAGTTCCAGAGTTACTACTGGCAACGTCTAATCCTTATAATTGTTAAAACTCTGATGGTTATCTTAAATTTAGGTCCACCCCTAAAAATACTCCAGGAGTCGGAGCACTGATTCTACATTCACAATTTTACACAGCAGGTCTGACAGCTCCATTGTTGTGAGCTTGTCCTTTCTCAACCAGTCAGAGCCAGATTTGTCATTGTCTACTTAACGGAGCCAACTTGTCTAATATTAAATCCATAAATAATCTAATGCAACATCCATATTAACATATTTCTTACAAGGATTACTTACACTGACATGTAAAAGGGTAACATATCTCACTAACCAATATAGCTTCGAACGTTAGACTACCATCATTTCATAGGCAATCACCTTGGCTACATCATACATAAACTGGACTTGCAACTATTTAGTGTATGATGAATTATGAAGATTCTTGTCATGTAACTCGGTTGTTTCTGTTTTGCTACTGGTGATAGAACAAGCTTTCTATTCTTGTATACTGCAACGTACAACCTTGTTCTCACACTCCCTAATAGCTCAGTGTGTTATTAGGTTGATTTCCAAGGTCACTGGTTCAGACCTAAGAGCAGCAATAAAGAAGGTTTCCAAGTAAAGAGAAATATGCATTACATATATCTGAAATGGTGGACGAAAAAATGCAAAGACAAAGCATTAACTTCAACATCATCATAAGAAGTGTGGGCTCGAGTTCGCAAAAAAGCACCAAATGTGGACAGTAGAAAAATGGAAATGGGTGATTTGGACTAATGAGATGAAAGTTAATAGACCAGGCTGTGAAGGGTGCAAAGGGGTATGAAAGAAACGATGAAAAAGGGGCTAATGGATCAAGAAATTGAAGGAACTGTCAAGTTCAGTGGAGGAAGTCTAGAAATATGGGGTTGTTTCACTGCCAAAGGTGTTGGATACTTCAAAAACTCGAGTACCATGGGTATGAAAAAGATGGCAATGACCTGAAGCATACATCGAGGAGGGGGATTTACAATACTAACAGTATTTTAGAAATTTAGAAGCAAAGCAATAACAGTTACATGGCAAGAATCTACATACCTAATCATATGCTAAATAGTTACAAGTCCAATTTATGTATGAGATTGGCATATATGACTGTCTATAAAATCATGGTAATCCTGTACGTAGTCTTACAGTAATGGAAAGTAAGATATGGAGCTTGAAAGTAAAAAAAGGTCAAAACATTGTTACCCTTTTGTGGAAATCAGTGAATACCAGTGTATATAATGGCCCTCTGTCTTCCAGCAAATACACTTGCCACATGATTTTGCACAACAGGGTAAATGATGCCCACATGAAGATGCATTCAGTGCAGATTATGTTAAGACGCATGTAAGTCAGACTCATGACTGACAAAAGAGTTGCAGGTTGGTGAATTCAACAGAGAAAATGCCCCTCCCATGCGGAGCACCAGTAGTGTCCTATTTCTGTGGTTTTGATACCCACTAGGGCCCAGGAGGGCTGTAGTAAAAGTTTTTAGGACAGAGCTCATGGTGGCACACGCATATTGAAACCCAATGTTTCATAACCCCCTCTATTTAATTAGGAGCAACATTTTATAGGCCACTTTCAGGTGTAAATCTGTGAGTGATTGGATAAACAGTTTGCCATGTGTGGAAGACTCTCACAAAAGATCATAATCACAGGATGATCTATTACTCTAGGCCAGCTTCTATGTGAGCCCCTGCTTCAATTCATGAGGGAGTATATTTGATTGAAAGCAGGGGCACACAGTGTGACTATCCACTGCTGAGATGCTTATCAGTGGTTGTCAGAACTGCACACCAGGATGCAGTCAGGAGAATGTTGTTAGCAAGGAATTGAGCTTGCAGGAGGTCAACAAGTATAGTCTTCTTTAATTTCTGCCAAGACAATGCCCTTAGAACACTCACAACATGTATGATGGAATGTAATGAGCACTTAGATTACCTAAAGTTTGAATAATATTACATGTTTTAAATGTACTTTGTTTTTAAATGAAGCTTTTTATAGTAGAGGTTGCTTCACATACATTATTTAGAGCAATATAATGCAGGGACAACAGAAATGTAATTTCACACCACATCAGGGGCATTGTAATTCAATGCATTTTGAAGGCCATTTTATTTGCATTTTTCTTTTGATTAAATCACTATAATAAAAAATGCAACAAAAAACATATTCACATATAAAATCATGTTGGTGTGATTGTTGTGCCTTGGGCTTTCATTTACTTCTCCTGTTTGAAAGGCTGCATCCGCCTTACATGCACACAGGGTATTTATTGAAGGGATTGAATAAGATTCAGGAGGGAAGTGTTTTTAAGAAGAAACTTAATGATAGAACAAGGGGGCACAACCTGAAGCTAGTCGGGGGGAAAATCAGGAGCAATGTTAGAATATATTATTTTACAGAAAGAGTAGTAGATGCTTGGAACAAACTTCCAGCAGAGGTAGTTGAAAAATCAACAGTCACTGAATTTAAACATGCCTGGGATAAGCACACATCTATCCTAAGATAAAGAGTACATACAGTATACACATAAGGGCAGACTAGATGGACCGTATGGTCTCCTTCTGCCGTCAACCTTCTATGTTTCTATGTTTCTATGTTTATATATGTTTGCACCACCTACTCATTTGTAATAGTGGTTGTCTAAGGTTTGAAAAACTTTACATCAGTATATAAAATCACTCTTGGATTGAGAGTCTTAGATTTATCAAAGAAAAGTCAAAATATTTAATATACAGTACCAAGATTTAAAAGTCAGGGAGAAAAGTGACACTTGGACTAATATAAATCAGTGTTAATTGGAAAGCAATAAAATGCATGAATTAACATAGCATGAAAAGAAATATTATTGTGAAAGTTGTTGCTGTCTCAGTGCTTCATTAAATGACCCCCCCCCCTCCAGATCAATGTAAACATTTGATGTGGTTACAGTTCTGCCACTGAAAATGAGAGCGCAAATTAGAGTCTACTTCAGACTTTTTGTCTGCATTTTAAAAGCGTGTTAACAGTGTCAGAGTAAGCACTAATTATCGAAAAGCTACTAATTTTCCTTCCCGTTCACAGAACTGCCAGGGCTATGGGGGTTTATTTCAGGCTTGTCACACCCACTGAATGTGTCCAACCTTGTAGCAAGCAAATGTCTACCGGAACTAAAGACCAAGTGTAATTTTCCAAAAATACTAATTATGTAATCTTTTGAAACATATGTTGGTTGTTTAGTCAACATGAAGTCTAAAAAGGAAAAGTAGGCATACATTAAATTCCCTGTCCAGGCACACACTAACTTCCTCCCACCTTATCCCAATTGGAAACGTTTAACCCTTTAACCGCCAGCCTACCATTTGTTGCCAGATCATTTTGCACTATTTTGTGCTCCCCATGTTCAACTGTGATTTTTGAAGGGATTTCCCAGGAAAGTGATATATTGTTTTTTTCAGCAGAGCCTGGGCTTTAACATGAAATGTCTTGTTTGTCATTTTCTAAGTGTATTCTCAATATTTTTGGGTGAAAATTGTGCAAAAAAATAAAAGGGAACTATTTTTTACAATTTGTAGTGTTTTTTTTTAAAAATGTAAGTTTGTCAATAAAATCTTATTGCGTGTGAAACCCCAATTTCGCCTACCTCCCTCCTCCTCTGTCCAGCCGTCACCGGCATCTGACAGCTGAACCGCCGGGTGCCCCAACGACACCGGGGCTAGAATTCAAGATGGCGGCCGCCACCGTAGGGAGGAGGGCTGTTTTCCCCCTTCCAGAAGACAGAAGAGCGGGGGGGTGATCGGAGCCCCCCCCCCCCCCCCCCGCGAAGAGGAGAGCCGGCGGGAGCCGGCGGGCACAAAGGTAAGTAACTGTCATTTGCCCCCCCCCGTTTCAGGACCCGGCAGCTGCTGAAACGAGGGGGGGCACCCTATTTTGGGCACTCCCCTGCAGCGGGAGGAGCCCCAATGGGCGATCGGAGCCCCTCTGGCTGAAGAGGAGACCCGGACGGATCGAACGAGGGGTCAGGTAAGTGACTTTCTTTTTACTTTTTATGTTAATAGTGGGGAAAGTCAGGCACTTAAAATTTACGTGGCTGGCGGTTAACTGCAGGGGAGGAAGCCACGCGCTTAAAGGGTTAGAATTTGCCATTTTAAAGCATCTCAAAATCTCAGATTATACGTAAGTACCTTATGTATTCTATGTAAAGCCTCTTTGTTTGCTTCAGTCTCAGGTTGTGGCTGGTATGCTGTGTTCTAAGGAATACATGCAGCTTATTGCTTCCACAAATTGTGATTTCCTATTCTGGCGTATGCCCCCTATACTTGCAACTAGAGATGAGCGAATCGAATCTGACGAACCCGAATTCGTTACGAATTTCAGAAAATATTCGATTCGTTACGATTCCGAATATCGCTGCGATTCGATCGCTCAAATCGCTTCCTTAAAACTCCATTTACTGCTATACAGCCCATCTAAAATGGTGGATCCACATGTCAGGACATGTCCCATGGGGCAAGGAATCCTGAGTAGGTGTCACATGCTACCTATCAGCAGACAGGCTTACCGATGATGTCACAACCCCATATAAGTGGCGGCCATTTTGCGAAAGATTATTCTGACACTGTTGTGCGGCCAGAGCAGATTAGGCAGGGAGAGAGCGAGGGATAGATAGATAGATAGATAGATAGATAGATACAGCGAGGGAGAAATAGATAGATAGATAGATTGATAAAACAGAAAAAGCGAGGGACAGATAGAGAAGGAGAGAGCCTGTGACAGTGACAGAGAAAGACTGGGACAGTTTAAAGTGTTTGCTTTAGCTTCCAAGCCTATTTAGTGTTAATAACACACCTGCCTATTTAGCTTTTCCTTTTCCTGGTGTCATTCTTTAAAAAGCGTGCTAGCATTAATATTTCAAGACTACCTGTCTATTAACTGGTTGCATTTTGTAATCAACGTCACTTTACCACAACCAAAGGAGACAACCTCTGTATGTGAGGAGGGGGCATCCCAAACACTAGCATTAATATTTCAAGACTACCTGTCTATTAACTGGTTGCATTTTGTAATCAATGTCACAATCAAAGGAGCCAACCTCTGTATGTGAGGAGGGGGCATCCCAAACACTAGCATAAATATTTAAAGACTACCTGTCTACTAACTGGTTGCATTTTGTAATTAACGTCACTTTTCCACAATCAAAGGAGCCAACCTCTGTATGTGAGGAGGGGGCATCCCAAACACTAGCATAAATATTTCAAGACTACCTGTCTATTAACTGATTCCATTTTGTAATCAACGTCACTTTACCACAATCAAAGGAGCCAACCTCTGTATGTGAGGAGGGGGCATCCCAAACACTAGCATAAATATTTCAAGACTACCCGTCTACTAACTGGTTGCATTTTGTAATCAACGTCACTTTACCACAATCAAAGGAGCCAACCTCTGTATGTGAGGAGGGGGCATCCCAAACACTAGCATAAATATTTCAAGACTACCTGTCTTCTAACTGGTTGCATTTTGCAATCAACGTCACTTTTCCACAATCAAAGGAGCCAACCTCTGTATGTGAGGAGGGGGCATCCCAAACACTAGCATAAATATTTCAAGACTACCTGTCTTCTAACTGGTTGCATTTTGCAATCAACGTCACTTTTCCACAATCAAAGGAGCCAACCTCTGTATGTGAGGAGGGGGCATCCCAAACACTAGCATAAATATTTCAAAACTACCTGTCTACTAAATGGTTGCATTTTGTAATCAACGTCAATTTACCACAATCAAAAGAGCCAACCTCTGTATGTGAGGAGGGGGCATCCCAAACACTAGCATAAATATTTCAAAGACTACCTGTCTATTAACTGGTTGCATTTTGTAATCAACGTCACTTTTCCACAATCCAAGGAGCCAACTTCTGTATGTGAGAAGGGGGCATCCCAAACACTAGCATAAATATTTCAAGTTTACCTGTCTACTAACTGGCTGCATTTTGTAATCAATGTCACTTTTCCACAATCAAAGGAGCCAACCTCTGTATGTGAGGAGGGGGCATCCCAAACACTAGCATAAATATTTCAAGACTACCTGTCTACTAACTGGTTGCATTTTGTAATCAATGTCACAATCAAAGGAGCCAACCTCTATATGTGAGGAGGGGGTATCCCAAACACTAGCATAAATATTTCAAGACTACCTGTCTATTAACTGGTTGCATTTGTAATCAACGTCACTTTACCCCCTATAAAAGGAGCCAACCTCTGTATGTGAGGAGGGGGCATCCCAAACACTAGCATAAATATTTAAAGACTACCTGTCTACTAACTGGTTGCATTTTGTAATTAACGTCACTTTTCCACAATCAAAGGAGCCAACCTCTGTATGTGAGGAGGGGGCATCCCAAACACTAGCATAAATATTTCAAGATGACCTGTCTATTAACTGATTACATTTTGCAATCAACGTCACTTTACCACAATCAAAGGAGCCAACCTCTGTATGTGAGGCGGGGGCATCCCAAACACTAGCATAAATATTTCAAGACTACCTGTCTACTAACTGGTTGCATTTTGTAATCAACGTTAATTTTCCACAATCAAAGGAGTCAACCTCTGTATGTGAGGAGGGGGCATCCCAAACACTAGCATAAATATTTAAAGACTACCTGTCTACTAACTGGTTGCATTTTGTAATCAACGCCACTTTACCACGATCAAAGGAGCCAACCTCTGTATGTGAGGAGGAGGCATCCCAAACACTAGCATAAATATTTCAAGACTACCTGTCTACTAACTGGTTGCATTTTGTAATCAACGTCACTTTTACACAATCAAAGGAGCCAACCTCTGTATGTGAGGAGGGGGCATCCCAAACACTAGCATAAATATTTCAAGATGACCTGTCTACTAACTGGTTGCATTTTGTAATCAACGTCACTTTTACACAATCAAAGGAGCCAACCTCTGTATGTGAGGAGGGGGCATCCCAAACACTAGCATAAATATTTTAAGACTAACTGTCTACTAACTGGTTGCAATTTGTAATGAATGTCACTTTTCCACAATCAAAGAAGCCAACCTCTGTATGTGAGGAGGGGGCATCCCAAACACTAGCTTAAATATTTCAAGACTACCTGTCTACTAACTGGTTGCATTTTGTAATCAACGTCACTTTTCCACAATCAAAGGAGCCAACCTCTGTATGTGAGGAGGGGGCATCCCAAACACTAGCATAAATATTTCAAGATGACCTGTCTACTAACTGGTTGCATTTTGTAATCAACGTCACTTTTACACAATCAAAGGAGCCAACCTCTGTATGTGAGGAGGGGGCATCCCAAACACTAGCATAAATATTTTAAGACTAACTGTCTACTAACTGGTTGCAATTTGTAATGAATGTCACTTTTCCACAATCAAAGAAGCCAACCTCTGTATGTGAGGAGGGGGCATCCCAAACACTAGCTTAAATATTTCAAGACTACCTGTCTACTAACTGGTTGCATTTTGTAATCAACGTCACTTTTCCACAATCAAAGGAGTCAACCTCTGTATGTGAGGAAGGGGCATCCCAAACACTAGCATAAATATTTCAAGACTAACTGTCTACTAACTGGTTGCATTTTGTAATCAACGTCACTTTACCACTACCAAAGGAGCCAACCTCTGTATGTGAGGAGAGGGCATCCCAAACACTTGCATAAATATTTCAAGACTACCTGTCTATTAACTGGTTGCATTTTGTAATCAATGTCACTTTTCCACAATCAAAGGAGCCAACCTCTGTATGTGAGGAGGGGGCATCCCAAACACTAGCATAAATATTTCAAGACTACCTGTCTACTAACTGGTTGCATTTTGTAATCAACGTCACTTTACCACTACCAAAGGAGCCAACCTCTGTATGTGAGGAGAGGGCATCCCAAACACTAGCATAAATATTTCAAGAGTACCTGTCTACTAATTGGTTGGATTTTGTAATCAACATCACTTTTCCACAATCAAAGGAGCCAACCTCTGTATGTGTGGAGGGGGCATCCCAAACACTAGTATAAATATTTCAAGAGTTCCTGTCTACTAACTGGTTGGATTTTGTCACTTTTTAAGCAAACTTTGCCTTTCACCGGGGGGGGGGGGGGCATCCCAAATACTAGCACGTGTCTTTTAAGAGTACCTGCCTACTAACCTTTTGCCTTTTGTATAAAAAAGTCTGGTTTACAAGTTTAAAGCACCCATTGCCTTTCACTGGGGGCCATTGTCAGTGCTAGCACTTATCTTTTAAGAGTACCTGCCTACTAACCTTTTGCCTTTTGTATAAAAAAGTCTGGTTTACAAGTTTAAAGCACCCATTGCCTTTCACCGGTGGCCATTGTCAGTGCTACCATTTATCTTTTAATAGTATCTGCCTACTAACCTTTTGCCTTTTGTATAAAAAAGTCTGGTTTGCAAGTTTAAAGCACCCATTGCCTTTCACCACGGGCCATTGTCAGTGCTTCCACTTTTCTTTTAAGAGTACCTGCCTACTATCCTTTTGCCTTTTGTATAAAAAAGTCTGGTATACAAGTTTAAAGCACCCATTGCCTTTCACTGGGGCCATTGTCAGTGCTACCACTTATCTTTTAAGAGTACCTGCCTACTAACCTTTTGCCTTATGCATAAAAAAAGTCTGGCCTACAAGTTTAAAGCACCCATTGCCTTTCACAGGGGGCCATTGTCAGTGCTAGCACTTATCTTTAAAGAGTACCTGCCTACTAACCTTTTGCCTTTTGTATAAAAAAGTCTGGTTTTAAAGTTTAAAGCACCCATTGCCTTTCATCGGGGGCTATTGTCAGTGCTAGCACTTAGCTTTTAATAGTACCTGCATCTTTATCTTTTTTACATTTTGAACAAAAACCAGGTTTTAAAACTGCCTGTGGTGCATTTAACTCTGACCAGGGGCATCCTGTGTAAGACCATCTGACAGTGTCTTTTTGCATTAGCTTTTATCTACAGTGTCTGCCTATTTTGATCTAACTTTTCTACACACCTGCTGTTACAAAAATACTGTTCTAGGTGTAGTGTAGTGTATTGTTTTCCCCTCCAAAATGCAGTAAAAATGTCAGACAGAGATGTGCCAGGATGTGCACCGAGGAGAGGCCCAGATTCTTCAGGCAGAGGTCGCAGCAGACTAGGGGCGAGTGGCAGCAGGAGTCGCGGTGAGAGGCCTGATCTCCCGGTATCTGCAAGCAGTCGTGTCTCGACCAGCAACGCATCTGCCGTCATCGATTGGTTGACCTCATCACAAGTGACATCTGACACCCCCAGTCAACAGTCCGTAGGTTGTTCCTCGGACACAACCCTAAGTTGGCATGTCCCGGGAGGAGCCCCTGTCCTTCCATTGCCTCTGTCCTACGCCCCCCCTCCACCCGACTTATCTTATGCTTTGGGTTAAGCTACACTATTTAGTGAGGATGATGTGTAAGAGGACAGTCAGCAGCTACTGCCCAGCCAAGAAATGAAGGAGACATCCACTTCTTCCGCTAGGCAGACAAACACTGAGGAGGAGAGTGGTGTGAGAGGTGGTGTGGCGAGCGTTCCGTCTCCTGCAGCACACGCTCTTGTGGAAACCGAGGAGGACATCAGTGAAGTGCAGACACAACTCGATGATAATGATGATGATGAAGCTGATCGCACTTGGGAGCCCGGTGCTGAAGGGGCTTCATCATCATAAGGAGAAGAGGGTCCCAGGTTGCCCCAGATTCAGCAGCTGAGGCAGCAAGGTGGCAGTAGGGTTGGCAGTCAGCATGGTGGCAGAATTGGGATGTCTGGAGCCACACGTGGCCAGGGGCGGGGTAGACCACCTGCTGCACAGCAGGCTGCCTTCCCGGGAGGTAGTGGAACAGGGGTTCCTGGAGTTGGCAGCATTAGCAGTGAATTAGTGCGGACTGTTGGAGGGAAAATTAGCTACTCGGCTGTGTGGCACTTTTTCATCAAGCATCCGCAGGAGGGTAACCTGGACACATGCAAGATGTGTAGACAGAAGGTCAAGCATGGCCAGGGCCCCAATGTTGGTACCACGGCCCTGCGGCAACACATGCAGCGTCACCATAAAGCGGCCTGGGAGAACCGAGGCTCCAAAGTGGGGGTCCAGCCTGCTGCGTCAGCCAGTGCCACGTTGCTTCCAATTTCACCCAGCCAAGGCAACTGCACCTCAGCCGAAGGTAGCTGTGCGTCATACCCATCCTCTGCCGCTCCAGATGCTCCTGCTCCTCCTACTAAAAGTCACTCATCCCATCAGCAATCCATCAGCGAAGCCATGTCCAAGAGACAACAGTATGCGCCCACTCATCCTACGGCACAGAAGCTAAATGTGCTCCTGTCCAAGTTGCTGGTGCTGCAGTCCCTACCTTTTACGGTGGTGGAATCTGCACCTATCAGAGTGCTGATGGCTTGTGCTGAGCCGAGGTGGAGAGTCCCAAGCCATCATTTAATTGCAAAGAAGGCAGTACCAGCCCTGCACAAATTTGTTGAGCAGAAGGTGGGCCAGTCCCTGAGCCTGTCGGTGTGCACCAAAGTGCACGGCAGCGCCGACATCTGGAGCTGTAACTACGGTCAGGGACAATATATGTCCTTTATGGCCCACTGGGTGAATGTGGTTCCTGCACAGGAACTTAGACAGGTCACACCGCTTCGACCTCCACGCTCCCAGGCCATTTTGCTGTCACAGTGTGCGACTCATCCTCTGCCGTCTCCTCAGTCTCCACTGTACGGTCAATTCTCAATGCCCCTTCAGCCAACCATGCGTGCAGGGCACAGCGGTGTCACGCTGTGCTTCACATGGTTTGCCTTGGCGAATGGAGTCACACAGGGGAGGAGCTCCTGAAATTCATTGATCAAGAAATCAAAACATTGCTTACTTCAAACCATGGTGACTGACAATGGAAGTAACATCTTGTCTGCGCTGCGACAAGGAAGCCTGAGCCATGCGCCCTGTATGGCACACGTGTTTCCTCCTAGTTGTCAAGCGTTTTCTGAAGTCTTCCCCCCATCTGCAAGACATCCTAACAACGGGAAGGAAACTTTGTATGCACTTCAGCCACTCCTACACCACCACCCACCACCAGCACACCCTTCTTGAGCTACAGCGTCAGAACGTTATCCCCCAACATAGTCTGATGTTCTCACCCATTGGAATTCCACCCTACATATGTTAGATCGACTATAGGAACAGAGAAAAGCCATCACTGATTTCGTGATGATCCAAGCAGATAGGGGGACTCCCCTGTGTAACTTTAATGTGAACCAGTGGCAGCTCATACGTGACACCTGCCGTTTGCTCAGGCCCTTTGAGGAAGCCACTTTATTTGTCAGTCGCCAGGATTACGGCATGAACGGCGTGATTCCGCTGCTTCATGTAATACAACACATGTTGGAAACCATGGCTGGTCAGGGCACTGGAGACATGGCGCATACATTTCATGGCCACATGAACCCTGTGGGAGCGGAGGAGGAGGAGGAGGAGTACAGTGAAGCACAGTTTAGTTTGGGCGAAATGGGTGGTTTATCTAGTCATCTGACAGGAGTGGAGGAGCTGAAGCAGCCAGTGGAGCTAGAGGGTTGTGAGGAAGGAGAGACAGAGGACCCAGATATACTGTGGCGGTATGCAGTGGAGATGGAGACAGGTAGTCCCTCCGAGTCACTTGCACAAATGGCACGTTGCATGCTCACGTGCTTGCGTAGTGACCGCAGAATCGTCTCCATTTTTCTGCGGGATGACTTCTGGCTCTCCACCTTTTTGGACCCTCGCTACCGGCACAAAATGGGGGCATTTTTTATACCCGCTGAGAGAGAGGACAAACTGACCTTCTACAAAGACATTCTACGTAGTCAGTTGGCCGATGACTATCTGCGCCATGTCTACTCTCGCAGGTCTGACTCGGGGGGACCTCTGCACTCACCTTCCACTGCCATGGCTGCCGGGGGGGGTGGCAGGAGCAGCAGCAGCAGCTCCATCAGCAGCAGCCTCAGTCTTCAGTCGCTTATGAGTAGCTTTCTGCACCCGCATAGTGAGGCTACTCATGAGCAGCAGGAAGACCTGGAGCAGGGCCTGAACCAGCAGGTCGTGTCATACCTTGAAATGACCATGCCAACGCACCTTGAGGATCTGCTGGACATCTGGGCAGCCAAACTTGACTTGTGGCCGAAAATGGCGGGGTTTGCCCTGGGAAAGCTGTTCTGCCCGGCCAGTAGTGTGCCATCTGAGCGGGTCTTTAATGCTGCGGGGGCCATAGTAACGCCAAGGAGAACTCGTCTGTCCACGAAAAATGTGGAGAGACACACCTTTGTGAAGATGAATCAGGCATGGATCAGCCAGAATTTCCACCCACCAATAGCTGATGCATGCGAGTAGCTGATGCATGGTAGCTCCTTCTGCTGCTGCCAACTCCTGGGTGTGTCTTTCAGGCAATATATGAGCTCTTTCTGCTGCTGCCAACTCCTGGGTGTGTCTTTCAGGCAATATATGAGCTCCCTATGCTGCTGCCAACTCCAATGTGTTTTTCAGGCAATATATGGGCTCCCTATGCTGCTGCCAACTCCTGGGGGTGTCTTTCAGTCAATATATGGGCTCCTAATGCTGCTGCTGCTGCCAACTCCTGAGTGTGTCTTTCAGTCAATATATGAGCTCCTTCTGCTGCTACCAACTCCTGGGTGTGTCTTTCAGGCAATATATGAGCTCCCTATGTTGCTGCCAACTCCAATGTGTTTTTCAGGCAATATATGGGCTCCCTATGCTGCTGCCAACTCCTGGGTGTGTCTTTCAGGCAATATATGGGCTCCTAATGCTGCTGCTGCTGCTGCCAACTCCTGGGTGTGTCTTTCAGGCAATATATGAGCATCTTCTGCTGCTGCCAACTCCTGGGTGTGTCTTTCAGGCAATATATGAGCTCCTTCTGCTGCTGCCAACTCCTGGGAGTGTCTATCAGGCTATATATGAGCATCTTCTGCTGCTGCCAAATCCTGGGTGTGTCTTTCAGGCAATATATGAGCTCCTTCTGCTGCTGCCAATTCCTGGGTGTGTCTTTCAGGCAATATATGAGCTCCCTATGCTGCTGCTAACTCCTGGGTGTGTCTTTCAGGCAATATATGAGCTCCCTATGCTGTCAACTCCAATGTGTTTTTCAGGCAATATATGGGCTCCCTATGCTGCTGCCAACTCCAATGTGTTTTTCAGGCAATATATGGGGTCCCTATGCTGCTGCCAACTCCTGGGTGTGTCTTTCAGGCAATATATGGGCTCCTAATGCTGCTGCTGCTGCCAACTCCTGGGTGTGTCTTTCAGGCAATATAAGAGCTCCTTATGCTGCTGCCAACTCCTGGGTGTGTCTTTCAGGCAATATATGAGCTCCTTATGCTGCTGCCAACTCCTGGGTGTGTCTTTCAGGCAATATATGAGCTCCCTATGCTGCTGCCAACTTCAATATGTTTTTCAGGCAATATATGGGCTCCCCATGCTGCTGCCAACTCCTGGGTGTGTCTTTCAGGCAATTTATGGGCTCCTAATGCTGCTGCTGTCAACTCCTGGGTTTGTCTTTCAGGCAATATCTGAGCTCCTTCTGCTGCTGCCAACTCCTGGGTGTGTATATCAGGCAATATATGAGCTCCCTATGCTGCTACCTACTCCGATGTGTTTTTCAGGCAACATATGGGCTCCTGATACTGCTGCCAAGTCCAGAGTATGTCTTTCAGGCAATATATGAGCTCCTAATGCTTTTGCCAACTCCAATGTGTTTTTCAGGCAATATATGGGCTCCCTATGCTGCTGCCAACTCCTGGGTATGTCTTTCAGGCAATATATGAGCTCCTTCTGCTGCTGCCAACTCCTGGGTGTGTCTTTCAGGCAATATATGAGCTCCCTATGCTGTTGCCAACTCCAATGTGTTTTTCAGGCAATATATGGGCTCCTAATACTGCTGCCAAGTCCAGAGTGTGTCTTTCAGGCAATATATGGGCTCCTAATGCTGCTGCCAACTCCAATGTGTTTTTCAGGCAATATATGGGCTCCCTATGCTGCTGCCAACTCCTGGGTGTTTCTTTCAGGCAATATATGGACTCCCAATGCTGCTGCTGCTGCCAACTCCTGGGTGTGTCTTTCAGGCAATATATGAGCACCTTCTGCTGCTGCAAACTCCGTGGTGTGTCTTTCATGCAATATATGAGCTCCCTATGCTGCTGCCAACTCCTGGGTGTGTCTTTCAGGCAATATATGAGCTCCCTATGCTGCTGCCAACTCCAATGTTTTTATCAGGTAATATATGGGCTCTCTATGCTGCTGCCAACTCCTGGGCATTTCTTTCAGGCAATATATGAGCTCCCTATGCTGCTGCCAACTCCAATGTGTTTTTCAGGCAATATATGGGCTCCCTATGCTGCTGCCAACTCCTGGGTGTGTCTTTCAGGCAATATATGAGCTCCCTATGCTGCTGCCAACTCCAATGTGTTTTCAGGCAATATATGGGCTCCTAATACTGCTGCCAAGTCCAGAGTGTGTCTTTCAGGCAATATATGGGCTCCTAATGCTGCTGCCAACTCCAATGTGTTTTTTCAGGCAATATATGGGCTCCCTATGCTGCTGCCAACTCCTGGGTGTTTCTTTCAGGCAATATATGGACTCCTAATGCTGCTGCTGCTGCCAACTCCTGGGTGTGTCTTTCAGGCAATATATGAGCACCTTCTGCTGCTGCAAACTCCGTGGTGTGTCTTTCATGCAATATATGAGCTCCCTATGCTGCTGCCAACTCCTGGTTGTGTCTTTCAGGCAATATATGAGCTCTCTATGCTGCTGCCA
Organism: Gastrophryne carolinensis; assembly: GCA_027917425.1. Lineage (NCBI taxonomy): Eukaryota > Metazoa > Chordata > Amphibia > Anura > Microhylidae > Gastrophryne > Gastrophryne carolinensis. The sequence continues at coordinate 528,161,953 of CM051234.1, forward strand.
ACTCCAATGTTTTTTTCAGGCAATATATGGGCTCCTAATACTGCTGCCAAGTCCAGAGTGTGTCTTTCAGGCAATATATGAGCTCCTAATGCTGCTGCTGCTGCTGGCAACTCCTGGGTGTGTCTTTCAGGCATTATATGGGCTCCTAATGCTGCTGCCAACTCCAGAGTGTGTCTTTCAGGCAATATATGGGCTCCCTATGCTGCTGCCAACTCCAGGGTGTGTTTTTCAGACAATATATGGTCTCCTAATGCTGCTGCCAACTCCAGTGTCTCTTTTAGGCAATATATGGGCTCCCTATGCTGCTGCCAACTCCAATGTGTATTTCAGTCAATATATGGGCTCCTACTACTGCTGCCAAGTCCAGAGTGTGCCTTTCAAGCAATATATGGGCTCCCTATGCTGCTGCCAACTCCAATGTGTTTTCAGGCAATATATGGGCTCCCTATGCTGCTGCCAACTCCTGGGTATGTATTTCAGGCAATATATGAGCTTCTTCTGCTGCTGCCAACTCCTGGGTGTGTCTTTCAGGCAATATATGAGCTCCCTATGCTGCTGCCAACTCCAATGTGTTTTTCAGGCAATATATGGGCTCCTAATGCTGCTGCCAAGTCCAGAGTGTTTCTTTTAGGCAATATATGGGCTCCTAATGCTGCTGCCAACTCCAATGTGTTTTTCAGGCAATATATGAGCTCCCTATGCTGCTGCCAACTCCTGGGTGTGTCTTTCAGGCAATATATGGACTCCTAATGCTGCTGCTGCTGCCAACTCCTGGGTGTGTCTTCCAGGCAATATATGAGCTCCTTCTGCTGCTGCCAACTCCTGGGTGTGTCTTTCATGCAATATATGAGCTCCCTATGCTGCTGCCAACTCCTGGGTGTGTCTTTCAGGCAATAAATGAGCCCCCTATGCTGCTGCCAACTCCAATGTGTTTTTCAGGCAATATATGGGCTCCTAATGCTGCTGACAACTCCTGGGTGTGTCTTTCAGGCAATATATGAGTTCCCTATGCTGCTGCCAACTCCAATGTGTTTTTCGGGCAATATATGGGCTCCCTATGCTGCTGCCAACTCCTGGGTGTGTCTTTCAGGCAATATATGAGCTCCCTATGCTGCTGCCAACTCCAATGTGTTTTCAGGCAATATTTGGGCTCCTAATGCTGCTGCCAACTCCAGAGTGTGTCTTTCAGGCAATATATGGGCTCCCTATGCTGCTGCCAACTCCAGGGTGTGTTTTTCAGACAATATATGGTCTCCTAATGCTGCTGCCAACTCCAGTGTCTCTTTCAGGCAATATATGGGCTCCCTATGCTGCTGCCAACTCCAATGTGTATTTCAGGCAATATATGGGCTCCTAATACTGCTGCCAAGTCCAGAGTGTGTCTTTCAGGCAATATATGGGCTCCCTATTCTGCTGCCAACTCCAATGTGTTTTCAGGCAATATATAGGCTCCCTATGCTGCTGCCAACTCCTGGGTATGTCTTTCAGGAAATATATAAGCTCCTTCTGCTGCTGCCAACTCCTGGGTGTGTCTTTCAGGCAATATATGAGCTCCCTGTGCTGCTGCCAACTCCAATGTGTTTTTCAGGCAATATATGGGCTCCTAATGCTGCTGCCAAGTCCAGAGTGTTTCTTTCAGGCAATATATGAGCTCCCTATGCTGCTGCCAATTCCTGGGTGTGTCTTTCAGGCAATATATGGACTCCTAATGCTGCTGCTGCCAACTCCTGGGTGTGTCTTTCAGGCAATATATGGACTCCTAATGCTGCTGCTGCCAACTCCTGGGTGTGTCTTCCAGGCAATATATGAGCTCCTTCTGCTGCTGCAAACTCTTGGGTGTGTCTTTCATGCAATATATGAGCTCCCTATGCTGCTGCCAACCCCTGGGTGTGTCTTTCAGGCAATAAACGAGCCCCCTATGCTGCTGCCAACTCCAATGTGTTTTTCAGGCAATATATGGGCTCCTAATGCTGCTGACAACTCCTGGGTGTGTCTTTCAGGCAATATATGAGTTCCCTATGCTGCTGCCAACTCCAATGTGTTTTTCAGGCAATATATGGGCTCCTAATACTGCTGCCAAGTCCAGAGTGTGTCTTTCAGGCAATATATGAGCTCCTAATGCTGCTGCTGCTGCCAACTCCTGGGTATGTCTTTCAGGCAATATATGAGCTCCTAATGCTGCTGCCAACTCCAGAGTGTGTCTTTCAGGCTATATATGGGCTCCCTATGCTGCTGCCAGTAACTCTGTGTATGGATGGATAGTTGGATGTTATGTACAGAAATCACCCAGTGAACAACAGTGGCAGTTTGACCAACAGGAAACCTGCTTACCAAGAGGGTATAAAGTCACTTTATATGTGAGTTGCTGTATTCGAAGAAAGTAACTTTTACATCTATTCCAGCATTTATACCTACTTTTGTTTTGACTGTAGGGGAACTTTATATTTTGATAGCATTTTCGTATCTTAGGCACAACACATGTATAATTGACTTGTTTTATTAATTAAGGTAATGAGTTTGCTTTCCTAACGTTAATCATTGGAGAGATTACTCATTTAGCCTTGCCTTAAAAAGAGATTATTCAAATTATTATATTATCAAGGTATAATTACAAGCTATTATCATTATTTTCCCCTACATCATGAATAGTATTATAATTTCTCATATAGTTCCCACATGTTAAAATTAACATTATAACCATTGTCAATCTTCAATCAATCTATTGTGATCAATTGTGACATCATGAGACACCATAACTGCTGTAATGCTGCAAACAAATCTTTCTATTATAGTAAAGGGATAACAACTTGCATGGCATTGTAACGTTTTAACTATATTACAGATATTATCTAATTAATGTTGTTCTATATTTGCTCACATTTTTTTTCTTTCTAGTTATGTTCAGAAAACAATACCCACCTGACCATGAGACGCACCCAGGGTTTAGAGGGGGAAAATAAAAGAAAAATATTCTGAACCAAATGGTGTGCTGAAACACCCCTTCCGAATCACCCGATTACAGGCAGAGAATGGCATCCACTATTACAGGCAGTGGGGAGCATCCCTCATTAAAGGAAGTATGCGGCATCCCCAAATGCAGCCAGTGAGCAGCATCCCCCATTACGGGCAGTGTGCAGTATCCCTTATTACAGGTAGTGACCGGCATCCCTCATTACGGCCAGTGAGCTGCATTACTCATTACAGTCATAGATCAGCATCCCCTCCCCAATCCCGTGTATGGATAGAACGCAATGGAGGACCAGTGGGCAGGAAGTAGATAAACTTACACTTGCTGCCTGCCAGTCCTCCAATGCTCAGTGCTCCCCACACAGACACAGATACACATGCACACACACAGACACAGAGACAGACCCACGCACAAACACACGTGCCTAAACACAGAGACAAAGACACACATAAACATACCTACAGGATCCCGGTCAGCTCATTTTGTAGCATTGGTGGGTGGTCGTGGCCTATTTATGGGCTGCGCCTGTGATTAAACTCGGCTGTTTATAGGCCACGCTCACTCGCACTTATGCCACACCCACACATAGTCCATGTCCACCCACCGAAGTGAAGGAAAGAAGCCGTGGGAGCACCTGTAATGCAAGTTTTTCTTAACATTCACTTCATAAGTGTTAGGGCGAGCGCTGCACGCCCGTCTCACAGCAAGTCACTTACCTCCATGGCTGCATGCAGCCGTCATCCATCTTGCAGCACTTCCTCATGGCTGCATCCAGCTGCCGCCCTTCCCCCCCATGCTTCCTCCTCACATGCTCAGGTGCACGCACGTCTCTGTCCACTAGAGGGCGAGCGCACTGGATTCCTGAGATTTAAAGAGCCTGTACAGCACTGATTGGTGCCTGCTCATCCAATCCTGCATCCACTTCCCCTATTTAAAGAGACACTTCCTTTCCTTCAGTGCCAGATCTTGGTCTCTCCATGCTTGTTGAAAGTCAGACATTCTTGGATTGCTCACCCGTGTACCGACCTCTGCCTGTCCCCAACTCTGAACCTTTGCTGCCTGCCCCGACCTCGGCTACTCACCTTTACCGCGAACCTGTGCTGCCAGCCCCGATCTCTGCCTGTACTTACTACGCCTTTTTGCCTGCCACTTGTGTACCTCACTGAGCCTCGGCTGACTGTGGGACTGGGCCGCTGTTAGGGGGTAGCGACCTGGGGGTCACTCACCGCACAAGACCAACCTGCCTTGCGGTGGGCTCTGGTGAATACTGGTGGCCTCTTAGACTCCGCTCCCCTGACACGGTACCCGCCATCGGTTCCACAGTTAAAGCGGATCCACACCCGAGTCCGCTCCACCCGGTCCGTGACAATAAGGCACACGGGCATTGGGGGAAATTGCGTCTTATAGAGCAAAATGCTGTATTTAAACTATTTTTAGGGGGTATTCTTATACTCTGTATATGACTGCTTTAAGTAGGTTTCAGTTGGCAAGTTAGAGATCATGGAAATTTAATTATTTTTGTTTATTCATTTTTAGAATAAGATAGTTAAAAGATATAAGCCATTGCAGAATGGTTTAAAAATCAAGGTGAGAAATGCTGACTTCAACCTCTGCACAAACAGACAGGTTCTGTACGACCATCCTAATAGACTTGACATCTTCCACTAATCTGCTCATAAATCATGCAGGTAGAGAGTTTTTAGCAACACGCTCACCATCAGCAATCAGAGAGAATTTTTCTTCTAGGTCTCAGGACATTCCTGTGTGTGAATTTATATTGTATGGTGGCCACTCAAACACTTTACCAATTTTGTGTGGTCAAAGATTCTCCTAAATCAATGCATTCCGAATGCAAGCTGACTGCACCATTATTAATTATAAAAAACACCGATAGACACCGTGCATTGACTAACACAGACCCCTACTGTACAGTATGTCTACTGCTCAGAAAAGAAATATCATACACAGTAAAGTAAAAAAATAACTCTGAGGACGTGGAATGTCTGCCAAGTGTGGATGATGGACAGACCATGGTAATCCCTGCTTCGTGTGTGATCTGATTCTTTCCACATTTTCAGTATTTTATTTGTTTATTACACTGTTTTTTTAAGTATATGACAGGTATTATTTTTCTAATTGGTGGATACAGTCGGTAGGAATTCTGGAGACATTTTGGTGGCACAATCAGCTCTGTATGTGGGGTCTTGTGGCTATACTTTGATTAAATAGTCTGTTATATGCATTTTATTTTATTTATCCTATTTGCTTGTTTTCACCACCCAATGTCTGATCAGAGAGGCTCAATAAATTGCTATGATCTAGAATAATAGTCACTTTAAAATATTCATGTAGAAATGAAGCAGGCTCTTTACACTGAACTATACACGAACACAGCTAATCAATTCATTTCCATGTTAGGTTTTGGAAGCCAATATTCTTGCTTACACTACTCTAAAACCATTTGAGGCACCAAGTGCAGAGTCTGGGTCTGTAAACCCAGTTAACAAGACAAACAGGCACCTACCCTCTTTCCCCCGCAGCAGCTCCCGGACAGTCTGGGTCAGTACGCCATTCAGAAACCTACCAGGGCTCCAGGTGTTGACGCCGCTGACATCAGTCACCATGAATCTGTATGCTCAGTCTCTTCATTTCAGTGTACACCAGGACAATGCCTTGCCCCCTCCAAAGTAATAAATAGAGGAAGATGTGCAGAAGAACTGTGACTGGCAGGGAGTGCCTGGGCCACGACCAACAGAGAATTCTGGGATGCTCACGGTATCCCTCGTCCAAAGTTTCTGAGTGGCCAACCAGCTGGGCGCTGGTGCATGGGAGAGATGGTAAATCTTGATTTGGTTTAAAGTAATAAAATGGGCTAAAAGTGAAAGGAAAAGGGGCCTACTGAGATTCTGTTGCCCCATGCTCCTATGTTAGTAGTGACCATCGACAGGTTGTCTAAATAGTACCAAATTATGTTTGTCAGGTTGTTGCATAATATTTCTGCAAAAGACTTCTCGCTGTCTTGATCACTTCCTCCCACTCTCATTACCAAGACTTTGAATATGCCACTCTACTCCTCTGGAAGCCTTCCCCAATACATGCACCCACTTTCCAAACTTTCAAAAGTGCCCTCCAAACGAATTGATTCAAACGAGTTTAAGCACTTCACTTTTCTGTCCTAGCACCCGCCACCCTTCCCCTTTCTTCTATATTGCAATCTTGCAAGGACAGGGACCTGATTCCTTATGATTGGTTTTATCCTGTTTGAACTCTCTATAAATAAACAACAATAATAATTATGTTTCATACATATAGTAAATGATGTTGTATGATCTCTACTTTTCTATCTATGCCATAGAGGGCATCCATCTGTGCCACTGGAATTTGTTAGATGAGTATCCAAATTTACTTTAACCAAGGTACTGTTGAGAAATAGCTTGATGAAGGGTTAATTGCCCGAATGGCCATCCTCTTCTGTAAACCCGCAATAATAAACACATGGACAAGAACCCCATGAAGAAGAATCAAGTGTTATTTTTCTATGTTATATGTACCTATCTATGGCTATGAAGAGAAGCTTGTGACCCAGCCAGCAATCTAATAGATACCTATGCCCTATATCTACCTACCTTTTGTGAAGCAACCTAATAATAAATGACTGCATGGCTAAAATATAAAAGTGCCCATTGTTCATTTGTAAAGTAACCCATTCCAAAGAGGACTTAAGGACTAAAAGTGAATACCTTGCACCAGACATCCAGGGATTGAAAAGGAGCTTGGAACTTAACTTAGTGCCATGCACAGTTGGAGGTGAAGGTAGCCCTGTACCATTATATGTCTAGTACATACACAGATATAGTGAAACCATCATATCATAACTTAGATCAAACTCATTATTTTAATGATGGAGCTTTACCCTAAATGTCATGAGGTCACCCCACACATCCTCTAGCAGGAGTGCCACATTGGTCACACACTGCTCAGTCTCTGTGTCTACATCCTGTTTTGAAGAAGGAGGAAAGTACTTAAAACTATTAAAGTTTCTGTTCAAGTGCCTATAACTGGAAATTGTTTCAAACATTTTTTACTAAGTCCTGTAGGGGAAAGCATACTGGGACTAAGGAGTGCCAAAATAACTGGATATTTTGTTAATCGTTTGGCTAAGTTAAAGTGAGAATAGACACAGTTACAGAGGGTACCATGCTGTGTAAGTATATTATGGTTTGTATCTGTCACAGGAGTGAATCTAGCCTTTCATTTTCACTGAGGTGAACTATAAAAAGCCCCCCCCCCCCACTTCTCAACCAAGCTACACCGAGACTGGAAGTGGAGGTGGGCCGGGGCTGCTGAGCCACCAATAGCTGACTTAAAAACATGACAGCAGCAAATAAATACATATACAAAATATTTATACATTTTAAATAGAAAAAAAATAAAAAATGAGGTCAACTACCTGTCTCTGCAGTGCCGCCTCAGACGGCAACCTAACATGGCTTTTTCCAAAAAATGTCTCCCTCAAACTCAGTGTCTCCAATGATTGCAGTGGATAACACTGAGGCCCTTATTTAACAAGGGATAGCGCCAGGTAGCGAATGGTGAGCGAACGGTAATGACGCTCACCGCCACGAGAACGCCGGCTCCCCTCCGCAATCACACATTTATCAAGCCGATCCTGCTTAGCGACTGACAGAGCTCCAGATAGCGAATCATTCATCATTATTCCAGCCTCACCCCACAGCGCCAGCGAGCGACCTTGAACAGCGACAGGTATGACCTCTCGCTACCTGGCGCTCTCCAATGCATTTCAATGGAGCAATCTTTAAATATTCTTAATTAATTGCTATTAATGTTTTTTTTTTTTTTTTAAATGGCAAAAATTCTGTGACCACTTCTGCAATGTTAGATATTTTTTTTAAGGTAAAAAAAAAAAAAAAATTGTGCAGAATTGATATTACAGGTCTGATATTAATGTATTCATATTACAAAATGTAAAAACATGTTTTTTTTTTCCAAAAATATGGTTGTTTGTGGATTAAAAAACTACCTTTAACCCATCGCCGCCAGCGCTCTGGGGTTTAAACAAGCATTTCACAGCGCGAGAATTTTTTGAGCGTGATTTGTTAATGAATATGCTGGGAGCCGTTCGCTATGGCCATTCGCTGTCATGCGCTCCCATACAGCGCGGAACCTGTCAAACAGCGACTCATAACCCCGTATTCAACATTACCACACACCGACTGAGTCGCTGTCAACAGCCGAACAACGGCCAAGCACAGCGACTACTAGCGGGCGCTGTGAAAATAACGCTACTGTCGATCATCTGTCGCTACCTGGCGCTATTAATGAATCGGCCTGTTAGAGATTTTATTTTTCCTTTCAATGAATTTTTTAAATTGAAATACAAGAAACAGTGAGGCATATGCAAATGCCATACACTGCATTACAAAAGCATCAAAAAATGAAAAGCAAAGTTAAAAGATTACAATCAACCAGCAATAAGAAACCATGCATCAATTTTCAAAGTCATACAATAAAAGTAATAAGATAGAAAGGAAAGGGGGAGACAGGACAGACAAAGAGAAGAGAGGGAATAGAAGAAAGGAAAGAAGATAAATGGGGGAGGCGAGAGCAGAGTGAAGAAAACCAGGAAATTCAAAAACCGTTTCTTGACATAGTCATATGGTAATAGCACGTTCATGCCTGCTATCAAATGCAAAAGAGTATACCCATGGATTTTAGACTGTTTCAAACCTTTACACAGAGTTAGTAACATAGGCCTCCAGTTTTTCCAAAATCATGATTGTATTAGCTTGTGTAGACATTTCAGAGTATGATATGTAACTTTTCTTTCATGCACATTCTAGGACTTGCTTTACTGCATTAAGAATATGTTGCATCAGGATAAATTGTGCTCGAGTGCAAGGGGAGGGTTTCAAGTTCAACAAAGCTACCTCTTGTACACAATTCCACGAGGCGCCAAATAGACCATTCACTAGCTGAAATACATGTACCTTACTCCAATAAGTCACAGCCACAGCACTACCACCAATATGTATATAAGTGCCCACCTCTGAGATTTGTTTTTCACAGATGGAAAACTACATCTAAAATGTTTGAATTCCCCATAGGGCATTGTTTAAAATCTGTAGAGAGTAAAGTCAACTGCAAACTGCCTTATGATGTGTGTTGAGTTTTAAAGTCCCTTCAAACTTCATATCTCCTACCATTGCAGACCATTGCAGACACAATCAAAATCGGGCAGGCTGATTCATGATTAGCGGCAGACAAGCGACAGATGAACGTCTGTAGCAGGCATTTTCAGAGCGCCCGCTAGTAGTCACAGTGCTCGGCCGTGAGTCGCTACTTTATAGCGACTCAGTCGCTGTTCTGTAATGTTGAATACATTGTGAGAAGTCGCTATTTGACCAGTACAGCGCAGTATGGGAGCGCATGTTAGCGACTGCTCATAGCGACCGACTCACACTATATTCAGCAAAAAAACAGCTTCACAAATCTCTGGCGCTGAAAAATATTTGTTTGAAGCCCAGAGCGCAGGAGGCGGTGTGTTTAAAGTCTGTTTTCAAGCATCTATCCACTAGTAACAAAGCGAAAACATATGGAATTACATTGTAACAACATTGTAACATGAACACTTTAATGCCAGACCAGTAATGTCATTTCTGAGGAAATTTTTAAAAAATTAAAAAATTATGAAAAAACTGCTATTTCAATGCCAGAAGAGGTCACAGAATTATTTGTGATTTTTTTGAAAAAAAAAAAAACCTGTTTAAAGAGAAGAAAAGGATCGTCCATTGAAATGTATGGGAGAGCACCAGGTAGCGAGAGGTCATACCTGGCGCTGTGCAAGGCTGAACGCTGGCGCTGTTCGCTGAAGCTGTGAAAATGATGAATCAGACGCTACATGGCGTATCCCAGTCGCTAAACAGATTCTGCTTGATAAATGTGGAATTGCGTGCCGTGTCCGGCGTTCACCAGTCGCTACCTGTCGCTACCTGTAATTAACCAGCCACTACCTGACGCTATCCCTTCTTAAAGTGGACCAACACCCAGGATTTTGACTATCCTGGGTGTTGGTCCACTTAGGTGGGGCACCCCGATCGGGGGTGCCCCGCTGTCTGAAACCCCCCCGATCGCCGCAGAAACTCACCTCTCCCCGCTCCCACGTGACCTCGTCCGGCCAATGACAGCGCTCAGAGCAGCTCTGGTATGCGCGTCCAAAGCTGCTTGGACGCGCATACCAGAGCGCTGTCATTGGCCGCGTCTCTCGCTTCCCTCTAACAGGGAGCGCTCCTGCGCCGGCCATTCACAAAACGGCCGGCGCGGGAGCGCGCCCTGCTAGAGGGAAGCGAGAGACGCGGCCGCGTCTCGCGCATGCGCCGTTGGATCGCCGGTAAGGTGAGGATTGTGGGCCTCCTGGGGGGTTCCTCCCCGCGGGACATCCCGATTTCGGATGCCCCGCGGGGAGGGATCTGATCGGTCCGGGAATCTTATAGATTTCCGGGCCGATCCCCCCTGGGTGTTGGTCCACTTTAAATAAGGGCCTAATTAAATTACCCTCCCTACCACTACCAAATGAATACAAGTATTAGGGGTCATGCAAATGATTTGGGATTTTGCAGGGGGGAGGGGACTGAATTTTGAGTGGCAGTGAGAGATTTTGTCATTATTCACATATTAAAATATTGAAAAAGTGAATTAAAAATAGTTTTCTTTTATTAACAATCAGAATTCCTTGCAATAGGGGCGATGGGATCTAAAGGTGAGGAGCACATTAAGAATCTAAAAAATGCATGTGCAGGGGATTTGATTTTTAAATAAAATATTTTTTTCACATTATTGTGGGTTGAGTGAGAAAAGCTCTGACTATCTCTGCAGAGAAAACCCACATTATCTTAACCTTCCCCCCCCCCCCTAAAAAAATGACTGGAATATCTGAAATGACCACACAAGCAATATATTCTGCAAAGATCAATTTTTAAGAAAAGGCTTTTGGTTTTGTTGTTTACTTTGCATAGCAGACTGGCGGGTTATTCTGATGAATCAGATGGTATAAATGGACATATTTTTAGAATCTATTTGCTTCAGAAGAGTTTGTATACACGCCTCCTTTATTTTGACTGGTTGTATATAACCAGTGTTTTATACTACACAATAATTGCCATCTTCTTGGAAAGGCTTCTCAAGCGATGACTTATAAAAGATAGGCCTGGTATTGTACTATAACATAATGATGAACTGAACATTAGGTAACGGAAGGAACCATAGCAACCAAGGAGACATTTAGCTGCAATACAATAGCCAGATGTACTGCTGTACCTGTTAAGGACATCTTTGATCAAAAGAAGACTTCTGTATTCACCTATTACTTTTTCTGTGCTTATTTAAATAATAAAGCACTATGGGCCTTATTTATCACGGGCTAGCGCCAGGTAGTGTCTGACGAGCGCCAGGTACCGCCAGCTATCGGCGGCTACCGACTCAAGTACGCCCGGCGGCGGTCACAATGACGCATTTATCAAGCTAAATGAGGCTAGCGCCGGCGAGAGCGACGGCTAGCGCGGGATTCATCATGAAGCCGCCTGGAACGAACAGCGCCGCTGCAAATTCCTTCACAGCGCCAGGTATGAGCTGTCGCTCCCTGGCGATGTCCAATGCATTTCAATGGAGCAATGTTTAATTAATCAGAATTAATTGGTATTATTATTTTTTTTTTTTTTTTTTTAATGTCAAAAATTCTGAGACCACTTCTGCAATGTTAGGTTTTTTTTTAAAGTAAAAAAAATTAAAAAAAAAATTTGTGCAGAATTGATCTTACAGGTCTGATATTAATGTATTCATATTACAAAATGATTCAAAAAACATGTATAATGTTACAATCAAAAAATATGGTTGTTTAGGGGTTAAAAACTAGTTAACACCCATCGCCGCCAGCGCACTGGGGTTTAAACAAGAAATGGACAGTGCCAGCAAATTCGGAGCGTGATTTTTTAATGAATATGAAGCAAGCCGTTCGCTCTGGCCATTCGTTGTCAGGCGCTCACATACAACGCTGAACCTGTGAAACAGCGACCCCTAAGCCCGTATTCAACATTACCGCACACCGACTGAGTCGCTGTCATCAAGCAAGCGCCGGCCAAGCACAGAGAATACTGGCTGGCGCTGTAAAAATCACGCTACAGTTGCTCATCTGTCGCTACCTGGCGCTATTAATGAATCGGCCTCCCCGCATCATTGTTCATTTATAAGATACTGTAACATTTTGTGTGCCTTTTGTATATTGCAAAGAAGTCATACGCAATACAAAGGCATCTACAAATCTTGATGATCTAGAGGTAAGATACCTTCTTTGAAAATTGAACCATCACCAGGGTAAACCAATGTCCGTGTGGATGGAGCACTGTTCTTTACTAGGACTTGTGCATCAAAGAAGGCTTTAAATTGTATGTTCATTTAAAGTGGTTGACTATTCATAATGAAAAAACAAAAGTAGGCAACTCACATGACCGATGGTTCACATCCCACTATCCCATCCTAACAGCAGCAGGTGGGCACCTCCGCGTCCAGCTCATGCCCCCCGCCATTAGTCACAGGAGTTCTACCATGCACTCTCCATTCAGCAAATTGAAAGGGGCATGTCAGGCCTCAACAACCCTATCCATTGCAATGAACTGAGAGGGTGGGCAGCGCTCCTGTGACTGATACTTGGGGTGTGAGTCCGACACTGAATAATTGCCAACTGTTGTTCTGGGCCAGAGTCGGACCGATCACTTTAAAGAATTTGGAATCAGGCAAGAATGGATGGTATTTGAGACATGCAGTAGTAGCAAATGTAAATATGAATCAAGGCATATTAGAATTGAATTTTTTTTTTTTTATTTTAGGGGAATAGACTATTTCTGATATAATTTATTCTACCTACATATATAAAATACTGTACAAAAATACAAACAGAACAATGGATTTTGTTTACTAAGGTAAGCATAGACACTTAATAAAAGTTACCTAGATTGTAACATAGTAACATAGGCCCTTATTTATGAAAGAATAGTGACAGGTAGCGACTGGTGAGCGGCCGGTAATGACGGGCCCCGCCATGAGAACGCCGGCTCCCCACCACAATCACACATTTATTAAGCCGATCCTGCTTAGCAACTGAGATAGCGCCATATAGCCACTCATTCATCATTATTCCAGCCTCAGCCCACAGCGCCATCGTCCGACCTTGAACAGCGACAGGTATAACCTCTCGCTACCTGGCGCTTTCCAATGCATTTCAATGGAACAATCTTTAAATATTAATAATTCATTGTTATTAATGTGTTTTTTTTTTTTAAATGTGAAAAATTCTGTGACCACTTCTGCCATTTTAGAAAAAAATTAAAAAAAAAAATTGTACAGAATTGATATTACAGGTCTGATATTAATGTATTCATATTACTAAATTATTTAAAATACTTTTTTTTTTGGTTTCCAAAAATATGGTGGTTTGGGGGTTAAAAAACTACTTTTAACACATCGCCTCCAGCGCTCTGGGGTTTAAACATGCATTTCACTGCGCTTTAATTTTTTGAACGTGATTTTTTGATGAATATGGTGGAAGCCGGTCGCTCTGACCAGTCGCTATCATGCGCACCCATACAGCGCAGAACCTGTCAAATAGCGACTCGTAACGTTGTATTCAACATTACGCCACACCGACTGAGTCGCTGTCAACAACCGAACAATGGCCAAGCACAGCGACTACTAGCGGGCGCTGTGAAAATACCGCTACAGTCGCTCAACTGGCGCTACATGTCGCTATTAATAAATCAGCCTCCCCGTAACATAGTATGTAAGGCTGAATAAAGACTTTAGTCCATCCAGTTCAGCCTGTTTAACTCCTTCCAGTGGTTCCAGCCATAGCTGGAAATGTTATTACATGCCAGGAAGGCATCAAGGCCACTTTTGAACGTTTTTACTGTATCCATCATTACTACCTCCTCTGGTTGTCTCAAACAAAAGAACAAAAGAAACATACAAAGCAGAATTCACATATTGTAATAAAGAGCAGGTTCTGCGTGTGCAGAAACAATCAATGCAGCATGTATACAAAGACTCAAAGAACAAATACATTCTACATATACAAAAGCTAGAGGACAAAACAGAATGCACCAATCTTTATAAAAAATGCCTTTTTATAGAAGCATGTAGCAACCTACAAGAAGACAGTAAATGGCAAAAAAATTAGGGGTTTATTCATCAAGGGATAGCGGTAGTGCCTCGTAGTGGCAGGCAGCGTCTGGTGAACGATGGGCGCTGTACGCAATACCACATTTATGAAGGCGATTCTGGTGAGCGACTCTAACAGAGCCATGTAGCGTACGACTCATCATTACAGACGGCACAGCGTAAAGCGCCGGCGCTCTAGCTTCCAGAGCACCAGGTATTACCTGTCGCTACCTGTCACTCTCCCATACATTTCAATGGACGTACCTTTTCTTCTGTTTAAACAGGGTTTTTTGTTTTTAATATTTTTTTTTCTCTCAAATAATTGTGTCACCTCTCCTAGCCTAAAAAGAGTCATTTTTGAAAACATTTTTGATTTTTTATATTTATATGCAGAATTGTCATTACAGGTCTGGCATTAAAGTATTGATGTCACAATGTTACAACAATGTCATTCCATGTGTTTTCGCTTTGTTACTGGTGGATATGTGTTCAAAAATAGCGGCAGGTAGCGACAGTTGAGCGACTATAGCGGCATTTTCACAGCGCCCGCTAGCAGTCGCTGTGCTTGGCCGCTGTTCGGTAGTTGATAGCGACTCAGTCGGTTTGCCGTAATGTTGAATATTGGGTGAGGAGTCGCTATTTGACAGGTTCCGCGCTGTATGGGAGCGCATGATAGCGACAGATCAGAGCGACCGACTTCCACCATATTCATTAACAAATCACGCTCCAAAAATTCTCGCGCTGTAAAATGCATGTTTAAACCCCAGAGCGCTGGCGGTGATGGGTTAAAAGTAGTTTTTTAACCCCCAAACAACCATATTTTTGGAAACCAAAAAAAACAAGTTTTTAAAATAATTTTGTAATATGAATACAATAATATCAGACCTGTAATATCAATTCTGTACATTTTTTTTTTCCTTAAAAAAATATTTAAAATGGCAGAAGTGGTCACAGAATTTTTCACATTTAAAAAAAAAAACAAAAACACATTAATAAAAATTAATTATGAATATTTGAAGATTGTTCCATTGAAATGCATTGGAGAGCGCCAGGTAGCGAGAGGTCATACCTGTCGCTGTTCAAGGTCGGACGCTGGTGCTGATGAATGAGTGGCAATCTGGCGCTATCTCAGTCGCTAAGCAGGATTGCCTTGATAAATGTGTGATTGTGGTGGGGAGCCGGTGTTCTCGTGGCGGGGCCCGTCATTACCGGCCGCTCACCAGTCGCTACCTGTCGCTATCCCTTGTTAAATAAGGGCCCAAATCACACAGCGTCTGCCGCTCTATGTTTTAGCGACCAGATCCAGAGTGCCTACGCTCCGTGAGTCTGTTTTTTTGTTGAATATGCTGTGAGTTGCTGAGAATCGGTCGCACTGAGCTGGCGCTATCTTTCTCTTCCTGCAACGCTGTACTGGTGTTAGACCGCCCAACATACATCTCATTCATCAATGCTGGCCAGGTTACTACAGTGACTGAGACGCGCCCGATAGCCGATATCAGCATATACTAGCAGTCGCTCTTAGCGCCTCTGTACAGACGTTCATCTGCCGAAACCTGGTGCTAGGAATGAATCAGCCTGCCCGTATATAGAGAAATTATAAATTAATATCACAGAAAAAAAATACCTTTGGAATCGATCCAACAGTGATCCGGCCACCAGCAGCACCCCCAGCACTCACCTGATCTGATCGAGCAAGAGCCCACGCATGTATCATAGGAACATTGATCAAGTTGAGTGAATGGGAGAACCACAGGGATGTGCCTGTAAAGTCCTGAGTTTTGGTCTGCGTCAGAGAAAAGCAATGGAATGATTCTGAATCTTCAGAAACCGAATGTGGGGCATATTGTTTTATTTGCAAAAATCCCCTTTAGCCAAATAATGTATTTTTGAAGTAGGAAAAATAATCTCCATTTAACCCCTTTGTAAAGATAACACAGTAATGTCATTTTAGTGAAAGCATTTCCAATTTATTTTAACATCTATTTCTAAACATTGAGCTCTCCTTAAAAAAAAACATTTTTTACTTGAAGATGAGTGTATTTAGTGACGGTCACCTTGTTTCAAAGGTTGCTTCTCTTCTTTTAAATTATCATTTTAGAGTGAAATTCTTTCACTCTAAAATTACATTCTGTTAAAATGGTCCCTCTGGCTTTACATAGGCCCTTATTTAACAAGGGATAGCGCCAGGTAGCGAATGGTGAGCGAACGGTAATGACGCTCACCGCCACGAGAACGCCGGCTCCCCTCCGCAATCACACATTTATCAAGCCGATCCTGCTTAGCGACTGACAGAGCGCCAGATAGCGAATCATTCATCATTATTCCAGCCTCAGCCCACAGCGCCAGCGTCCGACCTTGAACAGCAACAGGTATGACCTCTCGCTACCTGGCGCTCTCCAATGCATTTCAATGGAACAATCTTTAAATATTCATAATTAATTGCTATTAATGTTTTTTTTTTTTTTTTTAAATGGCAAAAATTCTGTGACCACTTCTGCAATGTTAGATTTTTTTATTTTTTTTTTTAAATTTGTGCAGAATTGATATTACAGGTCTGATATTAATGTATTCATATTACAAAATGTTTGTAAAAACATGTTTTTTTTTTTTTCCAAAAATATGGTTGTTTGGGGGTTAAACAACTACTTTTAACCCATCGCCGCCAGCGCTCTGGGGTTTAAACAAGCATTTCACAGCGCGAGAATTTTTGGAGCGTGATTTGTTAATGAATATGCTGGGAGCCGTTCGCTATGGCCGTTCGCTGTCATGCGCTCCCATACAGCGCGGAACCTGTCAAACAGCGACTCCTAACCCTGTATTCAACATTACCACACACCGACTGAGTCGCTGTCAACAGCTGAACAACGGCCAAGCACAGCGAATACTAGCGTGCGCTGTGAAAATCACGCTACTGTCGCTCATCTGTCGCTACCTGGCGCTATTTATGAATCGGCCTCATAGTTAATATAGAGGAGTTGAGAGCAATAAATCTTTTACTGTGAAAATACATTAATCTTTAAAGGTGGCCTCTAACATAATGTGTGACATTTACTGTAGTTAAAGTGGACCAACACCCACCGCTGATTGGCCCGAGAATCTATAAGATTCCCGGGCCGATCAGCTCCCTGCCTGCCGATCGGGGGTGCTCTGCTGTGTGAAAACCCCCCAGGACGCCCGCAAATCTTACCTGTTCCTCGTTCCAACAGCGCATGCGCGGGCCGCTGCCTCCTCGCGCATCACTCTAGCAGGGCGCGCACCCGCTCCGGCCGTTTGTGAATGGTGCTCCCTGTAAGAGGGACGCGCGCGAGGCGGCGGCGCGGAAGTGGACCAACACCCAGGATAGTGAAAATCCTGGGTGTTGGTCCACTTTAAAGTAGGTTTCTTCTTTTTTTTTTCTTTTCGCCCCAAAAAATACTGGTTAAATCAAACCTGAATTTTGCCAGTATTCAGTTTTGGTTAAGCGGAACCCAGTTTTCTAAATTCTGGTCGAATTATCTTCCACCCAATCTGTAGCCCAACACTAGCTACAGGATGGGCCAATGGCTTAGGCCCTTATTTTAGAAGGGATAGCGTCAGGTAGTGGCTGGTTAATGACAGGTAGCGACTGGTGAACGCCGGACACGGCACGCAATTCCACATTTATCAAGCAGAATCTGTTTAGCGACTGGGATAGCGCCATGTAGCGTCTGATTCATCATTTTCACAGCCTCAGCGAACAGCGCCAGCGTTCAGCCTTGCACAGCGCCAGGTATGACCTCTCGCTACCCGTCGCTCTCCCATACATTTCAATGGACGATCCTTTTCTTCTCTTTAAACGTTTTTTTTTTTTTTTTTTTTAAATCACAAATAATTCTGTGACCTCTTCTGGCATTGAAATAGCAGTTTTTTCATATTTTTTAAATTTTTTAAATATTTCCTCAGAAATGACATTACAGGTCTGGCATTAAAGTGTTCATGTTACAATGTTGTTACAATGTAATTCCATATGTTTTCACTTTGTTACCAGTGGATAGATGCTGAAAAACAGACTTTAAACACACCGCCTCCTGCGCTCTGGGCTTCAAACAACTATTTTTCAGCGCCAGAGATTTGTGAGGCTGTTTTTTGCTGAATATGGTGTGAGTCGGTCGCTATGAGCAGTCGCTAACATGCGCTCCCATACAGCGCTGTACTGGTCAAAAAGGAGCATTTCTATTTCATGTTTATCTAAATTGCATTCCTTTACTCCAAAGAGCAACGTTTGGCATCTGGTGCTGGATCGATCTTTAGTGTGCAATGTCACGGGCAGGCTGATTCATCATTAGCGGCAGGTAGCGACAGATGAGCGTCTGTAGCAGGCATTTTCAGTGCGCCCGCTAGTAGTTGCAGTGCTTGGCCATGAGTCGCTACTTTATAGCGACTCAGTCGCTGTTTAGTAATGTTGAATACATTGTGAGGAGTTGCTATTTGACCAGTATAGCGCATGTTAGCGACTGCTCATAGCGACCGACTCCATATTCAGCAAAAAAACAGCCTCACAAGTCTCTGTCGCTGAAAAATGCTTCTCTGAAGCCCAGAGCGCAGGAGGCGGTGTGTTTAAAGTCTGTTTTCAAGCATCTATCCACTAGTAACAAAGCGAAAACATATGGAATTACATTGTAATAACATTGTAACATGAAGACTTTAATGCCAGACCTGTAATGTCATTTCTGAAGAAATATATAAAAAATTAAAAAAATGTGAAAAAAACTGCTTTTTCAATGCCAGAAGAGGTCACAGAATTATTTGAGATTTAAAAACAAAAAAAACAAAACAAAACAAAAACAGTTTAAAGAGAAGGAAAGGATCGTCCATTGAAATGTATGGGAGAGCGACAGGTAGCGAGAGGTCATACCTGGCGCTGAGCAAGGCTGAATGCCGGCGCTGTTCGCTGAGGCTGTGAAAATGATGAATCAGATGCTACATGGCGCTATCCCAGTTGCTAAACAGATTCTGCTTGATAAATGTGTAATTGCGTGCCGTGTCCGGCGTTCACCAGTCTCTACATGTCGCTACCTCTCATTAACCAGGCGCTACCTGACGCTATCCCTTCATGAATAAGGGCCTAAATGTGCTTTGCTGATGTAGCCACATCCATTGAAGTCTATGGTGCTGGTGCTCAGCAAAGTGCGTTTGGCAGCCGAGGGCGCATGCACAATACTTCTGAGCCAGAAATATAATATTATAAGGTATGCCATGTCCCTGAGCTGGGGGGACCTGGGGTTCCTTTCTCTGTTTCCTCCGATCCCCATGCTAGGCAAGGTGTTGCGAAAGCTGGCCCTGGACGGGGTTCCCGCCATTCTCATGGCTCCAAGGTGGCCAAGGAGGGTGTGGTTCGCAGACATCGTTTGTCTGGCGGTGGATCAGTGCGATCTGCTTCTTCGGCTTCGGATCTTATCACACAGGGTCAACTGCGTTGCCCCAAGTCCCTCCCAGGCAACGCTGGCTGTGACGGCCTGGCTGCTGAAACCTCCATCTTAGGGGAGGAAGGCCTTTCGGATCTGTTATTCAGACTTTTATTAGTGCCAGGAAGAGGTCCTCTTCTACCATCTACTATAGGACTTGGAGATCTTATACTGATTGGAGTGAGGCTAGATCTTTGCCCTGTCGGGTCTTTTCTGTTTTCAGGATTTTGGAATTTCTTCAATCGGAGCTGAGTATCTTGATGATGCTGCCTTGTCTGTCTTTTTTCAAAAGTCCTTTGCGTTTCCTCCTTTGGTCAAGACTTTCTTCCAGGGGGTCTCACATTGCGGCCTCCTAGGAAGCCTTTGCTCCCTGTTTGGGATTTGAATTTGGTTCTCTCTGCTCTTCAGGCTCCTCCTTTGAGCCTTTGTAGGTTATTGCTCTTTCTACTCTGACTCAGAAGGTTGCCCTTTTGGTGGCCATCACTTCGGTTCGGCGCGTTTCGGAGTTGGCAGCCTTGTCGGTTTAGGCTCCTCACTTTGAGAGACATCAGGACAAAGTGGTTTTCCGCTTCAAACCGGACTTTTTTCCTTAGGTGGTCTCTGCTTTGCATCTTAACCAGGACATTGTTCTTCCTTCTTTGTGTCCTAAGCCTAGGAATGACAAGGAGAGGGTTTGCACTGTTTGGATGTGGTGCGCTGTGTGAAGTACTGTTTGTTTACTACATCTCCTTTTCGTAAGACTGATGTCTTTTTCGTGGTGCCCTGTTGGGCCTAGGAAGGGTTTGGCTTCCGCTGAGTCTTCCATTAGCAAATGGATTCGTCAGGCTGTTGTTGGGGCCTATTCTACCAAGGGGAAGGTTTCCCCTTTTCGTTTCACTGCTCTCTCTACTCGTGCTGTTGGGGCGTCTTGGGCTTTTCAGCACCAAGCTTCTGTTGAACAAGTTTGTAAGGCTGCTACTTGGTCTTCTGTTCACACTTTTTCCAAGTTTTTACAAGGTTGATGTGCGGGCTTCAGCAAATGCTGTGTTTGGCCGCAAGGTTCTGTAAGCTGCAGTGGTTTGAATTTTGCATTATGGCCTTGTTGGATACCCGCCCTTTGTGGACACTGCTTTTGGATGTCCCAGGTGTAATAATTAATGTTTGAAGCGGGGTGTGTGACATACTTAGAATAATACCATTTTGTGAATACTCACCTGTAAAATGGATATTATAAGTATGTCACACACCCCGCTTCACCCTGCCCTTTTTGGTATCCTGGATTCTTTATAGGGTGAAGCTTCGTTTACAGTTTTGAGGGTTGCCAATGTTTTTTTTCCTGGTACCTTGTCTTTACTGCTGTTTGAATACTGGGGAATAAGTGGGAGGTCCCAGGTATGTATAGACCAGGAGGGGCTCGTTTTTCAGGACTTCTCTGCAACGTCGCCACCTGCTGGTGGAGTAACCCAGGTGTAATAATTAATGTTTGAAGCGGGGTGTGTGACATACTTATAATATCCATTTTACAGGTGAGTATTCACAAAATGGTATTTTGTTTTGCTCAAATCATTGTGTGACCTCTCCTGGCTGCAACCAAACACTTTTATACATTGTTTTGACTTTTTATAGTTTTATGCAGAATTGTATTTACAGGTCTGGCACCAGGAGAGACGGGGAGGCCGATTCATTAATAGCGCCAGGTAGCGACAGATGAACGCCAGTAGCGTGATTTTCACAGCGCCCGCTAGTATTCGCTGTGCTTGGCCGTTGTTCGCTTGTTGACAGTGACTCAGTCGGTGTGCGGTAATGTTGAATACGGGGTTAGGAGTCGCTGTTTCACAGGTTCCGCGCTGTATGGGTGCGCCTGACAGCGAATGGCCAGAGTGAACGGCTCCCAGCATATTCATTAACAAATCACGCTCAAAAAATTCTCGCGCTGTGAAATGCTTGTTTAAACCCCAGAGCGCTGGCGGCGATGGGTTAAAAGTAGTTTTTTAACCCCCAAACATCCATATTTTTTTATTAAAAAATTAAACAAGTTTTTCTAAACATTTTGTAATATGAATACATTAATATCAGACCTGTAATATCAATTCTGCACAAATTTTCTTTTATTTTTTTTTTACCTTAAAAAAAATATCTAACATTGCCGTAGTGGTCAAAGAATTTTTGACAGTTAAAAAAAAAAAAAAAAAAAAACAGTCATATCAATTAATTCTGAATATTTAAAGATTGCTCCATTGAAATGCATTGGAGAGCGCCAGGTAGCGAGAGGTCATACCTGGCGCTGTGATGGGATTAGCAGCGGCGCTGTTCGTTGCAGTCCGCTACATGATGAATCCCGCGCTAGGTGACGCTCTCGCCGGCGCTAGCCTCATTTAGCGTGATAAATGCGTGATTGTGTCCGCCGCCTGGCGTTCTGGAGTCGGTAGCCGCCGATAGCTGGTGCTACCTGGCGCTAGTGAGACACTACCTGGCGCTATCCCTTGATAAATAAGGCCCTTAAAGAACTTAATTTGTACAGTCTGGAGGAAAGGAGGGAGAGGGGGGACATGATTGAGACCTTTAAATATGTGAAAGGATTGAATAAGGTTCAGGAGGGAAGTGTTTTTACGAAGAAGCTTAGTGATAGAACAAGGGGGCACAACCTGAAGCTAATCGGGGGGAAGATCAGGAGCAATGTTAGAAAATATTATTTTACAGAAAGAGTAGTAGATGCTTGGAACAAACTTCCAGCAGAGGTAGTTGAAAAATCAACAGTCACTGAATATAAACATGCCTGGGATAAGCACACACCTATCCTAAGATAAAGAGAACATACAGTATACACATAAGGGCAGACTAGATGGACCGTATGGTCTCCTTCTGCCGTCAGCCTTCTATCTTTCTATGTTCCTGTGTTTCTAAAGTATTAATGTCACAGTGTTGAAACAATGTTATTCCATGTGTTTTCGCTTTGTAACTTGTGGATATGTGTTTAAAAACAGACTTTAATCACACAGCGTCTGGAGCTCTATGCTACAGCGCCCAACTTTAGAGGTGTGTGTGTAGTTTTTTCTTAAGTATGGTGTTGAGCGCCAAGTGCCGGGTGCACTAAGCTGGCGCTACCTATCGCTCACTGCTGCGCTGTACTATTGTTAAAGCTCCTAAAACACATCATATTCATCAGTGCTGACCAGGTTACTACAGCGACAGCAACGCTCTGTTACAGCACCCGATCCCCCACTTTGTGTTGCTGTTTTTCCAGCGCTCTCCAGCATATTTATGATTTTTATCCTCTTTGGGAAATCTTTGGAGCTGTATTTTTTTGCCACTGGTTAGCGTTTCGTCATTACAGTCACAAGGAATCACTGCTGGGGTTAAAGGTTTTTTTTTTTGGGGGGGGGGGGGGGGTTTAGTTGTTGCTCTCCAAATTACACTTTGTTAAGCAAGATAATTTATTAAAATCAATTTTAATAACATATATAAAAAAATACTGTATTTTTCACCCTATAAGACGCACCCAGGATTTGGAGGAGAAAAATAAGAAAAAAAATATTCTAAGCTAAATGTTGTGCTAAAACACCCCATTGCAGGCAGTGTGGCATCCCCTATCCCATTCCCATAGACAGTGTGGGATGCCTTCATCCCATTCCCATAGGCAATGTTGTATTCCCCCCTTCCTATTCTCCATATAGGCAGTGTGGCACCCCCCTCCAATTCCCCATATAGGTAGTGTGGCATTTCCATCCCCCTCTCCCCATCCCATATAGGTAGTGTGGCATTCATCCCCCCTCCCCATCCCATATAGGTAATGTGGCATTCATCCCCCCTCCCCATCCCATATAGGTAATGTGGCATTTCCATCCCCCCTCCCCATCCCATATAGGTAATGTGGCATTCATCCCCCCTCCCCATCCCATATAGGTAATGTGGCATTCATCCCCCCTCCCCATCCCATATAGGTAGTATGGCATTCATCCCCCCCTCCCCATCCCATATAGGTAGTGTGGCATTTCCATCCCCCCTCCCCATCCCATATAGGTAATGTGGCATTCATCCCCCCTCCCCATCCCATATAGGTAATGTGGCATTCATCCCCCCTCCCCATCCCATATAGGTAGTGTAACATTTACATCCCCCTCCCCATCCCATATAGGTAATGTGGCATTTCCATCCCCCCTCCCCATCCCATATAGGTAGTGTAACATTTACATCCCCCTCCCCATCCCATATAGGTAATGTGGCATTTCCACCCCCCCTCCCCATCCCATATAGGTAGTGTGGCATTTCCATCCCCCCTCCCCATCCCATATAGGTAATGTGGCATTTCCATCCCCCCTCCCCATCCCATATAGGTAGTGTAACATTTCCATCCCCCCTCCCCATCCCATATAGGTAATGTGGCATTTCCATCCCCCCTCCCCATCCCATATAGGTAATGTGGCATTTCCATCCCCCCTCCCCATCCCATATAGGTAGTGTAACATTTCCATCCCCCCTCCCCATCCCATATAGGTAATGTGGCATTTCCATCCCCCCTCCCCATCCCATATAGGTAGTGTGGCATTTCCATCCCCCCTCCCCATCCCATATAGGTAGTGTGGCATTTCCATCCCCCCTCCCCATCCCATATAGGTAGTGTAACATTTACATCCCCCTCCCCATCCCATATAGGTAATGTGGCATTTCCATCCCCCCTCCCCATCCCATATAGGTAGTGTAACATTTACATCCCCCTCCCCATCCCATATAGGTAATGTGACATTTCCATCCCCCCTCCCCATCCCATATAGGTAGTGTGGCATTTCCATCCCCCCTCCCCATCCCATATAGGTAATGTGGCATTTCCATCCCCCCTCCCCATCCCATATAGGTAGTGTAACATTTCCATCCCCCCTCCCCATCCCATATAGGTAATGTGGCATTTCCATCCCCCCTCCCCATCCCATATAGGTAATGTGGCATTTCCATCCCCCCTCCCCATCCCATATAGGTAGTGTAACATTTCCATCCCCCCTCCCCATCCCATATAGGTAATGTGGCATTTCCATCCCCCCTCCCCATCCCATATAGGTAGTGTGGCATTTCCATCCCCCCTCCCCATCCCATATAGGTAATGTAGCATTTCCATCCCCCCTCCCCATCCCATATAGGTAATGTGGCATTTCCATCCCCCCTCCCATTCCCCATAGGCAAAAGTAAAAAGTGAGAAAAAAAAAAAGTAAACTCACCTTTCAATCCTCCCCGCTGTCGTCGTCTTCACACAGACACACTGGCTTGGAATAGCGGTGGGCATCGGCCACGCCCACCGCTGTTTTCCGGGTGTCTCTGTCTGCTGGCACCGTGGAGAGGTGGCAGGGACAGTGCGAGTGTCAGGGAGCAGCTGCTCCGCCGCTTGCACTGTCCCTGCCACCTCTTGCACTGTCCCTGCCACCTCTCCACAGCGCGAGAAGGCGGCAGATACAGCTGCCCCCATCGCCTCCTCTCTGCGGCGCCAGCATAGAGTGAACACTCGGCTTGGTATAGCGGTGGGCACGGCCATGCCCACCACTGTAACAGGCTGGGTGTCTGGCTCTGCAGAGAAGGCTGCCTCCACGGCTTCCGGGACAGCGCGAGCGATGGAAAGGTGAGTTTACTTTCTGCTTTTTATTTATTTTTTTTCCCACCTTCGCCAGATAAGACGCATGGATATTTTCCCACAACTTTTTGGGAAAAATAGGTGCGTCTTATAGGGCGAAAAATACGGTATATATATATATATATATATATATATATATATATATATATATATACAATAAAAAATACATTTTGGACCATCTAGGTCCTGCGTATCAATTAATGACAAGCCACAATGCAAGTTCTGTTCAAATAAATGTGTTTAATTTTAATTTTAAGCATATAACGCTTTTATCCAGTTCGGCCCCTTGTGCTCTATGGGATATTGAGCTACAGCTTCAACCAGAGCCCCCCGCGCTGCATCCTTTTCATCGCTACTGATAAGTAAGCTGCTAGTGAGTGGCTGCATCGGCATTAGAGTTTTTTCATTGTTAAATCAGATGCTGAGTGCTGCTGAGGCCAAAAAAGTGGCGCTGACGCTTCTTAAACCGGACCTTCAGCGTAATTTAATGAAAAGCCCAAACTCTTAAAAAACGGTTCCCCAGCATCTAAAATTAATACATTTTACGTTTTTAGTCACTAACTTATTATTCTTTCCCCCACTGGGCTGCAACTCTGTTCAGGAATTTAGGATACGGGCGCCGCCATCTTGACTCAGAAGCATCACACTTACTGAGGAGAGGAGAGTGGGATAAGGTACAGGGGGGCGGGTTATAGCTGTGCTTTTCTCAGATAGAGAAGAGCCGGGTTCAGGTAAAGGTCAGCAGTCCCAGAATGCAGAGCAGCACAGTCATAAGGCACTTCCTGTTTGCAGGCTGCCTGATAAGATGGCGGCTTCCATAAGCCGCCATCTTGGATGTTTAAAGGCTCATAACATGCAGTAGATGCAGGTAGGATGATTTTTTATGTGGACAATCTGTATGTACAGGGTGTGGGAAACATATAAGATAGACTCTTATTCCGAGTGAAGGACCACTTTAAATAAGGCTCCTCATGCTATTCAGAGACTAGCAGTGACAGCCCAATATTTTTATTATCATAGCGAGGCATGTTATCTTTGCTTTCCTATGGCCAGTGGTCGTAGTCTGTGTGGTCAATCACTATTTCTGTTACTAGTTGCCTAAATATAAGACCTAACAATCCAGGGCCATGTCCAGGGGTGCAAGAGCATGGCGATTTCCCTAGGTACAAAATCTCTTATGCTAGCCATCCAGTTTTCCACGGATGAATCATGGCCTCTGATCTTATGGCCTTATTTATCAAGGGATAGCGCCAGGTAGCGCCAGCTATCGGCGGCTACCGACTCCAGAACGCCAGGCGGCGGACACAATCACGCATTTATCACGCTAAATGAGGCTAGCGCCGGCGAGAGCGTCCCCTAGCGTGGGATTCATCATGTAGCGGACTGCAACGAACAGCGCCGCTGCTAATCCCATCACAGCGCCAGGTATGACCTCTCGCTACCTGGCGCTCTCCAATGCATTTCAATGGAGCAATCTTTAAATATTCATAATTAATTGATATGACTGTTTTTTTTTTTTTTAACTGTCAAAAATTCTGTGACCACTACGGCAATGTTAGATATTTTTTTAAGGTAAAAAAAAAAAAAAAAAAAATTTGTGCAGAATTGATATTACAGGTCTGATATTAATGTATTCATATTACAAAATGTTTAGAAAAAACTTAATTTTTTAATCAAAAAATATGGTTGTTTGGGGGTTAAAAACTACTTTTAAGCCATCACCGCCAGCGCTCTGGGGTTTAAACAAGCATTTCACAGCGCGAGAATTTTTTGAGCGGGATTTGTTAATGAATATGCTGGGAGCCGTTCGCTATGACCATTCGCTGTCATGCGCTCCCATACAGCGCGGAACCTGTCAAACAGCGACTCCTAACCCCGTATTCAACATTACCGCACACCGACTGAGTCGCTGTCAACAAGCGAACAACGGCCAAGCACAGCGAATAATAGCGGGCGCTGTGAAAATCACGCTACTGGCGCTCATCTGTCGCTACCTGGCGCTATTAATGAATCGGCCTCCCCGTGTTGGCCAAACTTAAAACCCCTAATTCCCCCATATTGGGCTCAGTCATGGGGAGGAGGCACAGCCTGCTGCTTAGGAAGAGACATGGCACATACTAGTTTAGAGCAGCAGCACCATGGGATAGGTGGGGGGAAATTTTTTTTTCCTGCACTGAGAGCTATTCCCCCTAGAAACTCAGGGCAGATGTATGATGATCGCATTGTCTTGCTGACTAAAAGGGAGGTTATTTTTCTGGGAGGCTGATTTATTAATAGCGGCATGTAGCGACAGTTGAGCGACTGTAGCGGTATTTTCACAGCGCCCGCTAGTAGTCGCTGTGCTTGGCCGTTGTTCGGTTGTTGACAGCGACTCAGTTGATGTGGAGCAATGATGAATACAAGGTTACGAGTCGCTATTTGACAGGTTGCGCAATGTATGGGTGCGCATGATAGCGACTGGTCAGAGCGACCGGCTTCCAGCATATTCATCAAAAAATCACGCTCAAAAAATTCAAGCGCTGTGAAATGCATGTTTAAACCCCAGAGCGCTGGAGGCGATGTGTTAAAAGTAGTTTTTTAACCCCCAAACCACCATATTTTTGGAAACCAAAAAAAAAATGGATTTTAAATTATTTAGTAATATGAATACAATAATATCAGACATGTAATATCAATTCTGTACAATTTTTTTTTTTTTTTTTTCCCTTAAAAAAATTATCTAAAATGGCAGAAGTGGTCACAGAATTTTTCACATTTAAACAAACAAAAAAAACACATTAATAACAATTAATTATTAATATTTAAAGATTGTTCCATTGAAATGCATTGGAGAGCGCCAGGTAGCGAGAGGTCATACCTGTCGCTGTTCAAGGTCGGACGCTGGCGCTGTGGGCTGAGGCTGGAATAATGATGAATGAGTGGCTATCTGGCGCTATCTCAGTCGCTAAGCAGGATCGGCTTGATAAATGTGTGATTGTGGTGGGGAGCCGGCGTTCTCGTGGCGGGGCCCGTCATTACCGGTCGCTCACCAGTCGCTACCTGTCGCTATTCCTTCATAAATAAGGGCCTTAATATTATTATTGTTTATAAAGCACCATCAAATTTAGTGATGCTGTACAAAGTATAAATAGCAGGAGGATGGGAAGAGTAACAAACTTATAATACCCAGGGCATTATGAGTTGTATATAACAGAAACACAGTATGACAATGAATGCATATAATATATTCAGTATTATGAATTAGATGCAACCAAACACATTGCAGAAGTACAGGAGGAGAGAGCTCTGCCGTTGCCAATTTATAATCCAAAGGGTCGTCTGCCAGACCACCAGAGTTAGTACGGTAGTTTGCTACAAAAAACATCTGTTTAGATTGGAGGCTAATTTATTATAATAGGTGCACACTTGAGCACCTCGTCCGAGACACTCGGCATCGCCCACACTGCAACGTCAGTTTCAGACTGGTGGCGCTGTCAGCTGTAGTGCTCCCGACCAGACAGTGTTCGCAGCGCAGAACCTCTATATGCCTATGCGCCAGTGACACCTTGCGCCGGCTGGGAGCACCGTAATATGAATATATTTATTTAAAAAATCCATAGTGCTCCAAGAGGGGCTCAAAAAACGCGATTCTATGCACACAGCAATTGGAATTTTTTTTTAAATAGAAATGGTAATTCCATTGGGAAAACATGATGGTCTCATGGCCCAAATCACAAATTTGCAGTGCTATACAAAAGTTCTAGAAATGCATGCAAAAATAATCCCAACCAACCCAGGGATCCCGTGGCACATGCACCAGCCCGCAAAATGTCTAATAAATTGTAACCATTTAAGCCCATTGAAATGTATGGGATAAGGCCACACAGTGCAGAGTGAGCGCCTGGTCCTATCTGGCACTGTAGGGAATTCAGTCCCAGCACTCATCACATCACCTGCACTGATGAAAGATGGGACACTACCTGGCACTATCACAGGTGCTCTGGATTTCTGACTTGATAACTACACCTTTTTGCACTGGGACCTGACACTCATCTGGCACTAAGTGGCTTTAGTGTCTCTTAAATAGCCCTCGGGCAGGCTGATTCATCACTAACGCCAGGCAGTGACAGATGAACATCTGTTGCAGGCATTTCAGAGCGCCCGCTAGTAGTCGCTGTGTTCGGTCGTGGGTCGCTAGCTCATAGCGTCTCAGTCGCTGTGCAGCAATGATAAATACATTGTGAGGAGTCGCTATTTGACCAGTACAGCGCTGTATGGGAGCGCATGTTAGCGACTCGTCAGTGCAACCGACTCACGACATATTCATTATAAAAACATCCTCACAAATCTCCGGAGCTGAAGCCCAGAGTGCCGGAGGCTGGAGCTGTGCAAGGCTGAACGCCGGTGCTGTTCACTGAGGCTGGGATAATGATGAATCAGACGCTACACAACGCTATTCCAGTCGCTCAACAGATTCTGCTTGATAAATGTGTAATTGCGTGCCGTGTCCGGCGTTCACCAGTCGCTACCTATCGCTACCTGTCATTTACAAGGCACTGCCTGACGCTATCCCTTCATGAATAAGGGCCTTTGTCTAAAAACGATCCACGTTTAAAGGTTAAAGTGGACAAAAAGTAAAAAATCTCCAGTTCTAAGCCCAACCCCAGGGCATCCCCCACACTTCCGTTTAAAACCTCCTTGGAAGCACAAAAGCCCAGGAAAAAATATATTCCCATGCAGGTTTCCCCTTCCATCCCGCCATGCCTATGCTTTTTAAGCAGAACTAAACTCAACCTATTACCCACCACAACACAAATAACCGCAAATAAAAAATATTTATTATTATTTATAATAAATACTACCTGGCTACCTGGGGGTTTCATACAGCAGGGCATCCTGATTCTGGATGCTCCGGAGGGAGGGGATCAAGAGGCTCTGGAATCTTATAGATTCTGATCTCCATTGGTTTTGGTTCATTTTAAACCGGAGCTTCAGCAACATTTAACGAAAAGTCCAAACCCTTAAAAAACTATTCCCCGGCATCTACAATTAATTAATTTTAAGTTTTTAGTCGCTTACTTATTATTGTTTCCCCTGCTGGGCTGCAACTCTGTTCAGGACTCTGATATGGGTGCCGCCGTCTTGCCTTAGAAGCATCACATATTGAACAGAGGAAAAGGGTGAAAAGTACAGTATGTAGCTGTGCCTTGCACAGACAGAGCAGTGCTGGGGTCCGAAAAAGGGTGGCAATCCCAGAATGCAGATTGGCATTGTCAGAAGACACTTCCTGTCTGCAGGCAGCCTGAGAATCCACAGGCCGCCATCTTGGATGGTAAAAGGCTCAAAAAACATGCAGGGTAGGATGATTTTTAATGTGGGCAAACTGTATGTACAGGGTGAGGGAAATATACAAGATTATTATTCAGGGTGAAGGTCTGCTTCAATATTTCAGGGCTAGTTTTGGTCCCCGTTGAGAGTAAAGACATATTTTCTAGCTAAGTTGGCTTGGAAGTATTTATTTACCTTAACCAGCACTGACTCCCTTTAATATTTTATATTTCCTAGCGCTTGCTTCCTACAGCTGATAACTTGCAGGCTGATCAATACATGAAAACTCAGCAGGCAACACAAGCAAAAGCTTTTGATCGCTGCCATGTTGACATTCATCGGGTATTAACCATAATGCTTTAAATTCTCAACGTGCTGAACATTTTCCATAGTTAGGTGCACTGTGGCAAGTGTTTAATATGCATAGCTGTCAGACCCTGTGTGCGACAGGTCACATCCTAGTACAAAGCACCCTGACAGCTGCTGTGCAAAAGCCTTACTGTAATTCTGCAGCACGCGGCACAAGGATATTGGAGATTTTATATAGGATTGATGGGGAGGCTGATTTATTAATAGCGACATGTAGCGACAGTTGAGCATCTGTAGCGGTATTTTCACAGCGCCCGCTAGTAGTCGCTGTGCTTGCCTATTGTTCGGTTGTTGACAGCGACTGTTGGCGTAGTGTTGAATACAAGGTTACGAGTCGCTATTTGACAGGTTCCGCGATGTATGGGTGTGCATGATAGCGACTGGTCAGAGCGACCGGCTTCCACCATATTCATCAAAAAATCACACTCAAAAAATTCAAGCGCTGTGAAATGCATGTTTAAACCCCAGAGCGCTGGCGGCGATGTGTTAAAAGAAGTTTTTTAACCCCCAAACCACCATATATTTGGAAACCAAAAAAAAAAAAGTATTTTAAATAATTTTGTAATATGAATACATTAATATCAGACCTGTAATATCAATTCTGTACAAATTTTTTTTTATTTTTTTTCCCCTAAAAAATTATCTAAAATGGCAGAAGTGGTCACAGAATTTTTCACATTTAAAAAAAACAAAAAAAAAACCAAAAAAACAATAACAATTAATTATTAATATTTAAAGATTGTTCCATTGAAATGCATTGGAGAGCGCCAGGTAGCGAGAGGTCATACCCGTCGCTGTTCAAGGTCGGACGCTGGCGCTGTTGGGTGAGGCTGGAATAATGATGAATGAGTGGCTATATGGCGCTATCTCAGTCACTAAGCAGGATTGGCTTGATAAATGTTTGATTGTGGTGGGGAGTCGGCGTTCTCGTGGCGGTGCCCGTCATTACCAGCCGCTCACCAGCCGCTACCTGTCGCTATTCCTTCATAAATAAGGGCCTTAGTGTATAGATGACAACTCTCGCTTCCACTTGCCTTGCTTAGATTGAATAGATATCTGGAAAAAATATCTGCCTTTGCGTTCTATTGTATTTAGGAGAATTGTATTCTATTCAGAAGCCATATGGATAGTTTGATAGTATGAGTATGATGATCATTGTCCGGCTTTATTTTAATATAACAAAATCATTCAAATGATACTATTATATACCAACATGAAAAGTATGCACTGTAAGCTCTCCTCTTATGGCCAAACGTGTGCTAACAATGCAAAAGAAGATGACTTTTTTCCTGAAAGAATTTTGGAGGATTCTCCTAACAAATGTAAAATGTACAATAATGTGATTTCTTACATAATACAGCAAAGTCCAACTTTTCACCATTAGTTGGTTTTGTGACATATATACTTGTGGTTATAAAATAAAAGTCATCTGTCCATTAAGGCCCTTATTTAACAAGGGATAGCGCCAGGTAGCGAATGGTGAGCGAACGGTAATGACGCTCACCGCCACGAGAACGCCGGCTCCCCTCCGCAATCACACATTTATCAAGTCGATCCTGCTTAGCGACTGACAGAGCGCCAGATAGCGAATCATTCATCATTATTCCAGCCTCACCCCACAGCGCCAGCGAGCGACCTTGAACAGTGACAGGTATGACCTCTCGCTACCTGGCGCTCTCCAATGCATTTCAATGGAGCAATCTTTAAATATTCTTAATTAATTGCTATTAATTTTTTTTTTTTTTTTTAAATGTCAAAAATTCTGTGACCACTTCTGCAATGTTAGTTTTTTTTTTTAAGGTTAAAAAAAAAAAAAAAAATTTGTGCAGAATTGATATTACAGGTCTGATATTAATGTATTCATATTACAAAATGTTTTGAAAAACTTGTTTTTTTTTTTCTAAAAATATGGTTGTTTGGGGGTTAAAAAACTACTTTTAACCCATCGCCTCCAGCGCTCTGGGGTTTAAACAAGCATTTC
The DNA here is from genome assembly GCA_027917425.1 of Gastrophryne carolinensis. Taxonomy (NCBI): domain Eukaryota; kingdom Metazoa; phylum Chordata; class Amphibia; order Anura; family Microhylidae; genus Gastrophryne; species Gastrophryne carolinensis. The sequence goes on from CM051234.1 coordinate 528,194,823, forward strand.
ACTGTGCGAGAATTTTTGGAGCGTGATTTGTTAATGAATATGCTTGGAGCCGTTCGCTATGGCCATTCGCTGTCATGCGCTCCCATACAGCGCGGAACCTGTCAAATAGCGACTCCTCACCCAATATTCAACATTACGGCAAACCGACTGAGTCGCTATCAACAACAGAACAACGGCCAAGCACAGCGACTACTAGCGGGCGCTCTGAAAATGCCGCTACTGTCGCTCATCTGTCGCTACCTGGCGCTACTAATGAATCGGCCTCTAATTCAAACAAAAAATCTAAAGTAAGGCAAAAAAACCCTTAAAGTGGACCACTTCCTGGTGCTACGACACATGCACAGCCGCTTGTCCAATCAGCGCACTTGGATCCGTCCCTTCGTCCAGGAGCTTGTCTAATGCGAGCAGATCCGAGCACACTGACGGCCGCATCCTCCGCCTCCCTCTAACAGGGAGAGTGCCTGCGCTGGCCATTCACAAATGCCTGGTGCCGGTATGCACCCTGCTAAAGGGATCGCGGGGATGAGGTCACTGCTCGTGCCTTTGGACTGGGAATGAAGGTGAGTTTTTGGGCGACCTGGGGAGTTTCACACAGCGGGGCACCCCCAATCCGGGTGCCTGAGGGGGGGGAGCGAGTATGCCTGTCCTGAAGTCTCATAGACTACAGGGTGGGTCCTCTTTAAAGCTCAAGCAAAGAAGGGATTTTGACTACCCCTGGTTTTGTTCCTTGCCCCTGGGTTATCCCGATTTGGGATGCTCCACTATGTAAAGATCGTCCATACAAACTCACTCAACTTTCTGTTCTATGCTAGTAGTGCATTTTGTTTCATTAGCAGTTTTTTCAGATTTTTCTTCTGTTCTCCTTGTAGACAAAATCAGGCCACAGTTTAATAGCTCTCTTCTACAGTGTGGCCTTGGTTTATCCCTCAAATGGTTAATTTTTGTCAGGTATTTGGTGTTCTGCCTTATTGCTTTCCTCTTTTGGAATGTAAAATAAACATTTGTGTTAGAATTGTGTCCCCGGACCTGTGTTTTACTTATCAGCATGATGTTTAAAAGTTTCTTATGAGTCTGTGTTTTGCTAAAGTGGCTCTCCTGACCTTGAGTAAAGCCCTTTAGTATAGCTGCTTATGACAAATCCCAGAATCCTTCCACTGACAAAAGTTCCCTCCCCCCCTCACAAAGCAGAACTTGGAAAAATCAGGCAGAGGTAATTACCCAAGGTGAGAACAATGTGAGTAACCCTTTAGCTACTGGAACCAAAACTATGATCCTCTCATCTGAAGAGGCTGAGTGATTCATTAGAGGAAGCGTGATCCATTACCCAGAAAAGGTTTGTTATGTAATCACCTTGTATCTGAGCCCAGTGCCGGAAAACAGCCTGTGTTTCATTTCTTTCTAGAGGCCTTCCCATTATATCCATAAAAATACTATGGAGGTTATTTAAAAAATGAAAGCGCCAGGTAGTGCCGCGTAGCGGCAGGCAGTGTCTGGTGAATGCTGTATGAGAAACCACATTTATGAAAGCGAATCTGGTGAGTGCCTCTAACAGCGTCAGGTAGTGTCACATGTATTGTTACAGGCGGCTCAGCATATAGCTCCGGCGCTCTAGGTTCAAACGTGCCATGTATTACCTTTCGCTCAGTGTTGCTCTCCCATACATTTCAATGGCCATTCATTAGTTGTGTATAAACAGCGTGTTTGGCAATTAAGAATTTTCTTTTTTTTTTGCTCAATGGCTGCAAACAAACACTTTTATAAATGTTTTGGACTTTTTATATTTTTATGTAGAATTGTCAGGTCTGGCACTAAAGTGTTAATGTCCTACTGTTAAAGCAATGTAATTCCATGTGTTTTTGCTTTGTTACTTGTGCATACGTGCTCAAAAACAAACTTTAATCGCAGAGCGTCTGGCGCTCTATGCTACAGCACCCAGAGTGCCAACGCTGTGTGTGTGTAGTTTTTTTCTTAAATATGTTGTGGAGCGCCGAGTGCCGGGCGCACTGAGCTGGCGCTACCTGTCGCTCGCAGCAGCCTTATACTGTTGTTACAACGCCCAACACACATCACATTGATCAATGCCGGCTAGGTTACTACAGCGGCTGCAACGCTCGGTTACAGTGCCCGATACCTGCTTACAGCGCCTACTAGCGGTTGCTCTAAGTGCCGCTATACAGACGCTCATCTAGCAATATGTGGCGCTAGTAGTGAATCTGCCTCTAACTGGATGCAGTAAGGGGGTCGAGTAGAAGCCATATGGCCATGCAGCAGCGCCCCCTGGTGCTTTACAGAAGTGATTCATTGAGGGTCATGCTAAATATTTGGTGAAGCCAGAGTGACTTCAGCTGTGCATTGCGGTGTTGGTTGCAACCTGCATCTCGGTGAGCTTTTTAGCATTAACACAAAAACATTGCAAAAACAATGTTTGTTCAACCTTTTTTCCCCAAATAGTACCTGTACATGTGATGGGGAATTTTTACAGTTGAGATGCATTATTTTTCCAATGAGCTGAAGATATTTGTTTTTCAGATTGGAAACAACAGAACCCCATGGGTTTTTTCCAAACTTTAAAAAATAAATCCTTACATCATTGTAAAAATAATATACCTAAACTGTAGAAATTTACATAGAGTGCCCATTGCCTGTACAGGTGTTTTTTTGGGGGACAATATAGGACAAACATTGTTTTTTGCCCTATTTGGGGTGTTATCGCTAAAAAACTCACCGAGATGCAGGTTGCAATCCACACCGCAATGCACACCGGAAGTCACACTGACTTCACCAAATATTTAGCATGACCCCCGATGGAGTCACCCACAGCCCCAGCAAGGAAGGAGAAAGGGGATGTGGCCAGAACTGCTCACAGCATGTCCATGAGTTCTAATTTAAATACTCAGCAAGCGCACATGGGTCTGGGGTGTCAATACATGTGCCTTTGTAGTTTATATTTAAAACAGTAAATAGCTAATATTGAAAGAAATGACTGTTATTTATTCTGTTATAAAAACAATACAAAACACACAGCAGTTTCGTTGTCTAATAATTTGCCATCATTTCACAATTAAAAGGTATGTTATAAAAGGTGTATGTTGTTTTCACCAAACAAGTGTTCTTGTAATGTATTGAACAATGTGGTCTATTTGCATGCAAGAAGCTTTTCCTAGAATGATTATACTTAATGTTTACAGCGCCTCGACAGTGATTTATTGGAGCACCTGCAAAAATGTTCTTTTCTTGTTTTTGCTGCATTTTAACAAAGTCAGCGGGTGCAACCAGATGTCTTGTTTAGGATATAAATTCTACAAAATGTAATTGGGATAACAAATAGCCCTAAATGCAAGTCATGTTGTATTTATATAATTCTGCGCCTATCTATATATTTATTTATATTTGTATTAAGTAGATGATACTAGGAGCTTAGCAAATGGGACAAAAAAACAGTGGATCTCTCTAATTAGGAGAGATCACCCATAAGATAAGAGCTGCTCTAGACAGTCACTTCACATAGGGCCGCATTTAAAAAGCGCTAACGCCCCGTAGTACCACATAGCATCAGGTGAATGCCGGGCGCAGTGTGAGAGAACCATATATATGAAAGACAAACTGGTAAGCGCCTCTAATAGCGCCATGTAGCGTCATATGTATTACTAGCAGTGGGTCAGTGTAAAGCATCGGCACTGTTCAGCAGCACTATGTAGCACCTGTCGCTTAATTGCGTTCTCCCATACAATTCAATGGTCTTTATTTTATCATATGATGATTGTTTTGGCTCTCCTGGCCACCAACCAAAGACTTATATTGTCATATATATATATATATTTTTTCTGAGCATTGTATGTGCAGGTCTGCCATTGCAGTGTCAGTGTTACAGTGTTGAAACAATGTAATTCCATGTGTTTTTGCTCTGGTGCTGTTGCATATGTGGTCAAAAACAGACATTTTTTATATAGCGTCTGGCACTCGTTGCTAGAGTGCCCAGTTTTATAGCGCCGATGCTGGCTTTGTGATTTTTTTTCTTAAATACAGTCTTCAGCGCCGAGTGTCGAACACACTTAACTGGCGCTACCTATCGGTTGCTGCAGCGCTGTCCTGTTGTTATATGTAGCGTCAATATGCATTGAATCAGGGAGAGTGCTTCTACAACGCCCTCTAGACATCACATTTATCAATGCTGGACAGGATACTGTCCAGTGCCAAAGCTATGTTATAGTCGCAGACACCCGTTTGTAGCGTACTCTTGCGGACGCTCTAAGCAGCGCTACGTAGACGCACAAATAGCAATACGTGGTACTAGTCTTAAATCAGCCTTAAAGTCTAGAGGTAAAACCTCAGAAAATCACTGTGGGACATGAGAAATGCATTATTCCCCAGGTACATAGAAAACACATGAACTAGGACAATTGGTTGTTCTACAGGGCTGGCACTTAAAACTCGCCAAGCATTATTGCCAAAATTACAAATTTTAATCAATAGAAAAATGTATGGCACAAGACATATGTTCTACACAGATACATGATAAAATAAACACATGTAAAATAGCAATTGCTAAATAACGAACACACATATAGGGGCCCCCGCCAGGGTAAACCTGGAATACCACACCTCCTCCACACGCTCAACATGCACTCAGCTGGCCAGCTTATCAATGCAGGAGTAAAGTCCTCCAATTCATTGGAGATGCCAGGTGGCAAGTAGTTTGCAGGGGAAGCAGATTTGATTAAATCCTTAATACATCTCCACACTGTAGCTTAGAAGGAGGCTGTACACCGGAAAGATTTTCATATCCACACCAATGTGGTAAAGAATAAGGGCCGGTTTTGAAGCACAGTACAAATATGAGCCCGCAGGCACTCACGTGTCCCGTTATGGTGGAGTCGCTCCACTAGTCCAGGAAAGCGCTATGCAGCTAATGTGGCAGTCAATGGTGATGAGGGTTCATATCGCCACTCAAGCGTATCCACTTGTTTTCTTCAGGGCACCGCTGCCACCGCCGCCACCGCCGCCACTTTTTCAGCGCGTCCCGGGTACTGTATTGCATGTGCTCCCGGTCAGAGCAACAGGCAGCCTGCCGACATGATAGTTACCACCTGGCCGCACACGTGGTCTCAGTACGGTGTCATCAAGGTGGGATGGTCAAAGAAAGTTAGGAGGCGTGGTCGGGGGTCGTCACCGACGTACGTTTCACTCCCCACTGGGAGTTTCCTCAGGGTGAAGGGGGGGGCCGGACGCTCACAGGCTTTTATGCATGCTGACACACCTCTTCATGATGGCATACCCAGCCGCAGCTGGGGCCGCCCCAGCTGTCAATCAAACCTCGGGTCAAATACACAAAGTCCTGCCCGGGAAGTTAGCTACGATGGTCACATTAACCCTTGCATCTCATCCTCCACATTCTTTTACAACAACGTGTATTCCACCATAGCATTATTATGACACTTGGGATATTCATACTTCACATGTTAATATATAGCGCGGGGCACCTAAAGGTGATCATTATTAAAGGGATAGAAGTGATTACATGCCATTCACAGCAGCGCAAGCATTCCTTGAATAACACCTAGACTGCACACCAAAATTAGCTATAAGGGGACTACAGTTTAAGGCAAAGTTGATAACGCTCATCATTGCTTTAAATAGGGGAAAAAAAGGGGGAGAAAAAAGGGGGGGAAAAAAAAACCCATACTAGATTGTAGGTGAATAAATCTACCCTACTTTGAACCTTAAGCGCCCATATACGTGTAATAGCCATATCACAGCACCATAATGGTGGGGGACCACCCGTGCCAAGACTACCCATACAAACTCCTAAATAAAGGTAGCCACAGGGACCCCGTAAGAGGCCAGTCGAGATAGAGGGACACACACACAGGCGAAAGAGGTAGTAAGAAGGAAGTAGATACATATACAGAGGCCAGGCTCAAGGCAACAGTACGCATGCCACAAAGTGACATACTAGTAGAAATTACCTACAATGTCACCTATTAATTCATAAAAAAGACTTTAGGCCCATATCAGTATTTAAGCCATGTGGCACCATAGTGCCCACTTCAAAAATCAAACGGGCTTCATGTTGGAGGAGCCTAGTATCTCTGAACCCTCTTCTACCTTCCATTTCCAACTTAAAGATACCACAGGCCCGCAGGCCAGACGGATCACTGTTGTGATATACTCGGAAGTGTTCCGCCACCGGGCTTTTTTCACTCCTTTTCTTTATATCTCTTACATGTTCCCCTATTCTAATACGCAATTCTCTTATGGTCTTGCCCACATACTTTTTGTTACACGGGCAACTCAATAGATACACAACATATTTTGAAGAGCAATTTATGAACCTCTTTATAAGTTGAGGACCTTTGCTTTTTGGACCTATGTATGTTCTAGTTTTTTCTATGTATGAACACACCTGACAGTGTCCACATTTATATGAACCCTTTAGCACCTTGGTTTCATTTCCTTCTACTGTTTTCACCCTATACTCACTCTGCATTAATAACTCCCTGATATTAGCAGCCCGTTTTGCTGTCATGAGGGGTCTTGGTCCCACATGTTGGGCTATTACAGGGTCCAATAGCAGTACATGCCAGTGAGACCTCAAGATATTGCGGAATTTCTCCCAGTGGGCATTGTATTGAGTAATGAGGCGGACATGCTGGCCACCACCCACCTCCCTAGACCCAGAGCCATGCAACAGACCATCACGCGGCGTCTCCAACGCCTTATGGAAGCAGGTACGGAGGAGTCGATGGGGGTATCCTCTATCCCTGAAACGACGCGTGAGGGTCCTGGCCTCCCGTACGTAGTCCCCCACAGTAGTACAGTTCCTGCGAATACGCAGGAACTGTCCAAGGGGAATACCACGCCTCAGGGGGCCGGGATGATGGCTGGTGAAATGCAGGAGCGTATTCCCTGCCGTGGGCTTACGGAAGGTGGTGGTGACCAGCCGGCCCGCCTCCTTGGTGATCCGAAGATCAAGAAATTCAATCGTTGTGGAACTCCATTTGAAAGTCAATCTTATATTTCTATGGTTTTGATTGAGTAGGAAAATAAACTCCTCCAATTGTTGTACTGTGCCCTTCCATATCAATAACACATCATCGATGTATCTCAGCCAGAGGGCGGCATGTGCCACGAAGGACGCCCGCCCAAACACCTCCAGACTCTCCCACCGTCCGAGGTGTAGGCAGGCGTACGAGGGGGCACATGCCGCCCCCCATCGCTGTCCCTTGGGTCTGTTGGTAATAAATTCCATTGAATTTAAAGAAATTGTTCATAAGGACAAATTCCAGTAATTCCACAACAAATTCATTATAGGCCGCATCCCCTGGGCCCAGCATCTCCAGTGTTTCCACCACCGCCTGAAGGCCCACCGTGTGGGGAATGGAGGTATACAAACTCTCCACATCCACACTCACCAGCAACCAATCTTCCTCTATTTGTACACCATGCAACTTCCGTAGTAAGTCACTACTATCCAACACAAAGGATGGAAGCAGTCTCACCAATGGTTTTAAGTTCTCATCAATGAATCTGGCGGTGTTCTCCAGTGGCCCTCCATTCCCCGACACGATGGGCCTTCCCGGCGGGAACTGTACATTTTTGTGAATTTTTGGGATAGTATATAACACAGGAGTATTATAATCTGTGACCTTTAGATACTCATAAATTTTTGGCGTCAGTAGATTCTCTTCTCTAGCCCAATATAGTTTATAGTTGAGAGCATCAATAACTCCTGGGAAGGGATTATGTCGCACCATACGGTAAGTATCCGCATTGCCCAACTGTTGTTCAATTTCTCCCACATAGTAGGAGTCATTCATTAACACAACATTACCCCCCTTGTCACTGGGCCTGATAATTAGATTAGGGGCCCTTTCCAACTCTAAGAGGGCGTCTCTTTCTTGTCTACTCAAATTGTCCTGTCCCACACACAACGCCCATTCTTCCTTGGCTAGATCACGCTCCACTAACTGTAGGAACGTGAATAAGTATCGATTCATACTTAAGGGAGGGAAGTTCTTCGAGGGAATCCTAAGTTTACTACAGTCAGGTAAGAGATCTGGTATTTCATCAACATCAGAAGTGTTCTCTAAGGGCTCCACAGAGGGAATATCACCCAGGGATACCACCTCAACCCCCAGGTCCGAACGGCCAGTGGTGTCTCCAGAGACCATAGTTTTATTAAACATGGTCCGGAATAAGACCTTTCTTAAATAAAGAGCAGTATCCCTATACAGGGCAAATTCATCGCCGCCGGCACTGGGGGAGAAGGACAGACCCCTGGACAGCACAGACCTATGGCAGTCGTTGAGGGGAAAATCAGATAAATTGATGACATTGAGTTCATCACAGTCAGATTCTATCGGTTCGATGGGAGGGCAGACCCCCCTGTTTTGTTCTTTCTGATACCCCTCAGGGTTTTCACCCTGTTGGCCACGCTGTCTCCTTCTTCTCCTTTTTTTGGGGCCTGATCTAAAAAAGAGGCATTTCGTCATATTCTGCGTGGCTCACATGGAGGACTTTCATCAGAGACCTCAGTCTCGGCCCCCGACAGGTCACTTGACACATCTCGCCATTGTCTACGGCGGAAGTTAAATCTTCTTTTTATTTGGAAGTCCCGAAAGATCTTCCCATCCTCAAATTCAGCAAGGTCTCTTCTGAACTTTTTTTGTTTGATTTCTTTAATTGTTTTCTGTACCCTCTCCACTTCTATCTTAATCATGTCATTTAACCGACCAAAGTCGGGATCCTCCCTGAAGGTGTCCAGCTTGCTGCAGGTCTCTCTAATATTATCCTCCAATTCAACTAATTGGAGGCGTTCCTCCTCCACAATCAATTCCATTATTCTAATTCCATGATTAATACACTCATTCTGCCATTTATCAATAAACCTATCGGTCCTTAGATGCTCCGCCGGGATTATTCTCTCCCTGAGACCTCTAGGAATTATTCTATGCTGAATATAATTCTCTATGGTGCAGACATCCCACTGCCGTTTCAATTGTTTTATGATAAACGATTTATGTTTCCTAAATAATGGCCTTACATCATCACTACTTGTGTCTAGGATGCTTCCTTCTTGGGTTACAAAGGCAGCCTGAATATCCTGTAAACAGGTCTTGTCTAGTTGGAAAGCCATGACTCCTACACTTAAAAGGATTTTATTTTTCAAATTACCGGGAAGGGAGCGCCAAAGAATCACTGCCACTTTGAAAAATTTTTACAAAGACACCAGTGCCCTCATGTAATAGTGAGAGAAAAATACAAATACCCAACACCGTGTACAGAAATACTATTAGCACAATTTCACATTAAGGTTCAAAGTAGAGAATCTGTCCATACTCAATTATCCATAAAGAAAAGGCCGACTCAACCTGGTACTGGAGGCAACAACAACATCTCCTTGTGCAGTAAACCAAAAACTAATATAAAACTAAAAACCAGGGAATAGCCTTAGAAAATCAAAAGGCGGCTGGTGCACTGCCCCTTGTCACATGGGCGCCCTGTTCAACCTAAATAATATAAAAAAATGAAAATCTTTCCGGTGTACAGCCTCCTTCTAAGCTACAGTGTGGAGATGTATTAAGGATTTAATCAAATCTGCTTCCCCTGCAAACTACTTGCCACCTGGCATCTCCAATGAATTGGAGGACTTTACTCCTGCATTGATAAGCTGGCCAGCTGAGTGCATGTTGAGCGTGTGGAGGAGGTGTGGTATTCCAGGTTTACCCTGGCGGGGGCCCCTATATGTGTGTTCGTTATTTAGCAATTGCTATTTTACATGTGTTTATTTTATCATGTATCTGTGTAGAACATATGTCTTGTGCCATACATTTTTCTATTGATTAAAATTTGTAATTTTGGCAATAATGCTTGGCGAGTTTTAAGTGCCAGCCCTGTAGAACAACCAATTGTCCTAGTTCATGTGTTTTCTATGTTATTATTTAGGTTGAACAGGGCGCCCATGTGACAAGGGGCAGTGCGCCAGCCGCCTTTTGATTTTCTAAGGCTATTCCCTGGTTTTTAGTTTTATATTAGTTTTTGATTCCCCAGGTACACTTTGTGTAATAACCAAATTCTTTGGGGAAGAAGCATTTTGTGTAAAGGCAACAGAAAACGTGAAATACAGTAACAGCCATTGGGAGCTATGTATTTCATGAGAGAAATTTTTTTTACAGCAATACAATCAAATAATCACATTTTTTTAATAGTCCCGTGAAAGACATAGAGAATATTTTTTTATTATAGGTGCGGGCGGCACTTAAGCAGGAGAGGGGGGAAGGGGTTTTTCTACCTTAATGGTAGTGGTACCCCTTGGTTGTCGCTTGGATCAAGGCTGGTAAGGTGAAAACTATGTGTCGTGGGTCTTTCTCCCTGGAGTACGATATATTGTAAGGGGGATAAAAAGGGTTAGTCCTATCCCTTGAAGTAGAGAAAGGGAAAAGCAGGAACCTTTTTATGTTTTAGGGAGTTTAGACCCTGAAGAGGATGTCCCTAGAGTCTCCTCTTTAGGTTAATAGTAATAGGTATTTACAGTTGGTGTGAAATACAAAGTAAACTTTATTATTCACATTTTACATTCAGTTTTTACTATTAACCTAAAGAGGAAACTCTAGGGACATCTTCCGCCACTTAAGCACCTCATCTGAGCCACTCGTCAAGACCCGCACTGTAGCGCTTTCAGCCAGGCAGTGTTTGCAGCGCATGACTTTTATATGCCTATGCGCTAGCGACACCTAGCGCCGGCCAGGAGCGCCACAAGTTGAAAGTATTTAAGAAAAAAATACATAGCGCTCCCAGAGGCGCAAAACTCTACCACCTAAACTCTCCCTGGCAAGTTTGTTGCAGAGAGGCTGTAGACCCACAGTGATTCTACCTCTCTCCTGCCACAATGAGCTTTTTAGCGATAACACACATAAAAGTGCAAAAAAATAAAAAAATGTCCTACATTTACAAAAATAATCTTGTACATGTGATGGCACATCTGTAGTTTAGATTCATTATTCCTCCAGTGATGTATGAATATATTAAGTTTGGAAATTAGAAAGCACCTTATTTTTTCTGCATAGCACATAGGGTGCTGTTGTTTCCAAACTTAAAAACAAATAACTTTACCTAATTGGAAAAAGGGTGTAACTAACCAGTAAAAATGCCCTGTCACAGGTACAGGTCATTTTGGGGGAAAAAGTTCGAAAAAATGTTTTAGCACTTTTTTGTGTCTAAACACTAAAAAGTTCATTGAGATGCTGGTCGCAATCCACACGGCAATGCACATTGCAAGTCACACTGACTTTTCTAAATAATAAGCATGACCCCCATAGTGAGATCCTGCAGACCTTGTTCTGCACAGAGACAGCAAACCTCAGCAGACACTGCGTTGGGTGGAAGCTTCTCCAATGCTGCTATATTTTGCCCCCGGTGGAGGAAGACCTGCAGGAAATTATGGTGGGGCAGGGGGTGGCAGTAGGGGGTTTAAGCTTGCCTATTTGTGGATTTGGGGGGGTCACTGCCAGTTACTGAGTCTTGGGGATCTTATCAACTAGTTGGCCATTTCATTTTGGGTGACATGACAGCCCGGAGAAGCAGGCTAGAGACATAGATATTTAGATGAGGGTACAGGTCATTAATTCCATCTCGGCAAAGCCATGGAGCCAATTGTCTGTCCTCTCAGGTCCCAGGCAGTTCCTCCTTGTCCTCCCGGTTGTGCCCAGATATACAGGTAATTTATAATTTCATGTGGGCGGGGGTAAATCTAGGCAGCACTGTTATCTTTCACAGAATTTAAGCAGATTTTGACAGAACTCTGCGTTGACGCCACCAAAAAACACCTGGGAAATGGGCCATTTACTCATCCACTCTCACTCCAGTGTTGTTTTAGCTGATTATGTGATCTGATGACAACCAATATATTTCACCTTTAGGATGTGTGCACTACAAGCTAGCGGGTCATGTAGTAAGTTAATGATGTTTACAAGAAACAGCACAGAGCTCCCCTATTTCAATATAGTTTTATGTCCCAAAAGGATGCCTCAATAATCTTGAAGTGTGAGAAAAACACCCACGGTGCATGCACTTTCAGGATACAGTTGTGGTCTCACTCATCCACCACCACAAAAATCTTCTTACCAAATTGATTCAAAAGGGTAAGCTTAGAACAAATTATTCCTCCATCGATCCAAAGCACAAAAGCAACCAAGCAGAAAAAGAGCTTCTCCACCACAGTAATCAATGAATTCCAATAGCAATGCTGGCACAATGCTTCTCAGGATGCTGTATATAGTTTCAACCGTATTCTCAGCACACATAGGTGCCACACAACATGAAAAGAAAAAAGGAAGCAGATCTTGCGTAATACCTTAAAAACTGATATTTTAATATATAAAAATGCACTCACATGATATGATACAAAATGCGCGTATAAACTCCAAGGGGTGGTTCTCTCTCCAACTCCCCTCACATCAAAAACTGGCCAGATACAAAGTAGATAAAAGTCCGCCGCCCGCCACCACCGACGCGTTTCGTTGCCGTAGGCAGCTTTTACAAGGCTGGCGGCGGGACGGCAGACATAAGCTTAAATAACTTACACAAATGAGGATCTTCTCCCAGGCGTCAGGGCCCCGCCCCTCCTACACACACGTTCCCTACTTCCGGGTGAGATGCCTGAGGACATCCTGTGTGGAGGGCAGCCTATCAGCAAGGTCCCAACAAAGCTAAACCTGCTCCTGTCAATCAAAACCCCCCTTAGCGTGCTATGCGCAAGCCTCCCTCCGTAATTTGCGCAAGGCAGGCACTGGAAGTTACGTTATTTGCGCAACTCCATGCTGGGCTGCAAAAGGACAACGTTATATGAATACAACAGGCAATCCAACCTACGTTGTTTGCGCAGCCACTCACAGGGCTATGATGTAACATCAAAAAGGCAGGCTCGTGTCCTTCCAGGTACTACAGTAAGCTACGGATGCCCAATAAGCTATACTCCACAGCTACTTATTTAAAAGTAAGAAAAGAAAAAAAGCAGAAAGGTGACATTCCACATTAGAACAATAGGGCTTATAATGAAGGGAAGACGGTTGTACACCAACACCCTCTAGTGTTTTTATCCTATAACAGCAGCCAATATGCCAACTAGGTTGCACTACTAAAATACAGATAAAAATAAGAATACAGGTTAGGAATTATCTATAAAACAATTTAAATCAAATTCAATGTTTAACCCATGGGGTGCCATTTTCCTTCTTTTTGGGAAATGTCCCGTTTTAAATTCGACCCTCTCCAATGGGTTTCAACATGGTCTATTCCTATATAGGACATCTTTGAGGGGTCACATGCGCCGAGAGGCTATGTAGATCATATCCACGTTTAATATTATAAATATGCTCACGTATCCGTACACGTAATTCACGTGTGGTCCTCCCTACATAGAGCAGACCGCAAGGGCACCAAATCAAATTGACAACGTTTTTGGTGTGATAGGTGATGAATTTAGTGATTTTATACTCTTGTCCATTTTTTAAATCTTTAAAGTTTTTCTGGGGTTTTGCCAATGGCACACACACCTTACAACCTGCACAGTTTCCACATTTGTAGAAGCCGAGCAGGGTGTTGTTAGTTAAGGTCATCCGTTTTGGGGGGTCTACATAGCTTCGAGTTAGACGGTCCTTTAAGTTAGGTGCTTTCCGGAAAATCACCTTGGGAATATTCGGGAGGGTGGGGCCCAGCACAGTATCTAGTTTTAAAATGTGCCAGTGCTTGGTCATCAAGCGTTGTATCTCCCTATGTTGAATATTAAAACCGGTAATCAAAACCGTTCTGGGACCCCCTTGTGGGTCCCTCCTCCCACTAGAAAACAAACTCCCTAGGGATATCCCGTATCGCCTTCCTTTGGGACTCAACCTCACCAGGATTGTACCCCTTCTCTAAAAAAACGTCTGGCTAAGAGTTCAGATTGAACATCATAATCCCCTACCTCAGTGCAATTCCGCCTGATTCTAGAGAATTGTCCCTTAGGGATGGCGGACAGCCATTTAGGGTGGTGACAGCTGGAGTATGGGACATACCCATTTCTATCTGTAGGTTTAAATAAGGTGGTGGTTGTTAACTTAGGCCCATGTTTTTTGATATTCAAATCAAGGAAATTCACTGCTGCGAAACTGGCCTCTACTGTAAACTCCAAATTATAGAGATTGTTATTAACCTCCAAAAAGAACCCATCCAACTCTTCTTGGGTCCCTTTCCAAATGACCATCACATCATCTTTATAGCGCCTCCAGCATAATAAATGGGGCCACGCTCTCCCAAAAATAAACTCCTCTTCCCATTTTCCCACATAGAGGTTCGCCATGCTCTGAGCAAATTTAGCCCCGATGGCGACCCCTCTACGTTGCAGGAAAAATCTGTTCCCATACCAGAAATAATTATGTTGGAATGCAAACTCTAAGCACTGAATAATAAAGTCCACCTGTTCTGAGGGTAAAAGGAAATTTTTTCTAAGGAAGTAATCAACAGCTTTTACCCCCAAGACATGTGGAATGGCTGTATACAGGGACGACACGTCCACTGTCGCCAGAATGTAATGACTTTCGATATGAAAGCTTTCACATAATTGGATCACTTGAGACGAATCCCTCAGATAAGCGGGTAGATTCACAACTAAGGGCTGGAGAAAGTGATCTATTAACTCCCCTAGCCGACAGGTGATAGACCCCAGCCCGCTGACTATAGGTCTACCCGGGGGCTTGGTTAAACTTTTGTGGATTTTGGGCAATATATACAATGTAGGGATTTTGGGTTCCGTGGGTGTTAAGTATTCAAGTTCTTTTTTTGAAAGGAAGACTTCTCTGGCCCCTATTTCTAGCAACATCCCCACCTTCCCCCTAAATTCACCAGTAGGGTCCCTCTCAAGTTGAATGTATGTATCATTATCAGATAACTGCCTATCCACCTCTTCCAAATGATCCCATTTATTCATTACCGCCAGTCCCTTGTCAGCTGGCTTCAGAACGATATCATGTTTATTTTCCAATGCCTTGAATCCCCTATAAACATCTGAAGACCATTTGGATTTCCTGACCTCAAGGGCCCTGATATCCCTTATCACTGCTGCTCTAAAAGTTTCAATCTGGGAGTTTCCCACATTAGGTGGGTTAAACAATGAATTATTCCTAAGCCCAGAGTGCTGAAAAGGGCTAATAGGTATATCGCCCTCCCTCACTAATCCACCTGGCTGGGACCCCTGTTGATTCAGAAAGAACTTTTGCATCTGTAATTTTCTAACAAATTTGTTAACATCAACGAATAAATTAAACTTATTCAGCGCATTCGGTGGGGCGAATTTTAGCCCCTTGTCTAGCAAAATCAGTTCCTCCCTGGATAATTCAACCGAGCTAAGGTTGTATATCCCTTCTCCTACTGCCACCTTGGCCTTCGGATGTTTCCCACCTCCCCGTCGCCCCCTTGATCTTCCACTTTTCGTTTGGATCCCCTGGCCCCTACTCCCCACCATTAATCCCCCCTGTCTTGTGGTGGTGATCGATTCCGCCAATCTACCCGAAGTGGGGTCCTGTGAAAAGGGGTGCTTGGGGCTGGCGAGTCTGCCTGTAATGGAAGAAAACAATTTGATCCCTCAGTATTACCCTGCTGAGATCTCACCCTCAGGGGTGGTTGTGGTAATGATCCCCCCTCATTCCGCCTTCTTTGCCTCCCCCCTTCCCCTATACACTGTGTTTTGTAATTATAACTTTTTCTCGCTGTCCCTTGATTCCCCTGTCCCCTGGGGCCTCTCCCTGGGAAGGGGAAAGTGGTTTTAACAGGGATTTCCTTTCCCTTGGGGTCTCCACTAAGGGATCATCTGGTTCCGCCTCAGTATGGGCAAGTCTTTGCCACTTGAACACACTATTGGTAGCATAATCATTTTGGTCCTTTTGGATCTTCTTCAACTTCCTGACCCTGATGTTTTTCTCTTCCTTCCTTAATCTTTCTTTGAGATCATCAGATTTTTGCAGGAAATCAGAGGTCGTGCTATGTGGCAAAATCCTCTCACTTATAACATCCTTTTCAATGGCTATGCCTTTTAATTGATCCTTTTTCTTATTTATCAATTTCTCTAACAACCGTAACCCGCAGTCGTTAAAAAAAGCAAACCAATCAGCTTTTGCCCCTTCCGTATCGTCCCCATCATAAATCTGAAGGGACCAGCGGAGCTGTTGGGGCACCATCCTCCTAAGGACATACTGCTCCAGAGTGGCAATATCCCACTTGAGTCTCAACTCGCGATTCAGGAGCTTATATAGATTCCTGAATTCCGTGTCCAGACTAGGTGGGGTATAGGCAGAAGTTTCCCCTGCCAAAAGGGCCCCAAAATCTATTTCACTGGAACTACAAAACGAAAATACATCCATAGTATAAATGGCAGCGGGTAATAACTTGGACAAAAACAACCAATAAATATATACAATTCTAATTACCGCGCTCTACTAACAGTCTCAGCCTAAAATTTTTTTTATAATGATGATGTTTAGCATTCGAATCAGGAATGCACTGCAGTGAGGAAATCAGGAGGAATGAGACCATAGTGGGTCAATCTGAAGTGGACCCACACCCAGTAATGAAAACCTGTCCTTGTTACTTGAGTATTAAAAATCTCCACCTCTTTTGCTGGAATATCTATCACCTTGCTACATATCCTCCTCTTCATTGAGGGACTAAAAGCCAGAGTACACAGACACTGGCCATAGAAGATGCTGACTTCAAAAATGTGCTACAACTTTTGTTCACCCAGGAAAAACTAGCTAAGCCAGTGGGAGGTGGGTTAATAAACTGTTTTTGAGCTGGCATGGCTGGTAGATCTGAATATTTGGTGTGAGTGGGCATGATGGAGGAGGTCCTGTAACTTTCGGTATTCCCACTTACTCGTGCTTACAGCAATTCACGGGTCTTGGTCTTCTATGTGCTGAATGTTTTAAGAAGCATAATGCCTCCTAACTTGGGTGCCATTCTGTTTGTAGAACTCTTTCAATCCTTAAAGACAAGTATCATTTTCTAGCTGGTCTGGCGAGGGACTGTATTTAAAGTATTTTCATCAAGGACTCTTCTCAGCTGCAGCTGATAAATCCTTTACTTTCTCCTACTGCATGGTAAACTTGTAACAGTCACATACAGCTGGCCACTGGTATCACAGTTGGTGACACATTGTATCTGAATGTTTACCCTGTAATAGAAGAAATAACTGATTTATCAGCTTAGAGGCAGAGAAGAGTCTTTGACAAAGACACATACAGCCATCCCCAGAGCAGCTGGCAAATGATACTTGGCCCTTAATGAGAAATGAATAGGAACTAAAATGTAGCTGGCCCTTAATGAGAAATGAATAGGAACTAAAATGTAGCTGAAACGCACTGTAAAATTTGTCCCCAGCAGTGATTTCTTGTAACAGTAACCAAATGCCGACCAGCGCCAGAAAAATACAGCGCTAAAGATTGCAAAGAGAAAAAATGTCATAAATATGCTGGGGAGCACCAGAAAAACGTCAGTGCAAAGTGGTGCTCACTGGCGCTGGGATAATCGGCAATCGGGTCCAACAGGCGCTGTCACAGGCCGCCCAATACCTAAGGGCAACAATCAAAGCTAATCAGTTAGCATTCAGCACAGTGACACAGTACACAGCACAGCACCATGTAGTACACAGCACAGCACCATATTTTACAGGAATTCAGGCACTCCGAAAAATGGCGCTATAGCCACAAAAATGATGCTAAAAAGCCCAGAATTTACTGAGTAAAACAACGAACTCAGGGAAAACTTTGGCCTAGCCAGAAACATTATTTTGGTCTTGGATCTTTTGTAATACCCTTATATGGGCCCACTGGAGGATCCTATGTTACTCTGGAGGGAAAATTTTAAACTGCAAAAATACGTCATTAGGAAACTCAACTGTAAAACTGATCCAACGCAAAACCCAAAGGGGTACTGGGGAATTTTCAAATGTATTTTTTTTTTATAGTGTTATGTGTTGAAAAGTCTTTCCGAGGTTTTAGGTTTTAAATTAAATGTTAAATATGGAGAAGGCTCGCTGAATCTCATTGCATAACTCTGCCTATGTTGTATGGTTAAATTAACTGATAGCTAAATAAATGTTCTAAATCCAGGCCTGCTGGAATGACTAGGCCCCCAAAGAGATTCCTGCACATTGGCACAGACATTAATCTATACGCGCTGATCTCCCTCTGGGTTACCAGAATTTATCGCTCAATGAAGATGCTGCAGCTTTACAGTTGCTGTTCTAATCGATAGGCTGCTAATAAGAAATTCTGAAAAATATGCCTCTCTAGATAACCCTGTGTGTAACACTCAGCTGTCATCTGTCTCTGCAATAACTTACAATTGTCACATGAGGATAAAAAATCTTCAGTAAACCTAAGAAAAACCGAACTCCAGGATAATAGTCTAATGCGCAGTAGAAATATCTGACATTTAATGTCAGCAACAAATTATTTGTAATTTAGCCCAGCCATTCGCTGGGCTCACACTATACTTTCCATATAGCATAAAAAGATACAAACCCTGCTGCTAACAATGAATATGTATTATCATCCTAATTTCTGCCATTTCTCTTCCTGCAAGCAGTACTTAGTGCTTGAAACATGTTGGGATGACATCACTATGCATTTTCATAGGGATAGCTTGACCCCTACTATGCTTTGCTAATATACTGATAGACACTCAACAAGTTGTATATTGTGTGCTTGCCCCACATTCCTGGAGAAAATAGTTTTCCCTTAGGTGTGAGTTGTAGCTCCACCTTGCAGGAGGTTGGAGACTACAGAATTGTTCACCACAGGGTCTATATGCAAAACCACAGATGTGGTATATACCACGTTCTAATAAATAGATATTATCAATATTAGGGCTCATACAGAGAAGTATAAAACAAGCAGTAAAGACTAGACAGAGCTAAGCTGGAATCTCTTACAGCTATAATAGTCATTAATGGAATACATTCTCACACACTGAACCTTATATATAGTTCTACATTCACCACTCCTCAGCAGAATCTTCCACCCTGCTCAGTAGTTTGGAAATACGTGGAGGGTAATTGATTGCTGGTGCCACTGAGCACCAATTTTGCTGCTAAGGAGAAGTGCTGACACCGTCCGTGGCGGAATGCTAGAGAAAGGGCAAAGGCACTATTGTCGGTTAGCGTTTCTTGCTAAGTGGCGCTGCATTTTTTCTGGTCGTCTTTGATAAAAATAATAAACGCTGGGCGCTCATGATGCGGACTTCCTGTGTTAAAACCTGTCTCTGCCATTCAGTGTTGCTGCTTGTTTACAGCCATTTCACAGCACCATTACCAGCAACCAATACAGATCACACACATTGTTTAACTGGATTATTTTATTATACTTAATTTTACGCTATCAAATTATCATATTTGCACATAAAATCAACAATACCCAAAAAGAAAGTGTTTCATCCAGCAAGTGAAAGGAAAAGAACGTGTCAGTTTTAACAATCAATCTAACTGTCCATGGCTTCCCTAACTCTCTAGGGGATCTCTACTTATAGCTGGTAGCCAGCTTTAGAGAGTTTCAAGTATATATGTCAACTACATTATTTGAGCAGGTCTGCTTCTGGATGTAGCTACTGCAGAAGTCCATGGCCACTTTGTCAAACCTACCTGAAAGAAGGAATTTATCATTCGTGTCTGCCAGGCAAAGCCAGTCTGTGTGTCTTCTGCACTGTCTATGGACATGTCTGGGACTTCAGGCCCCAGTAGCATATTCTTGGGCTTTTCCATTCGATGAAGTATGCAGATATTGTGTAGCACACTGCAAGCACACACGCACACAATGCACACCTCAAATAAACCACCTAACCCACTAACTTAGACACACACTAATGCAGTTCACCACTAAAACAGATGCATTGCTGAACAGACCAACAGCCTGGGGCAAGCACATTTCTTAGATTAGGCCTGGCCATTAGGGCTCTACATTCCAGATAAGGTGTCCAAGACAATCCTGCCTTGCAGTGTGCTACACAATATCTGCTTAAACCAGCATATGGAAGAGCACAAGGAAATGCTACTGCTGATACAAAGCACAGACTTGTCCACAATGCACAACAAACATAGACTGGCTCTG
Organism: Gastrophryne carolinensis; assembly: GCA_027917425.1. NCBI lineage: Eukaryota > Metazoa > Chordata > Amphibia > Anura > Microhylidae > Gastrophryne > Gastrophryne carolinensis. Next base: position 528,214,958 of record CM051234.1, read on the forward strand.
CCTGGGGTACTACAGTAGTGGCCAATCCCCACAAACAGCCAACAGCTGGAAGTTAATGTGAGAGCCAGTACTAGTTAACAAGGACACACATCCACACAAGGCTGCTACTCAAGGCAACCGAAGACTGTCTGTAAATGGAGTAGCCAAGTTAGCCACTGCTAACTTGCTGTCTATGAGTTGTTAACTGTTGTCATGTATTTGGTTAACCCTTGGTCTCCTCTCATATACATGTGTTGCTTTCCAGGATGATCCATTGTTTCAGACCCTTACACAAACACCTGTAAAGGAGACATCCAATGATTTAGGTGTCCCAGCGACCCAGCAATCAGGATCAGCCTTGGTACGTGTTTTAAATATTACCCATAACACATCTAAACACTTTGTGGCCACTCATGTAGCAGAGCTTAATATATCTGAAACAGACATAACTAACACATCAATGTGTTGCTGTGTCTGGACACAGATATAGAATAGTGGTTCCCCTCACATGTATCATGGGCAAACCTAGAAATACACACCAAAATACATGCATGTGTATATGATGTCTTCACCTATGGTGAAAGTTGATTTTATACATTTGTGTAAATGTCCTTTATTGTTTATTTTTTAGCCCTCATTGGTGGTAGCTGTGTGTGCAGAAAGCTTGCAACTATAAGAGCTGGTACACAAATGCTGAATGCTGGAGGCACCAAGGTCACTGACAACTGGCCCAAAGAGTGGAAAGCATTGAGCGTTAACTCCAATTCAAGGTGATAATAATCCTTTGGCAACACATACAGCACTGGCACAGGAACAATGGGCGCAGCTACAACAGCAGGCAGCATGTGCACTGGACCAGCATGTGGCTATACTAGCAGCAACCCAAGGGAGTCAAAGAGAAATTGCTGCAGGTACTCAACCAGCAGGTGCAACAACAAAACATTTTGTTTGGATTGGGTGTCCGCTCGGCCCACAATCCACAAGCATATAATGGCCAAACAACCACCACAAACATATAGCTTGTTCCTCCAGGCAACCTGTTATTAAAGCAACCTGTTATTAAAGTGGACCAAAACCCAGGATTTTGACTATCCTGGGTTTTGATCCCTACCCCCCAGGTACCCCAATCTGGGGGGGGGGGGGGGGTGGCCCGCTGGTCAACAGATGTGACTTACCAGGGTGACCCGCTGGTCACCAGATCTGACTTACCCTTCCCAGGGCCTACACATTCTGCCTGGCCTCTCCTCCAATCAGCTTAGAGCGAGTGGATCCAAGTGGAGGCCACATCCCCTGCTACCCTCTAACAGGAAGTGTGTTCCCTGCCGGCAAGTCACAAATGCCTTGCTAAGGGGATAGTGGGGATGCGGCTGGGCAGCAGAGAGCGACACGCTGAACCCCGGCATCAGATGGATATGATGATGCAAGTATAGCCACTTCATACTGCTGCTTCAGGGGGTGCAACTGCACCAGGGCCCAGAAGATCAGGGGGCCCCATCATTGTTGCTCCTCCATCTTTTTTATATTTGTGCTCACTTGGCATCATTTAGAAAAGGGAAGCAGCATTTGTCTATGCTGTTTCAATCTTTAGTTATCTAGCTGCATCCAATTGAGATAAAAGACATAAAAAAAAGTATGGGCCATGAAAGGGCCCCGTTTAATGTTTGCACAAGAGCCCTGTCACATTTAGTTATGCCAATCCCTTTATGGCAATCCCGTGGCACATTTACAGGCTCCAATCAGCATAAATTGCTGGGTGATGCCAGACAATCAAAATAGAATAATCTGCTTTAAACCCTGTGTGGATATGTTTTGGGAAACTCCAACAGCAGGGTCTAAGCCTACTGGGGGCATTAAGAGGCAACATTTTAGTCCTCACTCCTCACCAGCAAAAATCACCACATCATTTGGTTCAGAATATTTTTTTGTTATTTTCTCCCTCTAAACCCTAGGTCCGTCCTATGGTCTTATCGTGCAAAAATATGCTATATATGTATATTCCTTCTTAAACTGGACCAACAGTGCTCATATGCATTCTGCCCCAGGGCAACTCAGATGGCTGCATATAAAAATTAATTTACATTTTTCTAACTCCTGTTGTGGTCAATTTTAAAACCAAAATGGTGACCCATGGAGCTGCAGGCCACTTGCAAACAGGAAGTGCTACTGGGTTTCTTGCGGCTGTGTATGGTTAAATTCAGGCAGCAGCACTGCTGGGATACTGGGAATGGAAGCTCCAAAATGGCTGCTACCAGGATAAAATCCAGGCATTATTTCAGCTTTGAGTGGATATAGGAGCAAATGTAAGTGCTGGCAGTAATGCATTATCATGCTTGCAGATGGGGCAAATGAGTTTCGGGGAGTTTTCTTTTCCAGCCGCGCCAGGCTGTTCGTCCGTTTTAAATCTGACATAATATTTATGCAGAGTGGAGGATCAGATGTTGAATAATAGTTTGTTTGCCTGCCATGAGTTCAGCTCTGTGTGAAGCAACTCTGAATAAATATGTAATATGTCAAAAAGATGCAATCAAATCACATCAAAACATCCACCTAAAAGACACAAACTAGTAAACAGTTGTACAGAAGACGTTATCTTGGCCTCTGGTAACTACAAAAAGAATTACTAATGGCCATTTAGTGATATTGCTTTGACGTCTTAACACAAAGACTGCTTTATTTCTTCAAAGGATTAATGCGCAGGAAAATGGAGCTGTCATATTTAAATTATATTCATTGAAGATAAAAGAAAAACATTAAACACTTCTGATGTTTAAACTTATTCATAAAAAACCTTGACAATTCTAAGCAATTACAGCATAAATATTTTTACAAAGGATTACCCTGCTAGCTAGGCTATTGTCCTATAGGAATACTGACTGGATTATCCTGATGTAAGAATAGATTTTACTTTGTAGAATATTTAATATAATGGTTGCATGATTGATTGTTCATTGTACAGGCAATTAAAACAGTCAAATGAATGCTGGACCGCATTGTGATAGTTGCTTGGACCCCCGCATGATACACAGACCATGTGACCACTGAGCAGGCCTATCGCAGTTGAGGTAAGTTAAAGGGGGGGCGGGGTCTATGCATAGGGGGAAGGCTCTAGCAATCTGGTTGCTAACATCTACTATCACAATGGAGTACAAAATCCATTTAGGCCAAAATTAATGTTGGACCACTTTAATTGAATTTGATTTGAATTTGATTTAATTTGAATGCATAGATGGCCATTGTATGCTTGCGCACACATAGGAATTCGTCCTCCGCATTTAACCCATCCGTGCAGTGAGTGTACACGTGCCCGGAGCGGTGGGCTGCCCTAATGACGGCGCCCGGGGAGCAGTTGGGGGGTTAGGTGCCTTGCTCAAGAGCACTTCAGTCATGTCCCAGGACCGGGATTCGAACCTACAACCCTCCAGTCACAAGTCCGCTCCCCTTACCTCTAGGCCACAACTGCCCCTTTAAAGAGTAACAATACCCAGGATCTTAACTCTCTGAGACAAACCTTTCTGGCGTTGATATATGTGCGATGAGGAGGGGAATCACAATCTCTGTTCCCACCCACACTGAGCTAGATAGCAATCAACACACATTTTTTAACACATGGTTGTCTAATCACTATAAAACCGGACCTTCACCCTCAATAAGAGCCTATATTGTATCATGCTACCTGCATATACTTCATTTTCTGAGCCTTTTAACATCCAAGATGGCAGCCCATGGAGTCTCAGGCTGCCTGCAGACAGGAAGTGTCATCTTACCACGCTTTTCTTTTCCTGACCCCAGCTCTGCTCTGTGCGAACAGCTATGTATTCTTGCTTCTGAGTATGTGATGCTTCTGAGGCAAGATGTAAGCGCATATCCTATAGTCCTGAACAGAGTTGCAGTCCAGTGGGGGAAAGAATAATAAGTAAGTGACTAAAAACTTTAAATATATTAATTTTAGATGCTGGGGAATAGCTTTTTAAGAGTTTGGCCTTTTTATTAAATGATGCTGAAGGTCCGGTTTAAATATGTTTCAATAATAATGCAATTGAATGTCTCAATTCAGAATGACTTTTACAGGTATCTAGTAATAAGTAGTAACTCCAATCCACGCCCTCCTGTCTACTATAAACAGTATAAAGGTAACGTGTTGCATTAGCATGACTGTAGCTATAAGGTGTTGCCTTGGGAGAGGTGTTAACACAGCATGGTGCAGGACTTAAAGCCCTACTGCAGGCGAAGGTAATTGTTACACCATTGCATCAGGATATATTTGGCGCTGTCCTAAAATGTTTTCCATTTTTAAATTGAAGAAGAAATATCGAGATATCGGAGTTTCCATGTTCAGCTATTTATTTTTCTTCTGAAAAAAGGGGTGTGGTCCTTGGATATATGATGCTGCATAATAAACAGATTTCTGCACTTACAGCAATGTGATGAATCTGGAGGAGGAGGTAGAGGGGGGGAAGGAGGCCTACTGTATTTTAGTATCATGTTGTGAATGATATTCAAGAGGACACAAACCATGTAGTTATAGCACTGGTGAGAACTAGGACCAAGTCCAAACGCCATGGACTACCAAGAAAGAATGTTAATCACTTAGGCCCTTATTTAACAAGGGATAGCGACAGGTAGCGACTGGTGAGTAATGACGGGCCCCGCCACGAGAACGCCGGCTCCCCACCACAATCACACATTTATCAAGGCAATCCTGCTTAGCGATTGAGATAGCGCCAGATAGCCACTCATTCATCATTATTCCAGCCTCAGCCCACAGCGCCAGCGTCCGACCTTGAACTGCGACAGGTATGACCTCTCGCTACCTGGCGCTCTCCAATGCATTTCAATGGAACAATCTTTAAATATTCCTAATTAATTGTTATTAATTTTTTTTTTTTTAAATGTGAAAAATTCTGTGACCACTTCTGCCATTTAAAATAATTTTTTTAAGTTAAAAAAAAAAAAAAATGTACAGAATTGATATTACAGGTCTGATGTTTATGTATTCATATTACAAAATTATTTTAAAAAACGTGTTTTTTTGGTTTCCAAAAATATGGTTGTTTGGGGGTTAAAAAACTACTTTTAACCCATCGCCGCCAGCGCTCTGGGGTTTAAACATGCATTTTACAGCACGAGAATTTTTTGAGCGTGATTTTTTAATGAATATGGTGGAAGCCGGTCGCTATGGCCAGTCGCTATCATGCGCTCCCATACAGCGCGGAACCTGTCAAATAGCGACTCCTCACCCAATATTCAACATTACGGCAAACCGACTGAGTCGCTATCAACTACTGAACAACGGCCACGCACAGCGACTACTAGCGGGCGCTCTGAAAATGCCGCTCAACTGTCGCTACCTGCCGCTATTAATGAATCGGCCTCTCAGTTAGGAATGACACTATGGTGTATATGTGCCTTTATAAAATAATTCTTCACTCCGATTTTATTCCTAAATATATCACACACATTCCAAGAGTTTTGCACAGAGATTTTAGTTTAATATTCTTCTGTAATGTTCTTCCCTGCCAAGTAGAATGAACTATAGTGTGCCCTCATTGTATGCAAGTGGATACTTTGTGAATTCACAAAGGAATACTAACTTCAGTCACCCTGGGCAGAACAGAATGGCAGAAGGAAGTCAGGGTTGAACAAGGTTAAACGCATTGACATGGATACAAGTTATGAGAGCATTTCTGCATGACTGACATGGTAATGAGATTAGGACTGGATTTCTTTTTGTCAAATTCCTGAGAAAAACAGAATATGCTATGAACACTTTTACTATATGAATTCATTCCTATACTGTATACCATATGTTTTTTCCATAGCATGCGCGCAAAGTGGTAGATCCGGAAAAAAGGTATGTATTATATTTGGGGGTCTGACTTACGAAGCGCACCAGTTGTCGCTTCATTACGTTATTTCACATATTAGTAGCAGTAATGCTGATATCAATATTGTGGCAGCAGTGATAAATTTCGGAATGCAGTGTACCTCTATTATGTGCCCTTGCCAGCACATATGCTTTTCTACTTTCCTGACACTTTACATCAATATAATTTTTGCAGCGAACACCAATGCAGTTTGGACACTAATTTTATTTCCACATCAATGGAATATTACAACTACATCGGCATATACCATATTTTTGCCCTATAAGACACCCTTTTTTCCCCAAAAGTGGGTGGGGAAGTCAGTGCGTCTTATCGAGCGAATGTGAAAATATGGGAATGGGAAGGGGGGAATGCCACACTGCCTATGGAAATAGGAGGCGAGATTGCCATACTGCCTATGGGAAAGGGAGGGGGATTGCCACACTGCCACACAGGGAGGGGAAGCAGGGGGAAGAGTGGAAGCTACATCTGGTTTGGTATTTTAGTTAAGCAAAGAAATGCAGGAAGAAGCCTGGTTGTGTAGGTCAAGGTTAAACATTTAAACTGAATTCTCTCAGAGTGGCAGCCAGTGGAAGGGTGACAAAGAGGAGCAGCACTGGGGAAGCGAGGGGAGGGTGGATGAGGCAAGCAGCAGAATTCAGAATTTACTTGAGTGGTGTCAGTTTGTCTGATGGTAGACCAAAGAGTAGAGTGTTGCAGTAGTCTAGTTGGGAAATTATCATGGTTTGAACTTTAGGGGTATTAGGCATGTTAATAAGACTTTCATTTATATTCCTATTTAAAATGGACTTTCACTATGCTTGGTTTTGGTCTGTCCCCCTGAGGCATCCCAGTTTGGGATGACCCACTGCGTGAAACACCACCGATCATCCACTATAGATACCTTGTGGGTGTTCCCACAAATCGGGCGTGGCTCTTCTCCAATCCGCTTCTTCGGCCGTATATATTAATGTGTGGCTGGAGAAGCTGTCTCCCTCAGCTGTGCATGGCCACACCAGCCATTCAGTTGCAATGAATTCTGCATACTGCCTGTTATGTGGTTCTTGGAGGGGAGATTCTGCACAATGTTTGTTATGTGGTTCTTGCGGCAAAATTTTGCACACTGTCTGTAATGAGATTCTTAACAGGGAGGGTTCTGCACACTCTCTGTTTTGGAGTTCCTTGGGTGGGGGGATTCCCCACACTGCCTGTTGTGTGGTTACCAGAGATTTTGCACACTGCCTGTTATAGGGTGACTGGGGGGATTCTGCACATTGCCTGTTATGGGGTTCCCAAAGGGGGGGTTCTGCACGCTGCCTTTTATGGGGTTCCTGGCGAGGGGATTCTGCACACTGGCAGTTATTGGGTTCTTGGGGGAATTCTACATACTGCCTGTTATGGGGTTCTTAGGGAGGGGATTCTGCACACTGGCTGTTATCGGGTTCTTGGGGGAATTCTACATACTGCCTGTTATGGGGTTCTTGGGGAGGGGATTCTGCATGTTGCCTGTTATGGGGTTCTTGTGGGAATTCTACATACTGCCTGTTATGGGGTTCTTGGGGGGGGTCCTGCACGCTGCCTGTTATGGATTTTTTTTGGGGGGGGGGTATTCTACACACTACCTTTTATGTTTTTTTTATGTGTGTGGAAGGGGGAGGGGTTCTGGCACACTCCTTGCTTCTGGATTCTGGGAGGGGGGTATTTTCGCACACAATGTGGTTCAGTCCACTCCAAACAAAATAGAAAAGGACAGGGAGCCAGCTTGTGCTAACTCCAGCTCTCCAGGACCACCTTGCTTGATCCTGGGAACAGCAGCATAGTTCTATTTTGATCATAGTAAATCATTTATTTATAAAGTAGGCTCTTCCTTTTAAAAGCTGGTTTATGGTCACAAGTCAAGCGGACGTGATCTGAACTTGAACTCTAAAGTTAAAAGGAGATAAGTACAATGAAAATCTCCAGCACTGTCCTTCCACGTAGAGACATTTTATTTTTAACAAGATTCCAGTTGAATGAAAAGTCCGTAGGATATCTCCATGATTGAAAGGAAAAGGCAAGTCATCTTTCAGCCAAACATAATAAAAGAAAACCATAACAGCTAAAGGTTTGGTCACAAAATTCTATTCTGTATTTACTGTTCCCAAATCTGTGCTTAAGTCCCAACCACAGTCCATGATTTGTGGATATTGATTCAGGTAGCTGAATAACAATGCTAAAATCAAATTATTCAGCCTGCTACCAGAGGATAGGTTTGGGGATCACTTGTCAAATGTGAATTGCTTTATATTCTGTTTAACGTTCTTCATTAGGTTTTATAAATATATCAAATAGATAAAACACCACAGAAAATAAATTAGATAACTGGGTAAATAGGTAAACCCACCATTGATCCACTCACTAAGCAAGCCGAAATAAATGTAACATGCACCCCTCACAATAGAAAACTATATCAAAATTATAACATATAAATAGCCACACATTTTTAAAGTCACATTTTTCAAATAGCCTAAAAGGCAGAAGAACATTCCCAGCGGGACATATTACGTAGTTTGTTGTGTCTCCATACCTCCACATTTATCTTGTTTAATTGTATGCATATCATGTGGCTCTGGCTATTCTATATTTGATTTTCGATTTGTAACAATTAGCATTAAATACACATTCTGGACTTGTTATTGTCTTAAAGTGGACCAACACCCTCAAAAACTACTTAACTCTATTCACTTTAATAGTAAAAGACACTTACCTTTTGATCACTGTTGGAGCCTTCTGTCCCTCGCTGCGCCTGGAATCTTCTGAATCCTGCATCCCGCACTCCAGCTCTTGTCCGGTCATTAGCATATATTGTCCGGTCATTAGCATTTCTTGTCCGTCGCTGAGCTCTTCTTTGTTCTCGCGTTCCTTGTCTCTTCTCCTGACGTCATCCGGGGGGCGTGGCCTATCGCTGCTCTCGTGAGTGAGCATGACTCCTGCCGCCGTCCCGCCGTCCCCCTTTACCTTGTGCTTCTCCTCGCGAACCGCTCTTCCTCTCTCTGTCAGGACGCTGCGCGCTCCTCGCTTGTATCCGCCCCCTTCTGAGCCGCGCGCGCCCCCGCCTCGACACCGTCCCCTCCCGTCAACCCTCTCAGTAGAATTGCGCATGCGCAGTAGTGTCAGGTGAAGCGCCGCTCGTTCCCGATGCAAGCGGCGCTTCACCTAACTACTGCGCATGCGCGCGATTTTCAGCCAGCATAGGTCAAAGGATCTCTTCCTTTGGGACCAAATCTAAGATGGCGGCCGAAAATTTAAATTGTGGCGACGCGCCGAGGGAGCGTCGGAGGTAATTTTTTTTTTCTTTACATTGTTAATCGGGTTAAGCTGCATTTTTTGTATATCTTCAAATAAAAAAAAAAAAAAAAAAGGGCTGGGTGTTGGTCCACTTTAAAGTGACGTTCCAGGCAAAGTGTTAAACCGGACCTTCACTCTAAAGAGCCTATCTTGTTCCGCCACCTTGTACATACATAATGCTCACATTAAAAATCATCCTACCTGTATCTACTGTCTTTTCTGAGCTGTCATGCCCAAGGCCTGATTATAGAATAAACATATGTATTATGAGTGTATATATGTATATATATTAGACCTTAGCTGACCACTCTGCCAGCGTAACTTTCCCTCCTGCGTCATAAAACCCCCCTTCATGCACACACAGTTTTATGAGGGAAGTCAAATGTCTTTAAAGCAGCAGTATGTTGTCTCTGCCCAACAATAAACCAGAATCAGATAAGGGGACCTGGGAGAGGAATCCCTCCTCCCTTAGGAATTCCAGGGAGATGGGGGATGTCATGTAAACCGTTTCCCTCCAAAATTAGCTAAATAAATGCTAAGGGGCACATGCTTTGGGAACATAACCTAAGAAGGAACCTGAGACAGAACATCGTCTCAAGCAATATAATCAACCACTGGAAACTCACTCAAAAGGACTGCGTAAGAACTTTATTTTTTGTGAACTGCTCTTTGGCTGTATTCTCTTTCTGTATTTTTGTATGTCATCTTATTATTGTAAATTAGATCCAGCACTGTGATACCTTTTTATCAGATTAAATGTTTAATTAATCAGCTCTAGCCTTTGATCTCTAAATATATGAGCTCACCTTCCTGAAGGAAGCTCTGGTGAAACACGTTTATTAGGGTTAATTGATGACTTGCTGGGACTAGTAGTGTATACCCAGGGTTCTGGTGGCTTTAACCCCTGCACCATCACACTCTCTCTAGCGTATTGGCTGGGCTGATAGAGTGTGATCGTGACATGAGCTTTTAAACATCCAAGATGGCGGCCCATCTCCTGAACAGAGTTGCAGCCCAGCGGGGGAAAGAAAAATATGTAAGCGTCTTAAAACTTAAAATATAATAATTTTAAATGCTGATAAATAGTTTTTCAAGAATTTGGGCTTTTTATTAAATGACGCTGAAGGTCCAGTTTAAATTATCCTGCTTTCTGCTTTCACCATGCTGGTTGTCAGGAGCTGCATCACCAACACTTTGAATTCCCTAATAAACCCTATAGAACTTGCTCCCTTCTGTTGACATATCTTTCTCAATCCACAAAATGAATTCACTTCTGAGGGAACTTTCACATTGAAACATGCATGGATGACATTTTGCCTGAATGTCTCTTTAAACATATTTAATATTAAATTGGTATATAGGTTAATAAACTCCACTGGGGGGCATCCTGATTTGGCAAGAGGGCAGGGGTCAGATGGGAAAAGGCAATATGGACTGAGGCGAGGTGGGAGGAGGCGAGTCAAGAACAGGTGGGCAGAGATAAGTGTAGGTGAGGTGGACAGAGGGGAGAAAAGGTGAGTAGAGGGAGGCAGAGGTGTCAGGGGGTACAACTGAGGCCATTGTGGGCCATGAGTTAAGCATCCCTGAGCTAAGCAAACCAATCTGCTTTTGTTAATTAGAATCAGTCATTTTACTGGTTACTAACATCCCTAATTTTGCTTCCCTTATCTGTGTGTTGGACCTTATCTCTTCTCTCTACAGCCTGGAACATTGAGAAACTTTAAGAACTGTAATCCTGTCAGGGGAAAACGTTCAGTAGCTGATCGTGGTGCTGCTTGGCCGCTTGCAGTCGTAGCCACTGACCTTGAATAAGGATGAGAATATGTGAGAAAAACTGTCCGGCTCCTGATTTACACACTGGTTTCTGGCTAGAAAATTGATGGAGCAGAAAGACAGACAGGCAACCAGCATTTTTTAAAGTCCCTCAGCAACGGAACGCCCATGTCTCACTTCTGACAGGTTTATTTTCAAGTGAAATGCAAGCCAAACGTTTGTTTTACTTTTTCAAAGAGCAGCAAAGGCCTAGATACCAGATAGGTTGTTTCTCTGTGAATGGCTGCCACCCTTAGTTTAAGGGGCACATATAGTTGTTAGGTGCCCCCGCATTCCAGCTTAGTTTACATTTTGTTTTAAACATTGCAACCTAGTATATTCTATCATTAAAACACACCTAACAACACTTGCTGAACACCGACAACATACTTATTTAAGAATCGTCAGCGCCACCTTTTTGGACTCAGTGCCACTCAGCATAGGATTCAAGAAAGAAAAAAATGGTAGCGCCAATTTATCCAATGGCTAGCGTCTTATTTAACGCTAGCGCTGAAAATGATGCAGCGCCTGTTGCTCTGGTTGCAGCAGCTATAGATGAAACCTGGGGCTGTAGCTCCAGATCCCATACAGCACAAGGGGCAGAACTGGATTGTAGTGTTTAATGCTTATAATTAATATTAAACACATTTATTTGTACAGAACTTGCATTGTGACCAGTCAATAATTAAAATGCAGGACCAAGATGGGCCAAAATGTATCTTTTTAGGTGTTATTAAAATTTATTTTAATGGCTTTTTTTGCTTAAAGTGGTCCAAAAGCCATGCCGATCAGCGCGGGAATCTATAAGATTCTCAGGCCGATTGATTCCCTCCCCCTGGGGCATCCAAAATTGAGATGCCCCGCTGTGTGAGACCCCACAGGTCGCCACATACACTTACCTTGTTTCCCGGTCCAACGGCGCATGCGCGAGCCACGGGCATGCTCCCTGTTAGAGGATAGCAGGGGATACACCCGCCAGAGCCACTTTTTGGGCTCAGTGTCACTCAGCGTGGGATTGAAGAAAGAAAAAAATGGTCGCGCCAATTCACCCAACCACTGGCAGCTTATTTAACGCTAGCGCTGAAAACGATGCAGCACCAGGCGATCTGGTTGCAACAGCATCAGATGAAATCTGGCTCTGTAGCTCAACATACAGCACAATGGGCAGAACTGGATTGTAGTGTTTCATGCTTATAATTAATATTAAACACATTTATTTGTACAGAACTTGCAGTGTGACTTGTCAATAATTGAAATGCAGGACCTAGATGTGCCAAAATTTATTTTTTTAGGTGTTATTAAAATTGATTGATTTTAATGGCTTTTTTGCTTAAAATTGACTAAAACCCAGGTTAGTCAATTGTCTTTACTATCCTGGGCTTTGGACCTTTCCCTGGGGCCACCCAAAACCCCCCAGTGTGAAACCCCCCAGATCGCCCGCAGCAACTCACCTTATCCCGGTCCCACGGCGCGTCTAACAGCAGCGGCTCTGACGGCCGCATCCTCCACCTCCCTCTAACAGCGAGCGTGCCTACGCCGTCCACTCACAAATGATCGGGGTGCCCCCTGGATTTTGGTCCAATTTAACAGTGTTTAATTTGAACGCCAACAACTAAAATGCAACCTAATGCCCTGTAAAGTTTGTCCCCTTTGTCCCCAGCAGTGATGTCTTGCAACTGTAATGAAAAAACGCTGACCAACGCCAGAAAAATACAGCGCCAAAGATTTAAAGCAGGAATATTATGTTCAATATTATGTTGAAAGCTGGAATAATGGCAGTACTGGGTTAATCAGTCGGCGGGTCAAACAGACGCTGACATAGGCCGGCCAATACCTAGTGCAACAATCAAAGCTAATTAGTAGCGTTCGGTGCAGCGACGCTAGCGCTAATGTATTACACAGCAAAGGGCCAGATAAAACAGGAGTGCTGGCGCTATAGCCACTAAAATTATGCTACAAAGTGCACATCATAAATAAGACCCCTAATCTCCACATCACATCACCAGTGAGCTCTGCATTGGAGAGATATTTCTCTTTTCCAAGCCAAGCTGCACCCAACAAATGTTAAGGGAAACAGCAGCACACACTTCCTGCATTAGGAGACTTGCAGGGCTGCAATGTGTAGCTCTTTCCTACCCCCCCTACCACACAGAGCTCCTTGAGAGAAAGGTGAGTATCTCCAAAATTTGGGGCTCACTTAGAGACATGTCCTGTGTAATATACATGCCAAGCTGGTAACTAGTTGCAGGGGTGTGTAAGGTGGTTTTAAATTTACTCTAAAAGACTCCAAGACTGGGTGAAAGTCTTTTTCAGGGACACCTCGGTTTGGGATATGCTGCTAGGTGTACCCCCTGGATTGGCCATAAACTTACCTTGATTCAGGTCCCATGTGGACCTTTGGCAGCTAATGTGCACAACTGGAAGGAGTGGCTGGTGGGAGGCTATTTATTCAAAAAAAGTCCCCAGGCATTAAAATGCACTGCAATCTTTTCTGACTGGCTTGGATCCGTACATGCATCGTGGGAGCACGGAGGATGTCCCTGTTAAGCAAACCAAAAAGGGTGGGGCAGAAAAACTAGGTTTTGGTCCACTAAAATATTTTTTAGATTAGGCTGCTCAAGCTTTACGCCTACCACTAATGCAACAGTTTCAGGGTAGGGTGTAGTGCCCTGCTGTGTAAACCTTCCCCGACTCGATCGTAAGGAGTCCTTTCTGCTGCAGATTGCTGCATTCAGAGTTGACGGCTCCAGTGCTGACAGCTCACCCCTCATCCAGCCTCAGTGTGCATTTCTGATTCCGGTCAAATAGGAGCATCCCTCATTGATTGACAGCAGGGGCTGAAAACAGTGAGCTGCTAACCATAGGATTCCCGAGGATTAAGCCGGAGGGCTGGGAGGTAAGTGCTTCATTTTGCCTCCAGCCTGGACTGTCCCTTTAATAACAAATACAATTGTCTATTTGTGTTTGCTTATGAATATATTCAACCAGAATCCCTTTTGTCGGCAATGGGTGTAAGCACTTAAATGAGGTTTCCATTACTGCAAATTAAATATTTGACAATTTGAGCCATTAGCCTTTAATCCTGAGTAAGTAATCATCATGATTTCCTGGATGCATTTGGTAAATATGATAATCCCGCTGACTAGTCAAGACAGACAGCTGAATGTTTAATCCTCATTGTAATGAAATGTCACATTTTGTGCCTCGTTTGAACAGGAAAACACTCCATGGAGTGTATCAGCATGGCTGTTAATGCCTAAATAGTCGCATTATTTACACTATTGTGTTGTATTAAGCATGCTCATGATAAAACTCAGCTTACCCCTTTAAAGCCGAAAACAAGGAACCAAACAACCTCCCCCAGGTCCATAGGTATAGTGGCACTTACCTGCTGGGCATGTCCAATACCTTGGTAGGAATGGGACACATATAAACTGACCAGATGTCCCACTTTTGGTGGGACAGTCCTACTTTGAAGCATTTTGTCCCACTGTTCCCCCAGAAACTCTGGAGACGTCTAGATATCCCTCTTTGCTGAAGATATGGGCAAGACTATCCCACCAAATGCAGGATGCCTGGTCTGTGTACGACTTCTGTTTGGCTGAATGGCGGTATTGGAATGCATGGATTGGCTGAGCACTGGCCCAATCACCAACATCTTTTAGCTCCCGAAGATCTCTGGAGCATGTGACTGGGAGGCGGGGCAACACCTACTTACACACATGGATAACATAGAATGCGGTGGATACTTGTTTTTCAAAAATCTGTAAATAAGGCACATCCCTAAGCCCCACTCTCCCACTATGCCCATCATCCACAAAGGGATTGGCCAGTCAAATGTTAAAATCATTTGCCTGTCAGCTTACCCGAGGCAGTGTCAGTACATTGTTGTTTTGGTCTGGTCAAGGAAAAAAAGAGGAATTTGCCCTTTTCTATTTCTCTGCCTCCAGTGCCTCCCCCTAATCCAGACCACCAATATAATCCTGAGGCTTGTGACTCGGTCAGTGAGATATGAGCTCACTTCCATGCAATGCACACAGTGTGCTTGCATCATTTAGCACTGCCACTCCCATCACAGAGGACAGCATAAGAGGAAAAACTTTAATGTATTATTACAGTTATTAATGTTGTATTGCTTTGTTTTTTAAAAAGTAAAATTGAAAATTGCTATGTGTAGCCCTACACAATGAGAATATGTTTGCCTGGACAATGACTATAAGCTGTCCCACTATAAGGCTCCTTTAAGTGGTCATTTGCACTTTGCAGGAGGAAAAATACTGTACAAGCAGGGCTCCTGCTGGGCGCTTGGATTCCCAGAGCAATGCTGGTGAGGGTTTTTTTTATGTGCCTAAAACAGACTTATGGGGAGGAAGGATGGATGCATTGTATTGATACTTTTCGAAATCTTCAGCTTTAAGCTATATTTATCTCAGGAATTTGAAGGGATTGACCAGTCACTTACCTGGCAACTTACCTGTTGCAGTGTCAGTCCCATGCTGTCTCTTGCTCTAGGTACTGAAATGAAGGGGGATTTCCTCCTTCTCTTTGCTGTCTCCACCCCCCCCCCATCACAAAGCCTGAACCTCATTTTAGGTAGACATTGCCTCCTCGCCTAGGCTAGAATGGAGCCCTCTATACTGTCATTCAAGCCCAGCTCACAATGCACATAGTGTGCTTGCATCAATCAGTTCTGCCACTCCCATTTGAGGACAGCCCAACATGCGCTGAAACTTTACTTTATAATTACTCAATATAGCTTCCTTTTCCAAAAGGAAAAATGAGGACATTGCCATGTGTAGCCCTACACAATCTGAATATTTTTGCCTGTACCTGAACAATCACTTTGCTGTATCTGTACTGTCCTCTAAAATATACATGCTGAACCAGTGGCCCGGGGGCTACGTGGAGCAATCTGATTGCCCTGGACCTGCGGTGGGGATAGTGGCAGGGGTACATAGAACCAGGGAAGGGAGTTAAATAGAGACTCAGTAAGGGAGGTAGCAAGAGACTTTTATAGTAGAGGCCACAACTAAAGTGTCAACAGTGACTGGTTGTAATGCAGTGATATCAATTGATGGACATACCCTAAGAAGCTGAGTAGGGATAAAGCGGGAAATCCCTCGTACAGCCCCACCAAAGCTCCTGGGTGAAATCTCTTATACAATAGTATAAGAGCACGCGTGCCTGGCCAGGGGCATGTGCTCTGGGGAGTGAGGGGGGTTTTTGGACCTAGGGTAGGACATCCCATGTTGGTGCGGCATGTGTGGGTGGAGGTGCACTTACTGGCTTCAAACGTCGCTTGGATCCAGACATGACACTCTTTGGTGAACTCAACACAGTCTTTATTGGTTGGCTTCCTTCCATGGCAAAACACAGCAAACAGTTCAGTACAGCATGATCCACAGGTTACAGCAACAGTCAATTGCAATGGTCGCCTCTATAGCTGGCTCTTGGCGCCTCCACACTACATTGCACTGCTTCCCCTCATCACCTAGAATTCAGTAGAACACTCTAGAAGGATAGGTCTCTCCCTTATGTAACCTTGGTATTGTTGCTTGCTATCCCAACTATTGTTGCGAGTACCAACCAATGGCAGGGCAGTTAATGTTGCCAATGACATCTGGCTAAGTCTCTATTTACCAACCTAACAGGGAACGCTAGACCGATAATGTACTGTTCGGTCCATTCCTTAGGCAACACTGCCATCATGTGGTTTCATGACGCAATGGTCCTAAGAAATACATCCAACAGGTTTAACTACACTATTTAATGGTTCCTATTCACTATCAGGGCCTACTCCACTGGCAGGGCTCTAATTGTTTCTACTTTAAGTGTTGCCCATGGTTTCTACCTGTCACAACAGTACTTTTTGGATCAATTGTATGCTAAGCATAGGTGGGAATTGAGACGTCCTGTGGAGTTGGTTAGGATATAGAACGGTTATAAATACAGGACCCATGCAATCCGAAGACTAAAGCAATCAGCATGTGTACTGCTGCTGTATGACTGTGGTAATAGACTGGGGTGGGGGATATGCTGTTTGGGTATTTCTGTGCGCATGTACAACAGTTTGTCTGCACAGGTTGTGGTAAGAGTTGATAGGTATTTTTGATTTGAATATGTTTGGGACTGGGGTGGGTGGGTATGGGGGTTATTATGTTTTAAATTTAGCAGTAGTTATCTAGATTTTATAAAATCTGTTGGTTCTGTACACTAAGAATAGAGAAACAAGTCCTGTGCACACAGAACACTGCTGCTGGGCATGTGTAAGGTTGGGGGGCCTCAGCAGGGGCCTTAGCAACAGTGTTCTGTTTGTACAGGGCTCACTTCTCTCTTCTTGATGTACAAACTTGGTGTACTGTACATTGCCAATAGCAACAGATTGCAGATAGTGAAAACTGCTTATACATAACACACATTTACCAACATAGGAAAAAATAAAGAAAAAATACTAAATCAGCTCAGCACCTTGAAGACATCCATAGAAAGTGTACTTGCCCTGTAGGTGGCCCAGACTCTTTAAAGGTTGAGCACCCTACTCTACCATCATCATCATCATGTTTTCAGTTTACTTTGCCATCCCCCCATTAAAGCTTACTGGCACTATAGTTTTTTTTTAATCGCACAGGGTTTAGTGCTCCTGCATCCAATCAACATTTCATGTACCTCAATGGCTCCCAGGAGCTTTGTTGCTTTTAATTACAATTTAATATGGTATAATTGCAGTGTTGTGTGCAGAGATTCATGACGTCCTATGGCCCCGATACCTCTGTAAGTCAATGTACTTATTCACTCAGCATGATGAATTTGCCGTGATCTAAGTTTCTGGCTAAATTACAATGATTCAATACACCCCACTTATTAAGCATCAATCAAGATTCAATCGCTGTTTTCTTCTGCTGTGTTTTAATCATTGGGGCTTTTGGCTGATTCTCAATCCAGTAGTAACATTTCTGGCCAGATGACAAGAGAAAATAAGGAATAAACAGGATTACTGAGCATCAGAGAACAAATACAGTAATCCACAAGGTCACCTGACATGTACACATTATGGACAGGCATGTCATAGTAGTGTTGTCGGTGGCCTTTATAAAGCCGGAGTTCCAGTTGAAAAAGGACCTGCAACTATAAATGGGTCGAGCCAGATAAGAATTCTCCTTTTTTAGGAGAGAAAACGCCATTGGCTTTCATTGTCTATCGGTTGTAAATTTTCACCTGGTTCTGAATCAGCCACAAGGCAGACAATGAAAGTCAATGGCTAAAATAAGAGTGAGAATTCTCATCTGGCTCTGAATCGACCGCATGGTTTTTATCATTTATAGGTTTCTTCTATGACTGCACGTGGTATTGTGAGCACACTATGGCCCAGAAGAGGTTAAAATCATAATCAGGGTCAGTGAGCCAAACAAATACATGCAGGACAGTTTGGATAAATTGATTCTGAAGGGTAAGTGCACATATGCAGTACTATAATTTAGGACACAGTGACTGACCACACTCACTACAACGGAGGGGCTGTGCCAGCTCTCGACATGCCCCCTCCATTAAAATGAAAGCGGGGATGGCACTGTCGTGGAGACGTACGTCAACTACCAGAATAGGGCCGATCAGCTTTCCGAGACTGTAGGTGAGTATCTGTTATTTGTTGTTTTTGCCTGGACAGGTCCTCTAAACATTGCTTTGATTACAGGTATTTACTAAAGAAGACCTAAAGTTGAACATTTTTTATTTTCTTTTTAACAATTGCCCCCGGGACAACAGAATGCAACATGGCCCTGTAGCAAGATCCCTAGAAGCCAGAATCGGCTCCGCATGACAGAGACAGGAAACAGCTGCATACTGTTATATTATACTAGCCTCCCAGGGCAAAAGGATGGATTAGGTGAGTTTAGTGTCCCTGTGGACCAGGACCCCATTTCATCACAGACACAGTCCAAAATGTTATTTTAGCTTTAAAAGCAGCCCAAAAGCCTCGCTGGCTGGCCCTGTGGTCTAAACGACTTCCAAGGCAGGTCACTTGCCTACCCCCGGGACATCCTAAATCCGGGGGGTCGCAGGTAAACTCACCAATAAGCGGTGGTACAGCATAAAGTCAAGTGAAACCCAATCCAGCACCTGCTACCCCCCAAGTTATGGTTATTAAGAAGTGTTGGAGAATGTGAGGCTGGGTGCTAGAAGAAGTAAAATGCATATACTCTACAATTAAGCATTGGTCACACTTGTCATAGCTGTAAACTAAATCTAGCAAAAAGTCACTAATCACATTTAAAAAAAAGCAGAAGCTGTTGCAAAGTATTGTATCTCCAACACCCATTCTCAACAGCTGAGGCTTAGTCCATGAAACGCATGTTCTTTGTAAGCCTCTAGTGTCTTTCAGCAGTCAGACACAAGAATGATAAAGATCTATACAGAGGACAAAATATACAGACCAACTTTTTTCTGGGTAAAGGTGCAGGGGCTTGTTAGGGTCATGGTCTTGTAGGGAACGTGGTCTTGTAAGTATTGAGTCTAATCATACTTTTTTCCACTTTCTAAAACTAAGTTGCAACCAAAAATACTCCACATAGCCTAGTGTGGTTATTTATTTTTATTAGGTTGCAGCAAAGTTTAACTTGTAACTTAACATCCTAAAAGCACTGTTGCATTAATCTCTAGGGGTTATTCAGGAACTGATAGTGGCTCAGACTGGCTCACTGCCAAAACAGGAAATCCCCGATGGGCATATATAGCTTATTTGAGGCATTCCACAACGCTACCTAGCCACCTACCTGCCTAGATATGCCTATAGCTTTGTGCCCGTCCAGGGAGACTGGCATCTCCCTAGCCACCTACCTCTCTAACTGTAATACTACTCATTAACAGTAATGACATGGGGGGCGGGGGTGGATATCTAAGCAATCAATCAGTGTATTTTTATTATTTTAATTTAGTTAAATGACATTTCTAAGATCATCACATGGATCTATTCTATTGATCAGTGTACAAAATCCATTATGGGCCAATGGCAATATCCAGGTTAAGCCTAACATGGAGCCTTCTGTTCTGTACACAATGTGCTGCTTTTCATAAATAAACTCCTTTCTTTTTTAAAATGAATTTAGCAGCCATATGTGTTTTCAATTACTGTTTTGTCAGTTTCTTGTTTTGCTAAAGAGGGAGCGCATTGTATTTGAGATGTGTACATTTAAAATATTTAATTGCCTTATTAATGTTCTTTAAATGTTTGAGTGTTTTTCATCACCATACCTCACACATTGCTCCAGTGCTTCTGCCTGTGGAGGCGGGGGGGGGGGGGGGGTTGCATATTTTCTTAAAGGAAAACACAATTGTGTCAGGTTTTTGCTGTTCTGCCTTATTGTTTTCCTCCACTAGAATGTAAAATATACATGTTTGTTAGGCGTGTGCCCCCAGACCTGTGTTTTACTTATCGGCATGCTGTTTCCAAGTTTCTTATATTCCTGTGGGTCTGTGTTGCGCAAGTGTGTGTTGCTTTCCTGGCATCCTAGTATAGCTGTTGCCTTCAAATCCAAGAAGCCTCGCCCCACAAAGGAAAGCATAAAAAAATCAGGCTGCAGTAATGAGGGACATTCCTCCCCAGGTGAAAATATTGCCATCTTTTCATCTGAAGTAGATGAATAAGAACAGGAAGGGTTAAACTTGTGATCTCAGGAATGTGGAGCATCATCTCTGCCTCAGATGATTATCAAGCCAGAGTTATGGCCCATTTCAACAGAAAGCGAACCAATATTTACTAAAGCAAATGTATTAAGACGATAATTGTAGAAATGCCCGCTGCAATCAAGCGATCAATGAGAATTTGCTTATTGGTTGAGCGTATTGTTTTAGCCGACATAAAATTCCTCGTTCATTGCTGTAATGGTGACATGTGGAGACAGAAATCAGCTATAAATAGGATTATACATCTTTATTATGAACGCTTTAACGAATATTGCCACCCACATGCGAACGCAAGTCGTCTGTTTATTATTGACGCAGATATGCAATTGCTTTAGCAATTTTTTCTTCTGTAGATTGTACTGTGAAATTAACCATTAGGAAGTCCTTGCTCTCTACACACCACTTTGTGTGTGTTTGCTAACGTAACATGGTTGATAACAAAAAATTAACAGAGAAGCTTTTTGAGGACATCATTTCAGCACACAATTCAATGCTATTGAAAGTGGACTCTTCCTTATCCGGACAAACACTCATTTTACAAAAGATGGGTGTTGGTCCGCTGCAGGGGGTCCCCGATTCCCGGGGTTCCCCCTTGATCCAGCGATGTAAAGCCTGCAAACCTTACCTGACGATTCACTCCCTATGGGAAATGCAGCCCCATTATTGGCCAGCGGCTGTCACATGGCTGGCAGCCGGCAAAGCGGAAGCCCGAGCATGGGAGATGTGACAGCCACTGGCCAATCACGGGGCTGCATTTTCCAGAGGGAGCGAGTTGTCAGGTAAGGGTTGCGGGCTTTACAGCACTTGCTCGCTTGTGCTTTCCAATGATTATTCATGCAGTGAAATACAGCTCAGCATTGGGGGTCAGCCTTATCAATTATAATAGTTGCAATAGATCTGAACGCACTACACTGTAGTCTTTTAGGTCTGGTTTTGGTTGATTTTAATCTGTGAGCCTCCTGGGGAAGATGCTTGTCAGATGAAAAGTCTTTTTACTCTTTCTGTCTGGTTTAAGAAATTTTTATAAGTTGATTATTCATGGTCAGGGGCGGGCTGGCCATAGGGCATACTGGGCAGAATCCCAGTAGGCCGGCACATGGGAAGGCCGCAGGCGGTGGCCGATGAGCAGAGCAGTGTAACGGGTGGAGACCGCACTGCCTGCCGCCACCGGCCCCGCTGTCACACACACACACCCAGATTATCTGCCTGTAAACATTAGTGTGTGTGTGAGAGCAGCGGTGGGCAGAGCGGCCTCCACCCATTACACTGCCCTGCGCATCGGCCGCTGTTGCGCAGGCTCTGCATCAGCAATTACACTTACAGGATGGGGAAGCAGAGGAGCTGTCATAGATCTGAGTCATGTGACAGAGCAGAATATCTGTGCACGCTGCTGCCCCCTAGTGACAGCCTGTCCCAGGAGCTGGAGGTCAGTGGATGCTTCACACTAGGTTCTGCCATTTGTAACTCGGCTGCTGCTTCTGCCACAAGAAAAGGCTTCCCTTTGTGTGTCCTCCCTCCTGGCAGCTTATTAAGGAAAGTTTAGATGTCCAACCCCCTTTTACAACACAAACAGTGTCCCATGTGCTGCCCATAGACTCGACTGTGCAGAGCTCCATGTTGCCTGTCCCTGTGTTCTCAGGTCCTTCATATACTATATGTCTGCTAAATGGAGCCTCGCACAGCCCTGTAACAGGAGAGAGGCCGGGTGGCCAGTGTGACCAATGAGAAAACTTCTACAAAGCCACCTCACATCTGTGTCCAAATCTGATCTGCTCCTGATCTGTGTCTCCAAATCTGATCTGCTCCTGATCTGTGTCCAAATCTGATCTGCTCCTGATCTGTGTCTCCAAATCTGATCTGCTCCTGATCTGTGTCTCCAAATGTGATCTGCTCCTGATCTGTGTCTCCAAATCTGATCTGCTCCTGATCTGTGTCTCCAAATCTGATCTGCTCCTGATCTGTGTCTCCAAATGTGATCTGCTCCTGATCTGTGTCTCCAAATGTGATCTGCTCCTGATCTGTGTCTCCAAATGTGATCTGCTCCTGATCTGTGTCCAAATCTGATCTGCTCCTGATCTGCGTCTCCAAATCTGATCTGCTCCTGATCTGCGTCTCCAAATCTGATCGGCTCCTGATCTGTGTCTCCAAATCTGATCTGCTCCTGATCTGTGTCTCCAAATCTGATCTGCTCCTGATCTGTGTCTCCAAATCTGATCTGCTCCTGATCTGTGTCTCCAAATCTGATCTGCTCTTTTGGTGTGGGAAATAGGGACAGTTGTTAAATCAAGCCTGTAAAGTGGGATGCCCCTCTCAGCCTGTAAAGTGGGATGCCCTTCTCTTTCTTTCTTACTTATTTTTGTCCTCCTAAACCCTGGTAAACCATGTAACAAAATAAGGTATATATATATATATATATATATATATATATATATATATATATATACCGGTATATATATATATATATATATATATATATATATATATATATATAATTATGTGACATTAATATACTATACTGGGTCAGGAACAGTAAAGCAGGGCCGGTGTGCCCCAAAAAGTCCCGGGCCATTTTTTTTAGTCCCAGTCCGCCCCTGTTCATGGTGTCAATGACATATCATTGCTAATGTTCATGTTTCATCTAGCTGTTAGAAATGGGCACAGGTACCCTAGAAGGTCAGTGTAAGTGAGTGCTTACATATGGGGACCGCATATGTAGCAAATACTTAAGTAGTAATGATGCTGCTTCAGGATAGTATATACTAATTGTGGCTTGGATCGTACACAAGTATTGCAGCATTAATTGTCCGGAGAGATTTTTTGGACAGCCTATTTTTTCGCTTGGTTGTGCTTATTTGTGAGCTGTGCTCACTAAGACTCTATTCCTCATCCTATCCATTCAACAGACTAACATAATAATGTAACTAAATGCCTAAAAGGCTGTATTTACATAACAATCACAGGCTGACCTTCCATAATCATACAGCATCCTTGTACAATGCAGCATCAAAGAGAAAAGGGTCTGCACTTCTTAAAAGTTCAGTTATGATCAAAAGCATCTCCATACAAAACAGCCACTAAAAACAGTAATTACTAGACCCAGGCAGAAAAAGGTTTAAGATCCTCTGACGCGTTTCGGACATAGTGGGTTCTTAATCATAGATAAAAGATCTCACAATGACAAGCACAATAAATAGAAAAGGTTTAACTTACCCAGTCATGCCAGTTCCTGAAGCTGCGGCTGGCTCCCGAAGCTGCCGGAGTGTGGATGACGCCACCGCCAGCAAGGGGGCTGCATGGAATGTGAAAACCTCCCATGGCCTGCCCTGAGCCCGCTCCAAAGAGGAAAAGGCAGTCACCCAGCAACAGGAGGGAAGCCGCTCAGCAGCACAAGCTCCTCTGCCTGAGCCACCGCCTGATAGCAGGTGTAGGCAGCAGAGCAGGAAGAGTGGGTGAAATAGGGAGGGGGAGAGCATGGCCAAGGAGACAACATATCGATCAAACAAGATTCTTATAGGTATTAGGTAAGTAATAACCAATAATTAAGGATTTTCACAAGTGGAGCCGTAGTTTTTTAGGGCTTATGAACCATTACACATGCATTAAAGGGGAACAAAATGCCATCATTACACAATAAATATGCAGGTAATGGTTAATCGGCTACCACTATAAAAAAGCAGGCAACAATTAAAGTATAGTTAAACCGGACCAACACCCATTAGAGTAAAAACAGCAAACAGCGGGACCAACACTCATTATAGTAAAAGCGGTTGTTGGTCCGGTTTAGGGGATACTATTATGAGGAAGCCGGCAACAACTTAAAAATAATATCATGTAATAGATACATTAAAGTAGAACCACACATGCCTAGAGGGCCACATAAGGATTTAAAAGTATAAAAATCATACCATGTACCATAAACCATACCATATAAGAATAGACTAGATAACATCTGGTGACAAAGTTTCACACTGGGGTTGATTCAGCACCATTTGTAAAAAGTTCACTTTAGACGCTAAATCACTGTAATGTAAGAGGTGCAATATTCTCTAAATCTTTGAGTATAGCCCTTAAAGCGGACCTTCACTCTGAATAAGAGTCTATCTTATATGTTTCCCACACCCTGTACATACAGGGACATTAAAAATCATCCTACCTGCCTCTACTGCATGTTATGAGCCTTTAAACATCCAAGATGGCGGCTTATGGAAGCCGCCATCTTATCAGGCAGCCTGCAATCAGGAAGTGCCTCCTGACTGTGCTGCTCTGCATTCTGGGACTGCTGACCGTTACCTGACCCCAGCTCTGCTCTGTCTGAGAAAAGCACAGCTATAACCCCACCCCCCTGTACTTTATCCTGCTCTCCTCTCATCAGTAAGTGTGATGCTTCTGAGTCAAGATGGCGGCGCCAGTATCCTAAATTCCTGAACAGAGTTGCAGCCCAGTGGGGGAAAGAATAATAAGTTAGTGACTAAAAACGTAAAATATATTAATTTTAGATGATGGGGAATAGTTTTTTAAGAGTTTGGGCTTTTCATTAAATCACGCTGAAGGTCCGGTTTAAATGTTTAGGGCATTTTAAAGGTGCAAATACCTCAATTATGTCTGCACTCATTTCAAGTTCTCATGGCAGTAACTCCAAGGAAATGCCACAAATGCTACACCAAAGAAAGCTTCAAAAAACAACAAAGCAAAAAGTTAAGCATTCATGGTTTAAAGAAAATCTGCAGTCCACATACTATTTCGAATACAAGATGGTCACCAGGTCCCATTGTCCACAAAGCAAGTCTGTCCTTCATCATCCACAAAGCAGTGACTGAATCCTTAGGTGTCCCAAAGAAGTCTGCTAGAAGTCAGCAGATACACAGAGGAATGGAGGAGCTCAGAGTGGCAAGTAAAACTGGTAACAAACTGAATGGAGCATGAGCCAGAGACTGACTGGCAGTATGCATTGTGGGATTGCTGGGGTGAGGTGAGTTAGGGCCTTATTTAAGAAACGCTAACACCAGGTAGTACCACGTAGTGTCAGGTGAATGATGGGTGCAGTATGTGAAAATCATATATATGAAAGTCAATCTGGTGTGCACCTCTAATAGCGTCATCTAGCGTTGAATGTATTACTAGCAGCGCCATGTAGCACAATTTCAATGGTGTTTTATTTGGTTGTGTATAAATAGCGTTTTAGTAAATATGTTTTCTCAATTTTAGGCTCAAATGATTGTGTGACCTCTCCTGCGCAGCAACCAAACAATTATATTGTTATATTTAGTTTTTTTTCATGCAAAATTATATGTGCAGGTCTGCTATTGCAGTGTCATTGTTACACTGCTAAAACAATGTCATTTCATATTTTTTCGCTTTGGTGCTGGTGTATATGTGTTGAGAAACTCTTGAGTCTCTTTTCATATAGCGTCCAATGCCCTTCACTAGAGCTCCCAGTTTCATAGCGCCGATGCTGGCTTGGTGTTTTTTTTTTTTAAATATGGGCTTCAGCGCCGTTCGCTGGAGCATTGTCCTGTTGTTAGCTCTAGCTTTGACCTCAGGATGGTACATGAAACAATAGCAGCATTGGTACGCTCAGGTGCTGCATTGATTCAGTCACTTCGGACACTTCTACAGTGCCCTCCAGACATCACATTTATCAATGGTGGACAGGATACTACAGTGTCACTTGTCCAGCACCAAAGTTATGTTATAGCCCCGGACACCCGTTTGTAACATACTTTTGCTGAAGCTCTAAGCGCCACTATATAGATGCACAAATGGCAATGCTAGTGTTTAATCAGCCTCCACATTGGGATACGCAAAGTAGAAGGGGGGAAAATGCTAAGTTTTGTTCCTCTTTGGAGAAGCAATAGGCAGTGACTGGCTGGTGGCATGCATTGTGGGATTGTTAGAAAGATGAGGCGATCTGGGGAATTCCACACAGTGAGGCATCCAAAATCAGGATGACCAGGGGGAAGGAACGAAAACCAGGACAGTGAAAATCCTGGGTTTTAATTCTCTTTAAGGGTCTTTTTAAAGTGGACCAACACCCAGGATTTTCACTATCCTGGGTGTTGGTCCACTTCCTTGGGGCACCCGGATCGGGGGAGCCCCGCTGTTTGAAACCCCCCAGAAAGCCCCAAAAACTCACCTGACCCCGCTCCCACATGACTCGCTCCACCAATCACCGCCGACGTACAAACGAGGTCCGTCGACGGACAAGGTGAGAGCACCCGCCACCACCTCTCGCGCATCCCTCTTACAGGGAGCGCGCCCGTGCCGGCCATTTACAAACGGCTGGCGCGGGTGCGCGCCCTGCTAGAAGGATGCGCGAGAGGCAGCAGCGGCCCGCGCATGCGCCGTTGGAACGAGGAACAGGTAGGATTTGCGGGCGTCCTGGGGGGGGTTTCACACAACGGGGCACCCCAATCGGGCAGGTAGCTGATCGCCCTGGGAATCTTATAGATTCCCGGGCCGATCAGCTGTGGGTGTTGGTCCACTTTAAGGTAAAAAGTTCTATGTGGTTTCTTAATTTATTTTTCTATTTCATTGTTTAAAACATGATTTTTGTGTTTCTCTGAACCTTATCCCTGGAAACAGATGAACAAACCTAACAATAAATTCTCTGTGATTCTCCTGAAAGGTCTTTACAAAACACCTTCATAAAGTTTTATTTGCCTGACCTGGCGCAGTCTGTAGACTAAGGAACAACTTGTCTCACAAGCAAGAAAAGCAACAATAACACATTGTATGCCAAGGCTGTATTCAAGGACCACAGTGCCTTTCTTTGTTTCTTATATACAGGCATAATATATATACTCCCTATTTAATGAAATAGCACATAATCGGCAAAGTGTGTGACAAACAAAGACAGAAGACATACATTACATTGAAGCTGCAGCATAATAATAACAGTTTTACAGCAGCAATAGTAGGGCATGCAAAGACCCAAGTTCCACTGGTTTGTCACGTCTTCACCAAAACAATATTTACGGTAAACAACTTGTGATTTTCTTTATTGCATAATAAGTTAGGATTTCACATGACTATCACAAGATTCTTTATAATACAACTCTACAACAACCCAGGATCAATTATTCATAATCTAATAAGAAAGAAAAGCCAGGATTGACTTATTAAAGGCACAGGCAGCAAGGACCTCACCTTAAATGGAGCACGAGAAAATGGACCAGTAATAAAATTCACATAAATATGCTGTATAGCAAGAGAAGCAAAAATACAGCCAAGCCTGTTACTTTGTTTTACAGGAAGAATCTGGGATGACAGGTTATGAAAGTACCATTCTGCTTTTACAGGGGAGAGCTGAAAAGCTCAAACAGCATATCCCCAAAGCCATTCTATACTACAATAACCGCTTATTGATACTGCTGTTCTTCTTCGCTGATCTGTGTAGATGTTTTTACCCATCATGCAATGCTTTGGACAGATATTTCCCACAGGATGGGCCAGGATATAGGAGCTGTACATTGAATCTTACCCCTGTAAATGTGGAATGGTACCCTTTAAAACCCTTTAGCCCTGGATGTTATTTGTGCCAGGAAATGAAAACCACAAGTGGATGTTTATATGATATCCATCATATGGATTTTTTAAATGAGACAGTTTAGTGAAACACCTCCTTTAAGCCTGTCCCATGTGCCTCTCCTCTATTTTCTGTGGTGCGATATAAAATCTTTAGCAGGGCTCCAAAGTTTGCCTTCCGTTACATTTCTCCACGACCACCTCTAAATGTGGTTGTATGGCCTCCCTGTCCCTCAGCGTCTCAAGCGTGAGCAAGTCCAACAAGCCCATGTGGTTGCACTTGCGGGGCTCAGTCAAATGCACATTTGTTCATGGTTATAGAAAAATAGAAAGGAGTGCCACAGCTTGGAGACCTGCTAGAGCATTGAAGGGACAGTCATTGCCTTGTGGTTTGATTTCCACCTAGAACACGGCTGAAGTGTTCATGAGCAAAGAACCTAACTCCCCAACTGCTCCCTAAGTGTCATGAAATGGGCATGGCTGCACTGCGCTGTCTCATCACATGGATGTGTTAAATGAGGAGGAACAATGGCCATATAATGTATGCACACAAAAAAGCATCTACAGCGCACTGCAGGAAATCGAGATAAGATGCATGAGAGAACTTTCAGGTCAGCTCCTTCCTGCCTTCTTATTGCCATTGCCTGGGCCTTCCGTTTAAAGTCTATTGTCAGCTTATGAGATCATGGAAAATAACTATTTAATTCAAAACATGAAATGTGTCTGATTGAATTACATAACCTAATTATGGCCTTTTAACAAACCATTACCTAAATTGTATTGCCATGGGTTAGAATAATCAGCCTTATAAAGGTACTCAAACAGTTTGCATAAACATATGTTCGCTATTAGATCCCATAATCAAAGAGCACAGGATTCATTCTAAAGTTAAAGAACAGAATGAAAGTTGTGTTGAAATTATTAAGTAGGAGCAAATGCATATTTCTGTTATCAGGCTCAGAGTGGCTTACCAGGTTAAAAGGGTGTCCAGCATAAAACACGGTCCATCTTGACCACAGGTCCCTTTAAGGGACTCCTGTTCCACAATGTTTAATCCTTATTAGATTGGACCGACCTCCTATAACAAAGTATCCATTACTTGCCATTCAACAAATGCAGTGTAATACTCAAATTATTGGAGGTTCGGCCCAATCTATTAAGAATTAAACATCTTTTGATGAACCCTAGAGCCGACCCACCTGCTTATGCATCAAATTCTGGTGGGAGCTGTGTTAGCAGTGAGCAGGAATCAGCTAGCATAGTCATTTGTCACACCATTGTGTCAAGCTATGTTTGGCAATGTCCTAAACTGTTTTCGGATTGAAGAAGAAATGGCCGAGATATCAAGGTTTACAGTTTTACTTCATGATTTCTCTTCTGAAGCATGTCAGTGTGGCCCTTGGAGCTGTGAGGCTGCATAATAATCAGCATAATGGGTGGGGTGGCACTGGGAGCTAGAGCGCTTGCTAGTAGGAGACTGGCTGGGAAGGAAGGAGGGAGGGGTTTGCTGGGCTTGAATGGCAGCTCTGAGATGCCATTCAAGCCATCAATACAGAGGGGGGCATTGTTTAGACTAGCTCTTTGAGCTAGTATTGGTGGCCCTCATCCAGGGGTGACTCTAGCCCCTCTGCTACTTGAGGCAAACTGCATAATGCCCCCCCAGGGAGTGCTGCTCCACTCCTCAACAAAGCAGTGTTCTGCTCCATCTGCCTCCTTTCTATGATGGGGTGTGAAAATTACTCGATGCAGAGGGTGGAGGCCGACCAGTGATTGACTGTAAAGACATGACACCATGCAGTGGTGCCCCAAAATTCCAATGCACCACTTGTAAAAAAAAATGATAACAAAAACAAAACATGTCCAGCAATTGCTGGCCCCTGCAGTGCCACCTGAGGTGGCAGTCTCACATGTCCTCGTTACAGGTGCACCCATGCTGAATGGGCAGATGAGGAAGTATATTTTCTTATTCAGGGTGGTGGGATGAGAGGAGCCACAGCACTGGAGGAATGATTGGCAAGGTAAGCTGCTGTTTATTTTTCGAACCTTTTTCCTGAAAAATCCCTTTAAAGAGGACCAAAACCCACCCTACAGTCTTTGAACCCACCCAGGTCACCCGAAAACTCACCTTCGTTCCTGGTCCAACGGCGCATGCTCTAGCAGTGGCCGTATCCCCGCTATCCCTTTAGCAGGGTACATGCCCACACCAGGCATTTGTGAGGGGCACGCTCCCTGTTAAAGGGTAGTGGGGATGCGACCGCCAGCATGCTCGGATCCTAGTGCGCTGAGTGGACGAGCAGATGCAAATGCGCCTTAAAACCCGGGATGAGGTGAGTTCGTTCAGGCGACCTGGGGGGTTTCACACAGTGGGGCACCCATGATCAGGGTGCTCCGGGGTCAAGGACAAAAACCCAGGATAGTCAAAATCCTTTGGTTTTGGTCCACATTTAAAGAGTTTTAAAGTAGACCAAACCCCCCTGACTGTGCAATCAGAATTTCCGGTCTGTGGGAACCTAACTTCTCCACTGCCTCATATTTAGGAAATACTTACCTTTTACTTGGGGTGCTCATTCTGCCAGGAGACCAAGAAATGACTGCACACTTGTGCAGCAGTAGCTCTTTCATTATGGTTACTTTCTTTTCTAAGAAGTACATATTTTGTGGATAATATTATTGTGCGGACACGCGTATAATCAATCGCTTCGTGTTTAACAATCACTTAAGTCAAGATGAAAATTATTCTTTGGAAAAGATGTGAAATTATTGCTGACTGGTTGTTAACAGCAAACACCACTTGATGTTCATAATAACCTTATGCTGATATTCTGTATGTGTTTCTAAAGTATATTTAACTAGGTGGGTTGGAGTTTGTTCAGCTTTTGAAGAGCTTCATATTTTATTAGAAAGTTATCAAGTATTCCAGTAATGCAATGTACAGTCAAAGGAAATGATCCGACATCTGATAACAGAGAATGCATTACATTGACAAAATTCCCAAACTAAAGATTGAGGCTGTTAGTTATTCTGACCACAACATATAACACATCACTACATAGGGAATGTGATAGGATTTCAGACAATACAAAAAGATATTGCAACTGGAAGAAGTGATAATATAGAGCTTTATCACAAGCTTGTCGCCTTCAGATGAATTGATCTCTGCAGGACCGGTTAATGCTGGAGTGTAGTCATGCAAACCTCCTAAAGCACAAGGACATGAAGCTGTTCCCGGCATTATGATGCCCAATAGCTCCACCACAAGTGCCTCTGAGCATGTTTCTGAGAGTCTCCTGCATGACCTGTCAAAAATGTCTGTGTCGGGAATGTAACAACACGATCAAGCAACCAATGAAATCATCTATGATTCATTTCCTAGTCAGATGCCAGGATTAATCAGACATGGCAGGTGTATTGTACCATCTGCTTTTTTGCCCCATTATCTGTCAGATTTACTATTGTTTTCTGACATTAGCCTCTGATTAGTACTAGAGGCCTTAAACTTGTAACAGTCCTATAAACAATTACAAATGCCACATCTGAGCCTAACTGGATGAAATGTATTATTTATATTTATATTATTATTACTATATCTATTATATATTATCATTATATACAGTAAATTACAATTGATTCATACTGCTTTATTTGTACAGTAACAAACTTGTTTAAATTATACTAATTATTTCAGAGATAGATGCACAAATAGGCACTAGGTCCCCCAGCAAGTTTTGCCCCCCCCATAAAACATGTAAAAGCTCCTCCTATACAAACTCCCTTTTTTGCGTCCAAGAAAATTACTGTAGGCAAGGGGTTTCCCACCTTTTTTCATTGTGTAACATGAATTTGCTATTATATCAAGTACCACCCAGACCACCACTAATACAGACTCTCAAGTAAGGTTGTAGGTCGATTACATTACTATCCTAATTGCCCTGCTAACGTGCACCTCCCAGGTTAGTTATAAAATGGTCTGAGCGGCTGCCACCCCCCCTTTGTTTCTTTTGAATTTGTGCAAGCACATGGGGTGTGGGGTCTAGGCTGTATTGCAAGGTCTTCGACCCTTCCACCCCATGGCTTGCACTTGAGAGGTTTAGGGCAACCTCAGGTAAGCCTGCTCCCAATTTATCTATTGCACTGTATGTCCCAAATGGGCTCTCAGAGATTAGAGTTAGGACTGCACCCCACAGGGGCACTGTGGTGTAGTGGTGCAGCTTAAGCATACTTCTGCAGATGTGTGTGACCGAGTCCTCTGTTTTTAACCAAGTTTAGAGACAGATTATAGGCTGGCCTACAAGCTAACAGGGTTGAGTGCTGTGGCTCCTTTAAGACTTTTGTATCCTAATTGCCCTGCTAACGTGCACCTCCCAGGTTAGTTATAAAATGGTCTGAGCGGCTGCCACCCCCCCTTTGTAGGTCCATTACTGGCACCACAATGCAATATTTCCACCGGCAATGAGGTCATCCCTAGAACTTCCACTGTTGCAGCTTGTTGACTAACACATTCTATTTAGGCAGTAGCTTGTCTGCTGTGATTCATGTCACCTTATTTTTACCTCCAGTGGCTTCCAGTACCACCAGAGTGGAGTTTGAGTTGAGATTTACCAGCAGGTCATGTGTAGTGTTGGGCGAACCCGAAACACAACGTTCGGGTTTGTATCAAGCTTTGCGAGTTCGGGTTCCCAAACCTGAATACGGGTGCAGCAGCAGCAGCAAGCTTCTGTACAACTTATCTGAGCCCTTATCCAGTCCTTGTCATGGCAGTCGTTCATGTTAAGTGGTCTATGGCCGAGGCAACTGAAAGATGGCCACCGCTCCTATGAATGAGAACACTCCTAGTGCCAGCACTGCCAGCTGGCACTAGGAGTGTCCTACTCATGAGAGCGGCAGCCATCTTTATGGTCCTTGGCATAGACCATTTAAAAGGAACAAAGGCAACGACCAGGGACTAGACCGGGGAACAGGTAACTTGTACAGCAGCACTTCGGTCAAACTTGTTGAACCTGAATTTTTGTTGGTTCGCCCCACACTAGTCATGTGGATTGATCTCCATATAGCTTGCTTCTTAATTCTGTCTAAGAGCATAGGGTGATCAAGTGTAGACCACTTTCACACATGCAGTTTCCTCTCATGAGTAATGTGTGTCAGTGGGTTTTCTAGGATATATATCAATTGGAACATAAAGTCCTACATGCTCTGTCCATTATTGGGAACCATAGCATTTCCCTTGCGGTGGCTTTCATCTACATTGGTGGAAGAGTTCCTTGATGATATTGATGACCATATGTCCACTAATGTAGCCTTATCTAACAATGTTTATTTGTACTTGAACTGCGTTGGTGTTGCAGAGTTTTCACAGTACATGACCACTCAATGCTTTTTGCTCCAGACATTTGTCATGTTGAAAGAGCCTTTTTTTCTAATAAAGTTAAAGCGGTCCTTCACTCTGAATAAGAGAATATCTTATATGTTTCCCACACCCTGTACATACAGATTGCTCACATTAAAAATCATCCTACCTGCATCTACTGCAGGTTATGAGCCTTAAAACATCCAAGATGGCGGCTCATGGAACGTCAGGCAGCCTGCAAACAGGAAGTGCCTTCTGACTGTGCTGCTCTGAATTCTGGGATTGCTGACCTTTTCCTGACCCCAGCTCTGCTCTGTCTGAGCAAAGCACAGCTATAACCCGCCCCCCTGTACTTTATCCCACTCTTCTCTCCTCAGTAAGTGTGATGCTTCTGAGTCAAGATGGCGGCCCCGTATCCTGAACAGAGTTTCAGCCCAGTGGGGGAAAGAATAATAAGTAAGTGACTAAAAACTTTAAATATATTAACTTTAGATGCTGGGGAATCGTTTTTTAATGGTTTGGGCTTTTCAATAAATCATGGTGAAGGTCCGGTTTAAGCACTTTTTGAAGAAAAACGTGGCACTTGGGAGCCAAATGGATGCAAAAATAAGTGACTAGGCCCTACAGAATTGTAAATACTGAACAAATACTTTTCATATTGTATACTATTTCACTCAAGTACCTGCTGCCAATTCCTGCTCCATAATTTTCTCATTAGAGGTGAAAAGAATAACAGAAATTGTATGATAATTAATAACATGGAGGGGAATATATTCTTGTTATTATCAACCGGGAAGCAAGCCCAATCTTCCCAAGCAGTCCAAATCATGATCAGGACCTGCATTATGTAGGCTAATTATGCATAGACTAAGAAATTGAAAAACAATATAATAACTAAAATGGAACCCAATACATAACAGAAGTTACAACAACAAAACATAACCTACCATAAACTCCATAACTTTACCTAAGTTTGGACATAGAGGAAACCTCAAGGTGTGGCCATATACCCCCAAAGGGTAGGAAAAATAAATCCCTTAACTCGCAGAAGTGGACTGGACAGCCTTCTAGGTAACAACCCTGGTAGACCTGGAAGCAAACGTGCCTCTCGAGAGGCAGCAGGAGGACTACGAGCTCACCAGCATAAATAAAGTATGTGGAGGAGTTCTCAGAAGACAGACAGAGCGGCCAGTAGAGTAGTAAAAGCACAGGCAGCACACATACACAATTAGGGCCGGATTATGAGGGGGCACTTGCCCAGCAATGGGGGCTTCCACCAACCTTTGGGTTATGGTCTGGTCCAGGAGGCTTTTCAGTCTTTGGTCTGATGGTCTGCAGGGCCAGCAACAAAGCTATCAGTGGCAGTGCCCCCTGCCCCCTGTGTCCGGGCAAGCCTTTTTTTTCAGAGAGTCTAGAGCAGCAAAGCCGTCAGCAACGCTACAGGGATAGGTGAGTGCAGAGCTGTCAATCGCGGCCGCTCACTGCACATAAGCCACCAAGCACAGCCACCGGCAGCTCAGTGCAGGGGACTGTTTTCGGCTGGACCAGCTGGGCGACTACACTACCCCCCGCCCAGAATGGCAAAGCAGGAGTTCCCGAGCAGCACAAACCCGCACAAGGGTAGCACAATCTGATGTTCCAGTAAGTAGGCGGGTCCCAGACAACCACCAATCAGTGGCTGGACTATTATTTTAAAGTTTTTAAAAATACTTTATCTGCCCCCCCCCCCCCCAGATTTTGTGCCCAGGGGCCTCCACCACAATTAATCCGGCCCTGTGCACAATCGTGCTGCCTCTTGCTTAGAATATGGCCAGCTAAAAATCACCCTTAGGCCCTTACAAGGGATAGCGCCAGGTAGCGACTGGTGAGCAAACGGTAATGACGGTCACCGCCACGAGAACGCCGGCTCCCCTCCACAATCACACATTTATCAAGCCGATCCTGCTTAGCGACTGAGATAGCGCCTGATAGCCACTCATTCATCATTATTCCAGCCTCACCCCACAGCGCCAGCGAGCGACCTTGAACAGCGACAGGTATGACCTCTCGCTACCAGGCGCTCTCCAATGCATTTCAATGGAACAATCTTTAAATATTAATAATTAATTGTAAATATTTTTTTTTTTTTTTTTTTTTTTTTATGTGAAAATTTCTGTTACCACTTCTGCCATGTTAGATATTTTTTTAAGGTAAGAAAAAAAAAAAAAATTTGTGCAGAATTGATATTACAGGTCTGATATTAATGTATTCATATTCCAAAATGTTTTTATAAACTTGTTTTTTTTGGTTTCCCAAAATATGGCTGTTTGGGGGTTAAAAAACTACTTTTAACCCATCGCCGCCAGCGTTCTGGGGTTTAAACATGCATTTCACAGCGCGAGAATTTTTGGAGCGTGATTTGTTAATGAATATGGTGGGAGCCGGTCGCTATGGCCATTCGCTATCATGCGCTCCCATATAGCGCGGAACCTGTCAAATAGCGACTCATCACCTTGTATTCAACATTACTGCACACCGACTGAGTCGCTATCAACAACCGAACAACGGCCAAGCACAGCGACTACTAGCGGGCGCTGTGAAAATACCGCTACAGTCGCTCAACTGTCGCTACCTGGCGCTATTAATAAATCAGCCTCCCCGTCTAGTGCAGCATGAAACCAGGTAGCTCTCCAGGACACCTGCTGGTGGTGACCAGAATAGCAAGTGCTACCATGCTACCAGCAGTATGTCTGCAGAACTACATAAATACAGTATAACATAACATAAAGAATTGGTGAACCCGTACTTGACAATATTATTTTGGAACAGATTCTAAGCTCGAAGAGGAGTTTGAGGTATGTGTTTGTAAATTAAAAAAGACAGAAAGTGCCAAAGCAGTGGGAAATGGTGCCAACAAACACAGGGATGCACTTGAGCACTCCTGATGAGAAGAATAAAGATGCTACCAGAAAAGTTATTTGCTGCGACATAAGAGTAAAGGTTTTTCCTTGGAGCCAAATTTGTTGAACACCCTGAAAAGATGCATAGATAAATCAGAATGAAGAAGACTTCTTAGGATTGTGTGGGGTTTATAGCTCAGTCTATCTTTCTTACAGTAAAGTGATTTGTTCAGGATTTTTAAGCCCAAAACAGTAACAAATATACAAAAGTAACGTTATCATTGTAATCAGTGTAAATTAGTTTGAAAAAACTAGTGACATAACTAAATTTGACCAGGCCCTGGTGCAAACAGGATACAGGGCCCCATCATCAGTCAGGCAATTGCCCTTTTTCTAGTTGTTTTAGCTAAATTGGATCAACAATAGATTTAAACAAAAGAAAAATTAATCTCCTCTGTACATGAAGTCATGTAAGTGCAAATCAGAATTAAAAAAAGTAACAATGATTACAAGAGTAACAATGATGCCCACCTACTTCCTGAACTCTTGGGTGCAGTCGCTACCTCTGAACTATGCCCTAAATAACACCCCCCCCCCCTTTCATTGACCAGGGCTATTCCAAAAATGAGGATACTGACAGCTATAGAGTTTTAAGCAGCTGTGCTTCCAAATAGAGAATATAATCACCAATGACAGCCATTACACCGCTAGAAGTATTCTACAATCACCACTTAAAATTAAAATTGCATTATCATTTGAATAATGAAATTCCTACATCTTTTTTTTGTGGGTGCATTCTGCTCTTCTCATACACATTGTATGACTAAACACAAGAAAGAAGGTCTTATTCTGAATCTATTAAATAGTTTAGAGCTCAAGGCCATAATTAAGACCACTTTAAAAAGAAACTACATAATGAGAAGTATAGCTTGATAATGTGTATAGTGCTCAGCGCATCTCATAAAAACTGTGCAGCGAGCCACGGGGATGCTCCAGGATAGAGAAAGTAAGCTGTTTGAATTCACATTTATTCACATCCCTCAGTAAAACAGCACAAAGATCATGGGCATTGGGAGCAAGAGAAACCATAAATCTGTATTTTAGAGAAAGAAAATACATTAATCAGATGACTGCATTTAAGCAAGATAAAACACAAAATAATGTTCAGCCCTCTGAAGAATGTAACATGAATCTGTAATGAAAGAAACAGTTTGCTTGCCACGCTCCTTTCTTTTTCCAGCTCTGTTCGCTTATTCCAGGTCAATGGCTTACTAAATAAGAATATGTTACAGCTAGAGATTGAGGGTTTCTGTACCGAAAACATATTTGTTTAATGGATTTAAACTTTAGCTTACCACAGCTTTAACTCCGAAATGTAACATATTTTACAATCTAAACGTTAAACAGAACTCTTGTATTGGCACACTTTTAGCTCACAACTTAAAGTGGACCTACACTCTCCCTTGGAATTACATGGTTCCAGGGACAGTAAACTAACCGAATCTGCTCCCTCATACCATTAGTGAGCCCAGAATTTGAGAGACACCATCTTTAACCTAGAAAAGATGTGTCTGTGGGGGGGGACAGTTAAAGTGGACCAACAGTATGAAAATAAAATTTGAAAAATGTCCATATAAACAACAACAAGTCAGGCCTGCCACTTGATTTCAATAGGGACCAAGCTGATGCAGCATGCAACTGAAGCCACTGAAGTTGAAAGGTCTATTTTAAATGTCTAAGCTTTTTGTGACTCCCCTAAGCTCGAACAACTCACCTGATTACTGCATCTGACACCAGTGGGGGTCTGCATGGTAGACATTATTTGAGTGATAGCTGGACTTTGAGTGACAAGCTAGTGCATTCACACTGCTGCATGGACTGGGTAGGTTATGGTCCCAGCTTCAGCTTTAGTACAGATTGCCTTTTTATGTTAATGCCTAAGTTGGGCTTAGCACAGGAAGAAGGATGGGAAGGTGGAATGTAAA
This sequence comes from Gastrophryne carolinensis, assembly GCA_027917425.1. Classification (NCBI taxonomy): domain Eukaryota; kingdom Metazoa; phylum Chordata; class Amphibia; order Anura; family Microhylidae; genus Gastrophryne; species Gastrophryne carolinensis. The sequence goes on from CM051234.1 coordinate 528,253,350, forward strand.
AAAATGTCTTCTAATTTCTCTTTAATGCAAACCTGAATCAGATATTTGTCAGTCAAACATCAGGGCCATAAGGTTATGGCAGCTATATTTACCTACCTGCAGATTTGATGGGATCTGCTGTTTTATCTTTACTAATAATTTGATAGTGATGAAAATAGTTTCAAAGAGTTGATTGCCACCCCCATTCCCTCACAAATGAGCTTGTCTGCTGGCTTCAGAAACCCTTTATGACCTTGAACTGAGCCTAACCTAATACTCAGTGGAGCCTCTAATCTAAATGAACCCTTACAATGTTCTTTATCCAATCCACTTATCCTTATTAGATGCAGCCACTATTTACACAGCCGAGCCTTCAGAATTTGGGTGACTGGGTTTGGGTTAAGTGGAATTTTGGAATTATCTGTTTGTTAACAAGGATTTTCCATTTTGGATGCTTTTTTGTTAACCCTAAGTGTATAATATTGCTCATTGCTCATAGTATACTATCAAAATAAAGTGATTTATCTTTTTATATGTAGAAAATATACAACGTGCAGTCACAATGTTATAATAAAAGTATACAACCAATATAAACCTCATAAAACTAAGTGGAACAAATACATATACTGTCCCAGAACACATTACTTTCGATAGCCAGCTACTCTATTGTTTGACTGTTGGATTCAGTTGCTAACCTTACTTCTATCTGAGTATCAGATCTCCTTCAGGGTCTAACTACTGTATAACCTGTTTCTGGACTTGCTTATTGTCTGTGATTTGGTTTAACAATTAAATAAATAGCCTATAGTTACCCTTGGCTTTGTTTCTGGATGCCCTTATGCTCAGTGATTTTGCTCTTCTGGTTAATGACCATAACCTTTCTGACTCTTCTCCTAGGCCTTGTCTAGCCTGAGTAGCTGGTAGTCTGTTAGTCCTTGCAGCTTTAAATTCTGGTTGGAAGGTTGGGGGATGCAAGGAACTCCCATGTAACCCAAATATCACATGTATTGTCCCCCAGGGGAAAAGAGGATGCTCTATGAGTAACCTACACTAGACCAAACTAACTGTAACCCTCCTGCCCCATTTGATCCAAATACAGAGAATTCTACAAAAAAAAACTACATGTATTGGAATTTCATCATCCTAAACAATTACCTGAGTGAAAGTATAGTCCCACAAGGACTTCGAAGTAAAGTGATGCTACAGGCAATGGTACTTGTTACACCATTGTGTCAGGCTACATTTAGCACTGTCCTAAACTATTTTCCATTTTTAAATTGAAGCAGAAATGTCCGAGATAATAGGGGTTTACATGTTGAGCCAATGACATTCTCTTTCTCATCCGGTCCACTAATCAGCTCAGCAGAGTGGGACCGGATCGCTTGTCCCTCACTTTTCCCGCCTCTCCTCCGGCTTCTCCTCCAGATTCATCACATTGCTGTCAGCACAGAGAGCTGATGATTATGCAGCACCACAGATTCTAGAGTCATGCCCACTTTATCAGAAGAAAAATCATAAGCTGAACAAGTATCTCGGACATTTCTTCTTCAATTTAAAAACGGAAAATCAGTTTAGCAGAGTGCCGTGCCAAATGTAGCCTGACACAATGGGGCAACAATTACCCTTGCCTGCAGTAGCACTTTTACCCCAAAATATAACATTGCTGAAGTTACAGTAGACCCATCATCACTTTAGAACCACATTATAGCTGCAAAGAAGAAGCTAGCAACAAGTACATCTCTTTTATACATTACATTCAACTAATGACATGATGTCTTTAAACAGTGTTTCCCAATTATATATTACTTTAAAAGTCAGCTTCAAGCTTGTGATAAAATATTTTGACTTTTCCTAACTCAATGCTTCACTTAAAAGGATAATGAAGTGTGAAATGGCATCTATGAATAGCAAAATACACAGGCAAACAGTAACCAAGTATGAATCTTGTATAATTGGTTTGCTGTTGTCAAAAAGACAAATATAAATTTGAGAATCAGTTCTGCAAAATGTTCTTCTCGCTTTGTTGAATACATTAAGCTTTATAGCAGCCTCTGTAAGAATACAAGATTTTATTATACTCTATATTCTAAAGCTGGTCATGTTTCACTAATGAGGAAAAACTCCCCTTTTCTGCATTCAAAGTTTTTGTGCACAACAAGGATACATTTGACTTTGGCATGCAAAGCTAAGATCATTGCTTTATGGCAAACAAGAACTGCTCCTAGAAGAAAGAAATGCTGTCATCTGTAACTGGCTTTGAAGTCACTAGAGGTACCTGTTGCAAGCCAATATAGCCCCATAAGTGTGTGGCTAGAACAAAGTGTTTGCTGTTGCTCTGTTTCCCAACTTGGTCATGCATCTGAAAAGGTGTCATTGTCCACCCATACTAAAACATGCATTTTTAAGAACTGCTTGCGTCATCAAGCCCCTAGGAACATAGGCTCTCCACTACTGGCTAAAAATAACTTTGATTTTAGGAATGTTTTCTTACTAATAATTTCCCGTGTGCAGTGGAGGTACAAAGCTCTGAAGCACCTAAAATGGCTGTAAAACCTCAATACTGAAATAATTGAAAAAAAAAAAAAAAAAAAAAAAAAAAAATATATATATATATATATATATATATATTGATTGTTTTGATTCAATAAAAACATTTGCGAAAGCAAAATTATATATGCAGACTTCCAGGCTGTTTCCCCACAGTGACCATTGGAGCTTCAGGTTTAATGCTCCAAAAATGGCCAAAATAGCCATTGATCTCTTGGCAAACACACTTGTTGACTTACTGGGATGTACCCTGAGGGCAGGGCTAAGCAGCACATGGGCAGGGCTAAGCAGCTCATGGGCTGGCCAGAGTCAGTAATGTCTCAGGCATATTTTTGGTCCCAGTCCATTCTGCCCATTCTCCATCTGGTTTTGGTGCATGTTCTAATGCTTAAAACTAATTGTTAGTGATATAAATTTTACAGCATATATCAATAGAACATGCAATGCACACCATCTAAAAAAGTAATGTATTGCCATGTTATAGCCTAAAATACAAATACTGTCATTTATTCACTTTACCAGTGAGAATATTAAATGGAGTGTAAATACAATGGCAATAAAAAAGGCAGCAAACTGCAAGCAGGCCTGTCCAATGTGCCTCTCCTCAATTTCCTGCAGCACATGGTAGAAGCTGTAGCGCTCCAATGTTTGCCCTCCTTTTAATTTCATTTCTATAGGGCTAAAAAGTGGTCTCTGTCCCTTGGAGATCCCTGTGTGAATGGCACAAGCAAGCCACAGTGGTCCCACAGCTGTCTGTGACTACTGTCTGTGACTACAGCAAATCCTAAATCCGAGGCTTTGCTTAGACCACATATGCTATCTTCATTTTTGAGAGGCTTTGAAATGGCTCACTTATTTTATTCCTTGGGGGAAACGGTAGGAGGAAAGTTTGTGTTTGTCCGGAGAGGGACTTTAAAGTGGACCAAAATCCAGGAATTTCACTATCCCGGGTTTTGGTCCATCTTCCTGGGGAAACTCAGTTTTGGATACCCCCTGCGTGAAACCTTCACCCCAGTAAACTCACTTCTCTTGGATCCTACGGCGCATGCACGGCCTCTGGTCCAATCAGGTTCTCCGGCTGCACATATTAATGAGAAGCTGGATGGAATCTCAGCTGCACACATGAGCGGCATGCGGCATTACTCGCATAATTCGATTGTGCGTGGACACGTACAGCCATTCAGTTGCGATGGGTGTGGCGGTGCACTGCCGAGAGAAAGTGCGAGTTATGCCGCCGCTGGCCACACATGTGCCATGGGCTTGTCGGACAGGTAAGAATTGCGACACAGTTACGAATGGCAGGGTTCAGCTGACACTGTACTCTAGGGCTGGTTTTTGCTCGCTTTTTAAGACAGGCAACATTTTTTTTGTTTATATTGTTCATATATAATCTTTGACTTCCAGTTTGGACTTTTTTATGAATTATTCAGTATAATATGTGCTGTATTTGGCTGCTGTGATGAAGCTAATAAAGCACAAAATGTTTATGCCTTAGATTACTTACACTGTGATTCATTATTCTGGTGGATATTGGATTGGATAAGTTTTCTGTTTGACAAAGCACAACCATCTGGTAATTTGTTTCCTTCTAATGATGCAGAAGCGTTTCTGAGAACGGCTTTCACTTTCTAACACGTGTTTTAAAACAAGTATGAAAAGATAACGGAGTTTCTAATCTTTGCAATCTGTCTAGTTGTCTAAATGAGGCTGTCTGTTTCACAATAATTAAGGAGGTTTCGAAATGAATGCTTCTCTTTTGACCTTCTTAAAGTGAGATCCTCAGTGCTCGATGTGGCCAGACCTTTGCAGATCAGGCTAGGAGCTTATGTATGGAGGTTATTCATTAAAATGTGGTAACGTCTCCACCCTAGGTGGGTAGCTCACAACACTTTGTTGAGTACTTGTTGGGCGTTGTGATTTAATCATTTGTAGAAAATGTCTCTTACTTACTAAACAGCACTGGTTCCGAAGATAGAGAATCTCTTCAATTTTATTGATTAACAGCCAGCTAAATATAGTGGATCCTTCAAAATGTAATGATGTAAGTGTTGTACCCTGCACAAGGTGCATCCCAATTGCCATAGCCCCATAATGTAATACCTGGTAAAAACCTTGCATTTCAAATCGCTTACTTGTCTAAATCAAGTTCCACGTGGCCGCAGGTTCCCCCCAGGTATTCGGCCACTAGAAACCACTCAAGGCTCAGATTCACCAGAGGAGCATGGCCATGCACATATCACAGCTGTGATCAACACCCACATTGCTTTAGGTATTCTTAAGTAACCATTTTCTTTTCTTTTACATCATCCCTTATTTTTAGCACTGCACTAAGTGTGCGTCTCTGCTGCCAGTTTAGAGGAAGCAAGTGCCCTCATTGATTGGAAGGAGGGGTGCATCACAAGAGATATTATGAGTGTCCACCACTGATATGTGCTATCAGCGCTAGACACCCGTATACATGGCCGGAGCCTTGTGGGAGCGCACTTTCAGTATCAGAGCTGCAACAAGACCATCTAAGCACAGAGGCCATTAGAGATGGAATCTGTGGCTGGCAGGTAGGGGATGTTTGTTATTTTCATTTGCCTGACCAGTAACTTTTCCTTTGGTATCCCCATGGGTAAATAGCCCTTTGGCTAGAAATGATTCCCTATCCAGAAAATAGCCCTTTTTCTAGAACTGAGCCTATCATCTGACTTAACAAATCCATCTTATAGTGTTATCACCCCTCTGAACACTGGGAACCTACTTAGTACATATTATTTGTACTCAACAACGTCCTGCCTCTACACTGTTTCTTTCAGGTTGTAAGCTGGCAATGGCAGGGCCCACTCCCAAAAATGTACTGATAATGTAAAGAGCTGGTTCACCTTCTCGGTAGAGTTTTCAGCTTCCTAATACCAACTCTTCCTTCTTGCTCCTCATTTGCTCTACAACTCTTCTCTTTATCTCTCTATGTTACCTATTTAGTTTTCTAATCCCCGGGAAAGTTTCTGCTCAAAATGGACCCAGGCAGGGGTAGCTCAAGGCTAAGGGCTATCCAGAAAAACCCGACATCCACCCCGATCCCGCTTCTCCCTGATGGGCACCTAGGGGCTTAGATTAAGATACCAAATCTGGGAATGCACCCAGTCGAACCAATCCCATAGGTAGGGATCTCTGGCTGAGGAAACCCTAATCATTACTGATATGTACAAATTCTTAAATATAATTAGTAAATTGGTACCCATTATTTTAGAGTTCTATAGTCTAGTTTTTTTGTAAAATAATCCACCAACATATTTTCCTATGCTCTAAACTTTCCATTACTATAGAATTCTAGTACATTCTAAGGGAATCTTAGAGATGACCAAACAGTTAAAATATAATATAGGCTGTCCTGTTGACACATGTCTATCACATCGCCGTAGCTATTTCCCTGAAGCTTTGTCTTCACGGATTGCTGCCTTCTTAAAACTAATGAGTCCGCCTAACAGAAAAAGTGTGATATATGTGCCATTTTCTTTTATAAAGAGGAGATGTTGAGGGACACAGAATTTTATGGATTCCAAAAAATGAATGCTGCTGTCTTTGTGTATTTTTCTTACTAGTATGAGAATGTGATCAAACACTATTAAGACATATTTATACCTGTCAACATCTTATACGTCGAGTTACACAACCATATTTTGTGATTATGGGGCTTTCCAAATTATTTTGAGAGCTGCTGCAATTTTTTTAGACGCTGTGTTTTGAGAGACTTTCCAATTTAACATTCAGTAAAGTGGAAATACCCTGAACCTGTGAAGGGGCAGTTCTACAAATGAGATTTTTCCTCTGAAGGAGAGATTTTATTTTACAAGCTTGAAAAGCCACCCCTTTGAGTGGAGTTTAAAGTGGACCAAAACCCAGGATTTTTACTATCCTGGGTTTTGGTCCTTTCCCCCGCTTTGTGAAACCCCCCAGATGGCAGAAGCCAACTGACCTCTTCCCAGTCCTACAGCGCATGCGCTGCAGCTCGTCCAATCAGCACGCTCGGAGCGGCTGACGTCACGTCGTCTAAGCCTGCGCTGACGCCGCATCCCCTGCTACCCTCTAATAGGGAGCATGCCTGCGACAGCCATGCACAAATGCCTGGCATGGGCACGTGGCTCACGCATGCGCCATTGGACCGGGGAACAAGGTAAGTGTATGGGGCAGCCTGTGGGGTTTTACACAGTGGGGCATCCCTATTTTGGCGGGGAGGGATTCGATTGTCCTGGGAACCTTATAGATTCCCGGGCCAATCAAGGTGGGTTTTGCTCCACTTTAAACACAATAGAATGAACTTTTCCAAATGTATTTATATTTCCCATAGGCTGATATGGATACATTCATACGAATAAAATCTTTTTCCTTATAGGATATATCATTAAAATGTATAATGTGTTTGTATGACTATTGCATGCTTGTGCATTTATCCCATCCGTTCAGCGGGAATAACACACAAGTCAACCACTCTACTGAACACATTAGGTGGAAGTGAATGCACACATGTCCAAAGTAGTGGACTGCCCCTGCCACGATGCCGGGGGAGCATTTAGAGGGTCAGGTGACCTGCTCCAGAACACACCAATCATGCTCCAGCCAGGAACCGAGCCTGTAATCCTCCGGTCACAAGATCAGTTCCCTAGCTGGCTCAGCACATACATAAACATTTTTTTAAGGCGGAAAGTATTTACATGACACATACAGGCTTTGTACAAAACTCTCAGTAGTAGGTGGAGCCATGCAAATCATCTCTTTGCACCTTTCTGTTATCTTCTAATATTTACACAGCCATTACTTACCATTTGCGTATCGGGCGCAATTCTTATTTTAGGTTTTCTTGTGTGCAAAAATTATCACTTGTTTTCAGGGAGCATAATTAGCATTAGATAAAGGATATTAAGCCGACAAATGAGGTGTGAGAACTCCCTCCATTTTTCTGCTGGTGGGAATGGTGCTTTTAGTGTGTCTCAGTGGCCTTTTTGGTGAAATAGAACCTTTTGATGAATACCTTGCAGAGATATTGATGAATCCTGACTGTTCTCAAAGTGGACCAATCACGTCCTGCACCAACCCTGGATGCTAAAAGACTCCAGGGCTGGCTGACAAAGGGTCCTTACATCTCCTGTATCCCTGAAGCTGTGCATGCTCCCACACCCAGCCAATAAGAGAGGAGCATGCACTCTGCAGGGAAACTGGGGATGCAGCTGCTGCCGCACCCTACGCGGAAGCTCAGTCAAAACAATGACTTTATGTCCTTTGTTAGAATTTGTTTAGATATCTAGTTTCCTAAAGGGATCATCCAGACGGGGAGGCCGATTCATTAATAGCGCCAGGTAGCGACAGATGAGCGCCAGTAGCGTGATTTTCACAGCGCCCGCTAGTATTCGCTGTGCTTGGCCGTTGTTCGCTTGTTGACAGCGACTCAGTCGGTGTGCGGTAATGTTGAATACGGGGTTAGGAGTCGCTGTTTCACAGGTTCCACGCTGTATGTGTGCGCCTGACAGCGAATGGCCAGAGCGAACGGCTCCCAGCATATTCATTAACAAATCACGCTCAAAAAATTCTCGCGCTGTGAAATGCATGTTTAAACCCCAGAGCGATGGCGGCGATGGGTTAAAAGTAGTTTTTAACCCCCAAACAAACAACCATATTTTTTTATTAAAAAATTAAACAAGTTTTTCTACAAATATCTTACATTGCCGCAGTGGTCACAGAATTTTTGACAGTTAAAAAAAAAAAAAAAAAAAAAAAACAGTCATATCAATTAATTATGACTATTTAAAGATTGCTCCATTGAAATGCATTGGAGAGCGCCAGGTAGCGAGAGGTATTAGGGATTAGCAGCCGCGCTGTTCGTTGCAGTCCGCTACATGATGAATCCCGCGCTAGGTGACGCTCTCGCCGGCGCTAGCCTCATTTAGCGTGATAAATGCGTGATTGTGTCCGCCGCCTGGCGTTCTGGAGTCGGTAGCCGCCGATAGCTGGCGCTACCTGGCGCTACCTGGCACTAGTGAGACACTACCTGGCGCTATCCCTTGATAAATAAGGCCCCAAGTGTAAAAGCAAGTCAATATTTGCTTACCTGTCATGCAGATTATCCTTTTATGCTGCTAAATAAAGCTGTTAAATATAAGGTCTAGCCCCTCCTCTATAGCCTATACCTCAAGTTTTATTTCTGTATCACAGCCTTTTTTTACTCTGAATGTTGGTTGTAATCTGGCCCCACTGGCACTAGACTTTGGGACAGATCATTTTTAGTGTCTGTGGGGGATTCGTTGTTCCTTCTGTCTTTTCTGTGCTTGTTTGTACACTTCAAAGTTTTCTGACAGCAAAAAAAAAAGAACCATCTGTAGTAGTAGTTGTTGGTGTGTGGATTACTCTTAATCATGGGTACATATCTCTTTATAGATAGTTAAGGCTGGGTATATTTTCAGAACACTTTGATTTATTATATTTTCTCTGCAGTCATTAACAAGGTAATTGCAATGCTACAAGGCAAAAAAATCACATTGCTGGTGGCATACTAATTGCAGCATGTTACTGATATGCAAATTAGCCCCTGATTATTACAGGTTTTTAAAATGAAAAAGAGGGGTTTACACATATAAATCCCACAGGTAAGTATACAAAGTCAGGATTTCATGACAGCGTAGGCGGCCATTTATATTAGAAGCCAAACAACAATTTCTTGGTTGGGTAAGCTTTTGAGTTCAATAAACCGGTAAATTTAATTTTAGCTGCAAATTATTTATTTCAGCTCTGAACTATGAGGATTTCTTGTGAGGCATGTATTTCATATATTGTTTTTAGTAGAGAAGAAAACATTTTTTTTCTGTTTGTTTTACAGCATAAAAAGTTCAGTATAAGGACACTTTCCACTGGGGGATGTCTGGGCTGGTCCATTAATCTGCTAACGGCAGTTAATAAAAGAGACCAGGGTAAGTAAAAAAAAAAATAATAATACCCTGACGAAGCAACTTGGGTCACAGAATGCGTGGGTGCACTTGTCGTAGTCCTGGATTCAAATACTAAGGTTAACTTACTTTTTACTTCCTCTCTTTTTGATGCATTGACATGCGGTTTAGGTCATTGGCACTATTGCACTTTGCATATGTATTGTTTACACATCATTAGCTGCTATGTTTGTGTTCTTTTGTGAACTTAGATAGGTATGTATAGGTATTTAATACATCTAGTGACACAGTTACCCATTTTTGACTATTGGGACAATATACAAATGCATGCCCTGTAAGTTTTAAACAGCTAGCCCTACAGTAGGTGCAGCAGCTTCAAGGCAGCTGATGATGAGTATCTTGTAGTTTTTTTTAGCCTGGACAATCCATTAAACTAAGAGTATAAATGAGCATCTTAAAGCGGACCTTAACTCTGAATAAGAGCCTATCTTGTATATTTCCCCCACCCTGTACACACAGATTGGCCACATTAAAAATCATTGTACCTGCACCTATTGCGTTTTTTGAACGTTTTAACATCCAAGATGGCAGACCATGGAGTCTCAGGCTGCCTGCAGACAGGGTGTGTCTTCTGACTATGCCACTCTGCATTCTGGGATTGCTGATCTTTTCCTGACCCCAGCTTTTCACCCCTCTCCTTTCCTCAATATGTGATGCTTCGGAGGCAAGATAGTGGCGCCCGTACCAGTGGTTGGCAGGAGGAGGTTAGTATGCAACAAAGCAGGGACCTCCATGGCAACTTTATTTAAGCCTGCTTAAGTATTCCCAAGATATATGTAACAGATGGGTAAGCCTTGGGGAGAGACCCTTGTTAGGCTTAATATTGTAACAAAGAGACCCATTTAACGTTAAAAATTAAAGAGCACATTCTTAATACAGAAAATATTCAAATGGTTTAGGCCTATTATTCTTAGTAAGTAGGTGGAGCCATGCCTCTTTTCATCTCGTCTGCTACCTCCTCCTCCTGAGATTTGTCCTAAGCTCCATGAACCTGCTGTTCTCAATCCCCCACTACTTCTGTCTCCTTTTTCCCATTATCGTTTTCCTTTGAGTGCTGCACTCACTTGTTACATAGTCATTGCCTTGCTGTTCATTGCCCTTAAGTTTCCCCTAATGCAAACAATGGCCATGGTTCGTCTAAGAGTGCAGCAATAGGCCGCCACAGTGGGACTCTCCTTGCGGGGAGGAGACCTCTGAACCACCCCCTGAACTACCCCCTGAATCATTCCCTTGGCCGCTCTCCTACATACAGCAATGGATTTTCAATCTTATTATAAGCTTTACTAAGCACTGCACACTCTAAGTGTTTAGGGTAGCACAAAGATTTGCATGGCTCCACCTATTCACTAAAAATTTGGGTCTAGTCTGTTAATCTTGGTTTATATGTGCAATGTAAATACTGTGAAGAAAATGATCTTTTCCTTAATGTCAGGATACAGACATACTGTTCACATGCTAATTCAATAGGTTTAGTAATAAAGAAAATAAGAGCTTCCTTTTGAGTTCTTCCCAGCATGCCTCCTAGGTTGAGAGCAGTGCTGGCTCCAGGTTTATGTGGGCCCATCTCTGTCTCTCAGGCCAATTATGAGCAAGTCTGGACATAAGACACCTGGCTCAACTGTGGATGGTGCCAGCAGAAAATCATCCCCTGGCCCATTCTAAGCCTGAGTGGGCCCTAAAAATAGCAGGGGCCTTGGCACTTGGCCAATATTCTTTATACCCGGTGCTGATGCTTGCCATTGTTGAGAGACCCTCAGACTGTCTTTGGACAAGGAAGTATGGCTGAAAATTGCAGGCAGTCACTTTTTTCCTTACAGTAGACTTTTCCCCCTTTTTAAGGTGGAGCAAAAGCCTCATGGTCACTCCAGGGCCATCCGCTAGTCTTCCCCCGGGACAACCTAAATCAAGCTGCCCTGCTGTGTGAGCCCCACCCCTGGGTTGCCAAGATAACATCTGCATCACTGACTTCCCTTTAGCCATTCAGATAGGCTGGGGGTGGGAGCGCCATCTAGACTAGAGGAAAGCTAGGGATAAGGCCATTGGCCAGGTCACATCATCTGGCATTTTTTAGATCAGCCAATCGGTAATCTCAAAAACGTCAGGTGGGAGTGGCCTTGGGCAATGAGCTGACATCATCAGCCAAGATGCTGAGACAGGGAGGGCAGGTGTAGTAAGTGGGGAAACCCTTTATCGCGTTTTTGGTCTGCATTAAAGTGGAGTGAAACCCATTTTGAGTGCTCTGCTTAAAGGTGCTCTGCTTATCACGAAATTGTGTAATATTAAAAATACATATAAACACATCAGCTAATGAGAGGAGGGGTCACTTATAAACCCGAACTGATCAAAACTCCCGGCAAGCTTGTGGTTTATTCTCTCATGGTAGGAATAAAATCCAGAGGTGACTGGTTTAGTCTATCAGGGGTGACAGAGCCTGTCACCCCAGATGCCCTTTTCCTTCCATTAAAAGAAAGAAAAACAAGCCTGGCTGGATATTTCTTGCTGCCGGGTGTATCAGTGACTCTTTCTCCCTGCTTCCGGCTTGGTGGTGGCCCAGGCCCTTATTTATGAAGGAATAGCGACAGGTAGCGACTGGTGAGCGACCGGTAATGACGGGCCCCGCCACGAGAACGCCGGCTCCCCACCACAATCACACATTTATCAAGCCGATCATGCTTAGCGACTGAGATAGCGCCATATAGCCACTCATTCATCATTATTCCAGCCTCACCCCACAGCGCCAGCGAGCGACCTTGAACAGCGACAGGTATGACCTCTCGCTACCTGGCGCTCCCCAATGCATTTCAATGGAACAATCTTTAAATATTAATTAATTGTTATTAATTTTTTTTTTTTTTTAAATGTGAAAAATTCTGTGACCACTTCTGCCATTTTAGATAATTTTTTTAACGGGAAAAAAAAAAATTGTACAGAATTGATATTACAGGTCTGATATTAATGTATTCATATTACTAAATTATTTTAAAAACTTTTTTTGGTTTCCAAAAATATGGTGGTTTGGGGGTTAAAAAACTACTTTTAACCCATCGCCGCCAGCGCTCTGGGGTTTAAACATGCATTTTACAGCGCGAGAATTTTTTGGTGGGAGCCGGTCGCTAGGGCCAGTCGCTATCATGCGCTCCCATACAGCGCGGAACCTGTCAAATAGCGACTCCTCACCCAATATTCAACATTACGGCAAACCGACTGAGTCGCTATCAACTACCGAACAACGGCCAAGCACAGCGACTACTATAGGGCGCTCTGAAAATGCCGCTACAGTCGCTCAACTGTCGCTACCTACCGCTATTGATGAATCGGCCTCCGAGTCTTCTAAAAAAATGGGGTTTTCCACCACCAGGGCCACGTCCAAGGGTCATCATTTGAGCTCATGATTGGTTGAGGTGCTGGTGACACGCAAAAGTGCTGGGTGACGTGATCCAGCCGGCTGGCCGCATCCCTGGCTTTCATGCAGGGGTACGCACACTTCCGTGCCCAGCCATGCAGATATGCTGGACATGGGGTGGCGTGCACAGTTACAGGGTTGCTGGGGATCCCGCCCCGGTTAACGCAGCATCAGGGGAGCTGCCCAGAAAAGGTGAGGATACCCATGACCCCGGGGGTTTCACACAGCCTTACATCCTGCTATAGGATGCCCCGGAGGTAAGCTAGCGACCAATCCTGGAATGTTTTAGATTCCGGGGCTGAACCGCACGGGTTTCAATCCCCTTTAAGGTTTTTTTTAACAGATTTTAACCCTATCAATTTCCTTTATTATTTTATTTCAGTTTATTGGTTTTCCCTTTTTCTTATTCATGCTCATGGTGAAAAGTATCCGTCCTGATCCATTTCACCCAACTTGATAAAAGTATGAAAATACTGAGCATGGCCCTGACCTTGTCACTGCTGAGCCTTGTGTAATGGATTGTTTTAATGGGGGTGGAGAGGTTTCATTAATTTTTCTCATGCTCTTCACTTTTGGGACATGGTGTCTATTGATTTCGTTTGGGACAACAACATCAAGTTTTGTTTATAAATGACTCGGGAAACGACCCTTGAAAGCAATCAATAAAGCGGCCAAAAGACTGCGAATGAACAGGAGAAAAGCTTCTCCGTACAAACAGGCCTCACAAAAAAAGGCGGGAAACTCTTGTGGGGAGAATTCATATGGGGAAACTAGGAGCTAGTGGAGTTTAGGTTTCAAATATGGGGATTATTCATCAAGGGACAGCGGCAGGTAGTGCCTTGTAGCGACAGGCAGCGTCTAGTGAACGGTGGGCGCTTTACGTAATGCCACATTTATGAAAGCGAATCTGTTGAGCAACTCTAACAACATTATGTAGCGTACAATTCATCATTACAGACGGCTCACCGTATAGCGTCAGGTATTACCTGTCACTACTTGTCGCTCTCCCATATATTTAATTGGACGTTCCTTTTCTTCTGTTTAAACAGGGTTTTTGTTTTTTATTTTTTTTCTCAAATAATTGTGTGACCTCTCCTGCCCTCGAAAGAGTCATTTTTGAAAACTTTTTTGATTTTTTATATTTTTATGCAGCATTGTCATTACAAGTCTGGTATTAAAGTGTTAATGTTACAATGTTACAACAATGTCATTCCCGTGTTTTCTCTTACTGGTGGATATGTGTTCAAAAACAGACTTTAATCACACAGCGTCTGGCGCTCTATGCTATAGCGACCAGATCCAGAGCGCCTATGCTCTGTGTGTCTGTTTTCTTGTTGAATATGGTGTGAGTCGCTGAGAGTCGGTCGCTTAGTGCAAACAAAGTGCATCAATATTTCATGTGCAAAGGGATTTTTTCAACCCAAAATTCATTATAAAGTGCATAAGAATAAGACACAGTGAATACAAAAAACTGTTCAGCTTACGTATCCCTTGCAGCTACCCCCCTGTGGTATCACTGGCATAAAACTGGACCCGATGGCTGATGAGGTTGCTGCCTTATCCGGGTACGCCTGGTCACTTATGTTACAGATATGAGCTTTTATGGTTGATGTGTTGCTGACACCAATTTGACTTTGGTAACACTTGTACATTTTACGTTAGATGAACAGTTACTGTTGTGTCGCTGCAGACTGTTGGAACACTCCTTTCCTTGTATGTTCTGGAAGCAAAATGTGAACTGCTCTCTTTATGTACTTTTCTCAAAAAAATAAGTTGTTTTGTGTTACTGCTAGCTCAAGATTTTAGGGCAAAGGTCCATCAGCTTAAACTCTGGCATTTTGAAATGGAGAAAGAAAAGTAGAACGCTCAGAATAAAGAAAAAGCAGAACATCGCAGCCACAAAATCTTTACCCAACCAAGTGTCTGTGTTACAGCTGATAATACTATCATTTAATTTATTTTTCAGGCCTATTGGCACTATGACCTCATATAGTTTATCCTGCCATTTTTTTTCCCGAATAGAGAAATATTTCTAATCAGCCTTGTATATTATATCAAGCAGGTGTCTGTCTTTTGTGGGGCAATAAAACATTGATGTCCAAAAGCAGTTAATTTAGGACCCTATTGGAGTATTTGTGTAGTTTTAAAGGGACATTCCAGGCAAAAGGTTCTATTAGCCTGCTTTCTGCTCTCTCTCTTCAGCTTTTATTTTGCTGTACTTTACATTTCCTAATAAGCCCTGTTGAACTATTTTGCTTCTGCTAGGCTTCCTCTTGCATGCACAAATCATCTTTATTCTGTTTCAAACTGTGAAGGTTCCTGATTTTATTGAGGGGATTTATTGAGGGCATTCAGAGCCAGGTGAGAAATCTCACTCCTTTTTAGGAGCGAAAACTGTCATTCGCTTTAACTGACCTTGATTTACAAAGAGTTGAAACAAATTCTCATGGTAGTAAAAAATTAAATCCATAAGAAAAAATCATGAGAATTTCACTGTTAGTGAATCACCAGACAGGAAGACAAAGGAGTAAAGAAAAGGGCCATTGACTTTAATTGTCTTCCTCTGGTGATTAAAGCGGACCTTCACTCTGAATAAGAGTCTATCTTATATGTTTCCCACACCCTGTACATACAGATTGGCCACATTAAAAATCCTCCTACCTGCATCTACTGCATGTTATGAGCCTTTAAACATCCAAGATGGTGGCTTATGGAAGCCGCCATCTTATCAGGCAGCCTGCAAACAGGAAGTGCCTCCTGACTGTGCTGCTCTGCATTCTGGGACTGCTGACCTTTACCTGACCCCAGCTCTGCTCTGTCTGAGCAAAGCACGGCTATAACCCGCCCCCCCTGTACCTTATCCCACTCTCCTCTCCTCGGTAAGTGTGATGCTTCTGAGTCAAGATGGCGGCGCCCGTATCCTAAATTCCTGAACAGAGTTGCAGCCCAGTGGGGGAAAGAATAATAAGTGAGTGACTAAAAACGTAAAATATATTAATTTTAGATGCTGGGGAACCGTTTTTTAAGAATTTGGGCTTTTCATTAAATCACACTGAAGGTCCGGTTTAAGTAACAGTGAAATTCTCAGCCTTTTTTCCCATGAGTTGATTTTTTTACTACCATGAACATTTTTTACAACTGGCTTTTCACCTGGCTCATGCCCAAAAGTAGACAATGAAAGTGAATGGCAGATTTCTCTCCTAAGTCATTTCTCACATCTTTCTCTGGATCTGCGCAGCCCTACGTGCTGTAACTGAATGGCTGGTGTGCTTCACAGACGAAGGATGCCAGGGCTGTCTCGCTCCAATAAGTAGTGCGGCTAGACTTTCAGTTTCCTCAGCCTCCTAATAATATGAACGGCCGAAGAAGCTGATTGGAGGAGAGCTACGCATGTGGCGTAGGATTGCCGGCGAGGTATGTATAGTGGCTGATCTGCGGTGTTTAACATGCCCCAGGGGGATGGACCAAAATCCGGTTTTCGGTCCTCTTTAACATTTATATAGGCTGTATAGCCGAACATTCAACTACTTTCAGCCCGGCACTCTTTTGACACACACTAATGTTAAACCCTTGGGACCACTATTTATCCTAAATTAGATTTTATACAGCAGAACACCAACCTGCACAAATAGCTGCCTTCAGGAACAGCATGGCGCCATCTGTATCTCCAGGCTGCCATGCTGTTCCAGCCTAACCCCTACCGTGTCTGCTCCTAGTTACACTGTGTTGCCAACCCTGTCTGTCCTAGTGCTTATTCTAATAATTTCCAAATCCAATCACTTCCAAGTGCCAGGTTCATGCTGCCTACCACTGCTATGTCACTTCTACCACCTCAGCCTGCCAAGCTTCGCCTGGACACCTATAGGTTTTCTCTTCTCGGGTCCTGAAAAGGCAAGCCCAAAGCAAGCAAGTTTCTATCTTTTGGTTCTTAGCAGGCCCACTCACAAGGGAACTGGTATTAGCACTGGCTACCATTCACCAGGAACAGCAAAAAAGTAAGTCAGAACAAGGTTAGAGCGTTACCAACCATGAACCTGGGGTGAAAACTAAAGGCCCAGTTACCTACTTGTGTTAGTTAGCTAGTTAGTTAGTTAGTTAGTTAGTTAGTTAGGCTGTGCTGTGCTGTGCCACTTAGAGCTGCTAAAGAGCAACCAAGGCATGTTGGAACGAGTGCTGGAACAGTTTGCTGTGCAGTTGGAGTAGGGCTTTAACAAGTTAAGAGGCCTGTCTGCATACTGTGGCTATGGAGGGTGGAAGCCGAAGGGGTGAGCCAGAGGAGCCTGCTGGAGGCCTATTTTGCCCGCCACCCTTGCTGCATCCTGGCCAAAGAGCACCAGAAGCAATGTACTTGAGTCTCACATGCCCTGCTACCGCAGTCTTGGAGTCCATACCATACTTGAGATACGCCATTGCGGTATGTTTTTTTTTTTATAAAGTGTATAGAAGTAATCCCTCCTCTCGATATCTAGTATTTGTCTATGGATTTTTAATACTAGTCCATTTCATGACAGAAAGCTGCTATGAGATGGCTCGTAAAGAACTTTACAAAATTGTCTCATTTTTAAAATTCATATATATAAGGCTAGAAAGAGAAGATTAAAGATTAAAGGAGAGGTTACTTATTCATCCTGGCTGAAAAAAGAAACCAGCCGAGCTTGTTGTTTTCATCCACTGTTTTCTTTTCTGCATACGAGTGAATACCCTGATCATCTTTCAGCTACTGAAACACCTTCCCCTGTGGTCCACTGGCTAACAGACAGGCACACTCAAAATTATTTTGGCAACTCTGCTGCCGGGCTTATCTATCTATCTTCCCGAAAAACTCTCCCCCTCCTCTCTGTCAATCACTTCAATGGCTTTTACCATCCCAAAGAACTCAGATCAAGATACTAACCCTGTCCTACAAGGCTCTCTACAGCTAAGCCCCTCATACACATCATCACTAGTCCACAGATACCAACCCAGAAACCAGTCTCTGCTCTGCCCATGATCTTCTCCTGCCCTTAACCCTCATCACCTTGTTCCACTCTCGGGGAGCAGGACTTCACACACACAGCTCAACTCCTCTGGAATGCACTCCCATACTATTCATCACTCCCCTCCCTTAAAACCTTCAAAAGCAATTTAGACAAGTCTATCATCCGCCTTAACCTACCCATCCTACAGGCCTCATCATCTTTCTATAAATAACCAATAATAATGTGCTCCTTAGCCAGCCTGCGGGGGACAGTTGCATGAACCACTTTAATAATTGGCCAAATCATTGCATGTTGGGTAAAAGCATCTGCACACATCAGAAGAATTGCAATTGCAGTAAGCTGTTTCAACGATGGCTGGCTCAGGGGACAGGCTGTTTCTGTGCAGCAGTTCTCCCCTGTAATCGCAGAATGGTACATTCAAAACAGCAGTTTTTGGATCGTTAGATTCAAAACGCTATGATGACTATCCTTCATCTTGCTGTCTAGCATATTTATTTGGACTTTTATTATTAGACCATTTTTTACAATACGCCTTTAAAGCAGTCACCACACTGTGACAGTCTCAGGGGGCACCCCCCCCCCCCCGTGTATAGACTCATGCAATCTTTACCTGAACCTTGATCAACCGGCGAAATGCAGCCCTATGATTGTAGTTCACTGACAAAGGGTGCACCACCCAAATTAACTGTGCTATATGTCTGTGTGCTCACCTACAACAATTTAACTCCACAGAACCTGGAGTGGACGTGCAATATGCACACCTTCCTCCTAAAGGAAGCACCACTACAACTCTCAACCACAATGTAATGCTTTATTATTACAACAAAAATTATTAAAAAACAAGCATACACCACTAGACAAATTAAAACCAATCGGTATGGCCAAAGACCTTAATCAATACATGATGCCCCTAAAGGGCTATCAAATTCATGCCCTATGGGTGAAAAACTGTATATATTAATACCTACAAAAAGTTTTTATAACCTATCTTTTTGTGCCGGCACAAAAAAACTAAACATAAACAAAAGCTTCACAAAAATTATTATATATCAATAAATAAAAATGTATATACAAAAGTGCTGCAGTGCAATAACACAATTTACTAGTGATATATACCCATCAGTATTCCCTATCTATACTATAAACATACATCAACCAAGAAAAACAAAATATATTGAAAGTGCAAGTGCATACAAATATCACAAAAAACCCATCCCAATCAGGCTTCAAATGTAAACAAAAACAGTATATAATAAAATGCAAGTGCCGGTAGACAATATGTCCAATTAACTCTCATGTGATATAGTGTCACCCAGCAATCTATTGTGAATGAATAAAGTGCCCACGCCTGCCATTCAGATAGGCTTGTTCCTGAATTGGTCAGCCCTGGAGTCTTTTAGACCTTTAATGGTATTCATAAAAGATTCACGATCCCTCTTTAATTTATCATGCTCGACTATGTAAAGAGAAAAATTAAGATAATCCAGAGATATTTATTCTCACATTTATATGCTGTAGGGTACAAATTAGTGATAATAAAACCATTGCAAGATTTGGAAAGACACAATCATTTTAGGGGATACCTTAGCACTCTCATTGCCAGCTGAAAAAAAGAAAAACTATTGAGCATGTGTTTACATATGTCCATATAGTTTTGCCTGTGTAGTATATGTGTAGTGTATGTTTAGTTATATGTAGTCAAGTGTAGGGGCCCAGGTGTTAATAGAAATATGTCAGTTAGTAAATAAGAAACCCTTGTACATAGAGTTAGCAACATATTTAAACCTTTTTTAGTTTCTAACCGTTAAAGTTTATAGAGATTGTAGTACCCTTAATAAGACTCAAGATGCCAGGCCATAGACAATCATTGGGCCATAGACTTTAATGGAGACCGTTCTAGAAGGGAAGGTAGAAAGAGTGAATAACCAGAGCAGGACGCTTGGTAGAGACGGGGAGGCCGATTCATTAATAGCGCCAGGTAGCGACAGATGAGCGCCAGTAGCGTGATTTTCACAGCGCCAGCTAGTATTCGCTGTGCTTGGCCGGGGTTTGCTTGTTGACAGCGACTCAGTCGGTGTGCGGTAATGTTGAATACGGGGTTAGGGGTCGTTGTTTCACAGGTTCCGCTTGTATGGGTGCGCCTGACAGCGAATGGCCAGAGCGAACGGCTTGCTGCAGATTCATTAACAAATCACGCTCAAAAATTTCTCACGCTGTGAATTCCTTGTTTAAACCCCAGAGCGCTGGCGGCGATGTGTGTAAAGTAGTTTTTAACCCCCAAACAACCTTTTTTTTTATATGTAAAAATTATACAAGTTTTTCTAAAAATTTTGTATTTTGAATACATGAATTTCAGACCTGTAATATCAATTCTGCACTTTTTTTTTTTTTTTTTACTTTAAAAAAAAACATTGCAGAAATGGTCACAGAATTTTTGACATTAAAAAAAAAAAAAAAAAAAAAAACAGTAATAGCAATTAATTATGATTATTTAAAGATTGCTCCATTGAAATGCATTGGACCACGCCAGGGAGCGCCAGGTCATACCTGTCGCTGTGATGGGATTAGCAGCGGCGCTGTTCGTTGCAGTCGGCTACATGATGACTCCCGCGCTAGCTGACGCTCTCGCCGGCGCTAGCCTCATTTAGCGTGATAAATGCGTCATTGTGACCGCCGCCGGGCGTACTTGATTCGGTAGCCGCCGATAGCTGGCGGTACCTGGCGCTCGTCAGACACTACCTGGCGCTAGCCCTTGATAAATAAGGGCCCTAGTAACAACCAGGATAGAGATTGGTTGGAAGGTCTGAGGGAACAGCCTATCATATGTTTGACATGTGGACGAACATGTAATGGAGGGTTCTAGGAGTTAGCTAGAGGTTATATAAGGAAGAGAGAGACACTGTACTAGTGTTCTTTATCACTGTTCTAGACCACAGTGATTACCACATGAATTGTTGTGGAGCAGATTTATGAAGATTCCCTGTCAGAGTGTGTGAGGTAAAGCTCCAGCCAGACAGCAGTGGCCATCCATAGGAACTCAGTGGGAGAATTCTGGGGAATCCTTCTAGGGGGGTACGTCCAGCTGCCTGACCCAAGGCTGTGGATGTGACAGGAAGGAACGTAACTGTATAGATGCAGGGGCGGACTGGCCGTAGGGCATACCGGGACAAATCCCGATAGGCCGCTGCTTCCCATCTGCCAGCCCGGGCCGCCACACCGAAGTGACTGCGGCTCCCCGACCACTGCTGCGAAGTCCCCGCAGCCACTAGCCTACCTCTTTGTTCCTACAGCCCCTCACCTGCTGGCCACTTCTTTCGCCTGACTCGGCCAGCGATGTGTGTGACCTGCGTGCAACTTTTTTCCCCCGCCGGGCGGGGACAGAGAGCTGCTACGGCTCTGAGAGAACTTAGTTCCCACACACGCTGTCCCCGACCAGGCGGGGAGAGAAGAAGCTGCTACGGCTCTGTGCATAGCAGACTAGCAGTGTGTCCTGCCCGGCGGGGTTGTGGGACACAGTAGAGGTGAGGAGGAGGCAAGAGGCGACTGCTGGAAGACTGATCATCTCTGGTAAGTACCATATTCTTTTGTTTTTTTTGTTTTAGCTGTGGCACTGACATCTCCGGGCTCCAGCATGGTGGGGGGTATGCACTCTCATTAAAATGGACCAATCACCTCCACGGCTGGCCGAATAGGTGATTTGGGATGCCCTACTGTGTGAACCCTTCCAGATCGCCTGGAAACCCCTTACCTTTACCTTTCCAAATTTCCCTTGCTGGGTCTGGGGGGTTTCACACAATTGGGCATCCCAAATCGGTATACCCCCGGGGCAAGGACTAATTACAAGGATAGGCAAAATCCTGGTGATTGGTCCACTTTAAAGTTTTGACTATCCTGGGTTTTGTTCCTTGCCCCCGGGGCACCTCAATCGGGGATGCCCCACTGTCGCCGAAATCCACTCACTTCTTCCTCGTCTCAAAGCTGCTCCGGCTGGTGCCAACCCTTGGCAGCAGGGTAATGCCACATTACTTGGTAGTGATAGCAACATTACTGTGATGGAGCCGACTAGAAGTGGCGCTGCCTGCAATTAATGTAACATACTTTATGGGGCCGGACACAGTACAGAAGGGCCGGTGTGACCCAAAAAGTCCCGGGCCGTTTTTGAATCCCAGTCTGCCCCTGTATAGATGTATAACTTTGCCATATGTTACTGTCTACGGTTGGAGTCAATAAAGAGGAACCCTTTTTTTATATATATTGGATTGTCGATTGTCTTTATGACACTGCACAGTGAGTACAGACACACCTAGAGCACCCTGGGCCCAGAAGAACCTGCTCCCTGCCGTCCTCATCCAACACCAGCTGTGTGAGGGCTACACATGTGTTATGTGTAGTTCATGAAAGTGCAGTCGGCAAGATAATATATTCCATTTATGTCATTCCTGTTGTGAATCATTTTTCAGTGCATTTCTATAGAAAGCGCTGTATATTGGGTTATACACAGGAGGAAGACAGCGTGCGTGCTATATAAATATGCAGGAGGTAAGGGTCAGATGCAGATGATTGCGCCGCCGTGTGAACGGTGCGTATGAGGAAGGCTCTGGAGGGAAGCATATAGAGGAAACAGTCATCCCTTGTTCCTCTGTGGATGCTGCAGTTCAATGAGCTCCTGTGTTCTGCCTGCCAGCCTTGTCTCCAGCTTCCTGATTCCACTTATCGCATACGCCATTTGTTGCTGGGTTTAAATATACTCCCAGACTTTATAGATACAGATTCTACAGAAATCAAATGAAACGTTGTCACAGTCATGTCATAACCACTTCCTGAATGGACACAATTCTGTCATGAAAAGGAACATACAACCCATATGTCTGACCAATAATAGCTCTCAGTAACCCTTTTATGGTTTCAGATATCAATATTTATTTAAAATGAAGCAACAGATGAGAAACTAAGTGGGAGACAGCTGCGGTCCAAAAATGATGATATTTTCTTAAAGGGAACCTCTGGCATATTACCGGTATACGCCTTCTAAGTGTTTTAAAGAGGAGCATCAGACCATTCCTTGTGTCCCTCTCTAAACATCCCTCCCCTCCCCATCACTGCCTTTTGGATGGATTATCTAAAACACAGACATTTGGCAGCAATCCTGGCCCCTTTGCACCCCCTCCCCCCTTGGCCGCCCCAAAGTGAAGGCTGCGAAGCCTTAGCCGTACTTACCCTTCGCCGTCCCTCTTCAAATGTCCCACACTGCTCTTCAAATCTTGCAGGATTTGCACTGAGTGTCATTGCAGCCTATGCAGTAACACTGGGCATATACAAGATCTGAGGGTTGGCACAGAGCATAACGGGACGGCAAGATGGCTCTGCCTGATGGACAGGGCCAGATTTAGTGTGGTGGAGGCTCCTGAGCACATAATCTGGTGGAGGCCCCATATACAGTATTTATTTCCCTTTAAAATAATAGTCCAGCCAAGTAACTGACCGGTGGTTGTCTGGCACCCGCCTACTTACTGGAACATCAGATCGAGTCCCTTGTGCCCCCCTTGTGTGGGTGCGTGCTGCTCGGGAACTCCTGCTTTGCTATTGTGGGTGGGGGGATAATGTGGTAACCCAGCTGGTCCAGCAGAAAACAGGTTTGCACGCACCCATCACTGCAGCGTTGCTGATGGCAGCTTTGCTGCTCTAGACTCTCCGTTCTACCCTGTGGTGGCTTTGGCTTGCAAAAACAAAAAATGGCTTGACCAGGTGTGGGGGGCCCCCACTGCTGCCGATAGCTTTGTTGCCAGCCCCGAGGCCCATCAGACCAAAGACTGAAAAGCCTCCTGGACCAGACCATAACCCAAAGGTTGGTGGAGGCCTCCTTTGCAGGGCAAGTGGTGAAGGCCCCGGGGCACGTGCCGCTTGCGCCCTCTTCATTATCCGGCCCTGGATGCGGCACATGACCGAGGGATGCTGCAGCATGATGCCAGTGGACAGGTATAATTGTAAATTGTTAAACCGGAGGGGAGGGGGGGCGAGCAAGCCAGGTTTGGAGAGTTTTTATTAACTCTCCAATACCTGCAATGTTCCTCTTTAAAGCAGTCAAAAATTACTGTAGGTCCATGCACCCCCATAGCTTGGGGGTACCCCATTTGAGATATCTCTTTGCTCATTCTACAACAGAAAGCTAGAGAGTGGAAAAATAACTACTTCCATGTTCTCTCGCTGCTGGCTGTCAGTCTGGAGTCCCACATGACAGATAGCAACAGGGCTGTACATAGGTTTGCCAGGGCCCCATAGCAAAAGTCATAGTCCCCCAGTTAGAAAAATACAACACCCAGCATTAAGTAAACTACCAGATGTGAAGCACAGGAGCACAGGAGACTGTGGTCTGATTGGAGTTTTAAGCAGTGTTGGCATGCTGTCATCCCTAGGTTGGTGCCCCATTGAGGTCTGTATCCTCCTGAGGTGCTAGTTTCCCTGAGTCTTCTATAAAATAGTGCTGGGGGAAACAGTTTTCTGGCATCTCAGTTCTACCCTGCAGAACCTATGGCTCTGCCCCCCGTGCTGCTTGTAGACCGTGCACCAACACCGCTTATTCTGTTTTCACAGGTGCTGCAAGGCAAGGAAGGCAGCTTGCAAGGGTTCCCTTTATGCCACGGGCCTGGTAGAAGTTACCTCCTTTATACACAAAATAGGGAAGAATGAACACCAAAAGCAGATTATGCCATTAAATTCATGTTTTTAATGCCCACAAGTGTATTTGTACAAGCAAGTGCAAAATATTTACAGTGCAGGTATAGAGGTAATTACCACCAGAGGGGCATAAGGGTATGCAGCATACACAAGGGATCATACAGACACAGCAAATATGAGATGGATACATAAGAGAGTCCATAGCAGAGATTTTATTAAAAATGGTATGACCCCTCAATGTTTCGGTCCAATGGGACCTTTTTCAAGAGGATGCGCATCCTCTTGAAAATGGTCCCATTGGACTGAAACGTCTATGTTGAGGGGTCATACCATTATTAATGAAATCTCTGCTAAATCCTATGTATCCATCTCATATTAGCTGTGTCTGTATGATCCCTTGTGTATGCTGCATACCCTTATGCCCCTCTGGTGGTAATTACTGTTTTGCTATAGAACCTTCATACCTGCACTGTAAATATTTTGCACTTGCTTGTACAAATAAACTTGTGGGTATTAAAAACATGAATTTAATGGCATAATCTGCTTTTGGCGTTCATTCTTCCCTATTTTGTGTATATGGATTGTTTAGGTACCTGTATAAGCGGAGGTACCGGGGAGTATTGAACCCACATACATTTCTTTGCTTTATGAATCTATGTTACTGAAACTGATACTATACCAGTGTGCTACAACCCTCTCTAATAAGAAGCAGTTACCTTCTTTGCCTCTATGGTTTATGTATACCCATGGATAGCAATCAATCAAACCATAATAGATTTAGATGAAAAAAGACCTAAAGCAGACCTCTGGTCAATAAAATAAAGTTTTGTTTCCTAATACTGCCCCCCCCCCAACCATCAGTGACATATGCTATTTAAAAGGGCTTAACCCCATGTAGATTGTGGAATATATTTGCAGAATGCTGGTCTCCTGAGCTACATGGGAGCAGCCATCTTGCTACATACCTGAGAGCCCTGCGTACACATGCGCATGAAGGGCGGGGGGTTTCAGCACACAGACACATTGCAGCTGAGCACATCAAAATTGAGATGATAGAGGGAGATAAAATCTTTCTAGATTGATGGAAATGTTCCTGTCTGTCTGCAGTATGCCTGTGTTCTATTTTGCTCATGCCAGGTTGAGAGAGAGATATGCCTCAGAAAAAATGCTACACACACTCAATCAACATCTGTTGGAGCAGGGAAATGCTGTGTGTGTGGGAAGCCATGTAACTATGTATCTCTATGGAGGCAGCAGCCACAGAACATTAAACAGTTGAAACAATGTTTCTAGGCACTCTCTGCTTTGAGTCATTACAGCTGATGACTCTTCTTCTGGCTAATGATGATAATTGCACAGAAATTCAAAGGCTCTAGGCCAGTCAGTGCCATAGGTAACTAGAAGATCTGCTTATTTGTTCTTCCAAGTTAAGCATTAAAAAGCATGGGCAACCTCTGTACATGGAAGTAACTGGTGTACTGAGGCTCCCAATGAAAACAGAGGCCACGCCCACCAGCCAGTAAAAACCATAACCACAGTTTCAGAAACGGTAGCTACAGGAGGACGATTGACACCTCAGCAGTGGTGGGAAGGCAAGCATATCTTCTAGTTACCTATGGCACTGCCTGGCTCTAGAGTCTCTGGTGGGCCCCAAGAATGGTTTTCTCTGGTGAACCCAAGGTGCTCCAGTCCAACCCTCATTTCTTCATTGGATTATGCCTTTTTATGGAACTTATGAATAATTTGAGCTATTTTATGGAAGGAGGACGATTGACTTTTTTTGGGAACTTATGGAATCAATACTATTACCACACAAACAAAATATATATAATGTATCCTGTAATGTTTTACATGCAGAGACACAACACAAGCTGTTTTGTTGCATCTGGAGTTTTCCTTTAAATGAAGCTCTACATTTCCTACAGAACTTATTTTACCTTTTCTGAAACTGCTGACACTTATGAAATGATGCATTCTGAGATCATTTTTCAAGAGGCCTTGCGGGCTCAATCTACAGGCGATGGGTGACTTGTTTGTGAAGTTTAGATTTTTATTAAAGTCTCAATTATTCAACATACTTTTCATATGGTTCAAATATAAATGGCTGAGTGATTGACTTTGATTCTTTCATGAGCTGCACCTCTATTTGCAGTCATTAAAGATTCCAATTTGCCTTTAGCTTTAGCTATAATTTACTATGGTTTAATAGACTGCAATTAAAAGCTCGATGAGTTCATTCTCTGTCTTTGCTCCATCTACTGTACAGAGACACTGCCACTTACCCACACAGTGCATCTTAGAAATAATAGTTTAATCCATAAAACTTCCAAGGCCAGGAGCCAATCAAATCCTGTAGCTTTAGCCAATCATCAATCACAGTAAGAGTACTGGTAAATGTTGCAGAAGGTAAGCCTTTTATAGCTGAACATTAGACTGATGTGGTGCAATATGGAGATAAATTATATGCACTTAAGTGTCGGTTCGCCAGATGTTAAAACCCCAGTAGTGCTCGAATGGGCCTCTCTAGGGCGGATTGTGGCTTTTACCATTTCAACATTTGTAGCTTAGTACAGAGGTAAGACGCGTTCACATCTGTGCTCGACAATGCATCAGGGCTGACAGGGCACAGCATGGAGGTGGTAAGGTCCATTAAATACAATACAATATACAATACAGTATGATATTCATAAACAAACATGTAGTGCTTTAAGTGCCGTGTGCTAAAGTTGCTGCTGCTGCAATGTGGTCCTGCGGCTGCGGAATATATGTGAGCTTGACACGCACTTTACACTCAAGTGTAGCAAAAAAAGGTTAAAGGCCATTAATACCTAAGCATTAACACTGCGTTGGAGCGCAGCACAGTAGCTTAGAGAGCAAGCATAGGCAAATGAGGCCACTTCAAATGTTCCAGTCCAGGCTAGTAAGAAAATGTCATTCCATTTCCTTAGCTTTGTTTTTCATTGATAATTTCATCTCCCACTAGTGGCCACAATTAGGGCACATTCCGACCAGTGTGTGGTTCCAAACTCAGGACTGCTAAAATGAGAGAAACCTGACATTGCCTATGACTGGGGGGGGGGGGGGGGTATCTTGTTTATTGATGCTTCCCAACCAGAATTCAGCTTGTTCTTACATCTCTTCTATGACCTCACCCATGTGACCACCAAATAGATTCCTCAGACTGGTTAGCACATACATATGTGCTCGTACATAGGGCCATCTTGATTATGCCAATAGATGCAATTCCAGGAGAGGTGAGAAGTTGAGCTCTAGAGGCCCGATTTGCAGGCCAATCAGGGTCCCCCTCCCCAGACATGAGCAGCAGTGCTGCTGTGATTAAAGGCCTTTAGTAACTCTCTCCCACAGATTTGTCCTACTAATAGTTCGATCAGGAAAGGGTCTCAATACAGTGGTGAATAACACTTTCATAACACTTTCAGAATTTCTACATAACTTCAAATTTTCTCATAAGTCTTGAAACTAAATAAAGGGAACCAAAAGAAACAAATAAGTCAAAAGTATTTTTTTTTGGTGAAATATATCTGTGAGTGGCAAAAATATGTGAACCTTTAGGACTAGCAATGGTACAGTAAGCAAGTGTGAGTCAGTGGTCTGTTTAGTATACAGAACAGGGATCTATCAAAGTCTGATCTCCACAACACATGTTTATGGAAGTGTATCATAGCATGGACAAATGTGATTTTTGAGGACCTCAGAAACAGGGGTTACATAACCATCTCTAAAGAGTATAGATTAATCTGTAGTCAGACAGAAATGTAGGAATATTCTCCCCTTTCTAGTTACAAAGGAACCCAAGACATCCTCTATGCAACTAAAGAACATAAGGAGAACACTGAACAACAATGGGGGCAGGATTGCAAAGATGAAGTTCCTTCTCTCCAAAAGAAAAAAAACATATCTGCCGGTTCATAGTTTGATTACCTGGACCAATCAAGGCTATTGGAACAATGTTTTGGAAAGAAATGAGAACAAAATATTGTTTATATCTTAACAAAACATTTTAAATATTTTTGAATCCCTTGCTCCTCATTGGACTTTGGGATAAGGAAGTTCTCCAAATATCTGCACTGAATTATCCCAAATATAATCCAGCACAATGCAGGCTGTTTGGTTCCTGGCTCCAGCATTGCAACTTCAGCCTCAGGCAGCAGCACACACAATGATGGATGAAAGGGAGGCTGCACAGTAACAAGTTGCCTATATTTGATTTTTTTTCTCTCTATTTTTGTGTGTCTCTTTCCCTGACACTTTGTTTCTTGTTTTGTAAAAGGTGTTTTTATTTTTTTAGCTCTACCCCATTTTTTTTCTTGACAAATGCATTGCCTAAATATTTCTGGTTACTATAGATGGGGGAACCTGAAAGACAAAGGAGCCAGAAGTCCCTGTTTGAGTTCAGTGTCTGGTCCGGACATGAAAAAGCAGTGGCAGCAGCCAGGGCTACAAAAAATGGCTGCCGACTCCATGAGTGAGGACACCAGTGAGGAGCCAGTGGCCATATTTCTGTAGCCCCAGCTGAAGCCAGTTTGGAACGCTGGTGCCTCCTCCTCCCCTGAGGATCGGGGCTGAGGTGAGTTTAAGAAGCGCGCTTCTGCTGCACACTCTGCACAACCCCACCACCACCACAACCATTGGTTTCAATGGGGAAACAATGGGGAGTTTTGGTTCGCACATCTCTACTGGTAACCCATTTTTTGGCTGTATGTTTATGTCCTGTCCAATTATAGTCATAGCTGATGTAAGCATTTAGTCTAGGTCCTTTTCTTGTTGTTTCATTAATCTTTAGTCTGGTCTTGTCTTGTCATAGTTTAACAGTGTCATTTCTGTCTCCAATATGTCATCTGGTATTCCCTTACCTATTCTTGTATTTCATTTGATGCTGAGCTCTCTAAGTCTTGCAGTTGCTTGGTTGCTGCTGTCCCTGCTTCTGTTTATAGCTGCTCTGTGTTTATACTGTCACTGGTACAATATTCCTCAATCTACTCTACATTATTTGTCTTCCTCTCTTCTTGTCTGTGATTACAACTTTACTTCTAATCTCCAAATAAGTATTCCAGCTCATGTCCTGTCCTATCCAACAAACAGCTTATTTCAGGTGTGGACTGGACATGAAGAGGGCTGGGAAAATTCCAAGTGGGCTCTAAGGCTTTGGGGTTGGCTGGGCTTTGTGTACACCCCTTCTCGGGAGTCTGTGCCTGAAGTTATTCTGTTGAAGCTGCTGCTTCTAATACCTAGCCTCACTGTACCTCACTGCCAAGGCATCCCAGATAATTTTCTGCCCCTAAAATGATATTACATCAGCATTATGGCTGATTCACATTATCTTCCCCCACAAAATTAAGCTTCAGTACCATTGCTTTTAGAGTCTTCATATCCATTCCTGCCCATTGACAATCCCTCCCCGATAGCTAAATTTCCAGACCCTGCACATGCACATATCTGTACAAAAGTCTGGATCCCAATCCAGCAGATCCGTTCCAAGGCCTCTCACTGGTGCACGTCTATGCGGAAGGACTGATCCCAATCAAGCAGGCAGCCTGCTCCGGGCGTTCTCATCTGCACACTGAACTTTAAAAAGAGCAGATGATATCTTCACAGTGCTGCCTGATCATCAGCTCTTCTTGGGTCTATGTGCTCCAGTGCTTCCAGCAAGCTCCTGCTTCTTTGTATAGACTAGGTTTTCACCTTGACCACTCCTCCAGCTTCTCCCTCCAATTGCTTACCTGCTATGACCTCAGCCTGTCTGACTACGTTTATTCTTGGACTAATTACCTGGCTCGAGCTTTGGCTGGACCCTTGTTTATGAACCTTTGCTGCTTGCACTGACCCTGGCCTGTTAACCTGCTACTGTTCTTATGACCCACTGATTTAGGCTTTTTTTTGAACTGCAATACTTACCCGATCTAACTTATCAGGTACTGTGCTAGCTCAGCCCAGCATTCTGGCAGTCCATTCCCTGGCTTCACAACCAGGACGTTACCTGCAGCCTAGCCCATGCTCCCATGTGGGGGAGCTGATTGCCGAGGGACCACCACCATCTAGTGAAGACAAGGGTTGGTTTCAGACTCCGGTTTTCCAGGTCAAGGATTTTAGAATGGTGACCATAGATAGGCTATGTTATTTTTCGGCACAGAATTAATGATCTAATTATATTTATCTACAAATGGCAATTTGTCATAAATTATATCTGAACAGAAACTGAAAACTCCGGACAGAGCTCTGGCTGATAAGAACAAAGGAGACAGTTGTACATAGGGCAGCGAGGCCCCAGAGGGGCTGCTCAACAAGCAGACTATTACCTCCATGACAGATGAATGGAACATTACAGCTGGCATGTTGGACTGAGATATTCTTTTTAAGGTTTGTTTAACCTGTAGTATTAATTTTTATTTACTCAATTGCTACCCGGATTGTCATTCGCAAACTCCAGTATATTTCACCCAGCTGCATACAATGGTACATTTTTCAATTATTTAAAAGTGGTGAAAAAAGAAAACAGGACAGCTGTTTATCTTAGGTGGCTGCTTGATTATCAGTTAGAATTTAAATTAGTCCTGTGCTTGGGATCTTAGGTGGGAAGAATGAGTGACTTACACAGAGAAGCTCCTCATCTATTTCCCTCAATACTAGTGATCATTCCCAAGTCAAGATTCCCTTGGCCTGAGGGCATTGGCCACCCTGGAGTCTAAAATGAGTCTAAAATGCCCTTAATCCCCTTTAGGAGTTGTCCAGCCGGAACTATATTGTATACCCTAACCCATGTCCTCCCTTTATTCATGAGCCCCACCATACAGAGATGATGATGATCTTTTCTTTGTACTACTCAATCCAACTGAGATCCCAGAAACTTAAAAAAATTAGAAAAGATGCAGTTGCCGTGTGAGCAGACGTTTTTGGAAAATAAAAAGTGTCCTTGTACTCTAGGGTTTACAAAAGGGGATGGGTTGGGATGTTGCCAAGGATGGTTTAGGTTCATGGTACAATAAAAATTTAATTTCATACTAAAATTACTTTATTTAGCTAAAGGGGGCCTTTAACAATTTTTATGTATTACGTTTGACAAATATTTGATGGTTTTCACATGCAGTTTGTTATATCATTTTCCTGGTTCAGATGCTTTAGTTAGTTATCAATTTAACCAGTCATGTGCCAATCGATATCCAAGAAATTCCCCTGTACTCCATCTAATGCATCTTCTATTTTGGGTGTGTGGCGTGTCATGTCATTGAGAGCTCTTCCCTGTAGGAGATGGATATGACGTTTAGAGGGATACTAATGATCTGAAGAGTTAATGGGGAATGGAGATCCCAAATGTTTAAGGAAGACCTAGGTGGCTATTGGTAGATATATTTTTGGATTATGGGAAGATGAGCCTGAATGGTTCAGTAATGGTACTAATAGTAGTGATTAGGATATTAAACTGGAGAGCCTATCTTGTATGATTCCCCCACCCTGTACATACAGATTGTCCACATTAAAAATCATCTTATCTGCACCTACTGCATTTTCTGAGCTTTTAAACATCCAAGATGTTGGCCCATGGAGCCTTCTGTCTGTGCCGCTCTGCATTCTGGGATTGCCGTCCTTTTGCTGACCCCAGCTCTTCTCTGTCTGTCCAAAGCCCAGCTATAACCTGCCCCCCTCATTTGTCCCCCAACTGAACAGAGTTGCAGCCCAGCAGGGAAAGTATTTTTAAGTAAGCGACTTAAAACTGAAAAATATTAAATTTAGGTGCTGGGGAATTAAAGGCTTCGGGCTTTTCATTAAATGATGCTGAAGGTTTAAATAAGGAGGGAGGCTCTGAATGCAGGGAGAGTCTAAAAGGCGATATGGAACTCTAATGGTGAGACGAAGTGTGGCTTAATTATTCCTCTGTTGAAACAATTCTCCACTTTGTTCATTTTGCAGGAATGTTTTGGAATATTCTAGTTCAACAGGTAGCAAAATCTGCATAAAACTCATATGTATGGGAGAAAATTCCGCTGGACCCTCTCTTAGTAGTCAAATGCTGTGAGTGGACCATCCAAAATGTATGGAACATTGAAAAAAGGTCACTCTTTCGTTTTTTTTTTTCCCTTACAATTGGAAGAATACACCTTTAAGGCCTTTAGAATATCTGTGCATAATCTAAAAGGCCCCCGTAGGCAGGGAGGTACTGTAGTTCTTTTTATATGCCTGGATAAATGCTTTAATTCATTAGCAGATAATAGCCTTTCTACTTTCTAGCTTACTGTATTGTTATAAAGATAAGGAGATGTACATTTAGTAAAGGATGTACTTAGTAATGTACTGCTGAAAGTAAAAAGGTTACTAAAGTGTTCTACTGCTAAAATGGAACCATTACTGGGGTTATTCTTTCTGTACAAAGCATTACTTTGTCTTTGTTAAATGACCCTTGCATTTCATAAAGACGTTTTATTATAATTGGGACTATCTTTTGTACTCTAAAATACATTTGTTGGTTAAGGCGGGCCTCTGCCATCATCTAAATTGAAATATTGCCATGTTTTCTTCTAAAACAGAGCTGACTGAATTTCACCTGAATCTTGCTTTCACCCGACTCCAAAGAGCATCACTGGTGAGAAGGAACCTATATTCTAAAAGGATTGGGTTATGACAGATAATGAGGAAAGCTGTCAGTAACAAGGGTAAATTGATGGGATCTATGGGAAAGAGGGCCCTGACATTTAGGTTTTATGGGTCCCAGGAATCTCTGATGGTAGACCTGCCAATGAGGGTAAGGCCCCTCACTGTGTCATTACATGAATGGGCCCTGCTTAAGGTGGAAAGGGCACAGATAAACTGACATAAATGTAAACCCATTTTCTATATATTATTTAATTAGGAGGCCATTTTCAGTTCATACTGAACTTTAAACGATATTTATATGACACTGGAGTAATGCATTATCTGCCATGTCTGGCTTTTCCCTGTTGTCCAATGACATTCTTTAAGATGCAAATGCAGAGCCAGCATGCGGCCACCATAAAAAGCACTTAATGTATGAATGGAGATCAATGCTACACCCGGCTTGATTAAAATGAACTTTTATAGTTACAGCCCAGATTAAGCTGATCATTCAAATTCAGCATTTACATACTCATTTTGAATGCATTATATTTCAAAGAAATCACCAGATTCCCTTTATTTATGATGAATGATACATATGTAAAACTATGCAGCGCCACCAGCAGAAATGAGGAGTAAAAAGTGCTAATGATGCAGCTGCAAAAGTTGGTAAATGACAGGAATTATGGTTTGTTTTTCAGAACTTGTTCATTATATTCAATATTCTGCAGCATTTGGAATCCATTCAATAAGTAAGCTTTGTATTATGTGAGTGGATTAGAAAAAACTATGTAGCTAACACAGGATCCAGGTGAACAAGGTCCTTCTAAATGCTAGCGCACTTGCCGCTTCCAACAGAGCCAATGTCTGGCATGTCCCTCTCAGTCAATGAAACAGTGTACCACAGACACTGTTGTGGAGTGGTGGCAGTGGCGGAGTTTCATTCACCAATTCACATGAATCCTCTGATTTTCAAACTTGTGTATGATGCTGTGGGGAATGAGTATATAGATTTTTGCCTACACAGTTCATGTCAGGCCCTGGCGAATTATATTGCTGGGCATTGGCACTCAGGGCAGTTTGGGAATTTTCAGGTTTAGGGGACTAGGGAAACAGAAGCAGCTCTAAGCCAGGCATAATTCCTCCCTCCCTAATGGTCTCAGCTAGCAACAGGTGAGTGGGATCACAGGCTGTGAACAGTTGAGCAAAGTAGCAGGATCGGAACAGGTAAGAAAAGTAGCAGCTGGAAACATATACACATAAGACTACACACATTTTAGGGAAGACAGAGGAAGGATTAATACACACCTGTGAGGGAGCAGGGAACAAAAGGACCCCAGGGGGAACCACATAAACACAACAGATATATACATGGCAGATGACTCAACAGGGAGAGCAGCAGATTCGGAGACCACACATGGTTTAAAATGGACCAACACCCATGTGGAGCAGGTCTCTGCCGCTATAAGGTAGGCTGGAGGGTATTCAGATTGCTGGAGCCCCCCCCCCTGCACATAACCCTCCAGAATGCCCC
Source organism: Gastrophryne carolinensis (assembly GCA_027917425.1). Classification (NCBI taxonomy): domain Eukaryota; kingdom Metazoa; phylum Chordata; class Amphibia; order Anura; family Microhylidae; genus Gastrophryne; species Gastrophryne carolinensis. The sequence goes on from CM051234.1 coordinate 528,288,033, forward strand.
TAAATGCTACCTTAACCTTTGTCCACCGATGTGTATCCGGAATAATGGTAGCGCTCGCTACCCACGTGTGTGCGCTGGGTGGCCAATTGCTGAGCTGGATTCCTGACGGTGGATTGAGGTTAAGGTAATATTTTAGGTATTCTGGGGGGTTATGTGTGTGGGGGCTCCAGCATTTTGGATGCTCCCCATCTTATGGTGGTGGGGATCAACACCTGAGACACATGGGTGTTGGTCTGCTTTAAGACCCCGTCAGACCTGTCAGATCTCACAGCTCCTGTGACTAAAATGGGGAACTGTTAAACTTATACAAAGAATGCACACACAGCAGTTTTAAGTGTTGGGATAGCAAAGACACATAAAGAAATCTTGTTACTCTTGTTGAGTATGTACTATGTAAACATCTCCTCTTTTGTCTCTTAACATATTGTGTTGGGTTATTACATTTATGTTTCATGTGAACAGTGGCATTTTCCTCTATAAAAAAATTCTACTATGCTGCACTCTTCACATCAGGCATTGCATTCTATACTTTGCCATCAACCAAAACTCCTGAATCATAGCATTAGCTTTATCAGAAGCACATCACACTACGCAGCCATTAAACTGCCATCCAAGCTATAAAACAGCAATAAAAAGTGGTACATACTGTGCATTGCCTTCTGCAGCTTGTGGAAGTTGAATGCTTAGGGCCGCCTTACAAAGATACAAAGATGCTGCAGCTTGTTAAATATAACTTAAACCGGACCTTCAGCGTGATTTAATGAAAAGCCCAAACTCTTAAAAAACGGTTCCCCAGCATCTAAAATTAATATATTTTACGTTTTTAGTCACTAACTTATTATTCTTTCCCCCACTGGGCTGCAACTCTGTTCAGGAATTTAGGATACGGGCGCCACCATCTTGACTCAGAAGCATCACACTTACTGAGGAGAGGAGAGTGGGATAAGGTACAGGGGGGCGGGTTATAGCTGTGCCTTGCTCAGACAGAGCAGAGCTGGGGTCAGGTAAAGGTCAGCAGTCCCAGAATGCAGAGCAGCACAGTCAGGAGGTACTTCCTGTTTGCAGGCTGCCTGATGTCCCATGAGCCGCCATCTTGGATGTTTAAAGGCTCATAACATGCAGTAGATGCAGGTAGGATGATTTTTAATGTGAACAATCTGTATGTACAGGGTGTGGGAAACATATAAGATAGACTCTTATTCAGAGTGAAGGACCGCTTTATATACCACTATATGGCAGCGCTCTGTAACCCAACTTATATACCTTCTAGCACCAAAAAGTGACAAGAAATAATATAAATACTGTATGTAATGGCAATTAGCAAAATATACTAAGAGGCTGATTCACTACTAATGCCAGGTATCGGCAGATAAGCGTCTGTATAGCGGCTCTTAGAGCAACTGCTAGTAGACGCTATAAGCAGGTATTGGGCGCTGTAACAGAGCACCTCAGTCACTCTAGTAACCTGGCCCGCATTGATGAATGTGATGTATGTTGGGCGCTCTAACACCAGTAGAGCACTGCAGAGAACAAAAGGTAGCGCCAGCTCAGTGCGACCGGCACTCGGCGCTCCACACCATACTTATCAAAAAAGGACACACACGCTAAATCTGGCCGCTATAGCATAGAGCGCCAGACGCTGTGTGATTAAAATCTGTTTTTGAACACATATACACCAGTAACAAAGCGAAAACACATGGAATGACATTGTTTTGTGACATTAACATTAATAGCAAAAAAAAATGTCAAAAGCTGTTTAAACACAAGCAAATGAATGCCCATTGAAATGTATGGGAGAGCGACACTGAGCCAAAGGTAATACCTGGCTCTCTGGAAGCTAGAGCGCCGGCGCTATACGCTGAGCCGTCTGTAATAATACATCGGACGCTACATGGCGCTGTTAGAGTCGCTCACCAGATTCACTTTCTTAAATGTGGTTTTGCGTACAGCGCCCGGTGTTCACCAGACGCTGCCTGCCGCTACCTGCCGCTATCCCTTCTTAAATAACCCCATTCCCTCATAAACCCATGAAATAATTTCATTTCACTGCCAACTTCAGTTTTTGCATTTGTAATATAAAAATCCATCAGAAATGCTTCAGTATACATAATGTTATAGTCCAGCCACGCTCAAAAGCATTTCTGTTGTGTAGGGCTATATATGCTGAAAGCGGACCAACAGTCAAAAGTGACATAAACCAGACCAGCACAACAAATAGTGCTCATATGCATCCCTCCCCATGGAAATGTATATTGCTGCACATAAAAATTCATTTATCCTTTTCTAACTCTTGCTGTGGTAAATAGGCCACCTGCAAACAGGAAGTGCTGCTGGGATTCCTGTTACTGTGTATTGTCAGTTATATCAGTTGAATCCAGGCAGCAGCGTGGCTGAGATACTGGGAGAGGAAGCTCCAAAATGGTGCTACCTTTTTTTTTTACCAACTATGGTCCGGCTGAAGTTCTCATTTTTTCTAGAAATCAAGCTATATTGCCAGAGTAGCTATAAACTCAAGTTTTACCTTATTTTCTTCATGTTCCTCATGGCCAAGGGCGTAGCTGCGGGGGGGGGGTGCAAGGGGGCAAGTGCCCCGGGTGCAGCAGGTCAGGGGGGGGCGACAAAGGGGGGCCTAAGCACAGGGCTCTGTCCCTGGTGCCAGAAAGCCCAGCTACTCCTCTGCTCATGGCTTCTGTGATGGAAGTGGCAGTACTGTGTCATAGATTGAGCTGCGATTCACTGACAGTGTGGAGAGCTCCATTTTTAGCCTAACAGAGGAGGCGGGTGGAATTAGTGGCCCAGATCGGTGGGTGGGGGTGGGGAGTGCTGGGGACAGAGGGAAAGGGAGAAGAAATTCTGCTTCCCTTCTGTGACCAGAGCAAAGAGACAGCATGGGAAATGACGCTGCATCAGGTAAGATGGCCGACAATTGCTTTTAACCCTTTAAACGCCAGCCACGTAAATTTTACGTGGCTGCCTCTCCAACAGTTAAACGCCAGCCACGTAAAATTTACGTGCCTGACTTTCCCCAGAAATAAAAAAAAAAGTAAAAATAAAAGACACTTACCTGACCCCTCGTTCGATCCGGTCGGGTCTCCTCTTCAGCCAGAGGGGCTCCGATCGCCCATCGGGGCTCCTCCGGCTGCAGGGGAGGGCCCGGAACAGGGTGCCCCCCCCCTTTCAGCAGCCGCCCGGTTTCCTATCAAAAAAAAAACAAAAAAAAACAAACAGTCACCTACCTTTGTCCCCGCCGGCTCCCGCAGGCTCTCCTCTTCACGGGGGGGGGCTCCGATCCCCCCTCCCCGCTCTTCCGTCTTCTGGAGGGGGCATAACAGCCCTCCTCCCTTGCTGTCTTCCGATGGCGGCCGCCATCTTGGTGACGTCACGGGGCGGGGCCAGATGACGTCACCGCCGGGTGTCATCGGGGCACCCGGCAGTTCATCTCTCAGATGCCGGTGACGGCTGGGCGGGGAAGGAGGGAGGTAGGCGATCCTCCGATCGCCTGCCTCCCCCCTTCTCTGCCCAGCCGTCACTGACAGCAGATCGCCGCGGGACACAGAAGATGAAGATCGGAGGTGAGTAAAGTAAAAGTTTTTTTTTTTTTTTTTAATAAACTTTTTTTAAAAAACGTGTGTGTCTTTTTTTTTACCTTTTAACCCTTTGTGAACTGGTAAGGGGTCCATGTGACCCCTATACCAGTTCACAGGGCTCGGGGGTCTGGCAAGTCACCTGCGCTAGCGGGTGGCTTGCCATTAACCCCTGGCACCCCCATTACCTGCCTCCCCAAAGGCCAGGGGGGGGCAGAAGAGCCCGGGCCCACATAGGCTATGTGGGCTCGTAGGCTGCAGGGTGGGGGGGCCACAAAAGCTGGCCCCCCCACTCTGTGCCTACAAGCCCCCATAGCTGGTCCCGGGCTGGTTACTGTGGGTAAGGGGAACCCCACGTCAATTTTTTTTTTGATTTTTAAGGGTTTTTAACCCTTAAAAATCAAAAAAAAAATGGGGTCCGCCCCCCCTGGGAGGGGGGACCCTATGTCATTTTTTTTTTGATTAACCCTTTGTGTTCTGTCATCCAGCAGCTATAAAAGGCTTCTAGCAAGTGAGCAGAAGCCAGTGATCGCCGAGGGACAGAGTGCTCCAGGATGGATGGGAGGTGAGTACAGTGTAAAAAAAAAAAAAAATTAATAAAATATTTTTTCTCTTTTGTGTGTCTGTGTCATTTTTTACTTTTAACCTCTTGTGAACTGGTAAGGGGTCCATGACCCCTATACCAGTTCACAAGGCTGGGGGGATGGCAAGCCACCTGCGCTAGCGGGTGACTTGCCATTAACCCCCGGCACCCCCATTACCTGCCTCCCCAAAGGCCAGGGGGGGGGCAGAAGAGCCCGGGCCCACATGGGCTATGTGGGCTCGTAGGCTGCAGGGTGGGGGGGCCACAAAAGCTGGCCCCCCCACTCTGTGCCTACAAGCCCCCATAGCTGGTCCCGGGCTGGTTACTTCGGGTAAGGGGGACCCCACGTCAATTTATTTTTTTATTTTTAAGGGTTTTTAACCCTTAAAAATCAAAAAAAAAATGGGGTCTCCCTCCCCTGGGAGGGGGGACCCTATGTCATTTTTTTTCTCGATTTAACCCTTTGTAGTGTGGATGGTTTTTGTGTTTTTTTTGTGAATGTTATAAAATACTTGTTTCAGTTAGGGGGGGTCTCCTGGGCAGGAACGGGGGGCTACCGATAAATATGTGGTACCGTTCTAATCGGTAGAAATGGGGCTTTCACATGCAATATGATTTTCCTTAATAAAATACATTTTTTATTTAAAATAAAGGAGTCAATTTTCTAAAAAAAAAATTTTATTTATTTATTTTTTTTTCACTTAATAATATTGTAAAAAAAAAAAAAAAAAATTACAAACAAGACATTTCATGTTAAAGTCTAAACTCTGCTGCAAAAAAAAAAATATATAATTTTTCTGAAAGTTCCAGCAAAAATGGCGCAAAACATGTCGCAAAACATGACGCAAGATGGGGAAAAATGGCCTGTCAACAGAGGGTGACAAAATCTCAAGTAGGCTGGCAATTAAAAGGGTTAATAGTACCTATGCATGTTGGGTATTGTTCTGTTCGGGGGACCTTGCGCTTTCAGACTTAGCTTGTTTTTTCTGGTTTGCATATTTATATTTTAGGAAAAGGTGTTTTTTATTCAGCTTTTTTATAAATTTTTTAGGGAAACCCTGCGCAACCAAAGAATTCTTTGAGGAATTAATTCCAGAAAGATGAGCCCACTACAACAAGCTGGGTACCCTTAGAAAGCTTAACGTGTGTACTTTCAGGGAATATATGGTTTATGGGGGATATTCCAAATGTAAAGGGTTGTTTTGGTTGAAAAATCGCAAGGTGCGCACTTTGTCTGCAGAGCTGAAATTTTCAAGTAAAATTACCGTTACGCACATGCTTTACTTTGGGGTGTTTGGCAACTCTTCCCTTGACAGAACCTATGCATGTTGGGTATCGTTCTGTTCGGGAGATGTTGCTTTTTCAGATTAAACTTGATTTTTCTTGTTTGTATATAGTTTTTTTAGGAAAATGTGGCTTTGATTCTGCTTTTTTATCCTTTTTTTAGGGAAACTCTTTGCAACCAAAGATTACGTTGAGGGATTACTTCCAGAAAACTATGGCCACATCCACAAGCCTGGTACGCCTAGAAAGCCTGAGGTGTGTACTTCCAGAGAATATATAGTTTGTTGGGGGTATTTTAAATGTAAAGGGTTGTTTTTCTGGAAAAACCGCAAGGTGTGCATATTGCATAGCATAGTTGTATTTTATCTGAAAATCTCCTAAAGCGCTGTTTCAGTTTGGGGGAGTCTCCTGGGCAGGAAAGGGTGTCTACCTATACATATGTGGTACCGCTGTAACCGGGAGAAATTGGGATTTCACACGCAATAAGATTTTATTGACAAACTTACATTTTTTATTCCCAAAAAAACTACAATATGTAAAAATTTTTTTTTTTTTTTTTTTTTTTGCACATATTTCACCCAAAAATATTAAGAATACACCTAACAAATGACAAACAAGACCTTTCATGTTAAAGCCCAGACTCTGCTGAAAAAAACAATATATCATTTTCCTGGGAAATCCCTGGAAATCCCCTCAAAAATCACAGTTGAACAAGGGGAGCGCAAAATAGTGCAAAATGGTCTGGCAACAAAGGGTGACAAAATCTCAAGGTAGGCTGGCGGTTAAAGGGTTAAAGTTTGCCCGGGCCAATCCCTTTAATACCTATGCTAATTTCACAGAAGTAATAATTATGTACTGGGTGTTTTGGGCAAGGGTACAATAGTGCTTCACTAATCTGGGCTTTCAATACACGTTTCTGAGTTCCTGAACATTGACCTTTAGTCCACATTCTCCTATTATATTATAAGTAGCTTTCTGATCGTGTACTTATCACTTTGGAACCAGGGACCTTTAGGTTGTAAATTTAATACTCTCCCAACTGAGCTATTTCAGCCTGTGGAGAAATATCTCAGTGGGTAGAGTGTTAGACTGAAGAGATCAAGGTCCCTGATTCAAACCTGGGTCTTGGCAGGCTCAATAATTTCATAATGTGACCGGACGTGCTACGTTTGTACTGTGATCACAATAATATAGTGTAGCACTCATAGATATAGATCATAGTAAACCATGTAAGTGTTGCACTGTGCCACAGACTATACCAACTACTTTTATCATGATCTCTTGCCAAGGAATTGCCTCAACTGCCTTGATGACTTCATTCCAGGGTCAAAGACGGGATGGCAGATTGGTGGTATAATGTTACATCATCTAACTGAAAGTTTACAAAGAATAAGAAAAATGTAATTCATTTACAAGAAGAGCAAGTGAGAAATCACCACCAATCCTAGTTATCCCAAACCATAAGTATGGAAAATAAAGTATTCAGAAAGTGTCTTCTATGGCTCTATTCATGAAACTGAAAAAGCTGGCCTTGGAACATACAAAATATTAACTAGTAATCAAAAATGTACACTGGCACATATATTTCAGACTGGACTGACCCTGACCTGTGCCTGATATTGCTTATTTATTGCATATTCACTTGCATTGATACCCAAGAACACTTTCCCCGACAGTGCTACTGCTTATATGGAAACCCGCTTTTACAGCATTTGTCAGTATGGGATGGATCTCAGAATATATGTGTGGTGTCTAAGGAGTGTCCCGGTGGTTTGAAAAGCCTTATATAAAAAGTTGAATAAACATGTTTCATTAGTTGTTTCTCAAATAGTAGTATCTTACTGACTTTCATGCTTGAAATATCACCAAAAATAACAATGATTCCCATGAGGATCTCTGCACTGAAAAGGTGTTTGCCCACATTCACCACGCTACATGGAACTAGACATGTCTTGCGCGGGCGCAAGCCTGCTTTTGCGGGCGCATGCCTGCGTTTGCGTGACTCGCGCGGGCGCATGCCTGCGTTTGCGGTCCAGCGGTGATGCGGCGGCGTGGCGTCTGACGATACACCCTGGCGAAGTGTCAATACGACACGCAACGCGTCAAGACACCCTGGCGAAGTGTCAATACGACACGCAACGCGGGTGGCGGCTGCTGCGGGGGATCCCCGGGTGACAAGGTAATGTAAATCTTTACATCTGTTATCTATATAATTGGCTGTTCAGCTTGGTGGCGCTATATATATCTATCTACATTCTGCCTGGCTGGTTAAGCACCATGTGTGTGCTGTATTGCACTTCAGCACTTTAATTAATTACCAATTGTGGGTCTGTTTTGTTAATTGCACATGGTTTTTGTGTATTGTTGTTGTTTTTTCTTTTTGATGTATTATATTTAGCACTATATTTAGCACTTTATTAGGGTACACATTTATTAGTACAGTTCAAACTTGCACATTATATGCACATTATGCATTATGCACTCTAATTTTGTATTAATATAGTGATAGCACATTTCTCATCCATTGTCGGTACACATATGTATTATCCAATCAGACTAATTTTTTAATCGAGATAATTATACGCCACCCTGATTATTTTTATTAGTATAGTCACCGTATATGGTGGATCCCCTGTGTTTGTGTATATGTTTTTTAATTGTGTAATGTGTTGTATATGTTGACATAATTATTTTTTTCCTTAAATTATTGTGGATGTATTTATAAATAAAATAGATATATTTTTTTACTTTTCTGAGTGCGGCCTTTGTATGGTGGTTGTTTGTGGGGACAGATCTAGGATCCCCTCACTATATATAAATACAGAAAACACAGACATCGCCTGGCAAAAATTGCCACACATTGCTCAGTAAATGCAGCAAACCAGCAAAAACACACCAAATAAGTGCAAAACAGTTAGTAAATCACCCACTAAATTAGCTAAATGTGGCTTGAGTTGACCCGAAGAGGAAACCCAACACTATTAGCTAACACTTTTAAATTCCAAGGACTGTTAGATAATATAGATAGTATAAAATTGCAATGAATGTAAAAGTAAGGCAACCGCGGCAAGGCAGTCCTATTTATGCCCCGTGACGACCAAATCTCACTTTCTCTTTTGTTGTATTACTGCCCAATAAATCATACAGTTGTCTGTGTTACACCCTGGTGTTGTCTCTCTGTCAAATATGGTAAATATCTGCTGGGTGGAAGCTGTCATGACAGAGGTTGTGAGTGTTCAATAAATGGATGCTTGTAAGTTCTGTCCATTAATGTATAGTTAATGTATAGTGTGGGCCAGAAAAGTGATCTTGTTTGGGGAATGTATCAGATTGCTGCATAAAAGGCTTGAAATACAACTGCACATTTGTAGATCAGAAATAGCTCCAGCAGCTGCAGTGAGTCGGGAGAATGAGCCGCTGTATATAGAAAACTCACTAAATGGATTGTCATTCATTCCTGCCAGTGAAAACATATGCAAATACATTCTCTATTTGTGCTATTATTTATAATGATGTCAAAATATTATTGAAGGTTGCAAGTGCCTATGATAAGATGCTAAATTAATTAGTGCTTTAAAACATCCATGGAGATAAATACAAGAGTTTCTTGTTATTACAAGATTCATTTCAGTTGTGAGTAGTTATCATGATAATATCATATACTTCAGGTCAGTATATGTCAGTATATTGCAATATTGTTCCCAGGACTATATCAACTAATAGGATAAGACAAATATTGGGCCTGGAACTACATTATAGCCATGTATCAACATCCTTGTGCTCACAGGGACCAAACATACGAAACACTTGCTATTGCAGGGACAGATAATTGGTAGAACGAATATGAAATGAAATGGTACTGAAACTCAACAGACTAGATGGTGATGAGAGAGGGGGCGGTCAGTGAATTGAACAACGAAGGAGGAAACACAGACGGGGAGGCCGATTCATTAATAGCGCCAGGTAGCGACAGATGAGCGCCAGTAGCGTGATTTTCACAGCGCCAGCTAGTATTCGCTGTGCTTGGCCGGGGTTTGCTTGTTGACAGCGTCTCAGTCGGTATGCGGTAATGTTGAATACGGGGTTAGGAGTCGCTGTTTCACAGGTTCCGCGTTGTATTGGTGCGCCTGACAGCGAATGGCCAGAGCGAACGGCTTGCTGCAGATTCATTAACAAATCACGCTCAAAAATTTATCGCGCTGTGAATTCCTTGTTTAAACCCCAGAGCGCTGGCGGCGATGTGTGTAAAGTAGTTTTTAACCCCCAAACATTATGTAAAAATTATACAAGTTTTTCTAAACATTATGTAATATGAATACATTAATATCAGACCTGTAATATCAATTCTGCACAATTTTTTTTTTTTTTTTACTTAAAAAAAAAATCCTAACATTGCAGAAGTGGTCACAGAATTTTTGACATTTAAAAAAAAAAAAACATTAATAACATTGATTATGATTATTTAAAGATTGCTCCATTGAAATGCATTGGACAACGCCAGGGTGCGCCAGGTCATACCTGTCGCTGTGATGGGATTAGCAGCAGCGCTGTTCGTTGCAGTCGGCTACATGATGAATCCCGCGCTAGCTGACGCTCTCGCCGGCGCTAGCCTCATTTAGCGTGATAAATGCGTCATTGTGACCGCCGCCGGGCGCACTTGATTCGGTAGCCGCCGTTAGCTGGCGGTACCTGGCGCTCGTCAGACACTACCTGGCGCTAGCCCTTGATAAATAAGGCCGCATGTTGGACAAGATTACAACTAAATCTGATCTGTTTGTACAAATAATTTAAATAAATCAATAATCAAATCATCTTTGATACAGTAAACCAAATATTTTTGCTGTTGAGTTGTATATGATCATTATGTAGTAGTTGAAGGTTACAATTAACCAGAGAGGTGGTGGTGGGTTACCCCACTCTTATGGTATTAAAGTTTAGTATTGTTGAGGGAGATATTGTGCTAGGGATGGGTATGGCCCTCAAAGTCATAATGCTGAGGCTATAATATTGCAGGGCCAGAACATGAGCGGGCTTGGATAGGGGCTAGAGCAGGGGTGCTCAACGTTTTGACGAGCGCCGACCACCTAAATTATTTGGAACCTAGTCAGGGGCCACAATGAGTAGATTCAGAATTTTTTTATTTTGGAATAACATAATGAGGATTGTCTATAATACCCACTGTCCTTCCACCACCCTGCATTCATATGTAACAATCCCCACTTGCTAGCAATGCACATGTTGATTGGCTTACCTCTCTGGTTATATGGACACCTTATTTATAGCCCCTCCTCCATCAGTCCCACATCTTAACCATGTTCTCAATACTGACCCATCCAAACACCCACCCATGCTAAGCATACAAATATTATAAAAAAAACTTTTACCATAATATTCTGCCAAAGAATTCACCCAGGGGTGGGGTTATACAATCAATGTCACCCCATTCCTCCAAGCCACCACTGTCAGCCCTTTTGTCCCCTCCTCTGTCACTTTCTGTGCAATCACCCTTATTGTCAGGGCTGTTTCTTGGGCAGGGCAACTGGGGGGCGCCTTTATTCCAGTCATCCTGTTTTCTGGAGATGGGTCAGGGTCACTATTAGTGGTGCAGGCATAAGACAGGCCACTCATCCCCCATATTGGGCTCAGCCATGGGAAGGGGACACTTCCTGCTGCCAAAAAACTGGTACAACATGGCACATACCAGTATGGGATAGCAGCAGCACTATGGGATCAGTAAGGAGGGGCAGAATTTTTTCATTTTCACACTGAGAGCTATTTTGCCTAGAAATCTAACTGTGGCCCTATTTAACTACCTTTACATGTCACTTCAATTTACCCCTCCCACTTTCCACAGTAGGTCAGGGGCCACATCAGATGGGGGCCACATGTGCCCCGGCTGCAGGTTGAGCATGTGTGGGGTAGAGTGTGACCTGGTTCAAGAGGGCAGGGGTGGAACTAAGGAAACGGGGAGTGTATGGTTGTGTGTAGCTGCAACTGAGTCAGCTTCAACGCAGAGCAGCCCAGGGAAATAGTCCACCCCTGCTTGTAATAACTGAGCAAACAGGCAAAAAGAAAAAAGATATCGTTTTTCTGGGAAAGTTAGATGCCGTTTTCAAAGCTTGAAGGTTTCATCTACTGCAGCAACCCTCACAAATTATTAGAAACCATTGGGCTTCCCACAACACCTGATCAGTGGAGATTGTACAGAAAGTCGCAAGACAGTATGAAACTTTTATAGCCGGAGGACCCTGGTGCAGACATGCATCATTGGCATTGCTCATACAGAAACCTTTTTTCCTCTCACATGCAACCCCTAGGACGAAAATTATTACAGACAAATTATTTTGTCTGTACATGATGCCATATGGGCACACGTTAGATGTATAAACTGGAAAGGTAACAATGATTTGGCCAACTGATGACATGAGCCACAATGCAGATGCAACGCCTGTACCCCCTGTAGTTGCATTCCTGTTTACAGCTTTAAATCAGACCAACTACCTGGCACAGTTGGAAAAGTAAACTCTCCTAAACTCCCTTGCCCCATCTGCATGCATGATACTGAATCATTGTCAGCTCTTAAATATGCTCCTGCATCCACTCAAAGCTAAAACCCTGCAACACCAATTTCTACTGGTAGCAGCCATTTTTAAACTTTTTCCCAGCATCTCAGCCATGCTGCTTCCTGGATTCAACTGACATAACTGACAATGCACAGTAACAAGAAACCCAGCAGCAACTCTTATTTGCCGGCAGCCTGCAGCTGCATGAACCGCCATTTTGTTTTCAAAATTTACCACAGCAGGAGTTAGTAAAAGGTTAATTAATTTTTATAAGCAGCAATCTGAATTGCCATGGGGAGAGATGCATATGAGCACTGTTTGTTGTGTTGGTCCAGTTTATGTCATTTTTTACTGTTGGTCCACTTCAAAGTTATACCAAAGGCAAGCCCGATTGTTGCCCCATTGTACCAGGTTACACTTTGCACTGTCCTAAACTTCAATCCATATTCAAAAAGACCCAGTAGTTCCTAAGTTATCTTTAAATGTTTTAGAGCATTGGAGAGGCAGAAAAAAAATAAAGAGAAACAGTGGATGTGGCAACAGCAATGTGATGTAAGCACACTGTGATGAGTGAGAGAGAAGGGTATCAGAGCTGTAGAGAGAGGCAGCCAATCAGGATGGCTGGGCATGGAGTAGGGGTGTTTCTGTTCTTGGTCCACTGACCAAGAACGACATTCCATCCACTCAATGTTATGTAAGCTACTGATAATCATTTTGTAACATTTGACTTGTCAAACACTCTAAACAGGATATCTCTGGGCCATGGCCAAGCAGGGTCATGAATGAAGACCAGAGCTGGAATGTTTAAAGTGGACCAACACCCAGGATTTTGACTATCCTGGGTTTTGGTCCACTTCGGTGGGGCACCCCGATCGGGGGTACCCCGCTGTGTGAAACCCCCCAGAAACCCCAAAAAACTCACCTCTCCCCGCTCCCACGTGAACGCAGAAGCCAATCCCCGCCAACGTCCAGGCGGGGGACAGGAACGTACAAGCCGCTTCCGCCGCCGCCGCCGCCTCCCGTGCGTCACTCTCGGCGCCCGGGAGGCGGCGGCAGCGGAAGCGGCGGCGGATCAGGTAAGGTCTTTTTGGAGTTTCTGGGGGGTTTCACCCCGCGGGACATCCCGATCTCAGATGTCCCGTGGGGTGGGAGGTGATCGGCCCGGGAATCTTATAGATTTCCGGGCCGATCACCCCTGGGTGTTGGTCCACTTTAAGTGGACAGGAACCATCTGCAGTTGTAATCCCTAATCTAGGGGGATCTTCATTTGGAGAACCTCACAGGTTGAAATCCCTCCAGGCTCCACTTTTTCCAGGATCCTATGGTGACCTGATGCTCTGCAACATGATCCCTACTATGCATGGCCCACATACATGGATGTCTGCCTGCGGAATGCTGGGGGAGACTGAATGCTGTGACAATGCAGAGTATGCTGCTCTTTTGGTGTATGTGGCGACACGATGGGTGGGAGTGCTTCCAAAAATAGGATGCCTCTTGGCAAAGCTTACACCCAGCCCTAGAATTTTTTAGACTTCAGAGCTGGGTTTTGATCTTATTGAAAGGTGAATGCAAACATAACAAAGAATACACATACATGGGACAAGTTACAATGGCTGATAGCCAGCCTTAACTGCAAAATCTACATTTGTATATTCTATTCATAGACTATTTCTATTTCAGCTCAGCTGTCAAATGGAGCTTTTTTTTCTACATTTCGACAGCAATATAATAGGAAAAGGCTTCTTGTATTTTTATCGTGGTTGATTGCATTTATATGGCACAGCGATTCAAAAAAATAAAAGCGTAAAAATAGTTTTGCACCATTATGACATAGCTGGTAATTAGGAGTTGAAATGAATTTTGAACAGCAAGAATAAGTTGGTGATAGCTACAGTAATAGCACATACTGTCACAGAACAAATTAGTGTGGTCAGATTACTGCAATACTTATCAGTACTTATGAACAATAGCTTCTTTACAGAACATGCTTTGTTTAGATCCATAACGTAGAGAAGCAAAAGGAGCATACATTTAAAATGTATTATTCCAAACTATAATTTAAAGAATAATATATATATATATATATATATATATATATATATATATATATATACTTTGTGGGTTCAGATCTAATCATTGTGTTCTTGAAAGAGCAATTTTAGTTCTTCCTCATTCAGTGCTAATTGCCTATAAATACTGAGGAAGGGGTTGTTTTGCTTTCCCATGGACCAAACACCTGGGGGGTGGGGAGTTGCGAAATTGTGAGCTTGATGGGCATGCCTTTCTCATTCTTCAACCTTACTAACTTTTATTCTAATACAGGTTTATTTGACCTACTAGCCACTATTGTGGGCTATAAAACCTTTATTGAACCTCCAATTAAAGCAATTTTTACAATTTGGGAGGTGTTAGGGACATTTTATAGTTCTGCTTTTCCCAACTAATGCAATTTAGCCTTATACCTTGTGTAATTAATCACCACAGATGCCAGGCCCATCAACTGTTCCCTACATCTGTCCCTACAATACTGAAGCCTCGGCTGGGGAGCCCAGTAGGAAGCACATTGGGTTCAGGGCCATTAGCTCTGTGGCTGGTCATGGGCAAGTAAAATCCAATGCACTCGGTCGAGCTCACGGTGCTCAGTGCATGTGCTGGCCAGACAGAAAGTAGCCAGACATTCTGACAGAGAGTCTGAGCAGATAAATAAATCTAGTGAAATTCACAATACTGAATAAGGTTGGTTCATAAAATGAGGATGTCAGTTAAAGTGGACCAACACCCTCCCATGATCAGCTCCCTGACTGCGGGGCACCCCGCAGAAACCCCTAAATCCCTACCTGCTCCTCGATCCAGCGGCGCCCGCCGCCGCCTCCCATGCGTCCCTCTAGCAGGACTCGCACCCGCGCCGGCCCTTTGTGAATGGCCGGCGCGGGCACGCTCCCTGTAAGAGTGACGAGCCAGCGGCGGGCGCGCTCTCTTGTCCGTCGCTGCCTCCCGCTTGTCCGCCGGCGGGGATTGGCTGCAGCGGTCACGTGGGAGAGGTGAGTTTTCGGGGTTTCTGGGGGGTTTCACACAGCGGGGCACCCCCGATCGGGGTGCCCCACCGAAGTGGACCAAAACCCAGGATAGTCAAAACCCTGGGTGTTGGTCCACTTTAAAGACAGAGACCATATGAACATCACTGAATTCAATAGAAAATGTTGATATCGGCTTCGGCTGTATAGTAAAATGGTTTTATTACTACTGTCTGTGATGTTTCATTGCTTAGTCACAGAGTTACTATTTCCATTAAAAGCCTTCTTTGAGCTTATTTAAAATTAATAAGCAGATGAATCCTTTCTAAATAAATGGCGACAGCTTCATGGCACATTAAAGGAGGCTTATAACCTGTTCACCAGGCTGGCTGCTTTATAGCGACAGAGTGCTGGAGAAACCATGCGCATCCTACAAAGCCTCGGAATGTCAACTAACTATATTTGATCAATATCAGACTTTCGACACTGTAAAGCACAAGCAAGAGAAATCTCAGCTTGCTGAGACAGTAATACCAGCCATGAAAGAGTGGCGCATAAAACACATGTATCTGACCAGAATATTGCACTTCATTATTTCCTCACAAGGCCATTGATCAGTCGCAGGCAGATCGAAAGCTGGTGCAATCTGCAAATGCTTTGGGGATTACTCTGAGATATGGAACACTTACTGTACCTTTCGCCAGCAAGCTAAAATACGCAGGAACTGGCCCTACGAGTTTGGTATTATACATGCAATTCATTTATATTCCCTACACTTATAGAACACTTCACACAGGTCTTATAATATAATGAGTTTATCAAATTGACCATTAGGTTTTAAGAACTAACCTGGTAAAACAGGAGGAGATGCATTTTCTGATGTATCCCAAAAGCATCTGCAGTCATACGTGAAAGAAGATACTCAAATGACCTCTCTTGAGACCCAATATTCCTCATCTAGGTACTAAAACATACCTGTCTTCAGCGTCAGACTGGGCAAAAAAAATCAATGTGTGTGTTCTCAGGCAGGGGGGCAGAACCTGGGGTGGGGTTTCTTACAGATATAGTGGGAGGCATGTATAGAGGGGCTGGGGGACAAGAGACTCAGGGTTTGCATTTAGGCGACAGCAGCAGTAGCCTAGCTGTCCCAAAGCTAGTACAGCCTACCTGGAATTCTCCCAGATCTCCCTATGGCCTGTCTGCGCCTACCTGTCCTGTATATTGCAGATCAGTACAGTACTACAGAACAGTAGTGTTCAGCAAAGGGGAGACGTCAAGTAAGTATACCTTTTTTGACTAGCGATGCCCTTTAAAGTTAGCCAATATTGTATCAAATGCCAGGGAATAGTTTTCCCCTATACCCCTCCCCCCGCCATTCCCCAACACCACAGTGAAATATACTCACCATCCCACAGGGTCACCATGCAAAATGGGGATAGAAGCCACAGCTCACCCTGCAGCAGCCAGCACCTAATATATTATATTGGGTGTGTGTTGTCTTTCCAATCCCCCATTGCAAGATCCAGCTGGGAAACAGGCTAGTATGCTTTACTGGAAGGCTGGGGCCTGATGGGTGTTTAGCTGGAGAGTCAGACTTATCTTCCACTCTTCCACTTAAAAGTATTCCTAGGATAACTTAAAAAAACAAAGTTATTATATATAAACAAATAGGTGGGGGTACCCCAAAAACCCCACAACCATACTTAAAGACAAACTCCCGCACCACCAAATATTTCCAAAACCATACAATATTTTATTATGTAAGGCAAACACAACAGACGCAATTAAAACAATTTAAAAAAGACATATAGCATATATGTGGCTCTACATCGTGTATGGGACACTGCACTATTCAATCATATAATAACCAAAAACCATACATAGAAATGACAATGTGGCTCCTTAACAATACAATGTAATATTGCTACGTAATAAAGCATCCGAAAAGTGCAAAGTATGTGCAAATAATTCATGTGCAAAAAATTGCATATATTAAAGTGCAAGGCAACCACATATAATCTATAGGTCTTTTAAATCTATAGATACTTCCCTGCCTACACCCAAATCCCATAATCACAATCCATTTTACCAGTCCTAAAGTGCCTGTGCCTAATAAACCTATCCATTTAACACATATCCTCACGTGGAAAAGAACTAAGAGGGGAATGAAGCCATCAAAAATAATATATACTGAATAGAGATTTTACCAAACATAGAACAGTGCAGTGTCCCCGCTGCCCGCACGTTTCTTGGTGGCTGGCAACCCGTCACTTCTTCAAGGCGAAGTGATAAGACACAATGTAGTGTCATATATTATTATTATTATTATTGTTTATTTATATAGCGCCATCAACTTCCGTAGCGCTTTACATGGTATGATTACAGACAGGATAAAACATATAGTACAGAGAACAATGCAAAATTAGATGCCACAGGTTAAAACCAAGTGTTGTGAGACAATAGGGAGGAGTGCCCTGCCCTTGCGGGCTTACAGTCTAATATATATATGCTATATGTCTTTTTTTAATTGTATTAATTGAGTCTGTTGTGCTTGCCCTACATTACAAAATATTGTATGGTTTTGGAAATGTATGGTGTTGTGGGAGTTTGTCTTTGGTATGGTTGAGGGGGTTTTGGGCTACCCCCACCTTTTTTGTTAATAGATTGTATTGTCCTACCAGAATACCGCACACCTGTTTATATTTACTGGTGTGGTGGACTTTTTGTGTTTTGTACAAAGTTATTATATAGGTACCCTATATTAGTCTGCCAGCCAACTCGATCAGGTTAGCTATTTGAACCATACATCCCAAAATTGGAATGCCCAGAGGAATCATAAATACATGACCAAAAGTCAACTATGACTATGATCTGCTAAGCAATGCTGATGAATCACAACCTCACCATAGTGATTGTGGGGACCATAGGTATGTCTATCACTTTATTTCCCCCCACAATACTAAAGCATTAGTTCCATCAGTTTATGAGTGGCCATATCTGTTCACCATGCCCAAGATCAGGCCATGCAATGCTACAGCCTCAGCTGTGGAGTACATTTGTATAATAGCTGGGGAGCACATAGGCTACAGAAGATGATGGTGCTATCAAAATAAACAATAATAATAATAGGCTGATAATAATAGGCCACCCCTGCCTATACATACTGTAGCAGAGAAATCTTTTCACATGTTACTGTATTACCGCCTTAAATAATTCCATCTTGGCATGAGGCCAGTTTGAAACACATTTACAGATTCTGGGTGTGAAGCAGTGTAGTTTTAATGTACATTTTAGAGGTGCATGTTAATGGAAAAAAACAAGCTTAGCAAAGAAAAGCACAGCATGTGAGAAGACCATAAGGATTAATGCTGGAGTAACATATGTAACTGCATTATCTTTTGTAGCTTTGCTAATGATTATTTTGCTCACTTTTGTAGCAACATAGTTAATTATTTTCACTATTGACCTTAATTATACTTATTTAGCCGCAATATGTACCGGTAACTTGCTGTTCAGTGCATCATGCAGCTATGGGTTTAGCTGTGTATGTATGTGGCGCCAGTCACTGCAAATAATTGCATTGAACGCACTCGCCGGCTATTGTCGCTATGGACACAAAGAGGGAGATCAATTAATAATTCTATGATTGTGACCCCTGCGGTAATTATACGTACTGTGAACAATAGACAACAGCACTTTCATCATTCATCGGTTCTTTTTTCCACTCTGCTGTGCCACAAAATGATATTATTATAGAATTCCATCACTTTATATGCTGATTTGTACAGATATGGGGATAACATTACATGCAGTCATTGTGAGTAATGTAGTGAGTAGGTAGTGTTTTTTTATTTAAAAAAAAAATGTATGTATTTACCATTCAGTACATACACTGGCTGGTGACATTGAAAATATGAATTCAAGAGCTCAATAGAATTTAAAATCTCCCTCTCTCTCTCATTATCTATCTATATATGTATATCATTGATGGAAAATGGAAAGGTTTGTTCTGCATTTAAAAAAATCTAGGCAAGCTAGTTTTTTCTTTTACTAAAAAGAAGACAAATGGGGGAAACAGGTTTGTGAACCCGCCATTCTGTTTTTACAGGGGAGAACTGCCCAACACTAATTGTCTCCTAACCTAGCCTGTGGCAAAATAATAGTGAATTGTTATTGTGATTGCTACAATGTGTAGAGATTTTACGTATCATGCAATGGCTTATGCAGATATTGTTTAAATAGCTAAAGCGACTGTCCAGGCAAAACAGAAAAAAAAACACGATTCAGCAGCTTACCTCATCATATCTGCCCTTTCCTTTCTTGTAACCTCGCTGCAGCACTGACTTCTAGCCCCCGCCGATTCCCCTAGCTGTAGACCACCAATCATAAGGCTCAACTGGTGGTCTATAACTGTGCCCCCTGTGGCCACCTGTGTATTGCAGCCTTGTGATTAGGTGTCTAATTATGCTGATATAACATAAACATGTTGCCTGCTATTGTACTGGAGAGCAGCCATGCCCACTGGCTGAAAATTTTAAAAATAAATTAAAACATGAATAAGTTTGAAAAAAAGTTAAGAAAAAGGTAGAAATGGGGAAGATTAGTAGCTTTTGGGCTATGTGATTATATGGCCTATGTACTTGCCTAGACAATCCCTTCAAGGGTCAGGCAGAGTTGAACCCTTCTCCCTTGAAAAGTCGAGTGGTACATTAAAAAAGATGGGGATTTTATTAACACAGAGTGTATAGGTAGCATATAATAATATATAATAATATAGCACAGAGCAATAAAGTAGTTATATCTTTAAGAATGTCCAAACAAATGAGAAAATCCAACGTTGTCTCAAAAGCACATGCAAAGTCCCAGAGTGATGGCTACGGTCAGTCCACCTCAATCAAACAAACATGCGCCCGTCACCTTTTGGATTACACGATTATCAGAGAGAGTTTTACATATCAGCCTTAATTAAATCCTGGTTGGACCTCTCTTCATTTGAATTTATAAATCTCCTTCTAAGTATAAATGGCATCAAGAGCCTGTGCCTTAGGAGCAGCTCAAATGCATATTCATCATACAAAAAAAAAAACAAAGAGAAAAGGAGAAAGATCTAGCATAATATGTTTTTAATAAAAACTGTGTAAAAAAGTGCCAATTATGCACTCACAATAAAATCAGCTGTACATGAGCGGTTAAATAACATGAGCGGTTCTCACCCAACCTCTAGTTCACCTCGGCTGATGGTGGAGGGAAGAGAGAGATACTCTGCTCTCAGATGTGTCCAAAAGACAGTAGTGAGATTGTGTAGCCGCCGCCGTAACGTGTTTCTTTGTCGTTGGCAACTTCATCTAGACTGGCGGTGCGGCGGCTGATGTGGCTTTTTATCCAGGAGCATGGTGGAGGGGTAGGTGTTGTGTGCGGTCAATAGCACTCTGCTTTCCTTCAGGACCAAGTGTGTATGGAGGAGCTGCCAGTGTTTCTGTCCAATCAGGGGGCTTTGTGTCAGCAGTACTCCTCTCCCATCAGGATTGTATAGGTAGCCCCTACTTTTGCCATCTATCATTTATAGGTATATGGATTTTTAATATTAGATAGATCTGCTTTGAAGATTATACACTCCTATCATTAAATGCATAAGAGGCAATGCTGGCAGCAAATATGACTTTAACACCTAAAACTTTTCTAGTACAACTCATGCGATCCATGATAGGTATTGGACTGCAATGTTCAAGAGAGGTCGTCCAGATTGCTAGAGCTTCCTTGGCATACGTACCCGCAAACCCCCATTTCACTCACTCACTTCATGTCCTGTGGTCCAGGATTGGATTGTGGGCTGAAACAGAATTGAGACTCCAACCCATGTGGACAATTGCCAGGTTTCCCTGGGAGATCAAGCTAGAGGTAAGTGAAATTAAGGTTTGTGAAGGAGTATATGCGAGGGTCATTGGCAATCTGCATACCAACCCCCCGCCCACAACTATCTGTAATTTCTAAAAAATGAATGTTGTACCACATCAAAGCTGTTGCAACCCCCCCCCCCCCAAGAAATTCCGAATAGGGATGACTGTCCACCCAAAAAGCCCTAAAATAGTTTTCTCATTTCTTCATGTTCCTCTCGTACATTGTTTTATTGAGCCATGTGACCTGGCCTTTGCCAAAATTTTAACAAAATATTTTTTGAATAAAATAAGGGGTTAACAGGGGAATCCTCTTTCACATTAAAAATACATACTTTTGCAAATGGGGAGAGGGCTTATTTGTCTTTATTTCACTCTAAGTACATTAGATAGCTTGACGTGGGGTGGCACTATGTACATTACTGGTGAATAAATTGTTAAAAAAAGTTTTTTATTCATTAGAAGTAAAAATAAACATTTGTGTATTACACTATCCAAGAACATGACTAGACAATGTGGCCGATTCAGAACCTGGAGAGAAAACTCACTTATTTTTTAGGAAAGAAAACTGCCATTCGCTTTCAATGTCTACCTCTGAATCAGCCCCAAGGTAAACAATGAAAGTGGATGGCAAATTTCTCTCCTAAAAAAGGAGTTTTCTCACCCTTAACAATAGTAAGATTTCATAACTTTTCTAAAATAAATCTTTAACAAATTCTGTATTTGAAAAAGGAAATGTTATAAATTTAAGGCAAATATCTAAGCCTTTAAATAACAACTACAACATCGCAAATATTAGATTAGGAGTTTAGAAAAGAATTCGAAAGAAAATCCCTAGGTTACATTAAAAGGATGAGCATGTGAATAATCTGCACATTACTTTACTGACAAGAAAGATACAGAGGTGGCAGCACTCACAGTGCTATAACAGCACATTTGGAGTTTAAAAAATCGGGTTGCATAATATGTGCTTCCTGCTGTGAGTGTGACAATCAAGATGAGTCATCTTGAAAAGCCTGCCAGCTTCATGGAGACTGTTACATTGTATTACATTGTGATAGCAAAGCTGCAGCTGATGTATCATAATTGTTTCAATTATTTAAATCAGCTGAGATACATTGCAAAGCATAAGCCTGCTATTGGAATGTAAATAGCTCAAAGCAGGCTTACAGCTTAGTGTGATGTTTGCATTGCGTTGCTGTGATGGAGTGAACACTTTAAAGGCTGACACCTCTATACAACCCAGCTATATAAAGGATATTATATAAACACTAAAAACCCCTTCCTTTGTTCAGACAACTTTTTAAACAAAAGTTCAGCAAATTCTAAACCTATTGCTTTTAGATAAGCACTAGTCCTTTATGGATGGGAAACCTTTCCAAAGTCCCTGACTAGGGCAATAAAAAGGAAGTTAAGTTATGAGCCAGCATTTGTGTGGCAACAATTAGGGATGAGCGAATCGATCCGGACGAACCCGGATTCGATCCGAATTTCAGGAAAAATTCGATTCGGATCGAATCCGAATTTCCCCGCGATTCGATCACTCGAAGTTTTCCTTTAACATCCATTCATTTACATTACAGGCATTCTAAGATGGCGGGCGGGACATGTCTGGACATGTATCCCGCGCCAGTGCAAGCTGGGGCAGTCACATGCAGCCTATCAGCAGCCAGCAAGCCCGGTGACGTCACACAGCGGTATTTAACGGCGGCCATCTTGCTTTTCCTCATTTCTCTATTGCATTCGTGACAGACAGACAGAACGCTGTGTAGCTGAGGCAGTTAGACAGGCTGGAGACAGGCTGGAGACAGGGACAGACAGGGACAGACAGGGACAGGCTGGAGACAGGCAGGAGACAGGCAGGAGACAGACAGGAGACAGACAGAAAGCCAGGGAAAGGTAGGAAAAACGGAGCTGGCTGACAGGGAGATTTTTTTTTTTTCATCCAGCCTTTGTTAGCGTTTTCAGGCTGCTTATAGTAACTAACTGTGCATATATACTGAACTGATCTTAAGTCTGCTGTGAGGCATCCCATTCTGTGACTAAAGCAGCCTCTATTTAATAGCATAATAAACATTTGCACTTATTCTCATAGAAATCAGGCCTGATAAAGACACGTTTGCTGTGCATGCTCTCTGGTTTTTGTGGCACTGGCATCCCATTCTGTGACTAAAGCAGCCTCTATTTAATAGCATAATAAACATTTGCACTTATTCTCATAGAAATCAGGCCTGATAAAGACACGTTTGCTGTGCATGCTCTCTGGTTTTTGTGGCACTGGCATCCCATTCTGTGACTAAAGCAGCCTCTATTTAATAGCATAATAAACATTTGCACTTATTCTCATAGAAATCAGGCCTGATAAAGACACTTTTGCTGTGCATGCTCTCTGGTTTTTGTGGCACTGGCATCCCATTCTGTGACTAAAGCAGCCTCTATTTAATAGCATAATAAACATTTGCACTTATTCTCATAGAAATCAGGCCTGATAAAGACACTTTTGCTGTGCATGCTCTCTGGTTTTTGTGGCACTGGCATCCCATTCTGTGACTAAAGCAGCCTCTATTTAATAGCATAATAAACATTTGCACTTATTCTCATAGAAATCAGGCCTGATAAAGACACTTTTGCTGTGCATGCTCTCTGGTTTTTGTGGCACTGGCATCCCATTCTGTGACTAAAGCAGCCTCTATTTAATAGCATAATAAACATTTGCACTTATTCTCATAGAAATCAGGCCTGATAAAGACACTTTTGCTGTGCATGCTCTCTGGTTTTTGTGGCACTGGCATCCCATTCTGTGACTAAAGCAGCCTCTATTTAATAGCATAATAAACATTTGCACTTATTCTCATAGAAATCAGGCCTGATAAAGACACTTTTGCTGTGCATGCTCTCTGGTTTTTGTGGCACTGGCATCCCATTCTGTGACTAAAGCAGCCTCTATTTAATAGCATAATAAACATTTGCACTTATTCTCATAGAAATCAGGCCTGATAAAGACACTTTTGCTGTGCATGCTCTCTGGTTTTTGTGGCACTGGCATCCCATTCTGTGACTAAAGCAGCCTCTATTTAATAGCATAATAAACATTTGCACTTATTCTCATAGAAATCAGGCCTGATAAAGACACTTTTGCTGTGCATGCTCTCTGGTTTTTGTGGCACTGGCATCCCATTCTGTGACTAAAGCAGCCTCTATTTAATAGCATAATAAACATTTGCACTTATTCTCATAGAAATCAGGCCTGATAAAGACACTTTTGCTGTGCATGCTCTCTGGTTTTTGTGGCACTGGCATCCCATTCTGTGACTAAAGCAGCCTCTATTTAATAGCATAATAAACATTTGCACTTATTCTCATAGAAATCAGGCCTGATAAAGACACTTTTGCTGTGCATGCTCTCTGGTTTTTGTGGCACTGGCATCCCATTCTGTGACTAAAGCAGCCTCTATTTAATAGCATAATAAACATTTGCACTTATTCTCATAGAAATCAGGCCTGATAAAGACACTTTTGCTGTGCATGCTCTCTGGTTTTTGTGGCACTGGCATCCCATTCTGTGACTAAAGCAGCCTCTATTTAATAGCATAATAAACATTTGCACTTATTCTCATAGAAATCAGGCCTGATAAAGACACTTTTGCTGTGCATGCTCTCTGGTTTTTGTGGCACTGGCATCCCATTCTGTGACTAAAGCAGCCTCTATTTAATAGCATAATAAACATTTGCACTTATTCTCATAGAAATCAGGCCTGATAAAGACACTTTTGCTGTGCATGCTCTCTGGTTTTTGTGGCACTGGCATCCCATTCTGTGACTAAAGCAGCCTCTATTTAATAGCATAATAAACATTTGCACTTATTCTCATAGAAATCAGGCCTGATAAAGACACTTTTGCTGTGCATGCTCTCTGGTTTTTGTGGCACTGGCATCCCATTCTGTGACTAAAGCAGCCTCTATTTAATAGCATAATAAACATTTGCACTTATTCTCATAGAAATCAGGCCTGATAAAGACACTTTTGCTGTGCATGCTCTCTGGTTTTTGTGGCACTGGCATCCCATTCTGTGACTAAAGCAGCCTCTATTTAATAGCATAATAAACATTTGCACTTATTCTCATAGAAATCAGGCCTGATAAAGACACTTTTGCTGTGCATGCTCTCTGGTTTTTGTGGCACTGGCATCCCATT
This sequence comes from Gastrophryne carolinensis, assembly GCA_027917425.1. NCBI lineage: Eukaryota > Metazoa > Chordata > Amphibia > Anura > Microhylidae > Gastrophryne > Gastrophryne carolinensis. The sequence goes on from CM051234.1 coordinate 528,313,150, forward strand.
CTGTGACTAAAGCAGCCTCTATTTAATAGCATAATAAACATTTGCACTTATTCTCATAGAAATCAGGCCTGATAAAGACACTTTTGCTGTGCATGCTCTCTGGTTTTTGTGGCACTGGCATCCCATTCTGTGACTAAAGCAGCCTCTATTTAATAGCATAATAAACATTTGCACTTATTCTCATAGAAATCAGGCCTGATAAAGACACTTTTGCTGTGCATGCTCTCTGGTTTTTGTGGCACTGGCATCCCATTCTGTGACTAAAGCAGCCTCTATTTAATAGCATAATAAACATTTGCACTTATTCTCATAGAAATCAGGCCTGATAAAGACACTTTTGCTGTGCATGCTCTCTGGTTTTTGTGGCACTGGCATCCCATTCTGTGACTAAAGCAGCCTCTATTTAATAGCATAATAAACATTTGCACTTATTCTCATAGAAATCAGGCCTGATAAAGACACTTTTGCTGTGCATGCTCTCTGGTTTTTGTGGCACTGGCATCCCATTCTGTGACTAAAGCAGCCTCTATTTAATAGCATAATAAACATTTGCACTTATTCTCATAGAAATCAGGCCTGATAAAGACACTTTTGCTGTGCATGCTCTCTGGTTTTTGTGGCACTGGCATCCCATTCTGTGACTAAAGCAGCCTCTATTTAATAGCATAATAAACATTTGCACTTATTCTCATAGAAATCAGGCCTGATAAAGACACTTTTGCTGTGCATGCTCTCTGGTTTTTGTGGCACTGGCATCCCATTCTGTGACTAAAGCAGCCTCTATTTAATAGCATAATAAACATTTGCACTTATTCTCATAGAAATCAGGCCTGATAAAGACACTTTTGCTGTGCATGCTCTCTGGTTTTTGTGGCACTGGCATCCCATTCTGTGACTAAAGCAGCCTCTATTTAATAGCATAATAAACATTTGCACTTATTCTCATAGAAATCAGGCCTGATAAAGACACTTTTGCTGTGCATGCTCTCTGGTTTTTGTGGCACTGGCATCCCATTCTGTGACTAAAGCAGCCTCTATTTAATAGCATAATAAACATTTGCACTTATTCTCATAGAAATCAGGCCTGATAAAGACACTTTTGCTGTGCATGCTCTCTGGTTTTTGTGGCACTGGCATCCCATTCTGTGACTAAAGCAGCCTCTATTTAATAGCATAATAAACATTTGCACTTATTCTCATAGAAATCAGGCCTGATAAAGACACTTTTGCTGGCCAAAGGCCTACTGGACCCTGCCAGCTCGATTCCTGCCCGGGGCATCCCATTCTGTGACTAAAGCAGCCTCTGTTTAAGACCATATAAGCATTTGTTCTTATCATATTTGAAATTAGGCCTGATAAAGACACTTTTGCTGGGCATAGCACTACTGGACCCTGCCAGGTGCACTCCTATTTGGGGCATCCCATTCTGTGACTACAGCAGCCTCTGTTTAAGACCATATAAGCATTTGCTCTTATCATATTTGAAATTAGGCCTGATAAAGACACTTTTGCTGGCCAAAGCACTCCTGTACCCTGCCAGCTCGATTCCTGCCCGGGGCATCCCATTCTGTGACTAAAGCAGCCTCTGTTTAAGACCATATAAGCATTTGCTCTTATCATATTTGAAATTAGGCCTGATAAAGACACTTTTGCTGGCCAAAGCACTCCTGTACCCTGCCAGCTCGATTCCTGCACGGGGCATCCCATTCTGTGACTAAAGCAGCCTCTGTTTAAGACCATATAAGCATTTGCTCTTATCATATTTGAAATTAGGCCTGATAAAGACACTTTTGCTGGCCAAAGCACTCCTGTACCCTGCCAGCTCGATTCCTGCCCGGGGCATCCCATTCTGTGACTAAAGCAGCCTCTGTTTAAGACCATATAAGCATTTGCTCTTATCATATTTGAAATTAGGCCTGATAAAGACACTTTTGCTGGCCAAAGCACTACTGTACCCTGCCAGCTCGATTCCTGCCCGGGGCATCCCATTCTGTGACTACAGCAGCCTCTGTTTAAGACCATATAAGCATTTGCTCTTATCATATTTGAAATTAGGCCTGATAAAGACACTTTTGCTGGCCAAAGCACTACTGTACCCTGCCAGCTCGATTCCTGCCCGGGGCATCCCATTCTGTGACTAAAGCAGCCTCTGTTTAAGACCATATAAGCATTTGCTCTTATCATATTTGAAATTAGGCCTGATAAAGACACTTTTGCTGGGCATAGCACAACTTGTCCCTGCCAGGTGTACTTACTGCTGGTTTTTAGGGCATCCCATTCTGTGACTACACCAGCCTCTATTTAAGAACCTAACCATTTGCACCTATTCTAATTGAAATTAGGCATGATAAAGACACTTTTGCTGTGCATAGTCTTACTGCTGCCTGCCAGGTGCTCTCTGGTTTTTGGGACATCCCATTCTGTAACATACCATTAGCCTCTGCATTAACTGTAAGCTGCACAGTTATTTAAAGAAATTTGGCCTGTATGAGCCTGCTAACACACTGCTGCTGTGTGCATATATACTGATCTCAAGTCTGCTTTGGGGCATCCCATTCTGTAACATACCATTAGCCTCTGCATTAACTGTAAGCTGCACATTTATTTAAAGAAATTTGGCCTGTATGAGCCTGCTAACACACTGCTGCTGTGTGCATATATACTGATCTCAAGTCTGCTTTGGGGCATCCCATTCTGTAACATACCATTAGCCTCTGCATTAACTGTAAGCTGCACAGTTATTTAAAGAAATTTGGCCTGTATGAGCCTGCTAACACACTGCTGCTGTGTGCATATATACTGATCTCAAGTCAGCTTGGGGCATCCCATTCTGTAACATACCATTAGCCTCTGCATTAACTGTAAGCTGCACAGTTATTTAAAGAAATTTGGCCTGTATGAGCCTGCTAACACACTGCTGCTGTGTGCATATATACTGATCTCAAGTCTGCTTTGGGGCATCCCATTCTGTAACATACCATTAGCCTCTGCATTAACTGTAAGCTGCACAGTTATTTAAAGAAATTTGGCCTGTATGAGCCTGCTAACACACTGCTGCTGTGTGCATATATACTGATCTCAAGTCTGCTTGGGGCATCCCATTCTGTAACATACCATTAGCCTCTGCATTAACTGTAAGCTGCACAGTTATTTAAAGAAATTTGGCCTGTATGAGCCTGCTAACACACTGCTGCTGTGTGCATATATACTGATCTCAAGTCTGCTTTGGGGCATCCCATTCTGTAACATACCATTAGCCTCTGCATTAACTGTAAGCTGCACAGTTATTTAAAGAAATTTGGCCTGTATGAGCCTGCTAACACACTGCTGCTGTGTGCATATATACTGATCTCAAGTCTGCTTGGGGCATCCCATTCTGTAACATACCATTAGCCTCTGCATTAACTGTAAGCTGCACAGTTATTTAAAGAAATTTGGCCTGTATGAGCCTGCTAACACACTGCTGCTGTGTGCATATATACTGATCTCAAGTCTGCTTTGGGGCATCCCATTCTGTAACATACCATTAGCCTCTGCATTAACTGTAAGCTGCACAGTTATTTAAAGAAATTTGGCCTGTATGAGCCTGCTAACACACTGCTGCTGTGTGCATATATACTGATCTCAAGTCTGCTTGGGGCATCCCATTCTGTAACATACCATTAGCCTCTGCATTAACTGTAAGCTGCACAGTTATTTAAAGAAATTTGGCCTGTATGAGCCTGCTAACACACTGCTGCTGTGTGCATATATACTGATCTCAAGTCTGCTTTGGGGCATCCCATTCTGTAACATACCATTAGCCTCTGCATTTACTGTAAGCTGCACATTTATTTAAAGAAATTTGGCCTGTATGAGCCTGCTAACACACTGCTGCTGTGTGCATATATACTGATCTCAAGTCTGCTTTGGGGCATCCCATTCTGTAACATACCATTAGCCTCTGCATTTACTGTAAGCTGCACATTTATTTAAAGAAATTTGGCCTGTATGAGCCTGCTAACACACTGCTGCTGTGTGCATATATACTGATCTCAAGTCTGCTTTGGGGCATCCCATTCTGTAACATACCATTAGCCTCTGCATTTACTGTAAGCTGCACATTTATTTAAAGAAATTTGGCCTGTATGAGCCTGCTAACACACTGCTGCTGTGTGCATATATACTGATCTCAAGTCAGCTTGGGGCATCCCATTCTGTAACATACCATTAGCCTCTGCATTAACTGTAAGCTGCACAGTTATTTAAAGAAATTTGGCCTGTATGAGCCTGCTAACACACTGCTGCTGTGTGCATATATACTGATCTCAAGTCTGCTTGGGGCATCCCATTCTGTAACATAACATAACCTACCTACCATACTAAGCAGCTCTCTTATTTAAACTAAGCAGGCCTCTTGGAGGCTGAGTGTCCACTTTTGGGTGTGCATTTATATTCGGTTTCATATACAGTGGGGTATCCCAATTTGTAAGATAACCTACCCCAACCATGTAAACTAAATAGGCCTGTTGCAGCCTGAGTTTCTCTGCTTGCGTATGGCCTGCATTACAATCTGTCTCTTTCAATGACACTGCTGCCTGTGGTATCCCAATTTGTAAGATAACCTACCCCAACCATGTAAACTAAAGGTTACGTCCTTCCAGAAGGAAAACTTATGCCGAACACTATTTTTGTTAGGGGCATTGACCTTTGGATTGATCGGCATGAAATTAATTTTTTTTTTTCAAAGTATGGCGCTGTGAAGAAGGTCAAAATGATGTCTCATACTTGGATTTTTGTTACTTTTTGTTCAGCTTGAAATATAACAGGCCACACGGGCATCCCAAGGCACATGCTATTTTAAACCTATCTGTTATACAACATAAGCGTTGATCAGGCTACTTCAGTTTGCACTTGTTTTTGACTGATTTTAATAAACCAGGCCGCAGGGCACCCCAAAGCTGCACCTTGCACCCTATCTGGTATACAACATAAGCGTTGATCAGCATCAGCTTCATTAAGCTACTTCAGTTTGCACTTCCTTTTTGACTGCTTTCATTTAACCAGGCCGCAGGGCACCCCAAAGCTGCACCTTGCACCCTACCTGTTTATACTAAATAAGCATCTACAGCCTCAGCTTTATTAAGTTATTGCATTTTGAATTGGTTTTGGTCTGCTTTAAATACACCAGGCCGCAGGGCATCCCAAACCTGCATGTTGCACCCCATCTGTTATACTAAATAAGCGTTGATCAGCATCAGCTTTATTAAGCTATTGCATTTTGCATTGGTTTTTGTACTGCTGCCAAAACACTAGCCCATATGGGCATCCCAAACCAGCACATGTCACCCTATCTGTTATACTAAATAAGCTTCTACAGGCCCTTTTTTTATTTATTTATTTTTATTTATATAGAGCTGCAATAGCTTATATTGTGAGGTTAATTTGCCATTTTGCAGCATAATATAGAGCAGCCCCTGTGTAAATCTGAGGGGCAATAGCTTATATAGTGAGGTAAATTTGCCATTTTGCTTCGTTATATAGAGCAGGCCCTGTGTAAATCTGAGGGGCAATAGCTTATATTGTGAGGTAAATTTGCCATTTTGCAGCATAATATAGAGCAGCCCCTGTGTAAATCTGAGGGGCAATAGCTTATATTGTGAGGTAAATTTGCCACTTTGCAGCATAATATAGAGCAGCCCCTGTGTAAATCTGAGGGGCAATAGCTCATATAGTGAGGTAAATTTGCCATTTTGCTTCGTTATATAGAGCAGCCCAGTTGCCATCTAAATCAACTACTGTCCGGCCAGTACAGCTTTTCCAGGGCAAACTCTGCTAGTTGCGGGCACAAGTCAAGTTTGGCTTCCCAGCAAATCCAGTGGATCTTGAAGGTGTGTTGGCATGGTCATGTCAAGGTATGACATGACCTGCTGTTTGAGGTCCAGCTCCAGGTCTTCCTGCTGCTCATGAGTAGACTCACTATGCGGGTGTAGAAAGCTACTCACTAGCGACTGAAGACTGAGGCTGCTGCTGATGGAGCTGCTGCTGCTGCTCCTTCCACCCCCCCAGCAGCCATGGCAGTGGAAGGTGATCGCAGAGGTCCCCCCGAGTCAGACCTGCGGGAGTATGGGCCATGGCGCAGATAGACATCGCCCAACTGACTACGTGGGATGTCTCTGTAGTAGGTCAGTTTGTCCTCCCTCTCAGTGGGCGTAAAAAATGCCCCCATTTTGTGCCGGAAGCGAGGGTCCAATAAGTTGGAGAGCCAGAAGTCTTCCCGCTGACAAATGGAGACAATTCTGCGCTCACTAGTACGCAAGCATGTGAGCATGCATCGTGCCATTTGTGCAAATGACTCGGAGGGACTACCTGTCTCCATCTCCACTGTAAACTGCCACGGTGTGTCTGGGTCCTCTGTCTCACCTTACTCACAACCCTCTAGCTCCTGTGGCTGCTCCTGCTCCTCCTCTTCTGTCAGATGACTAGATAAAATGGTCATTTTGTGAAACCTAAACTGTGGTTTGCTTTGCCCCACCCCCTCCTCCTCCTCCACTTCAGCCCCCACAGGCTTCATGTGGCTGTGAAATGTATGTGCCATGTCTCCAGTGCCCTGACCAGCCATGGTTTCCAACATGTGTTGTAGTACATGAAGCAGTGGAATCTCATCGTTCATCTCATAGTCCTGGCAACTGACTAATAACGTAGCTTCCTCAAAGGGCCTGAGCAAACGGTCGGTGTCACGTATGAGCTGCCAATGGTTTACATTGAATTTACACAGGTGTCCCCCTATCCGTTTGGATCATCCAGAAATCCGTGATGGCTTTTCTCTGTTCCTATAGTGCAGTGGTCCTCAACCCTGTCCTCAAGGCCCACCAACAAGTCATGTTTTTTGGATCTCCAAATAGCCAGCTCTATTGCTCTGCAGCTGCACTAATTACTCCACCTGTGCATCTTTGTGGAGATCTGCAAAACCTGGCCTGTTGGTGGGCCTTGAGGACAGGGTTGGGGACCACTGCTATAGTGGATCCTGCATATGGAGGGTGGAATTCCAACGGGTGGAAACATCGCAAATCAGACTATGGTGGGGTACACCGTTGTGACGCTGAGGCTCAATAGGGTTGTGCTTCGTGGTGTAGGAGTGCCAGAAGTGCATGCTAACTTTCTTTCCTGTTGTTCTTTCAGATGGGGGCAAGACTTAAAAACTAGACTGAACACGTGTGCCATGTGAGGACGCATGACTTTGGCTTCCTTGTCGCAGCGCAAACAAGATGTTCTTCCAAGTGTAATGCAGCAGGCTGGACTTATGGTGACGCTGTCTGAGAGGAGAAATCCCTCAGACATCAAGATTAAAAATTCCAAGAATTTTTGAGGGCTAATTATTCAGAGGCAAATGATAGCTAGTTGTTTCTGATTTAATTACAAGGTGGAAACACACCCTCAAACAAAACTTCACTTTGGCAATACTATTGCATTTGTCTATTCATAATTTTATGTATATACACTAACTAACCTACTTTTTCTCCCCAGGATGCTGCATGAAACACTGCCACATCGCTGAGTAGCTGATTTTTCCGAACAACAGTCCGCAATAATCTGCTGCTGCTGCCGCCGCCACCGCCGCAGACTCCAGGGACCCTCTTCCACTACCTCGGCTTGCAACACCTCCTCCCACGACACTCTCCTCATCACTAATTGCCGGCTACTGGAAGAAGAGGCGAGTGTCTCCTCCACTTCTTGGCTGGGCAGTAGCTGCTGAATTTTATGATTATCAGATCTTCATCAATGGATAGTGGAGCTGAACCCAAAGCATAACAGACAGACAGTTGACTGGGGGTGTCAGATGCCACTTGTGATGCAGTGGACTGCTTTTGCAGCACTTCGAGACAAAGTTGCTTCATTGGCTGACACAATGACTGGTAAATCTGTGGAACATATGGTTTACAAGCAAGAATAACCATTTGTTTTTATATGAAAAAGACCCTGGTTTATACAGACTTTTTTTTTCCAGAGACTGCCCTGCGTGGAAATGAATGGCGCTTGGATCATCCAAGCTTTCCTCCCAACAATGCCTGATGTATTCCAGTAGATTGATGACGGGGCCAGACCTACACTAAAGAAAGATGGATCGTGCAAAACAGATTTAAGGCGCTGCTCTCCAGTTACAGACATTCCTCCGCATCGGACCACAAGTAAGTATTGATAAAAAATCCTTTCCGTTACTCTTACTTTTTATTAATATTCTTCGGATAAGACGGATCAGACATGATTCCAGATTAAAAATTCCAAGAATTTTTGAGGGCTAATTAGTCAGAGGCAATGATACCTTCTTGTTTCTGATTTAATTAAAAGGTGGAAACACACCCTCAAACAAAACTTCACTTTGGCAATACTTTTGCATTTGTTTATTCATAATTTTATGTAGATATTACTAACTAAGCTACTTTTTCTCCACATGACTCTCCACAGGGTGTGATTCATCCAATTTTTGGGCTCCTGAAGCCAACCCCAGTGTCTCTTTAAAGTAATATTTGGGCTCCTGCTGCTGCCAACTCCAGGGTGTGATTCATCAAATTTTTGGGCTCCTGAAGCCAACCCCAGTGTCTCTTTATAGTAATATTTGGGCTCCTGCTGCTGCTGCTGCCAACTCCAGGGTGTGATTCATCCAATTTTTGGGCTCCTGAAGCCAACCCCAGTGTATATTTGGGCTCCTGCTGCTGCTGCTGCCAACTCCAGGGTGTGAATCATCCAATTTTTGGGCTCCTGAAGCCAACTCCAGGGTCTCTTTAAAGTAATGTTTGGGCTCCTGCTGCTGCTGCCAACTTCTGCCAACTCCAGGGTGTGATTCATCCAATTTTTGGGCTCCTGAAGCCAACTCCAGTGTATATTTGGGCTCCTGCTGCTGCTGCTGCCAACTCCAGGGTGTGATTCATCCAATTTTTGGGCTCCTGAAGCCAACTCCAGTGTATATTTGGGCTCCTGCTGCTGCTGCTGCCAACTTCTGCCAACTCCAGGGTGTGATTCATCCAATTTTTGGGCTCCTGAAGCCAACTCCAGTGTATATTTGGGCTCCTGCTGCTGCTGCTGTCAACTCCTGCCAACTCCAGGGTGTGATTCATCCAATTTTTGGGCTCCTGAAGCCAACTCCAGTGTATATTTGGGCTCCTGCTGCTGCTACTGTCAACTCCTGCCAACTCCAGGGTGTGATTCATCCAATTTTTGGGCTCCTGAAGCCAACTCCAGTGTATATTTGGGCTCCTGCTGCTGCTACTGTCAACTCCTGCCAACTCCAGGGTGTGATTCATCCAATTTTTGGGCTCCTGAAGCCAACTCCAGTGTATATTTGGGCTCCTGCTGCTGCTACTGTCAACTCCTGCCAACTCCAGGGTGTGATTCATCCAATTTTTGGGCTCCTGAAGCCAACTCCAGTGTATATTTGGGCTCCTGCTGCTGCTGCTGCCAACTCCAGGGTGTGAATCATCCAATTTTTGGGCTCCTGAAGCCAACTCCAGGGTCTCTTTAAAGTAATGTTTGGGCTCCTGCTGCTGCTGCCAACTTCTGCCAACTCCAGGGTGTGATTCATCCAATTTTTGGGCTCCTGAAGCCAACTCCAGTGTATATTTGGGCTCCTGCTGCTGCTGCTGCCAACTCCAGGGTGTGATTCATCCAATTTTTGGGCTCCTGAAGCCAACTCCAGTGTATATTTGGGCTCCTGCTGCTGCTGCTGTCAACTCCTGCCAACTCCAGGGTGTGATTCATCCAATTTTTGGGCTCCTGAAGCCAACTCCAGTGTATATTTGGGCTCCTGCTGCTGCTGCTGTCAACTCCTGCCAACTCCAGGGTGTGATTCATCCAATTTTTGGGCTCCTGAAGCCAACTCCAGTGTATATTTGGGCTCCTGCTGCTACTACTGTCAACTCCTGCCAACTCCAGGGTGTGATTCATCCAATTTTTGGGCTCCTGAAGCCAACTCCAGTGTATATTTGGGCTCCTGCTGCTGCTGCTGCCAACTTCTGCCAACTCCAGGGTGTGATTCATCCAATTTTTGGGCTCCTGAGGCCAACTCCAGTGTATATTTGGGCTCCTGCTGCTGCTGCTGCCAACTTCTGCCAACTCCAGGGTGTGATTCATCCAATTTTTGGGCTCCTGAGGCCAACTCCAGTGTATATTTGGGCTCCTGCTGCTACTACTGTCAACTCCTGCCAACTCCAGGGTGTGATTCATCCAATTTTTGGGCTCCTGAGGCCAACTCCAGTGTATATTTGGGCTCCTGCTGCTGCTGCTGCCAACTTCTGCCAACTCCAGGGTGTGATTCATCCAATTTTTGGGCTCCTGAGGCCAACTCCAGTGTATATTTGGGCTCCTGCTCCTGCTGCTGCCAACTTCTGCCAACTCCAGGGTGTGATTCATCCAATTTTTGGGCTCCTGAAGCCAACTCCAGTGTATATTTGGGCTCCTGCTGCTGCTGCCAACTTCTGCCAACTCCAGGGTGTGATTCATCCAATTTTTGGGCTCCTGAGGCCAACTCCAGTGTATATTTGGGCTCCTTCTGCCCCTCATAGTGATGCCACTTCAACTCTCTGCAATTGTGCCGCTCTGCGATTCTATTAGCGATGCCTCTGATCTGCATGTGATATTTCTTCAAAGTATTATTTAACAAACCCAGCACGCATCCTGTGCGTGTTACAGCAAGGCTGAATGGTTTACAACCCTATTGAGGCTGTAGGAGGCTCAGAAATAGCCGTTTTTAATAGCGATTCGTCGCGAATTTATTCGGGTCGAAACGATTTTTGTCGGAAAATTCGGCGAATCAGTCGAATCGAATTTTTCAAAAGTTCGCTCATCTCTAGCAACAATGTATATTTTAGGCAAAAACTAAAAACAAGTCTTATTAGTATTATTATTGTTAATTTATAAAGTTCCATCATCTTCTATGGCCCTGTACAAGGAAAATACTAAAAAAGGGGTAAAACAAATAATATACTTATAGTAAAAAGGGTATGATGTGACAGAAAAGTACACGTAGATAACAGGTTATAATAGTAGAAGTCAGGGTTGTCAAGGTAGTTTGAATCATTCCGGCATCACAATCTTGTCCCTGCAATATCGGTGTCCCGTAGCCCTACTGCTGCCCCCTGGCATCAATAACGGTGATTGTCCACACCTATTTACTACACTGGAGGAGGGGTGTCAGCCCTTGGACCACCTACCAGTTCACAAACTGTTAAAAAGGAAAAAATACAGTTCTAAAGTCTAAAAAGAAGGTTTAGGGTTTCCTCCTGATCTGGTGAGTGCTGGTGCTGGTTTGCTACTGGTGGGTAGCCATTATTGCAGCCATGCTGCTGGCATCTGTAGTGAGAGGGACACAGGCCCCACCTCCTCCTACCTTTGCATCCCACAAAGCTAATGCCAGGATAATGGGTAGGGAGGCTTTTATGGAAAGTGCTGCGCTTTAGGATTGGGGAGGGCATCCATGCCTGTTCGTAAGCACTATTGAATAATTTTAGCACTATGATAATTTAGCAAAAGTTAAGCTTTATCTGTCATTGGAGTGTCTGTCACTTTGGACTTTGAATTGGGGCTGTCTGTCCATGCATTGATTGGTCTTCTTTTGCTATTGCTGGTGGAGCTGCGCAAAATCTCATCTCCAGGGAGGCTTTTATACTACAGAGGAGGAGATGCTGTTACATAGTCTCATGTGCCTAATGATATCACTGAAAAGGGAAGGTCATGGAGGGGGATTCCCAGGGAGCATGAGGGAGCACCCAACCTGGTGGACCTGCAGAGAGGATGGTGGCTGGAGGAGGATAGATTAAGGAAGATGAAGTGATGGTGAGTTTTTTTTTTACTTCAAGGGACCCCTATAACAGTTCACAGGGTGTTGGCCAACATGCAACCTGCCAGCAATGGAGCTTGATCTTACCAGTACCTGTGATGAGGCCAACTGGACTGAACTGACAATTTTGCTTTGGCCCAGATCTGGAGCCCATAACTGCATTACCTCATTCTGATTTTCTGAGTAGGGGCAAAACAGCCCAAAAAAGCTAATAAAAATAGTTGACTGTTGGGACTGAAAAGCCATACTTACTACCTAGGTGGCACTTGATGAAAAATTGTTGGGAACCCCGTGTGTGCAGTATGTAAACTGCTTCCTCCCTTTGAAGGTTTCTCTTCCTTAGCACCCAACCAAGGTGTAAGAGACTTAAAAATAGAATTTCTTTTAAGCTGTTAAATAGTGCTGGTATTAAAAGCACTTCAATTGAAATAGCTCTCAAAGTGTTAAAGTAGCCCTAGAATGAGTTGGAGAAGCTCACTAGACTTTGGTAAATTACCCTGAGCGGAGATACTATTACATACTAGCTTATACTTACCGTATGTGATAACTACGATGGGGTACCAGTGTGGAAGCTTCTTTAAAAATGAAATAATAGTCATTAGCGTGCTGTTGCTATGCAGTTTGGAGACCTGTTTACAGTTGTGTTGGGCTTGCCTACAGGCATGTAGGATTACTGGAAATTATATGCAATGCTGGCTCCATCCATGCTGGCTGAGCGTGTCTTTCAGTTAATGGCAGGTGATACTTACAGTGAAATGACATGTCATGTGCTAAGTGCTACAAAGTGCTTCTCCTTTGTTTCTATCTATATATAGAGGGCAGAGGGATGAGTCAAGCTGTAGCATGTAGCTCTGGGATTCTTACATGCCCATTTTTTCTCTAAGGAATGATGTGTGTGGTGGCAGAGGCAAACAGTCATTTCATATTGTTTGCTTGTTTTCATCTCATTTACAGAATAAAAACAGACATTGTGCAATCACACACCAGAACCAAAGTGCTAGACTTTAGGAAGACAAACTTCAAGGAAATGGCGGAGTATGTAGAAAGAAAATTAGGTGAGTGGAACAGAGTAGCAGAAGTGAGTGCCCAGTGGTCACTATTAAAAATGGCCATCTTAAAGGCAACTAAGCAATATGTGAAACAAACTAGCAAGAATAAAAGGAAGAAGAAACCATTATGGTTTACTAGGGAAGTCAGTACTATCATAAAAGATAAGAAGTCTGCCTATAAGAAGTATAAAGTAAGTGGAAGTGTAGCTGACAGAGAGGCATTTAAAATTAAACAGAAGGAAGCAAAACTAATTATAAGGACTGCTAAAGGGCAAACGGAGGAAGAAATGGCCAAATCTATGAAGAGGGGAGATAAAACCTTTTTCCGATATATTGGTGACAGAAAGAAGAAAAACAATGCAGTCTCAAAAATTAGAAATAGGGAAAATAAATATATTGACGGAGATAAGGCTGTGGCTGACCATCTGAATAGCTACTTTTGTTCGGTATTTTCAGATAGTAGCAGGCATGGCCTTAGCACAGCATCCCGCTGGGAGGGCACAGCTCCGGAGTTTCTGGAGGCTGATGTCCTATCCGAGCTGGCACATCTAAAGGTAAGTAAGGCGATGGGTCCAGATGGAATCCACCCCAGAGTTCTAAGGGAACTTAGGTTTGTGATTGCAGCCCCTCTAACTGATTTACTTAACCATTCCCTTTCAACTGGTGAGGTTCCAGATGATTGGAGAATGGCCAATGTCGTACCAATCCATAAAAAGGGGAGTAGAGAAGAAGCCAGTAATTACAGGCCAGTTAGTTTAACATCTATAGTGGTCAAATTAATGGAAACACTCTTAAAAAAAACAGATAATTTCCCATCTAAAAATTAATGACCTATTGGACCCAAAACAGCACGGCTTTACTGAGGGCAGATCATGTCAGACCAATCTTATTGATTTCTTTGACAATGTCACTAAAGTGTTAGATGAAGGTGGTGCTGTGGATATCGCCTATCTGGATTTTAGCAAAGCCTTTGACACTGTACCACATAAGGAGCTCATAGATAAGTTATTGAAGGTAGGACTCAATCCCTGGATAGTTCAGTGGATTTCCAGTTGGCTGAGGGATCGGTATCAGAGTGTTGTTGTAAATGGTGTGCAACCTGAACAAAGGCGAGTTACAAGTGGTGTGCCGCAAGGCTCTGTCCTGGGCCCCATTCTTTTTAATATATTTGTAAGTGACATAGGAGAAGGCTTGGTAGGAAAAGTTTGTCTGTTTGCTGATGATACAAAGGTTAGTAATAGGGTGGATATTCCTGGAGGTGTCTGCAACATGGAAAATGATTTAGCTTTACTGGATAGATGGTCAAAACTGTGGAAACTAGAGTTTAATGTCTCTAAATGTAAAATCATGCACTTGGGTAGAAGGAATCCCTGCTCTGAGTACCGTATGGGCATCACTGTGTTAGCCAGGACCTCGGAGGAGAGAGATTTAGGGGTACTGATTACTGATAGCTGCAAGATGAGTGGACAGTGTAGCCAGGCAGTGGGAAAAGCAAGCAGGATGCTCAGCTGCATAGCTCGAGGCATCACCAGTAGGAAGAGGGAGGTTGTGATGCCGCTGTATAGAGCCCTGGTAAGGCCACAGCTAGAATACTGTGTGCAGTTCTGGAGACCTTACCTGCAAAAAGACATTATTCAAATAGAACGTGTCCAAAGGCGGGCAACGAAAATGGTGGAAGGACTTAAACTTAAAACTTATCAGGAGAGACTTAAAGAACTTTGTACAGTCTGGAGGAAAGAAGGGAGAGGGGGGACATGATTGAGACCTTTAAATATGTGAAAGGATTGAATATGGTTCAGGAGGGAAGTGTTTTTAAGAAGAAGCTTAATGATAGAACAAGGGGGCACAACCTGAAGCTAGTCGGGGGGAAGATCAGGAGCAATGTTAGAAAATATTATTTTACAGAAAGAGTAGTAGACGCTTGGAAAAAACTTCCAGCAGAGGTAGCTGAAAAATCAACAGTCACTGAATTTAAACATGCCTGGGATAAGCACACATCTATCCTAAGATAAAGAGTACATACAGTATACACATAAGGGCAGACTAGATGGACCGTATGGTCTCCTTCTGCCGTCAACCTTCTATGTTTCTAAGAAAAAATATAACCTATGCAGTGGCACCCTATCTGTTATACTAAATAAGCGTCTACAGCCTCAGCTTTATTAAGTTATTGCATTTTGAATTGGTTTTGGTCTGCTTTAAATACACCAGGCCGCAGGGTATCCCAAACCACCACGTGGCACCCTATCTGTTATACAAAATAAGTGTTGTTCAGCATCAGCTTTATTAAGCTATTGCATTTTGCATTGGTTTTTATCCTGCTGTCAATACACCAAGCCGCAGGGTATCCCAAACCACCACATGGCACCCTATCTGTTATACTAAATAAGCGTCTACAGCCTCAGCTTTATTAAGTTATTGCATTTTGAATTGTTTTTTGTCCTGCTGTCAATACACCAGGCCGCAGGGTATCCCAAACCACCACATGGCACCCTATCTGTTATACTAAATAAGCGTTGTTCAGCATCAGCTTTATTAAGCTATTGCATTTTGCATTGGTTTTTGTCCTGCTGTCAATACACCAGGCTGCAGAGTATCCCAAACCACCAAGTGGCACCCTATCTGTTATACTAAATAAGCATCTACAGCCTCAGCTTTATTAAGTTATTGCATTTTGAATTGTTTTTTGTCCTGCTGTCAAAACACCAGGCCGCACGGTATCCCAAACCTGCACATTTGACCCTATCTGTTACATTAAAGCAGCTTTAAAATGCTATTTCTCATAAATATATCGCAGTTTGAATTGTTTTTGTGTGTGCTGTAAAAACACCAGGCCGCAGGGTATCCCAAACCTGCACATTTGACCCTATCTGTTACACTAAAGCAGCTTTTAAATGCTATTTCTCATAAATATATTGCAGTTTGAATTGTTTTTGTGTGTGCTGTAAAAAAACAGGCCTCAGGGTATCCCAAAGCAGCACATTTGACCCTATCTGTTACACTAAAGCAGCTTTTAAAGGCTATTTCTCATAAATATATTGCAGTTTGAATTGTTTTTGTGTGTGCTGTAAAAAAACAGGCCTCAGGGTATCCCAATTACCACATTTGACCCTATCTGTTACACTAAAGCAGATTTTAAAGGCTATTTCTCATAAATATATCGCAGTTTGAATTGTTTCTGTGTCTGCTGTAAAAACCCCAGCCCACATGGGCATCCCAAACACTAGCATAAATATCTCAAGACTACCTGTCTAATAACTGCTTGCATTTTATAATTAACATCACTTTTCCACAATCAAGGGAGGCCTCCTTTGTATGTGAGGAGGGGGCATCCCAAACACTAGCAGTAATATTTCAAGAGTACCTGTCTAATAACTGCTTGCATTTTATAATTAACGTCACTTATCCACAATCAAGGGAGGCCTGTATGTGAGGAGGGGGAATCCCAAACACTAACAGTAATATTTCAAGAGTACCTGTCTATTAACTGGTTGCATTTTGTAAAGAAAGTCACTTTGTCAAATTGCCAGCAGCCATTGCCTTTAACCGAGGGGCATCCCAAATATGCTAGCATGCGTCTTTTAAGAGTGCTCACATTGGAGTTGGCAGCAGCAGCATTAGGAGCCCATATATTGCCTGAAAGACACACATATGAGCTGGCATCAGCAGCATAGGGAGCCTATACATTGCCGGAAAGACACACCCAGGAGTTGGCAGCAGCATAGGGAGCCCATATATTGTCTGAAAGACACACCCAGGAGTTGGCAGCAGCATAGGGAGCCCATATATTGCCTGAAAGACACACCCTGGAGTTGGCAGCAGCATAAGGAGCTACCATGCATCAGCTACTACCATGGGTCAGCCATTGCTGGCTGGAAATCCTGGTTGAACCATGCCTGATTCATCTTCACAAAGGTGAGTCTCTCCACATCATTCGTGGACAGACAAGTTCTCCTTGGCATGAATATGGCCCCCGCCGCACTAAACACCCGCTCAGATGGCACACTACTGGCCGGGCAGGACAGCTTTTCCAGGGCAAACTCTGCTAGTTGCACCCACAAGTCAAGTTTGGCTGCCCAGAAGTCCAGCGGATCCTCAAGGTGTGTTGGCATGGTCATGTCAAGGTATGACATGACCTGCTGGTTGAGGTCCTGCTCCAGGTCTTCATGCTGCTCATGAGTAGACTCACTATGCGGGTGTAGAAAGCTACTCATTAGCGACTGAAGACTGAGGCTGCTGCTGATGGAGCTGCTGCTGCTTCTCCTTCCACCCCTCCCAGCAGCCATGGCAGTGGAAGGTGATCGCAGAGGTTCCCCCGAGTCAGACCTGCGAGAGTATGGACCATGGCGCAGATAGGCATCGGCCAACTGACTACGTAGAATGTCTTTGTAGTAGGTCAGTTTGTCCTCCCTCTCGGCGGGTTTAAAAAATGCCCCCATTTTGTGCCGATTCCGTTCCGACACGGCTTGATCGACCATTCCTGTCTGGATGGCCATTTTGTCAAACCTGTGCCCCTCCTCCTCCTCCACTTCAGCCCCCACAGGCTTCATGTGGCTGTGAAATGTATGCGCCATGTCTCCAGTGCCTTGACCAGCCATGGTTTCCAACATGTGTTGTAGTACATGAAACAGTGGAATCACATCGTTCATCTCATAGTCCTGGCGACTGACTAATAAAGTAGCTTCCTCAAAGGGCCTGAGCAAACGGCAGGTGTCACGTATGAGCTGCCACTGGTTTACATTGAAGTTACACAGGGGAGTCCCCCTATCCGTTTGGATCATCAAGAAATCCGTGATTGCTTTTCTCTGTTCCTATAGTCGATCCTGCATATGGAGGGTGGAATTCCAACGGGTGGAAACATCGCAAACCAGACTATGTTTGGGGATACCGTTCTGACGCTGAAGCTTAAGAAGGGTGCTTGACGGTGTAGGAGTGGCTGAAGTGCATGCAAAGTTTCCTTCCCATTGTTAGGATGTCTTGCAGATGGGGGGAAGACTTCAGAAAATGCTTGACAACTAGATTGAACACGTGTGCCATGGCAGGAAGCATGGCTCAGGCTTCCTTGTCACAGCGCAGACAAGATGTTCTTCCCAGTGTCAGTCACCATGGGTCCCATTTGCAGTTTTCGTGGAGTAAGCCATGATTTCATGTATTGAGTTCTCATTTTTAGCAGTTCCTCCCATGTGTGGCTCTGTGGCTCAAGGCAAACCATGTGAAGAACAGCGTGAAACCACTGTGTCCTGCACACATGGTAGGCTGGAAGGGCACTGGGAAAAAAAATAAATAAAAAAAAATATTTAGAAAAAACAAAATACAAAAAAAAAAATAAAAAATGAAAAAAAAATTGGTACAAAAATTCACAAAATATAAAAAAAAGACAATGGAAAAAAAAATTAAAAAAAAATTAAAAAAAAATAAAAAAATATATATGTTTTAAAAAAATACAAAATATGAAAAAAAAATATCCACAAATAAAAAAAAAAAATTTTGATAAATTTTATATGTTACTGTTATTATGTTAGATGTTATTGTTGCTATGTTATGTTATTATATGTTATTATTATAAATATGTTCAAATAAGATAAATGTTAACTATAAATATTTTTTAGCACCATTGCTAAGTGCAAGTGCACTGTCACAGGCACAAAGGCCTAGGAGCGTGGAGGCCACAGCGGAGGGACCTGTCCAAGTTGCTGTTGTGGTTGTGCAGGAACCACAATCACCCAGTGGGCCTTAAAGGATATGTATTGTTCCTGACCGTAGTTACAGCTCCAGACGTTGGCACTGCTTTGCACTTTGGTACACACTGACAGGCTAAAGGACTGGCCCACCTTCTGTTCAACAAAATTGTACTGGGCTGGTACTGCCTTCTTCGCAAAGAAATGACAGCATGGGACTCTCCACCTCTGCTCGGCACAAGCCATCAGTTCTCTGAAAGGTCCACCAACTCAAAAGGGAGGGACTGCAGCACCTGCAACTTATACAGGAGCACATTTAGCATCTGCACGTTGGATGAGTGGGCACATACTGTTGTCTCTTGGACATGGCTTGGCCAATGGATTGCTGGTGGACTGACTTGGATTAAGAGGAGGAGGAGCATCTGGAGCGACAGAGGATGGGTATGACACACAGGAGGTGGTGGAGCCTTGGCTGGCTGGAACAGAGAGCGGCGTGCCACTGGGTAATGCAGCAGGCTGGACCACCACTTTGGAGCCAACTCTCCAAGGCCGCTTGATGGTGACGCTGCAAATGTTGACGCAGGGCTGTGGGTCCAACATTGGGACCCTGGCCACACTTCTCCTTCTGCCTACACATCTTTCATATAGCCATGTTAACCTCCTGCGGATGCTTGATGAAAAACTGCCACATGGCCTTGTAGCTGATTTTTCCTACCAACAGTCCGCACTAATTCACTGCTGCTGCCGCCGCTGCCAACTTCAGGGACCCTCTTCCACTACCTCCTGGGAAGATAGCCTGCCGCGCAAGTGGTCTACCCCGAGCACATTTGCCTCCATACTTTCCCCTTCTGCTACCATGATGGCCGCTAAATCTGTCACTCTCCATCACTCCAAGCCTTTAAAAGTGCCCTCAAAACTCACTGATGTCCTCTTCAGGTTCCTCAACAGTGTCTGCTTAAGAAGCCAAAATGCTTGCAACACCACCTCCCATGCCACTCTCCTCATCGCTACTTGCCCGCCTAGTGGAAGAAGCAGCGAGTGTCTCCTGCACTTCTTGGCTGGGCAGTTGCTGCTGATTTTTCTGATTATCAGATCGTCCTAACTGAATAGTGCAGCTGAACCCTAAGCATAAGACATAACCGACAGTTGACTGGGGGTGTCAGATGTCACTTGTGATGCAGTGGATGATCGTGTTAACCAATGGATGATGGCAGATGGGTTGCTGGTCAAGACACGACCGCTAGCTGATCCCGGGAGATCAGTCCTCTCACTGAGACTCCTGCTGCCACTCACCCCTAGTCTGCTGCAACCTCTGCTTGATGAATTTAGGCCTCTGCAACTTCTCGGTGGCCATCCTGCCACTTCTCTGCCTGACATACTTAGTGCCTATATGAGGGGAGGACAAAACGCTACACTACACTTAAAACAGGATTTGTCGATAAGAGCAGCAGGTGTGTAACTATCTATGGTCTTTCACTAAGTAGCAACTAGGCCCTGAAGACTTTAACACGAACAAAGTGATGAAACTCTTAGATGTGCGTAAGTGATGCTCTGATGAGAGCAATTCAATGTGCTCCAGTATGCTTCAAAAATGTTTTTTTTTCAGAGACTGGCCTGCGTGGAAATGAATCGGGCATGGATCAGCCAAGATTTCCACCCACCAACGCCTGATGCATTAGAGTAGATTGATAATAGGGCCAGACCAACACTAAAGAAATCTGGATCGTGCAAAACAGATTTAAGGCGCTGCTCTCCAGTTACAGACATTCCTCCGCATCAGACCACAAGTCATTATTGAGAAACTGCTTTACGTTACTCTTACTTTTTATTAATATTCTTCGGATAAGATATCTGTGCTGAAAATCTGTATATGTTCTCTTAATGCTGCTGGCAACTCCAGGGTGTGTCTTTCTGGCAATTTTGGGCTCCTGCTGCTGCTGTTTGCAACTCCAGTGTATCTTTAGACCAATTTGTGGGCTCCTGCTGCCAACTCCAGTGTGTCTTTCAAGCAATGTTTGGGCTCCTGCTGCTCCTGCTGACAACTCCAGTGTGTCTTTCAAGCAACGTTTGGGCTCCTGCTGCTGCTGCTGCCAACTCCAGTGTGTCTTTCAAGCAATGTTGGGCTCCTGCTGCTGCTGCTTGCAGCTCCAGGGTGTCATTCAGCCAATTTTTGGCCTCCTGCTGCTGCTGCTGCTGCCAACTCCAGTGTCTCTTTCAAGGAATGTTTGGGCTCCTGCTGCTCCTGCTGCCAACTCCAGTGGGCCTTTAAGCAATGTTTGGGCTCCTGCTGCTCCTGCTGCCAACTCCAGTGTCTCTTTCAAGCAATGTTTGGCCTCCTCCTGCTGCTGCTGCCAACTCCAGTGTCTCTTTCAAGCAATGTTTGGCCCCCTGCTGCTGCTGCCAACTCCAGTGTGTCTTTCAAGCAATGTTTGGGCTCTTGCTGCTCCTGCTGCCAACTCCAGTGTGTCTTTCAAGCAACGTTTGGGCTCCTGCTGCTGCTGCTTGCAACTCCAGGGTGTCATTCAGCCAATGTTTGGCCTCCTGCTGCTGCCAACTCCAGTGTCTCTTTCAAGCAATGTTTGGGCTCCTGCTGCTCCTGCTGTCAACTCCAGTGTGTCTTTCAAGCAATGTTTGGGCTCCTGCTGCTCCTGCTGTCAACTCCAGTGTCTCTTTCAAGCAACGTTTGGGCTCCTGCTGCTCCTGCTGTCAACTCCAGTGTGTCTTTCAAGCAATGTTTGGGATCCTGCTGCTCCTGCTGCCAACTCCAGTGTCTCTTTCAAGCAATGTTTGGGCTCCTGCTGCCCCTGCTGCCAACTCCAGTGTGTCTTTCAAGCAATGTTTGGGCTCCTGCTGCTCCTGCTGCCAACTCCAGTGTCTCTTTCAAGCAACGTTTGGGCTCCTGCTGCTCCTGCTGTCAACTCCAGTGTGTCTTTCAAGCAATGTTTGGGATCCTGCTGCTCCTGCTGCCAACTCCAGTGTCTCTTTCAAGCAATGTTTGGGCTCCTGCTGCCCCTGCTGCCAACTCCAGTGTCTCTTTCAAGCAATGTTTGGGCTCCTGCTGCTCCTGCTGCCAACTCCAGTGTGTCTTTCAAGCAATGTTTGGGCTCCTGCTGCTGCCAACTCCAGTGTCTCTTTCAAGCAATTTCGGCCTCCTGCTGCTGCTGCTGCTGCCAACTCCAGTGTCTCTTTCAAGCAATGTTTGGGCTCCTGCTGCTGCTGCTTGCAACTCCAGGGTGTCATTCATCCAATTTTTGGTCTCCTGCTTCTCCTGCTGCCAACTCCAGTTTGTCTTTCAATCAATGTTTGGGCTCCTGCTGCTGCTGCTGCCAACTCCAGTGTGTCTTTCAAGCAATGTTTGGGATCCTGCTGCTCCTGCTGCCAACTCCAGTGTCTCTGTCAAGCAATGTTTGGGCTCCTGCTGCTCCTGCTGCCAACTCCAGTGTGTCTTTCAAGCAATGTTCGGGCTCCTGCTGCTCATGCTGCCAACTCCAGTGTCTCTTTCAAGCAATGTTTGGGCTCCTGTTGCCCCTGCTGCCAACTCCAGTGTTTCTTTCAAGCAATGTTTGGGCTCCTGCTGCTGCCAACTCCAGTGTGTCTTTCAAGCAATTTTGGCCTCCTGCTGCTGCTGCTGCCAACTCCAGTATCTCTTTCAAGCAATGTTTGGGCTCCTGCTGCTGCTGCATGCAACTCCAGGGTGTCATTCAGCCAATTTTTGGGCTCCTGCTGCTCCTGCTGCCAACTCCAGTGTCTCTTTGAGCCAATGTTTGGGCTCCTGCTGCTGCTGCCAACTCCAGTGTGTCTTTCAAGCAATGTTTGGGCTCCTGCTGCCAAATCCAGTGTGTCTTTTAAGCAATGTTTGGGCTCCTGCTGCTGCTGCTGCTGCCAAATTCAGTGTGTCTTTCAAGCAATGTTTGGGCTCCTGCTGCTCCTGCTGCCAACTCCAGTGTGTCTTTCAAGCAATGTTTGGGCTCCTGCTGCTCCTGCTGCCAACTCCAGTGTGTCTTTCAAGCAATGTTTGGGCTCCTGCTGCTCCTGCTGCCAACTCCAGTGTCTCTTTCAAGCAATGTTTGGACTCCTGCTGCTGCTGCCGCTGCTGCTGCTGCTTGCAGCTCCAGGGTGTGTCTCTCAGTCATTTTTTGGGCTCCTGCTGCTGCTGCCAACTCCAGTGTCTCTTTCAGCCAATGTTTGGGCTCCTGCTGCTGCCAACTCCAGTGTGTCTTTAGGCCAATTTTTGGGCTCCTGCTGCCAACTCCAGTGTCTCTTTCAGCCAATGTTTGGGCTCCTGCTGCTGGCAACTGCAGTGTCTCTTTCGGCCAATTTTTGGGCTCCTGCTGCCAACTCCAGTGTGTGTCTTCAGGCCAATTTTTGGGCTCCTGCTGCCAACTCCAGGATGTCTTTCAGCCAGTATTTGGGCTCCTGCTGCTGCCAGCTCCAAGGTGTGTTTTTCAGGCAATATAGGGGCCCCTCATAGTGATGCCACCTCCACTCTGCGATTCTAATAGCGATGCCTCTGATCTGCATGTCATAATTATTTACAGTATTAATTCACTAACCCAGCACGCATCCTATGTGTGTTACAGCAAGGCAGAATGATTTACAACCCTATTGAGGCTCTAGGAAGCTCAGAAATAGCCGTTTTTAATAGCGATTTTTCGCGAATAAATTCGGACCAAAACAAATTCGAACTTTTCAAAATTTCGCTCATCTCTACTCCTATCCTTTCACCAGGCACCATCACATATACCATCATGTATCATTCAACTGTTCATCCTTTAGTAGAATTGTCCCTCTTGTGAACCCAAGTCCCCCTGTCCATCTTTCAGGTTTGTTTATCAATCTACATAAATAAATACATTCTGTATCTACTCAATACCACTTTTTCTTTCTTTTGCTTTTGAGGGCATTTGAAGGCCAAAAAAAAACAGAATACTTCCCTTATGTGACAGATTTAGCAGTGCCAAAAGGGCCGGGCTGTATTAAAGAGGGGAGAACCACAGTTCCAATGCCACGCTTGGGGAGTCTCCTCCACTAGTTTATAAGGTCAGCAATTGATCTACAGCCACTTTCTGCTCACAGACCTTCCCCACACTTAACCCAGTTTTGTATTGGGGTGCCCCGGGGAAGTGGATCAAAACCCAGGATAGTCAAAATCCTGGGTGTTGGTCCACTTTAAAGCAAACCAACAGTCAAAATTGACTTAAACCAGACTAACACAACAAACAGTGCTTACATGCACCCCACCCCCATGGCATTTTAGATTGCTGCACATAAAAATCTATTTACCTTTTTCTAACTCCTGTTGTAGTGAATTCTAGAAACAAAATGGTGGCTCATGCATTTGCAGGCCACCTGCAAAAAGGAAATGCTGCTGGGCTCCCTGTTACTGTGCATGTCATGTCATGTCAGTTGAATCCAGGCAGTAGCATGGCTGAGATGCTGGGAGAGGAAGCTCCAAATTGGCCTCTATCTTTCTTTTCCAACTGTGCCAGTCTGTTGGTCCGATTTAAGGGACTCTGACATGACCAGCTGCAATAAACAATGGGAGTCACTAACTTTAGTTTTAGCGAATGTGTAGAACTAGTTAGAATATTGGACATGTGTCCATACTCTGTAAAGTTCAACCCTTGGCCTGCTATACTAATGTTGACATTGGGTTGTATATGGGTGGATTCGTAGGTAATATAAGTGAGGAAACGGGTATACATATGATAAATATATCTGTTCCAGGAGAGGAACCAGCAGAGATATGTGAAGGAGGGGCTGAGGAGAACCCTTGGCCAAGACGAGGTTGGATAGCCTAACCACCAGAACCTGTGAAGGGTATCTACTTGTGTGAGTTGGGCTGTGCTATGCCTGCTGGAGTTATTAACAGGGGAGGCTGTGCTATGCCAGTTGGAGTTACTAACGAGGAAGACCATGGCCTGGTATTGCGTGATGAGAATGTACTGTGATTGTGCACAGGAAATATTACTGTGGAGGTTGTTACTTGTGAAGTTGGAATAATCATTAAATAAAGTGAGAGGAACCTTATAAAAGAGACGTATATTGACTGTGTTGGTTCTTCTGCAAGAGCTGGCAGACGCAAAAGAGTGCAAATGTGCAAATACCCCACACAGGACACCACAGTGTCCAGATGAACCCCACTCCTCAATATCCCTGCAACAACTTAAGGGTTATTTGTGTAACAATACTTGCTCTGCAACAGATCAGTTCAGGTCCATCCAGTCATGGGCCAGGCTCCAGCCATAGACACGTCTCTGCTAGCTCTTTCAGTCCGGCTATAGTCTGCTTAGAACCAAGCTTTGGCTGTTATGCCCCCCCCCCCCCGATGCAAATGCAGTATGTAAGCAAATGGCTGTACGCACTACAGCGGCATGATCCCTTGATTGTGACAGCCCAGGGCTCTAATGTATTGCATTTATTATATTTAAATGTTTTTATGGAATAAAATGAGCTGATGTGGAATTATTTCAGCACATTAACTATTTATGGTGCATAGTAAGGGCTGAAGAACACACGCAAGGCATGTCATTGCAAAGGTTAAATGAGAACACATAAGCATGGTGGAGTCATTTGCAGAGACAAAAGAGGAAGATCAAGCCCTTGATTCATCAAGAGTTGAAAAAAATTCTCATAGTAGTAAAAAATGCATTTCATGAGAAAAAGCATGAGAAGGTCAATGTTGATGAATCACCAGATAGGAAGACAATAAAAGTCAATGGCATTTTTAACTACAGAGTAAAAAGCAGTAAAAAGTTCACTGCTTTTCTCAGGAGAAACTACCATGATTTTTTTTTCAACTCTTGATGACTCAAGGCCCATGACTTCAGTAAAAGTTGAAAAAAGCTCTTATGTTAGTAAAAAAATCACTTTATGAGAAAAAAGCCTGAGAATGTTACATTTACTGAATCACTAGATAGGAAGACAATGAAAGGCAATGGCACTTTTTACTACATTGTAAAAAGCCTTTTTCTCATAAATTGATCTTTTTTTACTACCCTGAGAATTTCAACTCTTATTGAATCGAGGGGGTTTTACACAGCGGGGCATCCCGAATCTGGATGCCCCAGGAGGAGCGAGTATGCCTGGCCTGGACTCTCATAGACTAGACATGGAGTCTAATGGATTCCAGGGTGGGTGTTGGCCCACTTTAAGCTTTGGCCTGATTTCAACCAGTGGGGGGAACGCTAGCTTTATGAAAGTGAAAAAATGAAATTTTCTTGCTCTAATGGAAAGTTTAAGGCGGCCTATTAGACCTAAGGATTCTTTATTTTGCTTACAACTGTCCATTTAAAAAAGCCAAGAGCAGAAAAGCGTTCCCTGTGTGTTAGCAGAACATCTCAGCAGCATCAGCTTGCTCCAGACTGGTGAAGCGGAGATAAAAGCAATCAACATGGTTTGGTCACTTTGCTACTCCACACTAGCAACAGGGGCAGGTGAGCGCACTGAAGTTTGCCTGAAAGAGCAAAGCTGCTAATGATCAGCTGGTGACAACACTTCAGGGAGTCCTTCTGCTGTCAGCTTAGCAGTGGATAAGGTGAGTATGGAATATTTTATACGTTATAGTACAGATGTACTTTAAATGATTCCGTTTGAAAAGCGAATGAATAAAACATGTTAATCACACTGCTTTTGTAAAGTAATGTATTCTGCTTTTGTGAATCTGCATTTAAAGTCTAGACTTGTTTAAAAAGATTTTATGCCTTTTTGTATATAATTTTATGGATTGTTTTTAACAGATAGAGAGACAGTTTAAGTCAGGGATTTAGCTGCAGGAGGTCTATAATATTTAATTAGATACTTCAACGATGATGAATTCGTTTATAAAAAGCCACCAGCAGCCTGACCTAAATCTTTCACAAGGATTTTGGGTGTACTTGGTGCTGGCAGCTTTGATAAACCTATCGAAGTGCATCTGTGAACTTATTATTGCTCCACGATTTGTTATTGGCCAGATTTATCAAAAGAGGTGAAATATAGCTAGCATCAATTTCCATTATTAAACCTGCAAGCACCTCAAGCCTGTTCTTTGGAAAAACATGGAGAAATGCCCAACATCTGCCAAAGATCCGCAGCTCTTTCATGCTCCTGCAGGAGTGTGAAATGGTGAGTAGCACTGCCTGATTTTAGGCATTTCTTCTGGGTTAACAGCCAGTGGTGGACTGGGATCAAAAATCAGCCTTTTGTAGGAATATGGACCTAAAGTAACATACCAGTTAGTCCATTAGAAACCCCTTTAGATAGAAAATAGTGTTAGACCCTTGGTAAAAACCAAGATAGTGCATAGTTGTACCACCCTTTTTAGGACCCTTTTTAGGGCAGTGAGTCAGTGACAGACTCTAGGTCTAGAAGCTGGCAGAAGGTGTTAATAGCTAGAGCCAGGAAACAATGAGTAAAGCTATTGGTTGAGGGATTTTGGGGGGAACTATCACATGTTTGGCATACCTGTAAACATGTGCATGGAAGGTTCTGGAAGATATTATATAGGAGAATGAAACTCTGCACCAAGTGTTCTATACCACCTGAATTGTCGTGGAGCAGTGACTGAGAGAGACCTGTCTTAGGGGGCTATTAAAGAACGGATAGCGCCAAGTAGTGCCTCGTAGCGGCAAGTAGCATGCTGTACGAAAACCACATTTAAGAAAGTGAATCTGATGAGCGACTCTAACAGCACCATGTAGCGTCACATGTATTAATCCAGGCGGCTCAGCGTATAGCGGCAGGTATTTCAATGGGCTCTCATCAGTTGTGTATAAATAGCGTGTTTGGCAATTTACATTTCTTTTTTGCTCAAATCATTGTGTGACCTCTCCTGGCTGCAAACACTTTTAGAAACTTTTTTGACTTTTATTACTTTATGCAAAATTGTCATTACAGGTCTGGCACTAAAATGTTATTGGCACCGTGTTAAAAAATGTCATTCCATGGGTTCTCGCTTTGTTACTGGTGGATATGTGCTCTAAAACAGACTTTAAATCACACAGAGTCTGGCACTCTATGCTATAGTGCCCAGCTTTAGAGCGCCGACGCTGTGTGTGTGTAGTTTTTTGTTAAATGTGGTGTGGAGTGCCGAGTGCCAGTTGCACTGAGCTGGTGCTACCTGTCACTCACTGCAGTGTTATACTGTTGTTACAGTGCCATTCATCAATGCCGGCCAGGTTACTAGAGCGACTGAGACGGCGGTTGCCCTGAGCGCAGCTATACAGACGCTCATCTGGCAATACCTGGTGTTAGTAGTGAATCAGCCTCCACGCTATATTGTCCTTAAATACAGGTCTTTAGTACCCTGACTGGCTGTGGGGCCTTTCACTACCACCTGTGAACAGAGATCTGCCAGCCCTGTAAGACTGCCACCAGTTCCAGTTTAATACACCCCAGTTTATTAACGGGACTATATCATGCCAGATAATAATATAACTGAGTAGGAGAATAAACTTTGGGGACCCAATCTACAAACCAAATATGAATGTTTATTTTTACAAAATGGTATTGTGTGTTAGTGAATAACCATGCTCTCCTGCTGTAGAAGAGCTAAATCCATCATTCATCATAGAAAATGGACAGTATAATTGCTATAAATTGAAAAAGTGCCGGGGCTATTAGCTATTAATAGCATGCTAACCTTAGCACCCAAGGTAAGGGCGGTTTTGGCATGTGGGTCTCCAAAGGGGAATTCTATAGTAACTCTGTTGGTCAGTCCAAGCCTTCAAACATGAAATTAAACCATTAAAGTGGACCAAAAGCGCACTGGTTTGCCTGGTGTATTCGCAGATAGCACGGCATACCTGTGACTGACAAGCACTTCGCTCCAGAGCTGGATTGCCAGATAAGAGCCTCTCATCCAGCAGGAGGAGAGCGACTGATGGGAGGTGCCCAGCACACCTGTGCATGTGCTGTGGGAGTGTGAAGCAAGATAAGAATACCGTAGATCCACAGGGTTTCAAATACAAGGGTACCCAAAATCGGGATGACCCAGTAGAGCATGCCAAAACCCAGGTGAGTCTGCTTTAACATCTAAAACGTCTGTTCCAGGAAGGCAAAAAGCTACAGCATATCTAACCCTATGATTTTTACTTCTCAAAGCGAAGTCATTACAGAGCTCTTTTGAAGGTGTCAGATGCCAAAAATGCCTCTCTTTTTGAAATTGTGACATATTTTATAAAGCATAACACATTCTATATTAGACATTTTAAAGAAAGGTTACTAGCATCAAGGCAATGGTCTTTGCCTCCCAGCCTATGTTTAAATATGATTAAATAAATTAGCTGCCAGACCAGTCCCCATAGGTCCTCCTATCCAAAATAGGGGCCACACAACTACTGTATGTATCAATTCTAATTCTTCCTTGCTAATTAAGATTGTCTGTGCAAGACATTGTGTGCATGATTAAATAAATAATTCCAACAAATCCATAATGCCTTCCTATTTTGAATCAGTATAATCTTTTTTAAATGGTTTCTCCAGGCTATAAAATCAAAGCATTATTTCTTTACCTCCCATACAGATGTTTTATTCTGCCATGCTGCTACAAACTGCTGATGTTGCTGATTTCTAATCCCTTTCTATGCTCAACCCCCCAGGGGTTTTTCTAACGTGCCTACCTACCTATTGCTAGACTGAACTGAATGCTGCTGACTCTGCTCATCCTTTTTCTATTAGATCATTTCAAAGTACAGAGGCAGCCAAAGAAAATATATTGAATATATTGAATGTATTGTTGCCTATTTTCTGAACAAGAAGATGAAATAATCTGATAATAATAGAGATAGAGAGAGAAGCCATTTTTTCAGAGACTTTAATGTAACATTCTGTCTTTGAATTATTCAGAGGCTTCCGAGAAAATTGCAAAGTTTCGCTATAAAACTTGAAATAATTTTACAGCTTTTCACTGTAAGCAAAAAAGAGACCAACTTAGCAAAACTCAACTATTTGACAGGTAGGACATATATACTTAGATTTTGCAATTAGCCCTAAGATTTTCTTTAAGATATTTAGCCGTCATTTGACTTGTGTTCTCAGAATTTCACCAATTACCAAAAATTGTTTAAATAGTGTCATGGACCCCATAGAGGTAAAGTCTTGCTTAGATTTACATAATAGGAGGCATTATTAAAGTGGACCAACACCCAGGATTTTGATTATCCTTGGTTCACTTCCCTGGGGCACCTCGATCGGGGGAGCCCCGCTATGTGAAACCCCCCAGATCGCTAGTTACAACTCACCTCACCCCGCTCCTACGGCGCATGCACGACCGCTCGTCCAATCAGCGCGCTCGGAGCCGCTGAGCTATGCGCGTCAAAGCGGCGTCAAAGCTCAGTGGCTACGAGCACGCTGGCGGCCGCATCTCACGCTTCCCTCTAACAGGGAGCGCGCCCTGCTAGAGAGACTGGCACGAGCCCTGCTATTCCAGACTGCCAATTTGATCAGATACATGACCCTGGCACTGCACTTCCCATTCCAGACTGGCAATCTGATCAGATACATGACCCTGGCACTGCACTTCCCATTCCAGACTGGCGATCTGATCAGATACATGACCTTGGCACTGCACTTCCCATTCCAGACTGGCCATCTGATCAGATACATGACCCTGGCACTGCACTTCCCATTCCAGACTGGCCATCTGATCAGATACATGACCCTGGCACTGCACTTCCCATTCCAGACTGGTGATCTGATCACGTACATGACCCTGGCACTGCACTTCCCATTCCAGACTGGTGATCTGATCACGTACATGACCCTGGCACTGCACTTCCCATTCCAGACTGGCGATCTGATCAGATACATGACCCTGGCACTGCACTTCCCATTCCAGACTGGTGATCTGATCAGATACATGACCCTGGCACTGCACTTCCCATTCCAGACTGGCCATCTGATCAGATACATGACCCTGGCACTGCACTTCCCATTCCAGACTGGCCATCTGATCAGATACATGACCTTGGCACTGCACTTCCCATTCCAGACTGGCCATCTGATCAGATACATGACCCTGGCACTGCACTTCCCATTCCAGACTGGCCATCTGATCAGATACATGACCCTGGCACTGCACTTCCCATTCCAGACTGGCAATCTGATCAGATACATGACCTTGGCACTGCACTTCCCATTCCAGACTGGCCATCTGATCAGATACATGACCCTGGCACTGCACTTCCCATTCCAGACTGGCCATCTGATCAGATACATGACCCTAGCACTGCACTTCCCATTCCAGACTGGTGATCTGATCAGATACATGACCCTGACACTGCACTTCCCATTCCAGACTGGCCATCTGATCAGATACATGACCCTGGCACTGCACTTCCCATTCCAGACTGGTGATCTGATCAGATACATGACCCTGACACTGCACTTCCCATTCCAGACTGGTGATCTGATCAGATACATGACCTTGGCACTGCACTTCCCATTCCAGACTGGCCATCTGATCAGATACATGACCTTGGCACTGCACTTCCCATTCCAGACTGGCCATCTGATCAGATACATGACCCTGGCACTGCACTTCCCATTCCAGACTGGCCATCTGATCAGATACATGACCCTAGCACTGCACTTCCCATTCCAGACTGGCGATCTTATCAGATACATGACCCTGGCACTGCACTTCCCATTCCAGACTGGCCATCTGATCAGATACATGACCCTGGCACTGCACTTCCCATTCCAGACTGGCCATCTGATCAGATACATGACCTTGGCATTGCACTTCCCATTCCAGACTGGCCATCTGATCAGATACATGACCCTAGCACTGCACTTCCCATTCCAGACTGGTGATCTGATCAGATACATGACCCTGGCACTGCACTTCCCATTCCAGACTGGCCATCTGATCAGATACATGACCCTGGCACTGCACTTCCCATTCCAGACTGGCCATCTGATCAGATACATGACCCTGGCACTGCACTTCCCATTCCAGACTGGTGATCTGATCAGATACATGACCCTGGCACTGCACTTCCCATTCCAGACTGGCCATCTGATCAGATACATGACCCTGGCACTGCACTTCCCATTCCAGACTGGCCATCTGATCACATACATGACCTTGGCACTGCACTTCCCATTCCAGACTGGTGATCTGATCACGTACATGACCCTGGCACTGCACTTCCCATTCCAGACTGGTGATCTGATCAGATACATGACCCTGGCACTGCACTTCCCATTCCAGACTGGTGATCTGATCAGATACATGACCCTGGCACTGCACTTCCCATTCCAGACTGGCCATCTGATCAGATACATGACCCTGGCACTGCACTTCCCATTCCAGACTGGCCATCTGATCAGATACATGACCCTGGCACTGCACTTCTCATTCCAGACTGGCCATCTGATCAGATACATGACCCTGGCACTGCACTTCCCATTCCAGACTGGCCATCTGATCAGATACATGACCTTGGCACTGCACTTCCCATTCCAGACTGGCGATCTGATCAGATACATGACCCTGGCACTGCACTTCCCATTCCAGACTGGCGATCTTATCAGATACATGACCCTGGCACTGCACTTCCCATTCCAGACTGGCAATCTGATCAGATACATGACCTTGGCACTGCACTTCCCATTCCAGACTGGCAATCTGATCAGATACATGACCTTGGCACTGCACTTCCCATTCCAGACTGGCCATCTGATCAGATACATGACCCTGGCACTGCACTTCCCATTCCAGACTGGCCATCTGATCAGATACATGACCCTAGCACTGCACTTCCCATTCCAGACTGGCCATCTGATCAGATACATGACCCTGGCACTGCACTTCCCATTCCAGACTGGCCATCTGATCAGATACATGACCCTGGCACTGCACTTCCCATTCCAGACTGGCCATCTGATCAGATACATGACCCTGGCACTGCACTTCCCATTCCAGACTGGCCATCTGATCAGATACATGACCTTGGCACTGCACTTCCCATTCCAGACTGGCCATCTGATCAGATACATGACCCTGGCACTGCACTTCCCATTCCAGACTGGCCATCTGATCAGATACATGACCCTAGCACTGCACTTCCCATTCCAGACTGGCCATCTGATCAGATACATGACCTTGGCATTGCACTTCCCATTCCAGACTGGCCATCTGATCAGATACATGACCCTGGCACTGCACTTCCCATTCCAGACTGGCCATCTGATCAGATACATGACCCTGGCACTGCACTTCCCATTCCAGACTGGTGATCTGATCACGTACATGACCCTGGCACTGCACTTCCCATTCCAGACTGGTGATCTGATCACGTACATGACCCTGGCACTGCACTTCCCATTCCAGACTGGCCATCTGATCAGATACATGACCTTGGCACTGCACTTCCCATTCCAGACTGGCGATCTGATCAGATACATGACCCTGGCACTGCACTTCCCATTCCAGACTGGCGATCTTATCAGATACATGACCTTGGCACTGCACTTCCCATTCCAGACTGGCCATCTGATCAGATACATGACCCTGGCACTGCACTTCCCATTCCAGACTGGCCATCTGATCAGATACATGACCCTGGCACTGCACTTCCCATTCCAGACTGGCCATCTGATCAGATACATGACCCTGGCACTGCACTTCCCATTCCAGACTGGCCATCTGATCAGATACATGACCCTAGCACTGCACTTCCCATTCCAGACTGGCCATCTGATCAGATACATGACCCTGGCACTGCACTTCCCATTCCAGACTGGCCATCTGATCAGATACATGACCCTGGCACTGCACTTCCCATTCCAGACTGGCCATCTGATCAGATACATGACCCTGGCACTGCACTTCCCATTCCAGACTGGCCATCTGATCAGATACATGACCCTGGCACTGCACTTCCCATTCCAGACTGGCCATCTGATCAGATACATGACCCTGGCACTGCACTTCCCATTCCAGACTGGCCATCTGATCAGATACATGACCCTGGCACTGCACTTCCCATTCCAGACTGGCCATCTGATCAGATACATGACCCTGGCACTGCACTTCCCATTCCAGACTGGCCATCTGATCAGATACATGACCCTGGCACTGCACTTCCCATTCCAGACTGGCCATCGGATCAGATACATGACTTAGGCTCTGATGCTTGTAAATCCTGTTAACTATTATTACTGAGCACTCCACTCAGCCAGTCCTGTTTCATCTTTCTTTGAGAGCACCCTTTAATAATTACAAATATAGGGAACACAGAGGTTTCTACAGATAAAAGCTTTTCCTGGATACTTTAAGCTGCTCATAGAAAAAAAAATCATTTTACACTTGGAAAAACTGAAAATGGATTGGAAAGCCAAAGCTAGAGAAGTGTGCAGAGAACACACTATCGCAGGAACAGGAGGTTCCAAATGACGCTAATTTAATTAGTATATTTAGTTTGTGGCTGACAAATGCTGATTTAAATTCCTCTTTTAAATTTTAGCCCATAGATTTTGTCTTTCTTCATTTGCATGTTTATCTATCCAGCTGCTGTTAAAATAAAATAATAATGAGCTGAACTTATCAATCTGTTGTACTAGTTTAATCTGGATCAACACCAATTTTACATTAAAAAAATTGGTCCCCGGATTGCTGCCCCCGATTAATCCTCTTCAAACCATGCAAATCTTACTTTAAAGTAGACCAACCACATTTTGAAGGCTTCAGGGCCGGCCTTTCAAGTCTCCTCGGGACATCTCAGTTCAGGATGTCCCACTGTGAGAACCCCCTGTGATGAGCAATCACTTACCTTTCCACCATTCCCAGGCCAGTTTTGCACGCCATGCCCGCACCCACCGCCTTCACGGACCTGAGGTGCACACTGGAGCACAGTTATTTAGATAGGCTGTGGGTAGGTGTGGGCCACAGATTGCAGGGAGGCCAGGTATGTGTAGGCACCTAGTGCCTTATGCTGGGCTCTGTTTAAGGCAGGGCCATATGCTGTACATTAAAGGACAAGTTTTATTTTCCAACTGCTCGGGTGATAGGCTGTGTGTTTATTTTCAATAAAGACATTTTTCTGCCTCTCAGTGGATAAATACGCAGGGGAAACTTATTACATTTAGATACAGTTGACCGTTAGTTTCTGCTACATTTGTATCTAAATGTAACAAGTTTCCCCTGCACTAAGCTAATAAAAATAAACACACAGCCTGTTGCCCGACACTTGTCCTTTAATATATATAATTTAGGTAATTTAGGCACAAGGGTTTAAAAGAAACAAAGGAGGGGGTGTAGGGTCTAGGCTGTACTGCGAAGCTTCCGACCCTTCCACCCTATGGGCTGCACTCCAGGTTTTAGGGCAACCTCAGGTAAGCCTGCTCCCAATTTATCTATTGCATTGTATGTGCCAAATGGTTCTCACAGAGATTAGAGTTAGGACTGCACCCCACAGGGGCACCTTGGCGTTTGGTGGTGCAGCTTCAGCTTACTTCTGCAGATGGGTGTGGACCGAGTCCTCTGTTTTTAACCAGATTTAGAGACAGATTTTAGGTTGGTCTGCAAGCTAACAGGGTTGAGTGCCATGGCTCCTTTAAGACAAGGGTTTAAAAGGTTAAGGGGCTTATTATTCCTCCTTGGTATTTTTTTTGCTTCCCAAGGACCCCAAAACACATCACAATTGTTTTTTCCATAGACTTTAATGGAATGCACATTTGTGTAATGCGGAACAGAACCAGAAAAAAATAGAAACATACTTGTAGTCTCCAATTCAAATGATATATATATATATATATATATATATATTATGTCAGTGGCATAACTAAAAGGGAACAGGCCCTGGTTCAGACATTACATGGTGTGTCTGTTTGCTGAACATGATGCTTTGAGAGCACAAATCTGATAAATAAGGTGCAGGAGCCACAATGTTGGGGCCCATCAACCTTATGCACCCTATTATGGTTGCTAACTCTGCATTCCCTGTACTTAAACCTCTGCAAAGGGCCAGATTATCATGCCCAAGGCCCTCCACCACTTGATGTAGCCAAAAGGGCCTCCACCATAACTTTAGGAAGTTCTTGCAGTGACAGCATTACACAAGGCACGTACCAAGATGGCCTTCTCGAGGGCATAGTCCTATATGCCTATGGAAGTATTGGTCTGGATTTCACAGCTTCATACAACCAACACATGGGGCTATTTAAATTCATTCTGCAGACAGTCAAATAAAAAGTGCTATCCTCACCTTAATACCCCGCAGGTGATCACTGATAGTCCAGAGCTCAAATTCTTACCGGATCGCCTGAACCCTGTTCTGTGCCACACAAGCAGCCCCCGCCATCATCAGGCTGCTCGTGTCCATTCAACACCTGATGGACCACTCCAAGTTATTCGTCACAGGCGCTATGAAACTGGATTGGGGGAGTGTGACGTAGTTCCTGTGACCATGGTGCAGGGTGATCCATCAGGTGTTGAATGGAGGCGAGCGGCTTGATGTTGGTATCGGCGGTGCAGGAGTGGATCAGGCGATCCGGTAAATGTCCGAGCGCTGGACTATCAGCCTTCGTCTGTGGGAGATTAAAGGTGAGTATAGCGTTTTTTTATTTGACTGTCTTCAGAATGTCATACATAGGAGCAGAGAATGCCCTCTTATAGGATAAAGTGTTGCAGAAGAAAACTTAATGGAGTGTCCATTATTGTGTGGCAAAATTATGTCCAAAAGGTTCTGAGCTTATTTGTTTTAAAAAGAAACTGTTTTCTCTAGCAACAATGTGTTTACATTAGCAACAGTACACCAAAGTGGAGTGTTTGGTGTACAGAGCAGAGACTTTGGCGTGCTAATCATCTGATTGGCAGAGGCAGAGATGACGCTCCACATTCCTGAGCTCAAGGTTTAACCTCTCCTGCTCTAATTCAGCCTCTTCAGATAAGAGGATCACATACTTGTGTTCCAATAGATTAAAGGGTTACTGGCAAATTGTACACCTGGAGTCATTTTCCAAGATCTGCTTTGTCAA
Organism: Gastrophryne carolinensis; assembly: GCA_027917425.1. Lineage (NCBI taxonomy): Eukaryota > Metazoa > Chordata > Amphibia > Anura > Microhylidae > Gastrophryne > Gastrophryne carolinensis. The sequence goes on from CM051234.1 coordinate 528,349,653, forward strand.
TGGAAGGATTCTGTGATTTGTATTGAACAACTATACTAAGGGCTTTACTCAAGGCCAGGAAAGCCACTCCAACTTTAGCAACACAGAGCCACATAAATATAAGAAACTTGGAAACCGCATGCTGATGAGTAAATCACAGGTACAGAGGAACAATCCTAACACACATATTTATTTTACATTCCAAAAGAGCAAAATAATAAGGCAGAACACCAAAGACCTGACTAAAATTGAGTTTTCCTTTAAAGCTTAATGCCGTACAGTCTACAAAATATAAAGAAACACAATTTCAAGCCTTAATATTCCAACCAAGGCAACTATAACCAGCAGAACCCCCAGGGTGTAGATACACGCTGTGTTATGGAGGATAAATGATACATAACCTATAAATATGACCATATTTAATGCAGACTATGAAATATAACAATGAATGTTCACAAGGTTATGCAGATCCTTTCATTTTTTCATATCTTATTGAGATGTATTTACTGTATGTGCAAAATAAAAAAAGAAAAAGAATTGCACAGGAAGAAATGAGAATAATTTAGAACTTTTCATTAAATAAAATTTATCATAAACTGATTTTTATAGGATACAGTAAATGAAATGTCTTGCGTTTCCTTCCTTCTGCTTCCCTCCTGTCTTAATGTTCACTCTTCCTATAATATGTTATTCATTTTTAAGCTAATAATTATCCTGAATTGGTGGATGGGTATTGTATTAAATCACCTAAACTATATATTCTATAAATTATTTTTTAATAGGTCTCTTGTTAGTGGACTAAAACCAGTCAAGAGGGGTGCGTCCTGATTTGGGATACAAACACCATTAATGCAAAACAGAACCCATGAATTTGACTTTCCTGGGCTTTTTTAATGCCCCTCTGTGTGAAACCCCCCAGGAAGTCTCACTTCCAATGATGACTACGTCATTTGGCAGCGGCTAGGATTTACTAGCATGGGTGGAGCCCTAAACATTGTGAACAATGAGAGCCTGCTGAATGCCGTAGTCATAGCAAGCAGCTGTCATTGGACGAGAGCCCCACATACGCCGTTGGAGCGAGAAAAGTTGAGTTTTTATGGGCGTCCTTGGGAATTTCACACAGCCTGATTTCGGAAGCCCCAGGGAAAAGCCAGCGGCTGGCCCTGGAATCCTGCTGGCCATTCACAAATGGCTGGCGTGGGCACGCGCCCTGCTAAAGAGATAGAGGGAATGCGGAAGCTGCTCACGCATGCACCATTGGACCGGAAAAGAAGACAAGTTTTCCGGCAACATGGGGGGTTTGGCACAGAGGGGGATCCTCTAGATGCCTCCGGGGGGAGCGAGTATGCCTGCCCTGGAGTCTCATAGACTCCAGGATGGGTTTTGGGCCACTTTAAATAATACTGTTATTTAATAATACTATTATTTGGCTCTTACAAGGACAAATCAAAGAGGCTGAATGAAACAAGGACCAGATTTCAAAGCCTATTAATATTAAGAAGTAGTAAGCTTCCTTTTTTAATAATTCAACTGGATCTTCCCACTCTTGGATGATATAGTTTTACTAGTTTTTGTTAGTGGTGTTGGTAACATGTCCATTTGATATGACATAATGAAAACAACAATTCACTACCCACAATTGCTCCATGTCACCCATAGTTTCTGAAGAGCAATCAGTGATGCAAGCCCAGCCATGGTTAAAGTTATTTCCCAATGGTTGTCTATGAAAGTTGACCAGAGGAGTTGGCCCTTCTAGGCTATTCTTATGCTGGTTTAATTGCTCTTTCTTTTCTCTAGTATAGCTGTCTGAACACTGCTCACTCATTAGGCTCGATTCAGAGAGACAAAAAAAAAAAATTCTGTTTTCGTGCTGATCTGTTTTTTTTTGTGAAATGTTTCCGTTCTCGTATGAGCATACGAGCGATTCTATGCATGCATTGAAAACTTTCTGTAAAGTTTCCGTCCGTTCGTACGGCAGATTACAAATACGAGGATGTCATTTTCCATCCAGACTTTTCCGTTTCATTTCCACATGTTACAACGTAGGCTTTCGTTTTTGCCCTTTTCCCATCGTATCCTCCAACGAATCCTTTACGTTTCCCGTTCGATTCTGTTTCCCTTTTTCAATAAATATTTGTCCAGACGGAAATCCTTACTATCTTGCGCATGCGCACTACAAACTTAACTCATTAAAGTGCCCGCCTACATATTTGCCACCCTCACTTCTACTACAATGTTTAGCTAAATCACTTAGCACTATCCTCCATCCAGCTCACCCAAATCACTTCTCAGTCATGTGAATATTCATCTTTAAATATTTCTGGGCCCATTAGTTTTGTGTTAATGTATTTTGTAAATGAAATGACACTGTAACATTTTTTTGGGATTCAATCATAAAATATAACATTTATAAAAATTTAGAAAATTTCTAATTTTTACAGCTATAAAAAACAAAATACATAGCAATGGCAGGCCACAGAACATTATTCTTCATCTGTGGTCCCCAACGAGTTGCACAGCTCCTGCATCTCGCCCACCAACTGAAGAACCCTGACACTCAGTTGTGCCACTCTGGCACGTGTGGTCCCTGTTAAAAAACTTAAATTAAAATATTGGTATAACCTTGTTGGGGTCATACTGCAGTGCCCCGCCCCCTTATGGTCCAAACACCTAAATCTGGACTTCAAAAGCCAGAGGGCCCTTGCCACTACGGGCCGGGTTTTGCATAGTGCCCGATTAGAGAACCCCTGGCCTGATTCTGCAGGCAAAGAACGGGCATCAGGAAAAAGGCCAGGAGTGGATATCCAGAATCCCCTGAAAGAATTGAAAAATAATAACATAAAATACACAATACTCAATATAATATTGAGTATTAATATTGTTTAACATGTCATCAAGGGCTAAAAACAGCCATAGGTTAAGTCATGAGTCATCAACTATATTCATTGCCATACAGTGAAAATGGATTGATGGAATGTGAGCAAATTTATCCTGGAGCCATCCACCAGATAATTCTCCTGACTCAAAATGACAAAATAAGCCGGAGCTCTGCAATATATAAGCATCATGGGATGACCCTGGATGCCCTGCAAGAACACTGAGGAATCGCATAACTGGACCAATCACTGCTTTTATGTTGTGTGAGTGGCACATCTTGCGGTTCCTGCAACCAAATATAAAATAATTACACAAAGCAAAGGTAACCGACTAAAACAATAACTCCTACAACAAATTAAGATTCAAGTTCAACAATCCAAATATAATTCACAAAGGACATAAGTCTAAAAAAATATAGCAATTATATGGATGTGTGGGAAAATAAAGGTTTACATGCTAAGGACTAATTAAGGTCAGCATTAAAATGCTTCTATAAGGCATACATGAAAAGTATTGATTCAGGTATGCATTGCTATACAATTTATGGCCTCGGCCATGCTGATACATGCAATGCCTTGGTGCTAAAGGCGCTCAGACTCCTCCACATATCTGCAAAACATGTTCAACAATAGCAATCCGAGCCCTCAAAGGTCCCGTAAGTGGATCGGAAATGAAACGGATTTATAGGGTGGTGATCCGTCGGAAATCAGCTCTCTGAATCAGACAGAAACCCATCCCAACAACGGAAGTTTTCTGAACGAACTGAAAATTTCCGATTTTGTTTGGAAAATGATCCGAACTAACGGAAATGTTCCGATTTGCTTCCGTTCATCGAACATTCCCGAATGTTCGTACGAATGAAAAATGGACGAAAAAAAGCAAAAAAATGACAAACACCCAACAAAACTTTCACAGACAGCTACGGGAGTCTGGACGAATATGTCTCTGAATCGAGGCTATTGTTCCTTTTTTAAATACATTTGTGGAAGCATGACATCTATTGTCTTATACGATTATGTTTTAATGACTTTCCCAAGCCTTATTTAATAACACCCCATAGCTCCAATCATAAAATCAATACATGGTCTCCATAAGGCGATTAACCCTGTGATCTTCTTGAATAGATTATGCTGATTGGAGTCATACTTAACAGTATTTACAACCTCTTTACAGGTCATTCTAAATAGAGAAAGCCAGAGAAATGACCAAGAAAACATCTTCAAGAATACAGTCAATTGACTCATTCCTAAAGATATTATTCCTAAATTTTAACGTTGTTCTTGTAGGTTTGTTTAATCAGGGAAAAAGTTTGATGGCACCAGCCGGGGTTAAAAAGATAATAAACAACAAAATTAAGGTGCCCTGCTCTGGTGGCCCCCCAGAAACATGTACAATTAACCAAACAAAGAGAGGGGATGCCCCACAACCCCTAAATGGGGGGAATGACCAGAGACTAACAATGGCACTCTAAAGTATTTAAATCATGAACAAAATTTATTAAACATCTAAATCACATACTAGGACATGTTAAAAATATTCATATTAAAAAACATATATCACAACTGAATCCATACTACTCACAAGGGATAGGGAAAAAGAAGGGGGGGGGGAGGGGCTATACAGCAGGCTTATTTAATTTGATAAATGACTATGTACTAAAAACCTATACAAAAATAGTTAATATACAAGCTAAAGCCCTATTGAAATAATGTACATATATGTACATTGTATGTGCAATTGCAAAAGAAAGTGCCAAGTGCTACCTACAGTGCATCAGTATCAAACATACAAGTAATAAAGAGATCCAAATCATGAAAGAAACAACCAGTAAATACCTTTCAAGTAAAGTGCTACTGGTTGTTTCTTTCATGATTTGGATCTCTTTATTACTTGTATGTTTGATACTGATGCACTGTAGGTAGCACTTGGCACTTTCTTTTGCAATTGCACATACAATGTACATATATGTACATTATTTCAATAGGGCTTTAGCTTGTATATTAACTATTTTTGTATAGGTTTTTAGTACATAGTCATTTATCAAATTAAATAAGCCTGCTGTATAGCCCCTCCCCCCCTCCCTTCTTTTTCCCTATCCCTTGTGAGTAGTATGGATTCAGTTGTGATATATGTTTTTTAATATGAATATTTTTAACATGTCCTAGTATGTGATTTAGATGTTTAATAAATTTTGTTCATGATTTAAATACTTTAGAGTGCCATTGTTAGTCTCTGGTCATTCCCCCCATTTAGGGGTTGTGGGGCATCCCCTCTCTTTGTTTGGTTTCTTGTAGGTTTGGGCACTAATGGACTAAAACCATAACACCCCCCTCCACAGACACACGTAAAAGAGGATTCTAAAAGGGTTGTTTTATTATATTGCACTAATCATAATCACCTACCTGAAAATATGTGTAGCAATAGTCAATACACAAGAGATGCCTAATCAGATCCCCAAATGTGCAAGCAGTTACTAAAATTATTGATTAGAATGAACAAGTAACTGATTGTTGTTACATAATTCAAATTAACTAAATATTTGATAAAACCAAAAAAAGTGTGTAGTGCTATACCAAAAAGTGCAATATACATAAATGTTAGCCTAGACCAATGTTTTTCAACCTGTGGTACATGTACCCCAGGGGGTACAGGATGATATTCAGGGGCATACCAACAGAGGGTGTATAACTGGTCTGGTACATTATTTTAATATTCAAAACATTATTAAAAGTATAATGAGGTTTGGTTTGGTACTATTTACAATGAATCCCGTTGGGGGATACCTGGTTGGAATGTCTTGGCGCTAAGGGGTAAAAAGTTTGAGAACCAAAAAATAGACCACAAAAACTAAAGGGGTGAGGGAATGCACTGTCCATGCTTAAACTGTAAATAAGCTTGAGTCTGAGCCCTAGAGAACCTCCAAACCCCACGCGGTTTGTGGCCTAAGTCCCAATTTTTTGGGCACTAGAGAAACAATACTTTGAACGATGACTATTGTATCTCATGGTACCACCAGAGGACACAATCTGTGACAAAGCTCACAAACATAGGCAAAAGAAGCAGTAATTAAACCTTAGTACACCTGGATTCATGCTACGCTCGTTTCACATTAATTACATTGGAGATAAAGACTTACTGCTAACTTGCTAGCCGTAGCAATGGAATTGTAATGGTAGACTCATCAGTTCCCAGCAACAGTAGCTCAGCAACCATTCCAGTCTACCACAACTTCCATATATTCTCCTCCTGACATGAGCTTTCTTTTTGTCCAGCGACTTGATCAAATGTTTTTCTGTAGTATTATCTCTCAGTAAGAACTAAATTGGCTTCCAACCTTGGAATGATACATCTCAGGCTCAGCAGGATATATTATATTGCGTATTGCAAAGACGTGCAAAGCCAGAATGACTCATATGGCATAGAATATAGTAATACATTGCTAATGCTTTAAGGTGGACCTAAATATAGTTATTTATTTCACTGGCCTCCATGCTTCGTCTTAGTTTCCAAGTCATGTATTCTGTTAAAAAAGGAGTCAGGCTGTGAGCTGGCAAGTATTTTTCTTTTTGTAGATCTCCTATTGCTATTCAAATAAGCAGTAGCATTTTATAATAAGAATGTCAATGCTTTAGCAATGGACGTCTGCAGAAAATGGTTTGGGGGCAAAGACATTTTTTTGTGTGCTACAAAACTGGCAAAACAATAGAACTGAATGATAAATTACAGAGGTAGCTTCTAGGTACCTAGCAAGGCAGTCTAAATATTTAATATGCTCACAAGATAACCAGGCTAACATATGCTAAGTTGTGAACATGATGTCAGCAGGTACGCATGCTCTGGTGGTCTGGTGGGTTCAAGATTTTAGGACCAGTTTGGGAATAGGTGGGCACAGTAATGCTTCAGTATCACTAGGAAATACCACAAGTGATGTTGAGGTATGACTTTTTGACTACACGGCACATCCTATTGGAAGAGTACTGGGCATGCAGCATCCTGGGATGCCAGCATAGCCATATCAGATCTCCTGCCATCCTATTGGAATAGTACTGGGCATGCAGAATCTTGGGATGCCAGCATGGCCATATCAGATCTCCTGCCATCCTATTGGAAGAGCACTGGGCATGCAGCATCTTGGGATGCCAGCATGGCCATATCAAATCTCCTGCCATCCTATTGGAAGAATACTGGGCATGCAACATCTTGGGATGCCAGCATGCCCAAATAAGATCTCCTGCCATCCTATTGGAAGAGCACTGGGCATGCAGCATCTTCGGATGCCAGCATGGCCATATGAGATATCCTGCCATCCTATTGGAAGAGCACTGGGCATGCAGCATCTTGGGATGCCAGCATGGCCTTATCAAATCTCCTGCCATCCTATTGGAAGAGTGCTTGGCATGCAGCATCTTGGGATGCAAGCATGGCCATATCAGATCTCCTGCCATCCTATTGGAAGAGCACTGGGCATGCAGCATCTTGGGATGCCAGCATGGCCATATGAGATCTCCTGCCATCCTATTGGAAGAGCACTGGGCATGCAGCATCTTGGGATGCCAGCATGGCCTTATCAAATCTCCTGCCATCCTATTGGAAGAGTCCTTGGCATGCAGCATCTTGGGATGCCAGCATGGCCATATCAGATCTCCTGCCATCCTATTGGAAGTGTGCTGGGCATGCAACATCTTGGGATGTCAGCATGGCCATATCTGCCAGTATATTTAGCAGCCAGTGTAAAGAAAAATCTTACCCTTTTACCAACGATCACAGCTCCAATGATGCAGTAGTCTTATTGGATTAACTGAACACCCTCTACAAGGGATTAATACAACACATAAGATGTTTGTTTAGACTGATGCAGCAAAAAACTCTACATATTGCCAAATAGTCCTTTCTCAGCATCACAGGCATTTATGAACCATGAATACTTTATTTTCTGTCTCAAGACATGCTTGATGTGCTACAAGGATTCTGCTAGCACACCCTGCTCTAGAGATTCTAAATAGACCCTAGGTGTTTCCCCTGGCATTTTACATACACTAATATTCCTTGCATGGGTAGCAGTAGCTTTATAATGGAAGATACATCTGCTCTGTCTGCAGTGAGCTGTAAATAACAGCATTATTCTTTTTTAACAATTTATGGAAATATACCCAACAATAAGATATACATTCATGGCCGTAAATGTTGGCACCCCTGATATTTTTCAAGAAAATGAAGTTTCTCACAGAAAATAATTGCAGTAACATATGTTTTGCTATACACATGTTTATTCCCTTTGTGTGTATTGGAACTAAACCAAAGATGCAAATTGGACAGGGGAGGAAAAAATGCAAATTGGACATAATGTCACACCAAACTCCAAAAATGGGCTGGACAAAATTATTGGCACCCTTAATATTTGGTTGCACATCCTTTGGAAAAAATTATTGAAATCAGTCACTTCCTATAACCATCAATATGCTTCTTATACCTCTCAGCTGGAATGTTGGCCACTCTTCCTTTGCAAACTGCTCCAGGTCTCTCTTATTGGAAGGGCCTTTTCCCAACAGCAATTTCAAGATCTCTCTACAGGTGTTCAATGGGATTTAAATCTGGATTTATTGCTGGCCACCTCAGAACTCTCCAGTGCTTGGTTTCCATCCATTTCTGGGTGCTTTTTGACATATGTTTGGGGTCATTGTGCTGCAGCAAAACCTAAGATCTCGGACGCAAACCCAGCTTTCTGTACAGCTCTACAGTGCGACCCAAAATCCATTCATGATGCCTGGCACACATTCAAGTCACCCAGGGCCCGAGGCAGCAAAACAACCCCAAAACATCATTGAACCTCCACCATATTTCACTGTAGGTACTGTGTTCTCTTCTTTGTAGGTGTCATTCCATTTTCGTTAAACAGTAGAATTATGTGCTTTACCAAAAATCTCTATCTTGGTCTTATCTGTCCACAAGATGTTTTCTCAGAAGGATTTTAGCTTACTCAAGTGCATTTGGCAGAATGTAGTCTTGCTTTTTTATGTCTCTGTGCTCCCTGAGCCTGCAGGACAGCTTGAATATCTCTGAAACTTGTTTGGGGCTGCTTATCCACCATCCGGACTATCTTGCACTGACACTTTTCATCAGTTTTTCTCTTCCGTCCAAGCCCAGGGAGATTAGCTACAGTGCCATGGGTTGCAAACTTCTTGATAATGTTGTGCACTGTGGACAAAGGCAAAGCTAGATCTCTGGAGATGGACTTGTAGCCTTGAGATTGTTGATATTTTTACACAATTTTGGTTCTCAAGTCCTCAGGCAGTTCTCTTTGCCTCTATCTGTTGTCCATGCTTAGTGTGGCACACACAGACACAAAATGTAAAGACGGGGAGGCTGATTCATCACTAACGCCAGGTAGCGACAGATGAGCGTCTGTAGCAGGCATTTTCAGAGCGCAGTAGTAGTCACTGTGCTCAGTCGTGGGTCGCTACTTCATAGCGACTCAGCCAGGTACTCGCGTGTGTCCGCTGCCCCATCATCATCATCATCCCGGAATCTGTCAAGCGCAGAGGATAAAGATATCCTGAAAATTTTGGTTTGTGCCGAACGGCAAAGTGCCTGCGAGTGGATTGAGCTTTTCATGTGAAGAAGCAGCGAGTGCCACAGGAAAAGGCCTTCATTAAGGCATCACATAAAAGGGCTAATCTTTTACTGCATTACTGCTGAACTACTTTGGAGCTCCCCTTTTCTGATTATCGCCCTGGATTGGGAGTTGAGGTTTTGCCAGATTAAGCCTTTGGTTAATCTGAACGATTGAGGCTTCTCTGGTGATTAGGAGCAATTTAAAGAAGACCTGGATTGATGTGAGAAAGATCTTTCCTTTTGCTGATTTACAATAGCCATCTGGTAAGAGGCTTGAGTGTATGGTGGCGGCCTATATAGTGTGTGAACACGTGTGGATTTGCCTGACAGCACGGTGGACTATCAAGTGCTCTGTGTATTCATATATATTTATGACATTTGTGAACTTTTGTGTAGGACCTGGAATCCTATAGAACACGTTGAGCTCCATCGGTTTAAAACACTGTATCTTTATTGTATTTTTATCTTTACTATGTCAATGTGAGCAGCGCGGTATTATAACCCCTAAACAATCGCTGTTCAGTAATGTTGAATACATTGTGAGGAGTCGCTATTTGACCAGTACAGCGCTGTATGGCAGCGCATGTTAGCGACTGCTCATAGCGACCGACTCACACCATATTCAGCAAAGAAACAGCCTCACAAATCTTTGGCGCTGAAAAATACTTGTTTGAAGCCCAGAGCGCAGGAGGCATCTATCAACTAGTAACAAAGCGAAAACATATGGAATTACATTGTAGCAACATTATAACATAAACACTTTAATGGCAGACCTGCAATGTCATTTCTGAAGAAATTTTGAAAAAATTATGAAAAAACAGCTTTTTCAATGCCAGGAGAGGTCACAGAATTATATGTGATTTTTTGGAAAAAAACAAAAAAAAAAACAAATACCCCGTTTAAAGAGAAGAAAAGGTTCGTCCATTGAAATGTATGGGAGAGCGACAGGTAGCGAGAGGTTATACCTGGCGCTGTGCAAGGCTGAACGCCGGCGCTGTTCGCTGAGGCTGTGAAAATGATGAATCAGACGCTACATGGCGCTATCCCAGTCGCTAAACAGATTCTGCTTGATAAATGTGCAATTGCGTGCCGTGTCCGGCGTTCACCAGTCGCTACCTGTCGCTACCTCTCATTAACCAGCCACTACCTGACGCTATCCCTTCTTAAATAAGGGCCTAAGTGAACTTCTCTCCTTTTTATCTGCTTTCATGTGTAATTTTTATATTAATTAACGGGGGAGGGAGTTGCTATATTATTATTATTTATACAGAATCTTTTAGGGCCTGGGAACCAATTTACAGCCCAGTTTAACCCAATCATCACTGTATAATATTCAGCAAACAGGCATATGAATCCTGTACAGAAACTAGGGGCCTTGGTTTGCATACAACTGCAATCCCATGTATTAAACCCCACGTCAAGGCCCTGGTAGGGTCCGTACTCCTATTTTTGAGTGCCCAAAGTTGGGACATGCAAATATTTGATTGCATTGCATGTCCCAATTTTGGGCACTCAAAAACGGGGTTTAATAAATTCGATTGCAATTGTATGCAAGCCAAGGCCCCTAGTTTCTGTACAGGATTCATATGCCTGTTTGCTGAATATTACACAATGATGATAGGGTTAAACTGGGCGGTGAATTGGTTCACAGGCCCTGAAAGATCCTGTATATATAATACTAATGGAGCAACTCCCTCCTCCTTTACTTAGGCCCTTATTTATGAACCAATAGCGACAGGTAGCGACTGGTAAGCGACCGGTAATGACGGGCACCGCCACGAGAACGCCGGCTCCCCACCACAATCACACATTTATCAAGCCAATCCTGCTTAGCGACTGAGATAGCGCCATATAGCGACTCATTCATCATTATTCCAGCCTCAGCCCACAGCGCCAGCGTCCGACCTTGAACAGCAACAGGTATGACCCCTCGCTACCTGGCGCTCTCCAGTGCATTTCAATGGAACAATCTTTAAATATTCATAATTAATGTAATTAATTTTTTTTTTTTTTAAATGTGAAAAATTCTGTGACCACTTCTGCCATGTTAGTTAATTTTTATTTATTTTATAAGGTTAAAAAAAAAAAAATTGTGCAGAATTGATATTACAGGTCTGATTACTAAATTCTTTCAAAATATTTTTTTTTTTTTGGTTTCCAAAAATATGGTGGTTTGGGGGTTAAAAAACTACTTTTAACACATCGCCGCCAGCGCTCTGGGGTTTAAACATGCATTTCACAGCGCGAGAATTTTTTGAGCGTGATTTTTGGATGAATGTGGTGGGAGCCGGTCGCTCTGACCAGTCGCTATCATGCGCACCCATACATCGCGGAACCTGTCAAATAGCGACTCGTCACCCCGTATTCAACATTACTGCACACCGACTCAGTCGCTATTAACAACCGAACAACGGCCAAGCACAGCGACTACTAGCGGGCACTGTGAAAATACCGCTACAGTCGCTCAACCGTCGCTACCTGCCGCTATTAATGAATCGGCCTCCCCGTTTGAATTGCCATGTGCACACACAGGAAGAGATTCAGTCATTATAGATCTCTCCCTATGAAGTGTTCTAAAGGGAGGCTGGCAGCTTCCCAGGTGAGTAGCTCTAAAATATTTGATTGCATTGTATGTCCCAACTTTGGGCACTCAAAAATAGCAGTAGGGACCCCACCAATAGGGACGCCTTGACGTAGCGTGGGGTTAATACATGCAATTGCAATTGTATGCAAACTAAGGTCCCTAGTTTCTGTACAGTATTCATATTCCTGTTTGCTTAATATAATACAGTGATGATAGGGTTAAACTGGGCGGTGAATTTGTTTCCAAGCCCTGAAAGATCCTGCATATATATTAGTAATGAAGCAACTCCCTTCCCCTTTACTCAGTGTGATTTTTATATTGCCCACACCTGTTACTTACCTCAGGTGAGTTTAAAGAAGCAGCACATGCTTAAAACAATCTTATTTATCCACAATTTTGAAAGGGTGCCAATAATTTTGTCCAGCCCATTTTTGCATTTTGATGTGACATTAAGTCCAATTTGCTTTTTTTCCTCCCATTTTTGTTTAGTTCCAATACACACAAAAGTAATAAACATGTGTCTAGCAAAACATGTGTTACTGGGATCCTTTTCTGTTAGAAATACTTCATTTCAGGGGTGCCAACATTTACAACCATGACTGTAGATCCACAAATTGCACCACCACCTCTATAAGATTTATACAAGAAACATTACAGCATAAAGTTATTTGCAAACGGTGTCTTCTCTCTTTTTTTTTTTACATTTTGCTTTTTACTTTCGCTACATTTCCCCATGTGCATTAAACCTATGAAGTTAAAATAAAAAAAAAAAATTGTGATGTGTTTTGGGCAAAATTGCCATCCGCTAAAAGTATATCCAATTCCCTTTGTTATTTTACTGGAGAGATCATATTTTGTAGATATAAATAAGCATGACAGGGATAAAATCCCGTTATTTCATTTGTCTCCAGATCCTGTAATGTATTCACGCCTGGGGTGGCACAGGCTGCGATCCTGAGATCAGGTGAGTTGCTTATTGCCAGATGGGGAGGCTGATTTATTAATAGCGACATGTAGCGACAGTTGAGCGACTGTAGCGGTATTTTCACAGCGCCCGCTAGTAGTCGCTGTGCTTGGCCGTTGTTCGGTTGTTGACAGCGACTCAGTCGGTGTGGCTAAATGTTCAATACAAGGTTACTAGTCGCTATTTGACAGGTTCCGCGATGTATGGGTGCGCATGATAGCGACTGGTCAGAGCTACCGGCTTCCACCATATTCATCAAAAAATCACGCTCAAAAAATTCAAGCGCTGTGAAATGCATTTTTAAACCCCAGAGCGCTGGCGGTGATGTGTTAAAAGTAGTTTTTTAACCCCTAAACCACCATATTGTTGGAAACCAAAGAAAAAAGGATTTTAAATAATTTAGTAATAAGAATACATTAATATCAGACCTGTAATATCAATTCTGTACAATTTTTTTTTAATTTTTTTCCCTTAAAAAAATTCTAAATCTAAAATGGCCGAAGTGGTCACAGAATTTTTCACATTTAAAAAAAAAAAAAAAAAAAATTAATAACAATTAATATGAATATTTAAAGATTGTTCCATTGAAATTCATTGGAGAGCGCCAGGTAGCGAGAGGTCATACCTGTCGCTGTTCAAGGTCGGACGCTGGCGCTGTGGGCTGAGGCTGGAATAATGATGAATGAGTGGCTATATGGCGCTATCTCAGTCGCTAAGCAGGATTGGCTTGATAAATGTGTGATTGTGGTGGGGAGCCGGCGTTCTCGTGGCGGGCCCGTCATTACCGGCCGCTCACCAGTCGCTACCTGTCCCTATTCCTTCATAAATAAGGGCCTAGGACTGATGAGCTGCAGGAGCCAAAAGTCAGTGCACCTTTGTTTTTTTTGGGGTGTCAATTCCTTTAATGTGGACCAAAACCCGTATTTTGATTATCCCAGGTTTTGGTTCTTTTCTTTGCAGCATTCTGATTTGGCATGCCACACTATGTGAAACTGATCGTCGTTAAAAACTCAGCTTTCTGGTGGTTCCATGGGCTCTTGTCCAATCAGAACTGTATGGTGTGCATATTAATACTACTCTGTATAGAGATAAGGGAGTGTTTGCACCCCCAGTATCCCTGCCATCTGCGGCTCACTCCAGCACTCAGCTTATTTGATGGCCGGGGCGGGGAGTGTGGTTGTAGGCTGCGCATGCACCCAAGGGCTTTCACACAGCAGGACATTCCAAATCTGGATGGTGCAGGGATAGGGAAGCGGGCCCTGGGTGCCTGAAAGCCCAGCTACTTCTCTGGTTAATGGAGTGGACATGGCCAGTTGGAGGGGCAGCCGTTGGTTCCCTATGCCCATGTGTAAACAGTGGATTACCATGGTAGTATTAACACTCAGTGAGTATTTCATACTGGAGTAGGAAGGAAGCATGCCCAAATACATTTTTATATAATATACAATATAAAATGATATAATATTTATAATCTACAGCTCGTGTAAGACTTGTGTAAGAGTCATCCTGAACTGGGCCTTACACATACTGTACATCATTATTTCATGCTGTACAAGGAGGTTACAAGAGCTGGGAATCATTTACAAATGTCTATTGACTAGCGATGGATGAATTGACCAGAATATTGTCAGATCTGTGAATCATGACTGTTTTTCCTGGTAGTGGGTGCAGATTTGTCTGTCTAAAATGAAATACACAGCTAACGGATCCAAAAAGCAGAACACATAGCTGCACGATTTCTGGCAAAGCGTGTGAATTACTATACCGATATTAAAGAGAATGTTCTGCAGAAATCCTCCATTATGCTTTCTGCCAAATCTATTGCTGTCATAATATATGTGATATATATTTAAAATCATCACTGTGATTGTTGTAAAATAGGAAAATTCTTTTAACATATGCATTTGAAGAGAAAAAAGGGATTTGGGATGCTCTAATGTTTGAAACCCCCAGGTCAGCATTTAATACTTACCTCTTCTCCGCATGCGTGGGCTCGCGTACAGTCAGAGCCATTTTCAGTGAATATTTAATGTTTTGAAAAAGGCTCTGTTTACACCAGGAGAAGGGCCTATTTAAATGGTGTGGGGCAGGAACACGCCCACAGCCCAAAGCTGCAGGGATGCGGCCGCCAGATGTTTACATTGCCGAGGGCGCAAGAAAGCAGGTGAGTTATTGGTGCACAGGGGGGGGCCTCAAACATGGGGCCTCGGGATGCCCTGTGGGAAGACCAGCGGTCTCATCAACTCTGTGCCAGGAAGGGTCCTGGTTCATTGAGACACTAATCTATCCCAACTTCCTCCCTCACACCATCAGTGAGTCCTGCATTGGAGAGATACATTTTCCTATCAGAGCTCCATCAGATGATGGACAGGAAACAGCTGTGCATACTTGCCATAGCCACACCTCATCCGTTGGGAGACATGTGCCATTACAGTGCACAGCTATTTCCTGTCCCCAATAATATAGAGTTTCCATGACCTGCAGGAGCTCTAAATGGAGGCACAACCCAAATCAGGATCACTATCAGGCTGATTCATCACTAACGCAAGGTAGCGACAGACGAGCGTCTGTAGCAGGAATTTTCAGAGCGCCCGCTAGTAGTCGCTGTGCTCGGCCGTGGGTCGCTAGTTCTTATCAGCAATGATGAATTGTGAGGATTCGCTATTTGACCAGTACAGAGCTGCATGCGAGCGCTTGTTAGCGACTCGTCAGTGCGACCGACTCACACCATATTCATTAAAAAAACAGCCTCACAAAACTCTGGCGCTGAAAAATGCTTCTCTGAAGCCCAGAGCGCCGGAGGCTATGTGTTTAAAGTCTGTTTTTCAGCATGTATCCACTAGTAACAAAGCGAAAACATATAGAATTACACTGTAATAACATTGTTACATGAACACTTTAATGCCAGACCTGTAATGTCATTTCTGCAGAAATATATAAAACATGAAAAATTTTTGAAAATTTTCAAAGCCATGAGGTCACAACATTATTTGAGATAAAAAAAAAAATGTATGGGAGAGCGACAGGTAGCGAGAGGTCATGCATGGCGCTGTGCAAGGCTGAACCCCGGAGCTGTTCGCTGAGGCTGGGATAATGATGAATCGGACGCTACATGGCGTTATCCCAGTCGCTCAACAGATTCTGCTTGATAAATGTGTAATTGCATGCTGTGTCTGGCGTTCACCTGTCGCTACCTGTCATTTACAAGGCACTACCTGACGCTATCCCTTCTTAAATAAGGGCCTAAGTAAGAGGAGGTGATTGTTAAAAGGAAGTCAGTTCTGAGGCCCACTTTGAGCTGTTGTAATGTAACAGTTGGAGGCTTTTCCTCCCACATAAGAGATTCTGCCTGATAATGGCCCACATCTAACTAAATCCAGCATCCCTATTTTTACACCACCAATCACCATGGCATTATATAAATACAAAAGATAAGTAATTACCGTAAAACACTTAAGACATTAAATGTGTATACAACCTTGTTCCTTCAAGATGAATTTGGCTCCTTTCCTAGCTATTAACCCACTATTTATTTCCTTATATTTTATACATTTATTTTAACATTTCTGATGTAAAATACATGTTTATAGCCATGTAATTAGGACCAGATGGCCACACGGAACTGCAGACAAAGGCCTGAAACACCATTACTTGTGTGACAATAGAAATAGTCAGTAACAAATGGCCCCTGTTTTCCAGGTAACGGCACAATTACAGTAATGGCCGACCATGTAACCATTTTGAAGGTCAGTAAACACTAACTATCAGGGTCTGATTTAATTAGTGGATAAGTAGATGCTTAGCACCAGGGATTCTGCCTTGCTCACCTCCAATGACAGAACGTTTTATTAGAATGTAGCCATCCATGTATGTACATCCCAAACAGAAAACATGGACGGAGCTCATTTGTTCTTGTTCTATGTCCTTTCCATTTAAGCTGTCAATGCCAGTTAAGGTTTACATTTTTTTGTATTTTTTGTTTTGGTGCTTCAATTTTAAAGTGGAACTACACTCGCAGGTACACGGGTAAAGCCTGTGCCTAATGTACAGGAGCTATCCCTAATTTTCCTCACCCTCTTCAGCCTCCCAGTGCCACTGTCAGGTTTATTTTAGAGTAAATAGGGTGTACCAATCCATCTTACCAGGCCCTAGGGCCAATAGCACATATACTGCAGCTTAAAGCGGACCTTCACTCTGAATAAGAGTCTATCTTATATGTTTCCCACACCCTGCACATACAAAAATCATTCTACCTGCATCTACTGCATGTTATGAGCTTTTATACATCCAAGATGGCCACTCATGGAACATCAGGCAGCCTGCAAACAGGAAGTGCCTTCTGACTGTGCTGCTCTGCATTCTGGGATTGCTGACCTTTTCCTGACCCCAGCTCTGCTCTGTCTGAGCAAAGCACAGCTATAACACACCCCCTATACTTTATCCCGCTCTCCTCTCCTCGGTAAGTGTGATGCTTCTGAGTCAGGATGGCAGCGCCCGTATCCTAAAGTCCTGAACAGAGTTGCAGCCCAGTGGAGGAAAGAATAATAAGTAAGTTGCTAAAAACTTAAAATATATTAACTTTAGATGCTGAGGAATCGTTTTTTAAGGGTTTGGGCTTTTCAATAAATGATGGTGAAGGTCCGGTTTAAGGTTTCTTTAGATGCATACATAACCATGCTGTGAACACACCTGCCATGGTGCCACCTATCACTGGCAATCTGGGGACCTCAGTCCTCTCCACCACTGCTTGAGGCCTCCTCCCTGTGGCTTAATGGATGCTGCTAGCTTGTTACTGGTGCTCCCTCTAAACAGGACAGGGGAAACAAGCTACCAGCATCTTTGTTCCAGCCCTCGGAGTCCAAATTCCTGGCCTGGGCCAGGGTAGAAAAAGGCTTATCCAACCCAGATGGGTCCCACCACTGCTGATCCTGGCCCCGTCTTTGCTGTCCAGGATCTTGCTGCTGTGCATTGGAAGCTGCTTCTGGGGCTGTAAGCAGGAGTCTGATGTTTTCCAGATACAGGCATACCGCCCTGGCATCTGCCTACACCTAGTGATGACCACAATGAAAAGGCTGATATAGCAAATGGTGGAGGCCCAGGGGCATACACCCCTTCAGCTCTGCATGTAATCCAAACCTACACAGAGGAGCTGTGGGGGACACAATGTGAGTATAGGCTTTTTTTGTTTCCAGCTGGACAATATCTTTAAACCTTCAGCATCATTTAATGAAAAGCCCAAACCCTTTAAAAACTATTCCTCAGCAACCAAAATTAATATCATTTATGTTTTTAGTTACTCACTTATTATTCTTTCCCCCACTGGGCTGAAACTCTATTCAGTACTCGAGGATAGGGATGCTGCCATCTTGCCTCAGAAGCGTCACATACTGAGGAGAGGGGTCAAAAGTGCAGGGGACGGGGTTATAGCTGTGCTTTGCAGAGCAGAGCTGGGGTCAGGAAAAGGAAAGCAATCCCAAAATGCAAAGCAGCATAGCAGAAGACACTTCCTGTTTGCAGGCAACCTGACACCCCGTGTGCCGCCATCTTGGATGTTTAAAGGGTCACAAAACAGTAGATACAGCTAGGATGATTTTTAATGTGAGCAATCTGTATGTACAGGGTGGGGGAAACATATTGGACTCTTATTCAGGGTGAAGGTCCTGTTTAAGCTTTAAAAAATGCCACAGTTTTCATATTCTGAAAGCATTTGTCACTTCCTCTATTGAACATTTGCCATGGAGCAATCTGTGAGCCCAGAGATAAAAGCAGAACGTTAATATGCAAATCTCTCCTGCAGGATTTTTAAACTGCCATTTTCTGTCTTCTGTCTCAAAGTAGATTGTTTAGATTGTGCTATACAAATTGTAACAGATGATCATTGATTTGAATCTGCCTTCTAGTTAAGTCATTTTTTTTTACTTCTCTGATCTGATGATCTGATCAACTTTACAATTGATATTAGTATAGTATCTCTTCACAGCCTCTAAGAACTAATATCTTTAAAGTGGACCAACACCCAGGGGGGATCAGATCCCTCCCTGTGGGGCATCCGAAATCGGGATGTCCCGCGGGGTGAAACCCCCCAGGAAGCCCACAATCCTACCTTTTCCACGTTCCAGCCGCGCATGCGCCTCCGCCGCCGCCGCCTCCTGCGCGTCCCTCTAGCAGGGTGCGCTCCCGCACCGGACTTTGTGAATGGCCGGCGCGGGTGCGCTCCCTGTAAGAGGGAAGCGAGGGAGGCAGCGGCAGACGCGCTCTGCTTGTCCGGCGCCGCCTCTCGCTTGTCCGCCGGCGGGGATTGGCTGCAGCGGTCACGTGGGAGCGGGGAGAGGTGAGTTTTCGGGGCTTTCTGGGGGGTTTCACACAGCGGGGCACCCCCGATCCCCCGAAGTGGACCAAAACCCAGGATAGTCAAAATCCTGGGTGTTGGTCCACTTTAAAGAAAATAAACACACCAAATGCACACACCAAATAAACCTATTTGATTAAAAGTGTTTTTCTCTCTCTTATTTAAATAGGAGACAAAAAGCTTAATCAGCCATTGCATACAACATTACCATGAAGTGAATCACTAAACAAAGAGATTATTCATGTAGTTTCATTCCAGATAAATATATAACTTTGAATTTTAAAAATGAGTACTATCAGCTGTGATAGTATTATGCTATTAGAATGCCTTATGGCATACGTGACTAAGGGCCTTATTCATGAAGGGATAGCGCCAGGTAGTGCCTAGTAAATGAGAGGTAGTGACAGGTAGAATCAGGTGAACGCCGGACACGGCACGCAATTACACATTTATCAAGCAGAATCTGTTGAGCGACTGGGATAACGCCATGTAGCGCCCGATTCATCATTATCCCAGCCTCAGCGTACAGCGCCGACTTTCAGCCTTGCAGTGCGCCACGTCTTACCTCTCGCTACCTGTCGCTCTCCCATACATTTCATTGGACGTTCTTTTTATTTCTCTTTAAACAGGGGGTTTTTATTAAAAATATAAAATAGGAAAATATTTTTCATTTTTTATATATTTATGCAGAATTGCCATTACAGGTCTGGCATTAATGTGTTCATGTTACAATGTTATTACAATGTAATTCCATATGTTTTTGCTTTGTTACTGGTGGATACATGGTAAAAAACAACCATTAATCACACAGCCACCGGCGCTCTGGGCTACAGCAAAGCATTTTTGAGCGTTGGAGGTGTGTGAGGCTGTTTTTTTTATGAATATGTTGTGAGTCGGTCGCACTGACCAGTCGCTAACATGCGCTCCCATACAACGCTGTACTGGTCATATAGCCACTCCCCACAATGTATTCATCATTGCTGCACAGCGACTGAGTCGCTATGAACTAGCGACCCACGGGCGAGCACAGCGACTACTAGCGGGCGCTTTGAAATGGCTGCTACAAACGCTCTGTCGCTATCTGGTGTTAGTGATGAATCAGCCTGCCCATGTTAATTTAACTGGTTAGTTTCATTACCACAAAAATGGATCTGTAGGACATGACCCCACTCTGACATGACCTACAGTACAGTTTCAAGGGGTTGCCCAGGCAAGTGTAAAAAAAAAATCATTGTTTGCTTACATGCCGTGCAGAGAATTCATACTAATGTGCTGCTGAATAAAGTTGCTTGAGCTGAGGTGTGGAGGCTGATTTAATACTAGTTCCAAGCATCGCCATGTGAGCGCCTGTATAGCGACACTTAGAGCGACCGCTAGTAGCTGTAAGCGGGTGTCGGGCGCTATAACCTAGCTTAGTGGGTGGACAAGTGGTACTATCCTGTCCAGCATTGATGAATGTGATGTCTGGTGGGCACTGTAGAAGCGCTCTCCCTGATTTGCTAGGTGGTGTTCCAAGGTCATAGCGCCCAAGGCTACGCTACATCTAACAACAGCACAATGCTGCAGAAAGCGATAGGTAGCGCCAGTTAAATTGTCCAGCACTCTGTGCTGAAGCCCGTATTCATGAAAAATCTACACACAACCAGCGTCGGTGCTCTAAAGCTGGGCGTTCTAGCGTTGAACGACAGACGCTGTGTGAAAAAAGTTTGTTTCTCAACACATATACACACCAGCACCAGAGCGAAAACCTATGGAATAACATTGTTTTACCACTGTGACAGTGATACTGCAATGGCAGACCTGCACATACAATTCTGCATAAATAAATTAAAAAAAAAAACAATAAAAGTGTTTGGTTGCTGGGCAGGAGAGGCCACACAATGATTTGAGCCAAAATTTTTGAAGTTTACTATAGCAAAACGCTATTTAAACACAACCAAATGAAACCATTGAAATGTATGTATGAGTGCTACTGAGCGACAGGTACTACATGGTGCTCCTGAACCTAGAGCGCCGGCGCTATAAACTGAGCCGCCAGGATTAATACATGTGATGCTCCATGGCGTTGTTAGAGGTGCTCACCAGATTTGCTTTCTTAAATGTGGTTTTCACATACAGTGCCCAGCATTCACCCGATGCCACGTGCCGCTACGTGGCACTACCTGGCGCTAGCGTTTCTTTAATAACCCCCTTAGCCTTCTTTGTACAACCCAGGATTTTAATCATGCATGATCAGCTTTTGTCATCCTGAGAGGTTGACCTATCCCCACCCCCTTAAACATAGAAACATAGAAACATAGAAGGTTGACGGCAGAAGGAGACCATACGGTCCATCTAGTCTGCCCTTAAACATCCAACTATTTGAAGCACACCATTTCTGTGTCTGCAGGGGGAATAGTTACTTTTAGCTTTGCCTGTCCATCTTTTTCTGTGCTCCTTTATGCACTGCAATATTTACATCAGCAAAAAAAAAAAAACGCTCAAATTATATTCTATTGTAGTTTTAACTACACAGTCTGAAACATAGAGCCAGACCACTTATTCATAGACACTTGGAACAATCCCAAGTTGCTTTTCACATAAACATTTCTGGCCGTATAACAGGAGAGTAGAAATCTAACCGTCAGTGAGGTAGGACACTTATGCTTTGATTTTATGGTCTTCCTTTACAGTTTCTTTAAACCAGACCTTCACCCTTAATAGGAGCATATCTTATATGTTTCCCCCACCCTGTGCATACAGATTGCTCACATTAAAAAAGACCCCTGGGTTGCCCTCCTGCACTGCAAGCCCCAGGAGCTCACTGGCAAACAGCACAGACTTTTTTTCTACCTTCTCCTGGTGGCTAAACAGGCCATAGCCAGAGCGTGGAAAAAAGCAATTTACCCCAATCTCTGAGGTGTCGGCCAGAATGAACTGGTTCCTCATCAACGAAAGGCTATCTAGTATTCTGACCGACACCCATGACAAATTCCTTTCGATATGGGAGCCCTGGATGAGATCTGCTTGGCCTGATGAACCCCCATGGAGGCTGTAGCAACCATGCATGTTGGGTGGTGGAGTGCGGGAGCCCCTTGACCCTTCTCCCCCCCCTGACCTCCCCTCCCCCCCTCCAACTTTTCCCCTCCCCCCCCAGTTCTTTGTTTCTCCTCTGTTTAGACTACGATCCCAAAAGGCTTTCATTAACCCTTTCCCGTCAACGCGCTTGACCAAGTCTGCAAATCCTGTGGGCTCACTTGGGTCGGTGCGGATCGTGGGGGCTGGGACCCCCCCGACCTGCATGGCCCTAGGATGGATATAAACATGTCCCAGGTCAAGTGGGTCGTGCGAAGACGTTGAATGTTCTTTACGTTGTCATTTGCTTCCTCGCTTTGTATGCATTGTAAATGATTAAAACATCAACACGATCTATGTATAATCTTATGCAATTTAGAATGTTAGCTTTTTCTTCACCTCCCCTGTGCGGGATGGCAATATAATGCATAAGCTCCAAATATCTTTAATGTTGAAAACCCAAAGCTTTAATAAAAATATTGAAACAAAAAAAAAAATCATCCTACCTGCATCTACTGCATTTTCTGAGCCTTTAAATATCCAAGATGGCGGCTCATGGATTCTCAGAGACAGGAAGTGTCTTCTGAGTATGCCACTCGTCATTCTGGGATTGCTGTCCTTTACCTGACCCAAGCACTGCTATAACCCCAGCCCCTGCACTTCCCTCCTCTTCTACTCAGTATGTGATGCTTCTAAGGCAAGACGGCAGCGCCTGTATCCTGAGCAGAGTTTTAGCCCAGTGGGGAAAAGAATAATAATTGACTAAAAATGTTAAATATATTAATTTTAGATGCTGGGGAATAGTTTTTTAAATGTTTGGGCTTTTCATTAAATGATAATGAAGGCCTGGTTTATGTCATTCCTGAAGATCGATATTAACAACAACCCATTTTAATTCAAGTATGATCCTTTAAAGAAAATCCCTATAGAAAAGGTTGTATCGTGTATATGATACACTTTTGGTTGACGAAGATAATTGCACCTTGGACATATATTTCATCATCAAACTTCTTAAAAAACTTTTAAGGAAAAGAAGACACATTAATGAGTGTTAAAACAGAACAAAACCCACCAGCGACCGTCCTGGAATCCTAAAGATTTCAGGGCTGGCTCCTGATTTTCCCACGGGGCATCCCGAATCAGGATGCCCTGCTCTGTCAAACCCCCCCAGGAAGCCCGTACACACTCACCTTTCATTGGATGCATCCACGGGCTCTCATCAAATGAGAGTCGCCCACTAAACTGACATAATTCAGCTCTCATTGTTTTGAATGGGGGAGCGTGCCTTGCCGTATCCTCTGCATCCTCTGAATCCCCGGCATGGTGCGTGCACTCCCCCCCCCCCCCAGCCATTTAGATAGTCAATGAGGGCCATTTGCCAAAAAACATAAACATAGCAAACAGCTCTCATTGGCCAAGCGCATAGGCTGTTGGACCAAGGAAAGGTGAGTTTCACTGGGTGAACAGGAGGGTCTCACACAGAGGGGCATCCCAAATCAGGATGCCCCTGGGGAACGTGACAAGACAACATCCTGGGCTTTGTTCTGCTTTAAGGAGCTTCTGGAGAGCGCCCTTGGGCTAAAAATTTATTTTATATATACAGACTAAGAATAACATGATTTACCCATGATACTTAACAGTAAGGAAAGCCATGTAAATAATCTCGTTGTGTATGTTGGGCTATGATAACCCATAAGAGACCACTGGCGGTTAAATTGCTGGGGAATAACTTACAATAATTTCACATCCAATCCATTTGTGGAAGTTCTGGCACTCCCATGTCTTATTTTCCATAAAGCAATACATTATATCACCAGCCTTGTGCTGAGAATCAGTGGTAAATCCTGTTATTCTTGGCTTGATTCATTTCACTTCATCCCGGATAGCGGCTAGATCTGAGTTAAATCATCCAGCATGCTACCCGCCAGTGCTTGCAGGTGACACGCCAGCCAAAACAATCTTTAAACTGGTATAAGGTTCACTTGGACCAAAAAAGAACTCACCTTTCTTTGTCTTCCTCTGCCAAGTGTCATCCTCTATTCAGAGGCCTCCTTCCTGAGGGTCCGCCAGTGAAGGAACCTTATATACCACAGAGGAGCAGCCTCTGTTCAATCCTCCATGTCCCTCCATTCTCGTGGCATTATTATTCACATGGGGGATTCGACCAAGAGGCTGATTCATCATTAGCGGCAGGTAGCGACAGATGAGCGTCTGTAGCAGGCATTTTCAGAGCGCCCGCTAATAGTCGCAGTGCTCGGCCGTGAGTCGCTACTTTATAGCGACTCAGTCGCTGTTCAGTAATGTTGAATACATTGTGAGAAGTCGCTATTTCACCAGTACAGCGCTGTATGGGAGCGCATGTTAGCAGCTGCTCAGAGGAACCGACTCACACCATATTCAGGAAAAAAACTGCCTCACAAATCTCTGGCGCTGAAAAATGCTTATCTGAAGCCCAGAGCGCAGGAGGCGGTGTGTTTTCAAGCATCTATCAACTAGTAACAAAGCGAAAACATATGGAATTACATTGTAACAACATTGTAACATGAACACTTTAATGCCAGACCTGTAATGTCATTTCTTAGGAAATATATAAAAAATGAAAAAATTATGAAAAAACTGCTATTTCAATGCCAGAAGAGGTCAAATAATTATTTGTGGTTTAAAAAAAAAAAAAAAAAAAAAAAAAAACAGTTTAAAGAGAAGAAAAGGATCGTCCATTGAAATGTATGGGAGAGCGACAGGTAGTGAGAGGTCATACCTGGCGCTGTGCAAGGCTGAACGCTGGCGCTGTTCGCTGAGGCTGTGAAAATTATGAATCAGACGCTACATGGCGCTATCCCAGTCGCTAAACAGATTCTGGTTGATAAATGTGTAATTGCGTGCCGTGTCTGGCATTCACCAGTCGCTACCTGTCGCTACCTGTCATTAACCAGCCACTACCTGACGCTATCCCTTCTTAAATAAGGGCCCAAGACTCCTCCACTGTGGTACAGCGGCCCGGGACTAGCTTGATCGGGCACTAAGGAAGGAGGGAGGACCTGGGTCCCCTTCAGTACAGGAGATGGTGGAGTAGCTGCAAAAGCTGCTCGCAATCACCACATTACCAGTGCCAGACCAGGAGGAAGCCACCAAACCAGCAGACCTGAAGAGAGGATGTTGCCTTGTGGGATACAGTAAGAGGAAGCATTTGAGTGGTGAGTTATTTTTTTGTAATGTATTTATTATTTTCTGTGAACTGGTAAGAGGTCCAAAAGTATAGCCGTATACCAGTTCCCATGTTGTGGTGACCAAAGCTATTGCATATGGCATTCAGGAGTATGAATGCCAGATGCTAGTGACTATCTGAACAGTAATGTTTCCTGGTCATGTACTGCGTTTACCAGAATGTTGTTTCTGGTAAAATGTAATACATTATATCGCCAGCCTTGTGCAGATGCAGAACGCTCCAAGGACAAATGTCGGCCTTCTGCTAAGAATCAGGGGTAAATCCTATTATTCTTGGCCTGATTCAGTTCACTTCATCCCGGATAGCGGCTAGATCTGACTCAAATCATCCGGAGGGTTTCTGAACTGTAATGTTCCCTGGTCATCTACTGCGTTTACCACAATGTTGTTTCAGTTAAAATATAACTCTAAGCTGAGAATGATCTACCAACTTTACCCTTAAAGGCTGTCAGTCAGTGGTTTTAGGTCAATTTTACATCCTGTTGACATCAAGAACTGGGCAGGTGACTGTATAACTCTTTACCCCAGTAACGCCTGCTGAGCCCACTCCAGAACTAAAGCTCTCCAACATTACGAAAATGATGGAGATCCAAGACTGCAGAGATTTAATGGTGCAGTTCCAAACTTCATGTATGAACTTTATAAGCAGTCTCCTGAAATATCTGTCTTTAGTGTAATGAGATAGAAACATGATCCAAGTACCACATATCTATCAACATAAAAGAAGCATAGGATAAAAGCAGGTTGTGAGGTAGATCTGTAGTTCATATGTTGCAGAAAACAAGGCAGCACAGTTCTTATACCTTTAGTTTATTAGGAACATAAACTGCTGCCTCCATAGAGATGCTATTGTTTGTAATGGGATCCCCCTTAGTGGTGTAAGTGCAGTTACAGTTTAGCCACATCCTGACTTATTTTACAAACCTAGACCTGGATAGCAGAAAATCCACAAACTTCATATTTGTATACTCTAGGTAAAGGAGACAACATGATTTCACTGTCCATATAGGAAACAGCTCCTTTTAAAAAATGATTTGTAACACTAATCTGACCTGTATGGCTTAGCTAGAGCATATCTCTTAGACATGCATATTGCCATCCAAAGTTATATTCTATTTCTATTAACAAATCCAGTTAAAACATCACAGAAGCTTTCAAACAAACAAGTGGTAATACATTGCTCAGTCACAATGGAGACCTGTTGCAGTGAGCTCAGAGACGAGGCTGCTCAGTAAAATGAATGCTGCCTTATATGAATGTCAAGCAAGGGATTATTAGTCAAAGTACCAAATCTTTCCACTAGAATTTCAATGCTTAATCCAACCATCTGTCGACCAGTTGTGTTACAAAATTATGATTCGGACAATTGCTTTGAAAACAAAAACCTTCGTCGTATTGTAGCTCCATTTATCTTCTGCTCACATTATCCTCTGAGTTACATTACATCTCCTTTTTGTACCACAAAGAATGTGACACTTGCTGCCGGCAAAGCAAACATTTTCCTTTCAGTATGTTCAAGACCAACCATATCCCACTTATTCCTTTTAATCACTTCATGGGAATAATAGAGGAAAAGCTATTATTTATTCCAGCACTTACATAATTACTTTTAGAAACCATTGACACAGAATCGGCAAATGTAACGGCCTCATGCTTCATATTATCATACATTATATCTGGAGCTGACTCATTCTCGGGGAGGGGAAAAATGCCTCCAGAAAATGCTGTAGTGATTTGTTTTGAGCATCGATGTTAATTTTGTCACATGTCTGGGATGCTATCAAAGGTACATTTTCTTTATCGGAATATGATGGACCTGCCTGTCCATCTCTCCAGCTCCAGCAGCCTAATAGAGACAAGATGTGTCATTAGATTTAATATCAAATATTCATCAGCCCATCTATTTTTCAGGTGCATGAGTTAAACAGAATAAGGGCTTCACAAAAGAAGAGCAGCCATCTCTTGAAAAAGGATAGGAACAGGATAGGCTTCATCATCGCAAAGTTTAATTGGAATACAGTGTTAAGTAGAGTTTTAATTAAGACAGCAATCTTTTTTTCTGGATCTGTTTGTATTGATGCAGTACTGATGTATGATCCACGGTATCATAAAAAAAAAATATTCTGAAATAACTAAAAATGGGCAAAGAACAAATTTGGGTTTTTGGGCTAGGTAACAGGAAAAAAACATAAAAGTACAGTATATAAATACCAGATATAAAGTCAGGCACCAAAGCAGATTTGTTGCACACATCAATTATCAGGAGATCAATTATTGACTCTATAACAAGCTATTTAACATTTCAAATGCACCAGAATCAAGACTGGTAACTGCTGGTTGTTATTGACATGCTTCTCCCATTCATCTCCTCTAGATATGGGCTACATGGATGGGAATCAGGCTGTCATGATGAGGACCTGCAACATTCCAGCTAGCCTACTTTCAGCAAATCTTAAGCATTCTGCCAGCAGTCACACGCTCCCATTCACAAAAAGCAACCGGAGGAATGACAGTCCTAGTTATCCAACGTGCACCTTTACAATGCCGCCAGGACAATGACAAGCTGCCTATGCTTAGCAGTTAGGAGAGAGTTTATAGAACATATAATAAGCCTAATGCTTTTATGTTAGAATCTATACAGATGCTGCTATCCTTTTCTTGACATATATACATTTCTAGAAGTACACAATATTTTTAGTAGTTTCTTTGCTGCGTTAACTAGTTAAGTTATGCATGTCATGTTAAGGATTGTTACGTCTATACCCAACTAGAGCCAAGCTCATGCACACATGCCCCTTTCCGGTGTCTTTGATTTCCTTACCTCTTTAAGTTCCTTAGCTACATCCTTCAAGTCTCCCAGGACTAATTCTAAATCATCCACAATAGTCTTGATCTGTTCTTTCACCTTTGCTTTGGCGGATGGCCCCTCTGTCGGCGAGAATGACCCCTTAGACTTTGCTGACATGCTGCAGTCCAACTCAAGGGAGCTTTAGAAGAGGGTGACCGGCTGCAGCCCTCTCTGAGCGGCTGTTACCCCACATTTTCTTTCTCAGATCTCCCTCTTTCTCCTCTTTTTCCTCTCCCTGTTTACACGGTGCCATGAACTCCACGCAACTGCTCAGGGAATGGGTTGCAGACGAGCGGCGACTGCCGAGCAGTGCTTGCGTCACTGGCTAAATCAAGGCTAGAAAAAAGTGAAAAACCCCCAAAGTTCACCTCCCGACACGAGACACCCTGTTCCAGCAACATCTAAATCTCCATTTACTTTTAATGGGAGGCAGTCACATCCTCTGGAGGGAGATGTGTGTGCTACTCTATACACAGCAGCACGCCTACTGCTTGTTACTTGTGCTTCACACAATCTCTCTGCTCTGCTCTACGCGTCTGCATTACCGTATTGCTCCTGCTAATGCCGCACTGCCATGGCTATGCATTACCAAAGGGACCACTAATAACAAGAGTATTTTCCCCCTGTCACTCACAAAAAGCACGCATTATAATTTATATGCAATGAAGGAAAACATAGAAAACACATGACAAAAAAGAAGCGCCACGCCGGCATATTTTATAGCACATCAATAAAGAACATAAATCATTTGTCATTTTTGCGATTTGTCCTCTCTAGTTCAATCTCCCCGTAGCTGATGGCTTGGGATAGTTCATTAGCTTAGGTAGGAAAACATAGTTGTCTTGTATGCTGAATGGAGTCAAGCTGCAGGAGTGGAAGATGTCAGTAGAAAATAATCCCTGGGGGGGGAGGACTGAAGGGTCAGTAATATGGAAAAGATGCAAGGCTTTCATTTTCTTTTTTAGACAGAAAGATGAATACATGAAAAGAAAGAACGCATGTGTCTATGGTCATATTTATAACTCCTTGTTTATCACATTCATATATGAGTCAAATAACAATTGCTTTAGATTACTGTTATAACCTGACATTTATTTGTCTAAAAAGGGAGGATATGGCATTGATTCAATAAACTTTCCTTAAAGGAGCACTATCGCGGAAAAATGGCCCAATGATAAAAATCCATATAAATATGTTGGTGGGAGGAGTGGTCACTATTACACCCGACATTAAGAAATATCCAGCCAGGTTTGTTTCTTTTATTTTAATGAATGGAAGAGCAAATCAGGGGTGACAGGTTCTGTCACCCTTCATGGACTAAACCTGTAACCCCTGGAATTTGTTCCTATAATGTGAGAATAAACCACAAGCTTGGCAAGAGTTTTATTCAGTTCGGGTGTATAAGTACCCCCCCCCCCCCCCCCCCATTATCCAATGTGTTTATATGGATTTTTAAACCGGACCTTCACCCTGATTTAATGAAAAGCCCAAACTCTTAAAAAACAATTCCTCAGCATCTAAAATTAATATATTATACATGTTTAGTCACTAATTTATTATACTTTCCCCCACTGGGCTGCAACTCTGTTCGGGAATTTAGGATACGGGCGCCGCCATCTTGACTCAGAAGCATCACACTTACTGAGGAGAGGAGAGTGGGATAAGGTACAGGGGGGTGGGTTATAGCTGTGCTTTGCTCAGACAGAGCAGAGCTGGGGTCAGGGAAAGGTCAGCAGTCCCAGAATGCAGAGCAGCACAGTCACTTCCTGTTTGCAGGCACTTCCTGTTTGCAGGCTGCCTGCAAAAATGGCAGCTTCCATAAGCCGCCATCTTGGATGTTTAAAGGCTTATAAAATGCAGTAGATGCAGGTAGGATGATTTTTAATGTGAGCAATCTGTATGTACAGGGTGTGGGAAACATATAAGATAGACTCTTATTTAGAGTGAAGGTCCGCTTTAACATTACACAATTTTGTAATAGTGCTACTTTAAAGGAAAACACCCTTTTTGTCAGGTTTTTGATGTTCTGTTTTATTGTTTTCCTCTTTTGGAATGTAAAATAAACATGCGTGTTAGCAATATGACCACAGACCTGTGAT
This sequence comes from Gastrophryne carolinensis, assembly GCA_027917425.1. Taxonomy (NCBI): domain Eukaryota; kingdom Metazoa; phylum Chordata; class Amphibia; order Anura; family Microhylidae; genus Gastrophryne; species Gastrophryne carolinensis. Next base: position 528,380,244 of record CM051234.1, read on the forward strand.
TTACTTATCAACATGCTGTTTCCAAGTTTCTTATATTTCCATGTGTCTGTGTTGCTATAGTGGAAGTGGCTTTACTAGCCTTGAGTAAAACTTAGTTTAGTTTTTGACACACACAAGATTCTCATATCCCCTCATCTGAAGTTGAATTAGGCAGGAGGAGGTAAACCTGTAAGCTCAGGGATGTGAAGCATTGCCTCTGCCTCAGCCAATCAGATGATTATCAAGCCAGAGTCAGGAAGTCTCTGCCAGGTAAACCAAACACACCAATTGGTGTACGTTGCTAAGGTAAAAGCATTGTTGCTAGAAAACACAAATAGAAACAAAAAAACAGATCAGCTTGAGGATATCATTTTATCACATGATAATAAACACTTTTAAAAATGTCATCCAAATTGGAATTACCCCTCAAAATAGCTTTGAAAAAACTTTTGATCCTTTTTTGTCATCCCAAATGAGATGCCCTGCTGTGTGAAACCCCCACAGGATGCCACAAAACTCACCTTTACTGGTGGCTCCCACGCGATGAAAACAATCGTGGCCGCATCCCTAGCATCTGTTGGCTGAGGCGCACACCCGCACCAACTGCTGAGCTCTGTTTGTAAACTGATTAGTTCTGTGTCTGCATTTCTGTCTGGACACTAATTACTTTACTTGTGCATCTGTTTGGAGAGCTGCAAAACCTGTCCTGTCTGTCTAATACAGAGATGCCGACCTTGTAGACCAGTTTGCAGGATGATGGGTGTGGTTTAGGGCATGGCTTATTCACTGGATTTTGAGGAACAAATATTTGTCACCACCATAGCAACTTTCTGGTATATAAGGGTTTAAAATACATAATAGAGGCACCTTGGCATGGTGGTGCAGCTTAGCATACTTCTGCAGATGTGTGTGACCGAGCCTCTGTTTTTACCAGATTTAGAGACAGATTATAGGTTGGTCTGCAAGCTAACAGGGTTGAGTGCTGCGGCTCCTTTAAGTCTTTAGTAACCTAACTGCCCTACTGACTTGCACCTCCCAGGTTAATTATAAAATGGTCTGAGCAGCTGCCACTCCCCCTTTGTTCATTTTGAATTTGTGCAAGCACATGGGGTGTGGGGTCTAGGCTGTATTGCAAGGTCTTGACCCTTCCACCCCATGGCTTGCACATGAGGTTTAGGGCAACCTCAGGTAAGCTGCTCCCTTTTTATCTCTTGCATTGTATGTCCCAAGTGGGGCTCTCATAGATTAGAGTTAGGACTGCACCCCACAGAGGCACCTTGGCGCTTGGTGGTGTAGCTTAGCATACTTCTGCAGATGTGTGTGACCGAGCCTCTGTTTTTACCAGATTTAGAGACAGATTATAGGTTGGTCTGCAAGCTAACAGGGTTGAGTTCTGTGGCTCCTTTAAGTCTTTAAAATACATAATGCTTACATAATAATTCTGGCCTTACTCTACACAGAGGCAGCCAATAGTGAGGGGCTGATGGCCAGCCAATCATTTAGTGGTGTGGTAGCCATTAGCGTTTGCTTTGATGAATCAGTGGAGAGTGGGAAGAAATTAATGTTTTGCTGGGTGAAATCATAATTTCAATGGATGACAGGGTGAGTGGGGGGTTAAAACCGTGTGACTTTGCATCTCTGCAAGCAGCGTGCTCAACAGTCACCACACTGTTGCTCCGGTTTCAAGGCTGACAGGGTATCCTTGCCACACGCCTAAGGGCAAATCTAGCCAACCAGACATTTAGAGTCAGAGGCAGCCAATAGTGAGGGATTGGATGGCCAGCCAATCATTAATGGTGTTTGCCAGTGCATGGGTTGGAGATCTTAGCCAATCAGTGGGAGAAGGAAGAAATTCACGTTTTGCAGGGATATTTTGTAATTTGACAGGGTGACCTGGTGAGGGGGGGTCAAAACCCAATGACTCTCGGAAAAACTGGGTGACTTGGCATCTCTGCTATTAGAAGCTGGACACCAAGTTCGTACACCAAATCTACAAGAATAGAGATGTTAGTCCTGTACACACAGAACACTGCTGCTATAGCTGCTGCTGAGGTGAGGAAGCTCACTGACACTTACACATGCCCAGCAAAAGTGTTCTGTGTATACAGGACTCACTTCTCTCTTCTTGTAGATCTTGGTGTACGGACTTGGTGTATGGTTGCTAATAGCAACAGATTGCAGGTAGTGAAGACTGCTGCCATGAAAGTTGACATAAATAGCACAAAATATGACAACAACTAAAGAAATGGAATCACCCCACACATGTTACGTGGTAGAATTTACCTCTTCCGAGGGGGGTGTTAAATGCACTCCAGTTCTCCTCTTTTCTGCTGCACTCAATGTAGCTAGTCCAAGCCTTGTAGCCATTTAGCCCCTCCCCTGGTTGGGGGTAGGCCTACAGGTTGAGGGAAGTGCTTCATGTGGCATCATTTGGATGGAGACCTTTTGGGGCCCACTGTTGAAGTTAAAATGGTAAGCTGTGCTAAAAACATCAAAACATGATGTTAATGCTTACGCATCTCTCTCACTCGCTCTCTGTGTGTGTATATATATATATATATATATATATATATATATATATATATATATTGTAAGCGGGCAAACAATCAGCAGATTTGAACGGCAAAAACGGCTTTTATTCAGCAAAGTTCAGTAGATAGTCCAAAAGATTGCAGCATAAATGCAGTAAGCAAAAAGGGTTACTTCACCAACCAAATAGTCATGGGCTGGGTACTCCAGCAAGCTGATCAATTCCAGTCCACTTTACAGGGCGTATCAGCCCTCTGCTCAATGTCCAGTGCTATCCTTCACCACGGTGCAGCTCAGCCTGGGCTCACTCCAACAGGCTGGTCATAGACAAAGGAAAGGCCGTGTGCTCTCTTCTTATACAGGCTTCTCCTGTAATCAGCGTGCACACTTGTGGAGGGCCTTAAAACATGTAACAACCCGTTAGGGAATTGGGGAAGTGACCTGGGTCCTGAAAACCCGTCCCGGATTGTGCTTTATACAGCCAAGCAGGGGAGAAATAGACATTTTGATACAATTTACCACATATGCCCCCCCTCTTCTTCAGACCCACGGTCTGACAACCATACAGTGGGTTCGGGACACAGCGACTACATTCCCCGGCTTATGTTCCACTTTAAAGTTCACTTTTTCAGCCAGGGGTACTATTCTCCGCACTCGGTCACCCTGATTACAGGCCCTCACCCTGGTCGGCCTATTACATAATGTGTTGGGGACCACACGTCTAACGTGGGAAGGTTACCAGTTCTGCCGGGGGTACTCCATTGTTGGCAGGAGGGATACACCTTTCCCACAAGGGCCAGAACAAGGGGAAATCCCACCCAACCACGACATCATAGCCCAGGCGTTTTACTACGCCAACCTCATGGGACAATGTTCCCGCGGGGGTCTCAAACTTACCCACTGCAACAGGGTAAGTCACGACATCCCCCGTGGATGCAAAGCACGCTCAGCTTTTTCTTTGGTTTGCAACCACCATGCACCAGGTTGGCCCGGACCAAAGTTACCCGGCTACCTGAGTCCAATAATGCCTTTACTGGGCGACCATTCATCTTTAAAGACACAACCTGCGTTTCAGATTTTGACCGCTGACTGGCGGCACAACCGGGGTCTGCCAACAGGGATCTTCTGCGACCCGCGTCACATTCCATGGGTTCAGGGCCGAGGGGGCAATCCGCGGCTATGTGCCCCCACTCACGGCACCTCCAACACTGGGGACCCCGAAACCTCCTTGCCCGGACGTCTTCCCTAGGGTTAGGAGGGCTCTGGGGGTCAGGGACAGTCTTTTGCCCTCTCACAGCGCTCCACACACCTCTCAGGGGAACTTGTTTACTCACTGGTCTGCCGGACTTGTCAGGGGCATCCCGAAGTTGGTCCTCAGTCGCGACAAATCGTTCCACGACGTTAACTAGCTGCTCAGCAGTCTGTGGGTCGCCCTGTCCAGCCCATTGCTGTAGCTTCGGCGGCAGTGCCTGAACAAAATGGTCCACCACGACTTTTTCGATGATCTGCGCAGGGGTCAAACGCTCTGGCTCCAACCACTTTTGGACCAGATGAATTAGGTCATACATCTGTGATCGGGCAGGTTTATCAACAGAAAAAGTCCAGTTGTGTACTCGCCTTGCCCGAACCGCTGGCGTGACTCCCAGGTGAGCAAGGATCTCCATTTTTAGCTTGGCATAGTCCCGCACATCCTGCTCCCTGAGATCAAAATATGCTTTTTGCGGCTCACCTGACAAGAACGGTGCAATCACGTCAGCCCATTCCGTGACTGGCAGCTGCTCTCTCTCAGCCATGCGCTCAAACCCCGTGAGGTAGGCCTCCACATCATCCTCATGGGTCAGCTTTTGTAAAACCCGCTGAACGGTTCTTCTCGCCCCCTCCGTCTCAACCGGGCTTCTCTCCGGTTGTGAAACTTTGGCACCAACAGTCTCTCTAAGCGCGGCCATCTGTTCAGTCAACAGGCGATTTGTCTCCTGCTGGTTAGCCATGGTCTGCTGCTGCATTTGGAACTGTTGTGCCAGGGCCTGCTCCTGTGCTCGCTGCTGTTGTGCCAGGGCCTGCTCCTGCCGGAGGTCAGCTTGTATTAGGTGTTTTATCACCTTCTCCATTTGCTTTTGTTGAGACATCTTGATTGCTGCCTTCGCCAACGACAACCACAATGCAGTGCGTTTTGCCACTCCATTGCCCCTAGCAACAAACACTGTGCCCCTCGCATCCTCCACCAATTGTAAGCGGGCAAACAATCAGCAGTGACGGACAACGGATTTGAATGGCAAAAACGGCTTTTATTCAGCAAAGTTCAGTAGATAGTCCAAAAGATTGCAGCATAAATGCAGTAAGCAAAAAGGGTTACTTCACCAACCAAATAGTTCTGGGCTGGGTACTCCAGCAAGCTGATTAATTCCAGTCCACTTTACAGGGCGTATCAGCCCTCTGCTCAATGTCCAGTGCTATCCTTCACCACGGTGCAGCTCAGCCTGGGCTCACTCCAACAGGCTGGTCATAGACAAAGGAAAGGCCGTGTGCTCTCTTCTTATACAGGCTTCTCCTGTAATCAGCGTGCACACTTGTGGAGGGCCTTAGAACATGTAACAACCCGTTAGGGAATTGGGGAAGTGACCTGGGTCCTGAAAACCCGGCCCGGATTGTGCTTTATACAGCCAAGCAGGGGAGAAATAGACATTTTGATACAATTTACCACAATATATAAATATATATTCACATGATTGAAATCCTCCCCTTAAGCTGGAGGGGGACTGGACTCTGCATGGCAGCCGTAGACTAGAGTGACAGTTGTAGATGGGTGATTGACCTTGACCTGTCACTCAAGGTACCAGCTTCAGCTCCTGTCCCCCCAGTTGATATATGAGTAACAACAAGCATGATGCTTTAGCTAGGCATTCAATGGGAATGAGATTTGGTTGAAATAAATGTTTAATATGTGTATGATAGTTATAGGAAAATGGTTTAATTCTTCCTTAACTTCTCCTACGCCAGTTTCCTCCCATTGAGTAATGAGTAGAGATGGGCGAACCCGAACCGCAAATTTGGGGTTTATACCGAACTTTTCGAGTTTGGGTTCCCAAACCCGAACTTCAGCCAGAAGTCTGTGTTCTAGTTCAGAGTCCAGCCTGAACATGCAAAAGCTGGTTGATGGGCAGCCCATCAACCCACTTCACCTAAGGGGTCACTCATCCCGCAATCCACAGTGGCGGGGGCATTTGCATTTGGCCACAGCCAGGGCTACAGAAAGATGGCTGCCTGTTCCCATTAGTGAGGACACTTCTAGTGCCAGCACTGCCCGAAGTGCCCTCACTCATGAGAGCCGGCAGCCATCTTTCTGTAGCACTGCCGCACTGCCATTCCGCCGCTGAAAGGAAGAGGCTAGTGGGCTGAGGTGAGTTACTGCTGCACACTCTGCGCATGCCTCCCCCCCACCCGACACAGCCACTCCCCAAAGTTCGGGTCCCTATTGATTTCAATAGGGGGCGGGTTCGGGTCCCTGGACCTGAACATTTATTCAAAGTTTGGCCGAACTTACCAGACCAGGGCAGGTCACAACCCGAGTGCCCCACTTCCAGCCATAAGGCTAGACCATATGGGGGGTGGCAGTAATTGATTATTTTTCCCCATAGAGCAACTTGTGCTTTATTAAAGATAGCCATTTAGCTTGGCATGCAGCATTCAACTGCGATATCAAGTGTATTGGAAAAAATGTATTGTTAATTTAAACAATCACAGAAAACTGGATAGTGTTGTTTCTTGAATTCCTGTGAGTCATACACTTCATGTTCAAAGTATTTTTGAAGCACAAGGTATAAGTACACTGTAATGTAAAACATAACATTGTACAACATTCATATTGAGAATAGTACAGAAAACAAAAAGGCTGTGAAGAGAAAGAACAGGATTATCCAACATAACATGTATACAATATATAATATCTTGTAGTTTACTGTCATAAGGAAAAATGGCAGAACCAAAAAGAGAAACCAGCTTACCCGCCTATAACATGGGATGGCCAGATCCTCACAATTAGCAATAGAAGGAATTCTAGTGAGATCATCCAGTCAATTTTCGACGTTTTATTGCAAAATCTTGAAGCAGACCAAAGCTCAAGAGCGGCAGCCCCGGTTGTCCCTGGAGCCTGTCGATTTGTGATGCTCCAATGTGGGAATCTCCCACATAACTCAGATTTCCTGGGGGTTCCAAACCTGTGGCCACATCCCCAGCTTCCACTTAGCTGAGGTGCCCAGCCATTTTGTTGGGGATGGGAGTGCACCTTGGGCTAAAGGAAAGCTGGGAAAGTGGCCATCAAGGCTGGTCAAGGCTGCCAGAGTACATTTGAGATCAGCAAATCCACAATATTAAATCTGCTGGCTGGGCATGGCTACCACAATGACAAAAAGCCATTGTTATGTCCCAGCCAGAAGCACCACTGGAGGTAGTCGGGTGGGGGAAGACTTTTTTGAGGATTTTGGTCTTCTATAAAGAATGACAGGATTTAAATGCAGGCACAAATTACAGCGCAACAGTTGACGCGTTTCAAGTCCAGCGTGGCTCTTATTCATGACAATATACATATGTGAAAACAAATACCCGTGTGCAAAGTCAGGATCCAATACGATGGTGCACCAATACCCTTTAGTTAACCCAATGAGTTGTTAGTTAGGAAGAAGCCAAAGGAGGCTGGAACTACCGATCCTCTTAGCCGTGGATCCCAACCTCATCCCAAGACAAAGCTCTCTTTATTCTTCAATAAAATGTAAAATAACTATTTACACACAGGCTGTTTTGGGGCACTGGGGTAGGAATAGAAGATAAACCACCTTTTTGGGTATAGAATCACTAAAAGCCCCTCCTCCAACCTTGGAAACATGTCCCCTCGCCTATTGTAATATCCCAAATAATGGCAATTTTGGAGTAAAGGGTACAACATTTAGAAGAAACCGTAAAGCAAATTGTTTTACAAGATGCCAGAAGCATTCAAAAGGTTAATATTCCCAAATGCATATTAGGCTCGATTCAGAGAGACAAAAAAAGACTTTCGTCTTAGTGCTGATCTGTTTTTTTTTTTTCATTTTCCCACTCTCGTATGAGTGTACGAGCGATTCTATGCATGCATTGCAATCCTTCTGTAAAGTTTTCGTCCGTTCGTACGGCAGAGTACGAGTACGAGGATGTCATTTTCCAGCGTGACTTTTCCGTTTCATTTTCTCATGTTACAACGTAGACTTTCGTTTTTGCCCTTTTCCCATCGTCTCCTCCCACGAATCCTTTACGTTTCCCGTTAGATTTTGTTTCCCTTTTTCAACAAATAATCGTCCAGATGGAAATCCTTACGATATTGCGCCTGTGCACTACAAGATTAACTAATTAAAGTGCTCGCCTACATATTTGCCACCCTCACTTCTACTACAATGTTTAGCTAAATCACTTAGCACTATCCTCCATCTTCCATTTGGGACCCTTAAAGCTCACCCCAACCACTTAGCACTATCCTCCATCTTCCCATTTGGACCCTTAAAGCTCACCCCAACCACTTAGCACTATCCTCCATCTTCCCTTTTGGACCCTTAAAGCTCACCCCAACCACTTAGCACTATCCTCCATCTTCCCTTTTGGACCCTTAAAGATCACCCCAACCACTTAGCACTATCCTCCATCTCCAGGGCGACGGTCCGCTTCTCAAATGAGTTGGGCAGGTAGTCGTACCTGCGCTCCAGCATCGTCTACAAAACAAAAAATAAACATAGGATTTAGATCAAACTGCATAGAAATATCTCTCACAAATCGATCATTTGAATAAATGACACTAACAGACACATTTCTAGCCTAATCCAATCCTTGTAGCTGCCATAAGTGTTTGTTCGCACGTGTGGGCCCTAACTTCTGTTTGACACGGAGTTTTAGACTCGTATAAAAGACACTTACAAGCATGATGATCTCTTCTTGTTGGCGGGTGAAGATTGTGGGCGCCATCTTGCCTCTTGTCTGCAGCAGATAAGTAATGCCCCAGCGGACGCGAACGCGTAAACGTCAGACCCCGGCATTAGTATTTAAAGGGTCCTGGACCCACAGCTCATTCTCTTTCAGAGTCTCATCATTATGCCACCAAAAAAAGCCGCCGCTAATGCCAAAGCAGCCAAGGAAACCAGCAGCAAATAGACAGAGAAGTGTGAGGAGGCTTCAGCAGGCCCCACCACTCAGTCAAAAATGCCAAAGGCTAAGCAGCGGGAAACCCGCAGTGGGCAGGCGAAGGCAACCACAAAGGCACCCACAAGCACAAAAACCAAGGAGCCAGCGCCAAAGAAGAAGGCCCAGCCCAGCAAGCACACAGGTACGGCCCCTAAAAAGCACACCAAGAGGGTGAGAAGCCCCAGCCCCCAAAGGTCAGCATCACCCCACCCACATGGGAAAAGCTCCAATGCCAAGAGGCCAAGCCACCGGGCCCGAAGCCCCAGCATCCAGAGCTCAACATCACCCCACCAACGTGGGAAAAGCTCACATGGCAAGAGGCCAAGCCACCGGGCCCAAAGCCCCAGCATCCAGAGCTCACCATCACCCCACCCACGTGCATCAACCTCCCAGGGCCATGAAAGTGTGAAGGGGCCACAGAGGCACAGGCCAAGAAGCCCAACATCATCCACCACACCCTCTCCTCAGCGCCCACATTTGGCACTGGCACAGGTGGCAAGGCACTCTCCATATGCCACAGCTACACCTGCTAGTTCAGTGGCCACCCAGCCAAGAACCCCAAGTCCATATCCAAGTCCAGTTCAATCTGAAGCCAGCCACCTGTCCTACATTTCTCCCCAGCACAGCCAGGCCAAAATGTCCCCCCATTTGCCTGCAACCACTGATGAGCCAGAATGTCTAGCAACAGGGCGCACATTGCGCTGAGGCCACTTGAGTGGCAGGTTTGGTGAGGCCCAAACTCTGGCATTGGCTAGTGGCCTCACCTTGTATTATGATGAGCTATATGGGCGCAGATCCAAAGCTACAAGCAAGCAGGGCAAAGCCGAGATTTTGGAGGAGCTCACCAGACAGGTCAATGCAGCGGGGGAAGAGCTCAAAGATGTGGAGCAGATACAAAGGAAAATATCGGACCTCAAGTATGCAGCACGGAAGAAAGAAAATAAACGGCGTCATTACAGGTACATATATACTTTGTGGATTTGTCTTTGTCTTGTATTGGCAACATTTAGCTAAATGTGTCCAACTTTCTTTTTCAGCTTACAAACTGGCAGAGGATTCTCCACAAAACTGCAATTTACCCCAGCTGGGGAGATGGTGCTGGGCCTGCTACATCCTGTGGCCTTAGAAGGACACTCGGCACGACAGAACACGGACATCCCTACTATTCCTGCCGGTTAGTAATGTTAGTGTGTATGTGAAATGTGAGCTACGTGTAAAATGAGGCACAAAGCCATATATTAACACATGCCCCTAGGGTGTGCCTTGTAGTGGAGGCAACAATTTAAACAGGGTGTGTTATGTGTGGCGACTCATCATTTGCTTATTTATTTGGCCATACGTGAGTTTGGAGAGTCTTGAGGAACACTATTGAGATTAACAAAGGACTGCCTGTTATGTATTTAGAGTCAATTACATACAACACTTCCATCTTTATCTGTAGCCAATTTGGTTTTGGAGCTGTGCTTTTCTCAGAAAGACTTGATCTTGAAAGTTTGACCTAGAAAGAATGTCAAGCAGCCTAATCTAATGGCAAATGATATTTGCAAGCTGAGTGTGGTCCCATAATGGGCTTTTAGGGATGTGTGAAGCCTCAGAACAGCCAGTACATGCATGTTTATTTTGGTTAAGGAGACCAATGTGTATGTACTTGTTGACTAATTCATCTAACAGATAATGGCATTCATAGTCAAGTTAAACTTGGTCCGTTGTGGGAGTTGCCATTAATGCATGGGCCCGTGTTTTAATGAACCATATGTGTTATTACACATCAGCAATGCCTAGTTGTGTGTTAACATGCCTTCTTTTCCCCAAAGCAGCCCAGCATCATCCCTCAGCTAGTGGGGAATCCTCTGCCAGTTTGAACATGCCGTCTACTTCCGTGCTGCCTCGGACCCAGGATCCGAATTATACATTAAGTGTCTTTTTCTGATGTTGCATATGCATGTGCCTTGCCATGTTTCTTTTTGTTGAATTACATATGTATTCCCCAAACTGAACCTTTTTAATTTACATGTCCCAACAGACCCACACACTGATGGAGGAAATCCAGGAGCTGGAGGAGGATGGACCCTTCATTGGACCTTCTGAACAGCCCCCCCTGGACAGAATCTGTAACTGTCCCAACATGTTTCTACACCAAATCCTCAGCAGCAGAGTGAAGCTGGCTGCATGCTGCCAGCCCATCGTGGGCAGCATGCAGAGAGTGAGCCGACAGTCCCCAGTGTTAGCTCTGCTGCTGAGGATTTGCCAAGCAGACCTGTGGCTGTTGGTGGACCTAGAGGCACATCATCTGCACGCCCCACAACCCGGAGAATTGGGAGGCGTAGTCGACTACGTCGCCCAGTTGCCCAGGGGAGGGGCGCGCCGATGATGGAGTCAGCATGGCACCATGAGAGGCAGCTATTTCGCCTCCAAAATCAACAAAACCACGAGCATCTTCATGGGCAATTAGAGACATTAAACAACACCTTAAACTCCATGCTGACTGAATTTAGGTCCAACAACAGCCACATGGCCACCTGATCCAATTATAACAATGCTATGCTTGAGGAAGTTGGAAATAGCAACAGCCACATGGCCACCTTAACTAACAATCTCAGTGCCATGATGGCTGAATTTTGAACTTCAAATAGAAACATGTTGGAACAGTTGCAGATTCTGAATGCCACACAGGCCCAGGTGAGGGCCCACCTCCAAGGGCCCCAACCTGGGTTTTATGGGCATCCCCCATTTTAAGGCCTATTTGGCCTGTATCTACTCCACATCTTTGCTCTATATCCCCACTGTATTGACCTGTCTGGTGAGCCCTACCAATATACCCTTTTGGGATGGCTTTGCTTGTTTGCTTTGGATTTGCACCCATATAGCTCATTAGAGTGCTGAGGTAGCCCACTAGCCAATGCCGGAGGTGAAGCCTCAATGAACCTGCCACTCAAGCTGTTGCGCTGCATGTTTGTGGCGAATTACATTGGTTCTGGCTCCTACTGTTTGTAGGCATGATTGGGGGACATTCTGGCCTGGCAAACTACTACCTTGACCCCTGGCTGAGATTGAACTGGACTTGGATTGGGACTGGGGGTTCTCGTTTGGGTGGCCCACTGACTAAAAGGTGTAGATGTGGCATAGGTATGGCTGCTTTCCACCTGTGCCTGTGGAAAATGTGGCCAATCAGGAGAGGGTGTGTCTGTGGCCCTATTTGTTTTCATAAAAATCTGGACATGGCAATGCTTGTCACCTATGTTTTTTGGATTTTCATTTGTATGAAACTTTTGACAGGAGTGCCTTACTGTAAAACTCCTGCCTGTGGCCAATTGCTATGTGGCCTGATTTGCCAAAACTATCATATGTGGTTTGACCATGTATTTTCTGGAACTATGGGAGTGACCATCAACTCCAATGTTTGCTTTTTAAATAAACACCATAAAATTGTAATTAACCTGTTGTTGACTAAGTTTATGCCTTTATGTTTTTGGTGAATAAAGATGACTTAAAGTAGGCACTAACAAATTTGGAACAACCAAAAAAAAGAGTCTAAAATCAGGTGTGAGGTTGTTTGTAATTAATTTGTTACTCTTTGTAAAAGTAAGAAACAAACATACAAACACAAAGGTCCAAAAACACAAATAACAAACAATAAAGAGACAAAAGAAACAAAGGAACACAAAATTAAGCAAAATTAAATTAGTCCGCACGGCTTGGGTAGACGCACTCGGTGGGCCACGATAGTCCTCGTCTGGGTCATCGGTGGGTGGAGAGGGGGGAAAATCCACATACCGGGGGACACGCTGCAATATAGCAAAATTATGCAACACTACACAGGCCATTATAATATCTATGACCTTTTTGGGGTCATACTGAAGTGCTCCCCCGGTATGGTTCAAGCATCGGAAGCTGGTCTTCAATAGGCCAAACGCCCTCTCCACCACAGCCCTGGTCTTTCTGTGCACCCTATTATATGTCTCCTCGGCTGCATTCTGGGGCCGGAGGACGGGCGTCAACAGCCACGGAAGGAGTGGATAGCCGGAATCACCTGCCAAAATGTATTAGAAAAAACATAAATTACACATAACTCAATAAATGGAATCCCCAAAATGGCCCATCAACATGACTAAGAGCCTAGGTCACATTTGCTACACAGCATGAGCATATATAGTGCACAGGTCAAAAAAAACACAAAAAACATCAAATAGATGTGGGAACAAATTAAACATCCAAGATGGCGGATGAGGGCCAATCAGCCAGACTGCTAACAGGTATTGGTTTCGGACTGTGCTGCTCAGCATTCTTGGATGTCTTAACTTTTCAGGACCCTGTATCTGCTTTGTGTGAGTCCAAACCAGCTGTAACCCGCCCCTGCACTTTATCCCGCTCTCCTCTACTCAGTAAGTGTAATGCATCTAATCAAAGATGGCGCAGACCCTATTATAAATTCAAGGACATAACTTAAGCAGAGTGTGGGGAAGACTAATTCTTACTTTACTCTAAATTAAATTTTAACATTTTGCTAATGCAGAACTAACATTTGGCAAGGCTTGGTTGTTTGAAAAATCTAATGGTTAAGGTCGTGTTTCACATGTAAACAAGGTGTTCAAATAGTTTCATACATGGAACACAAATTAAATTCATAGCCATACATATCCAAAAAAAAGGACGTTATTGGCGTCAACTTACCAAGGAGCCATCCACCGGAAAATTCCCCAGACTCAAACCGACCATACAATCCAGATCTGCGAAGAATGTAGGCATCATGGGATGAGCCTGGGAACCCGGCGAGCAGACTAAGGAACCGCATGTCCGGGGCCACCACTGCTTGGACATTCATTGAGTGGCCCATTTTGCGGTTCCTGGGATAAAAAAACAAACAAAAAACATTAGCAAGGAAAGGAAAACTAAGGAAACACTAACTAATCACACCCTAAGCAAAACCTGTGGCCCAATAAAAAACAAGTAGATAAGTATTTTGTTTGGCAAAAAAAGAATATGTATGTTTGAAAAACGAAAGATAACTTTCAAGTATCTATTTCAGGTACACATTAAAATGTTTCCTTGGTGAACACATGTGAAATTTTTATGCAACTAAATATGGTCCATGGTTCCACAGGGACTCTTTACAAGGAGAGAATAATTAAAAAGAGGGAATAATTAAAAGGAGGGATACATTACAAGGAGGGATAAATTGCAAGGAGGGAATACTTACAAGGGGGGATAAATTACAAGGAGGGATTAATTACAAGGAGGGATTACTTACAAGGAGGGACTAATTACAAGGAGGGAATAATTACAAGGAGGGAATAATTACAAGGAGGGATTATTTAAAAGGAGGAATTATTTAAAATGAGGGATAAATTACAAGGAGGGGTTATTTCAAAGGAGGGATTATTTAAAAGGATGGATAATTTACAAGGAGCGATTATTTACAAGGAGGGATTATTTAAAAGGATGGATAACTTACAAGGAGGGTTTAATTACAAAGAGGGAATAATTATAAGGAGGGACATTTTACACGGAGGGACTTTTTTAAATTTTTATTTCATTAAAAAAAATCTATATATAAAAAAAAAAATTATGACAGATTGTACTTGCCTGTAGATATACTCGTCGGCTGCCGAAGGCACCAGGGCAACGTGGGTGCAGTCAATGGCACCCATGACGTTGGGCATGCCAGCTTAATCGCGTTCCTGGCTACCATGTCGCCAGGAAAACAAATATGTTTCCGAGTAATGGTAGACATGCCTTCCAAAAACTTGAGACATACAAAAAACAAAATTGCCAGCTCACCAACCATCCAGAACGGCACGGACCAAGGAGATCCCGGACAAAACTCCTAGCAGCAATAGGTACAATCCAGTTTGTTGTCCAGCCAAACGTGTTATAAAAATTAACTTTTAATGTAGAAGTTTAAAAAAATTGGAAACAGCCCATATATGGTAGATACTTATTCATCCGCTCCTGATGGCTACATGCAGCAGATAAAAAATCCTGTGTGACGCGTTTCAAGCCACTGCGGGCTCTTAATCATACAATAATTACAAGCCACTATAGGCGCCAATATATGGGTGGATATTGTTTAAAGATGACCAATAAAGGAGAAAGGTACTCACCTGCGTTCGTTAATGTGTAGAGCATAGAACACGACTTCCAAAACCCGGAAGCGCTGTCCCGGGTAGTAAATGACGTAATAAAGCAGGGTCTGATAGGGCCAAGATAGGCTAATCCCCGCTAAGCATTCTGCGTTATTAACGTAGGCCACTTGCGCAAATGGCGTAAGGAGCAATTTCACGTCAAGGACGCAATACCATATGGGGAGTTTTTGCGAGCAGCTAGAAACTGTAATACAGAGCAATACAAAATGAGAGAATTTGGCATTATTAAAAGCAGGTTGGAACAAAGAGGCTATAAGAAGGCAAAGATCCAGGGAGCAGAAAGTAAAGTACTTGCAATTGACAGAAAAGCACTATTTGTAGAAAAGAATGTGAAAAAGAAAGTAAAAACAGCCCAACTAACAATGGTGACAACTTATTGCAAAGAGTTTTCAGCAATAAGGAGAATAATTACATCAAATCTTCCGATATTACATACAGATCCTGATTTACAGCCTTGGCTAGAGAATGGAGTGCGGGTAGTAGCTAGGAGAGCACCTACGCTAGCTAATAAGTTGTCACCATCTTTATTGCCTACATATAAAGAAGAGTCCTCTACATGGCTGACCTGTAAAGGGTGCTTTAAGTGTGGACAAACTAAATGCTCCTGCTGTAAATTCATTCAGAAGGGTATATCTTTTGCTTCTAGTACTACAAAGAAAAGTTTTGTGATAAAAGACTTTTTCAACTGTAATTCGACTTGGATAGTTTATCTTTAGTACCTTTCTCCTTTATTGGTCATCTTTAAACAATATCCACCCATATTTTGGCGCCTATAGTGGCTTGTAATTATTGTATGATTAAGAGCCCGCAGTGGCTTGAAACGCGTCACACAGGATTTTTTATCTGCTGCATGTAGCCATCAGGAGCGGATGAATAAGTATCTACCATATATGGGCTGTTTCCAATTTTTTTAAACTTCTACATTAAAAGTTAATTTTTATAACACGTTTGGCTGGACAACAAACTGGATTCTTCCAAAAACTTGAATGGGAGATCCCCACGGAGAGGGCACCCAGCCTCTGGAACGAGACGTTCGCCAAAAATTGCAGGCAGCCAAGCATCTTGGTCATACCTGAAATTGCTTGCCCCTTCCTTGTGGTGCGGGCTAACCATGGCCGCAGCTCACTATACAATTTATGGAGGGAAGTGCGATTAAGTCTGGTCAGCTCGAACAGCTCAACATCATGCATGCCATCGATGTGCATGCGTCGCCGCCGGTGCAATCTGGTCTCAGCCCTACGGACAATTTCAATGCCCATGAGCTGCAGATCCTCATGCTCCTCAAATGCACTAGTCGTCCATAGCTGCTAGTCTCGAGGTCAAAATGGTCCCATAAGGGGATCGCGAAGGAAACGGGTTTATAGGTTAGTGGTCCGTCGGCAATCAGCTCTCTGAATGAGACGCAAGCCCATATCAATAACGTAAGTTATCTGAACGAACGAAAAATATCAGATTTGGTTGGGAAAATGACCCGAACTAACGCAAATGTTCCGATTTGCATTCGTTAATCGAAAGCGCATATGCGCATTTGCCCGAACGTTCGTACTAATGAAAAATGGACGAAAAAAAAAAAAAGACAAACACCCACAAAAACTTTCACAGACAGCTACGGAAGTGCAGACGAATGTGCCTCTGAATCAAGCCTATTGTCTGCCTCCTCCTGTACATGTTTGGGGCTATTCTGCGAGTCGGTCAGACCCATTAAATAGGCTTTGCTATGTTGGTATGTTATCCATATTACATGTATGATATTTTTTTTCATCTTGCTGTAGAACAGAACTAACACAATGAACAATCCTATGCCAGCATTTTTTTTCCTTTGGGCCTCTCTGCTTGCCACCAGCAACCATCTTCCTGGCATTCTCTATACAGTTCCTATGTTTATAGTTTATAGTTCTGTTTATGTTTGATGCATTTTACATTTGTATTTAACGCTTAAAAATGCACATCAAAAACACATGGAAGGTGCTTCAGATTAGGAACAGATTCAGGTGGCACCAGATCAGTGTTTTACGGTCAGGCCAATTCAGCCAATATCTTCCATCTTTCCCACATCCATATGATTATTTCCTGATTGGTAAATGTGTTAACTGTAGGCTAAAATGTATAATAACATGTATATTTGTTTTCTTTTTTAAATATTTTGTTGTTTTATTTTGCTGCTATCCCCTCTCTCTTTAGTTAATAAAAACAGTAGCTTACCTTGCCAAGCTTTCCTCCAGTTCTGTGCTTTCTCTCAGCTCAGTGGGGTGAATGAGGAAATAGACTTCTTCATCTGCCCCTCCTGCACCACCCTGCCGATGTGGGCCAAAATACTATCTAAGAGGCCGATTCATTAATAGCGCCAGGTAGCGACAGGTGAGCGCCAGTAGCGTGATTTTCACAGCGCCAGCTAGTATTCACTGTGCTTGGTCGGGGTTTGCTTGTTGACAGCGACTCAGTCGGTGTGCGGTAATGTTGAATACGGGGTTAGGGGTCGATGTTTCACAGGTTCTGCGTTGTATGGGTGCGCCTGACAGCGAATGGCCAGAGCGAACGGCTTGCTGCAGATTCATTAACAAATCACGCTCAAAAATTTCTCGCGCTGTGAATTCCTTGTTTAAACCCCAGAGCGCTGGCGGCGATGTGTGTAAAGTAGTTTTTAACCCCCAAACAACCATTTTTTTTTAATGTAAAAATTATACAAGTTTTTCTAAACATTTTGTAATATGAATACATTAATATCAGACCTGTAATGTCAATTCTGCACATATTTTTTTTTTTTTTTTACCTTAAAAAAAATATCTAACATTGCCGTTTTTGACAGTTAAAAAAAAAAAAAAAACATAAACTCAATTAATTATGAATATTTAAAGATTGCTCCATTGAAATGCATTGGAGAGCGCCAGGGAGCGACAGGTCATACCTGGCGCTGTGATGGGATTAGTAGCGGCGCTGTTCGTTGCAGTCGGCTACATGATGAATCCCGTGCTAGCTGACGCTCTCGCCGGCGCTAGCCTCATTTAGCGTGATAAATGCGTCATTGTGACCGCCGCCGGGCGTACTTGAGTCGGTAGCCGCCGTTAGCTGGCGGTACCTGGCACTCGTCAGACACTACCTGGCGCTAGCCCTTGATAAATAAGGCCCTAAGACTGTAGTTCAGGCCACGCCCCTCTGGCTTGACTGGCGCTCTCAGCCAGCCCCTCGTTGCGGCCGCGTGTGCGCCTGGGTGCACATGTGCATCTGGAAGTGCATGCATGAGCATCTGAAAGCCGAGCATTTGCATCTGGGAGTGTGTGCATGTGCATTTGGGAGTGCATCCATGCGGATCCTGGGGTGTGCACATGTGTGTCTTGGAGTATGCACAACACAGTTCTGGTAGTGTGCGTTTGGGAGTGAGCGCAGGAGTGCATTCAGTGAGTCCTACAGTTTTTTCCCCACATGTCTACCTTATATTTAGGTGTCATATTAAATTCCACTTTAAAATAGTTAATTTTCTATATAATTCAAACCATTAGGGGGTTGACTCTAGACAACATTGTTGCAGAAAGCTGTTAAGACGTAGCCTGCTTTAAAAAAAAAGCTTGGAAAATGAAACAATATTTTCTGGCAAGTTTTAAAGAGGAAGTCCACCCCACCCACTACTCCCTCCCCTTGCACTGGTAAAATAAATAAATAAAATGCTCACCTGATACTGGCAGAGAAGGGGCGTTATCCACTGCATTGACTATCATCATTGTCAGTGACGCAATAACAGCACCACCCACAGGTGCCCTGCTCCTGGGACTGGGTGCCTGACCTGTTGTCCAAGGTCTCAGCTTCAGCTCCCATAGTGCCTGCAACCCCCCCCCCCCCCCAACTGGATCAGAGAAGGATCACAATAAACAGACTTTTTTCATTATACTGCATATATCAGGCTTAGTACGGGGGGGGGGGGGGGAGGAAGTGTAGCAGGGATGGCTGGACTTTATCTTTAAGAGGCTTATTCGAGCTATAGAATGTTTATTTTTATAAAGTTACTCAAGTGACTATTAACACACTAAAAAAAGTGGCAGAGTCTCCCCATAACATGCTGAGAGGCAGAACCCCCCCATAACATGCTGAGAGGCAGAACCCCCCCATAACACAATGAGCGGCAGAATCCCCCATAACACAATGAGCGCAGAATCCCCCATAACACACTGAGCAGAAGAATCCTCCTATAACACACTGAGCAGAAGAATCCTCCTATAACACACTGAGCTGCAGAATCCTCCATAACACACTGAGCAGAAGAATCCCCCATAACACACTGAGCTGCAGAATCCCCCATAACACACTGAGCAGAAGAATCCTCCTATAACACACTGAGCAGAAGAATCCTCCTATAACACACTGAGCAGAAGAATCCTCCTATAACACACTGAGCTGCAGAATCCCCCATAACACACTGAGCTGCAGAATCCCCCATAACACACTGAGCTGCAGAATCCCCCATAACACACTGAGCAGAAGAATCCTCCTATAACACACTGAGCAGAAGAATCCTCCTATAACACACTGAGCAGAAGAATCCTCCTATAACACACTGAGCAGAAGAATCCCCCTATAACACACTGAGCAGAAGAATCCCCCTATAACACACTGAGCTGCAGAATCCCCCATAACACACTGAGCTGCAGAATCCCCCATAACACACTGAGCTGCAGAATCCCCCATAACACACTGAGCAGAAGAATCCTCCTATAACACACTGAGCAGAAGAATCCCCCATAACACACTGAGCTGCAGAATCCCCCATAACACACTTAGCAGAAGAATCCCCCATAACACACTGAGCTGCAGAATCCCCCATAACACACTGAGCTGCAGAATCCCCCATAACACACTGAGCTGCAGAATCCCCCATAACACACTGAGCAGAAGAATCCTCCTATAACACACTGAGCAGAAGAATCCCCCTATAACACACTGAGCAGAAGAATCCCCCTATAACACAATGAGCTGCAGAATCCCCCATAACACACTTAGCAGAAGAATCCCCCATAACACACTGAGCTGCAGAATCCCCCATAACACACTGAGCTGCAGAATCCCCCATAACACACTGAGCTGCAGAATCCCCCATAACACACTGAGCAGAAGAATCCTCCTATAACACACTGAGCAGAAGAATCCTCCTATAACACACTGAGCTGCAGAATCCCCCATAACACACTTAGCAGAAGAATCCCCCATAACACACTGAGCTGCAGAATCCCCCATAACACACTGAGCAGAAGAATCCTCCTATAACACACTGAGCTGCAGAATCCCCCCATAACACACTGAGCTGCAGAATCCCCCATAACACACTGAGCTGCAGAATCCCCCATAACACACTGAGCAGAAGAATCCTCCTATAACACACTGAGCTGCAGAATCCCCCATAACACACTGAGCAGAAGAATCCTCCTATAACACACTGAGCTGCAGAATCCCCCCATAACACACTGAGCTGCAGAATCCCCCATAACACACTGAGCTGCAGAATCCCCCATAACACACTGAGCTGCAGAATCCCCCATAACACACTGAGCTGCAGAATCCCCCATAACACAATGAGCAGAAGAATCCTCCTATAACACACTGAGCTGCAGAATCCCCCATAACACACTGAGCAGAAAAATCCTCCTATAACACACTGAGCTGCAGAATCCCCCATAACACACTGAGCAGAAGAATCCTCCTATAACACACTGAGCTGCAGAATCCCCCCATAACACACTGAGCAGAAGAATCCTCCTATAACACACTGAGCTGCAGAATCCTCCTATAACACACTGAGCTGCAGAATCCTCCTATAACACAATGAGCGCAGAATCCCCCATAACACACTGAGCAGAAGAATCCCACTATAACACAATGAGCGCAGAATCCCCCATAACACACTGAGCAGAAGAATCCGCCTATAACACACTGAGCTGCAGAATCCCCCATAACACACTGAGCAGAAGAATCCTCCTATAACACACTGAGCTGCAGAATCCTCCTATAACACAATGAGCGCAGAATCCCCCATAACACAATGAGCAGAAGAATCCGCCTATAACAAACTGAGCTGCAGAATCCCCCATAACACAATTGGGTTGATTCAAAGAAACATGTAACAGCTTGGATTTGGGTGCCGATCATCCTATTTTTCACGTCCGCTCGTGCGTTCGTATGAACTTGCGAGTGATTCTATAAGCAAATACGTTTCTATCCTAAAATTTAGGTCCGTTCGTATGGCAGTTCGGGAATCAGACCTATGTCCGTTTCCATCCTGAATTTTCCGTTTCATTTCTCAGGTTGCAACATTGGTTTTGCCCTTTTTCCTTTTTTGTCTGGACGTAAATCCTTCTGATCTTGCGGCTCCGCACTACAAACTTACCTCATTAAAGTGCATTCTAAATATTTGGTCTTTTATTTTTCTTTATTTCATTCATTTTGTAGTAACCAACCATTAATGAATGCATTTGCATAATCAAATCTTACTTTGTTTAATTTTTAGTTAACTTGCATTTTTTACTTGTGGATTTAATTTTAATATTTTGGCTTCAAATGGTACAACTTAAATTTTTTGTGTGTGGTTACCCACACCCTCTACATACAGATTGCTCTCAAATATTAAAAAACACCCAGCAACTTCTGCATGTTATGAGTCTAGAAACAGCCAAGATGGCGACTCAGGTATTCTCGGGCAGCCTGCAAACAGAAAGGGCCTTGTGACTGTCCGTGCCCCCAGCTCTGGGGGGAAAATACAGCAGTAACCCACATCCTGCACTTTATCCCGCTCTCCTCTCCTCAGTAAGTGTGATGCATCTGACCAAAGATGTGCTTAAATAATTAAACAAAGCAAAGGTAAACAACTACACCAATAAATGCTATCTAAAAATATTATTCTAGTACATCAATTTTAAAATAAATAACAAAGGACATAAGTTTCTTTAATTAACGCAAATATATTGCAAAATAAAGGTTTACATGCAAAGGACTAATTAAGGCCCACATTAAAATGCTTTTATAAGGCATACATGAAATGTATTAAATCAGGCATGCATTGCCATACAATTAATGGCCTCGGCCATGCTGATACATGCAGTTCATTGGAGCACAAGACGCGCAGACTCCTCCACATAGCCAAAAAACCTGTTCACGAACAGCAATCCGGCTGCTAAAAGGTGTCGGCTGTGGCTTTCTTTTAAAACGCGTTTAGAGGTTTCTCTGAATCACACCTAAACACATCCAATTATCCTAAGTTTTACGTTTTGATCGTAAATTTTAGGATTTGATCCTAAGTTTTACGTTTTGATCCTAAAATTTACGAACGCACTGCCGCTGATCGTAAGAGCATATACGCATTCGTACGTAGGCTCGTGCGAGTCGGGAATGGCCAAAAAAACAGGAAAAAATGACTAACACCCACCCAAACTTACGATTCTCGATACGAAATCAATTAACTTTTGCTCTTTGAATCGAGGGGAATGAGCGCAGAATCCCCCATAACACACTGAGCAGAAGAATCCCCCATAACACACTGAGCTGCAGAATCCCCCCATAAGACAATGGGCAGAACACCCATAACACTTTAAATAGCAGAATCCCTGCCACCGCTGGGTGGGGAGCCAGGGTCCAGGGATGTCTTCCGCAGGTAGGGGTGCCGGGGTCAGGGGCTGTCTGCTGCTGGGAATGGATATGGAGCTGGCTGCTGGGAGCCGGGGCAGGCCACTTAAGCTGTGTGCAGCAGTCAATGATGTCCAGGCAGCAACACAGCAGCAGGATGAGAGTTCCGTCAGGTCCGGGACTCTCATGCTGACACTGTACGCCACCCCTACCTCGCACTAGCCTCCTGCCCCTTAGATTAGTCCCACTCCGGCTTCTAGCCGCAGGCCAGGTGAATGGCAGCTGCAGCGCCAGACACTCTGGGGGACCCGCATTCACCTGGCAAGAAGCCAGAGCCAGTATTTAACTAGGGAACTGGAAGTTGGCCAGTGCAGGGGAGCTGGCGGCTACCAGGCATTGTCCTGGTATGCCCTATGGCCAGTCCACCGCTGACTGCAACCCAATCCTAAATTTGTATTGATTAAATGTTAGACTTCAGGTTCACTTTAGCACTAACATAAGGTCAGACAAGCTGGCAAAGCAGAGTCTCACATTTTCAGACAAGTAATTGGCGTTTTTAGAAGAAAATTGTCAATGGCAACCTCAGTGTCTCTAATGAAAGGTTTCCTTTCGGACAACTATAAAACAAGCAGTCGTCAGAGAGGCTAGCACATTTTATTTCCTAGTGTACCATCCTAAAACAAAAAATATTACTATAATAAAGGTTTGTAAAAGAAAAATCTATTTGATCATAAACTTTTATTATACAGGCTGTTATGAGATTAGTAACTGCAACAGCATAGACCCTGTGTCTCCTGCCTACTATAGAAGCTGCGTATTTAAATCCTTCACAGCTGGATAAGTTCCTTGTCAGCTGGAGCAGCTGATAAAACACAGATAATGAAGTGGTTGGTAAAAGTAACAAATTCGTTAGACTAATGATCCCACTCATCCCTGGCATCAGCTCAGCAAGTGTCATTTATTCCTGTTTTTACTGGCATCCATGATGCCCCTATTTGGCTTCCCAAGTGCTCTCATTTTAAAGGAAATGCGATCGTTCGATGGCATTTTTCAAAATGTCCATTATTGTGTTCCAAAATAATATCTATAAGTTGCTGAGCTCCTGTGATTTTTTCTTGTTTATTTGTTTGCAACTCTATGTTATAAAAGAAACAGTTTTGTCTAGCAATGAGTTTACGTTAGCAACCGTACATGAACTGGTGTGTTCGATGTGTGGAGCGGAAACTTGCTGACTCTGATTGGCTGATTGGCTGAGCCATAGACTTCGTTCCACATTCATGCGATCACATATTTAATCATTCTTCAAATGAGTGGATCACAATCTTGTGTTGCAGTAGCTAAAGCGTTACTGGCAGCATTCCTGGGGTGATATTTCCAGGCTTACCCTTGATGGTGGAAGGCTTCTGGGATTTGTATGCAGCAGCTATGCTAAGAGCTTTACTTAAAGCAGATCAACAGTCAAAAATGACTTAAACCAGACCAACACAACAAACAGTGCTCATATGCACCCCTCCCCAGGGCAATTTAGATTGCTGCACGTAAAAATTAATTTACTTTTTTCTAACTCCGACTGTAGTAAATTTTAGAAACAAAATGGCGGCTCATGCATTTGCAGGCCACCTGCAAACAGGAAGTGCTGCTGGGCTTCCTGTTACTGTGCATTGCTATCACGGCTGTCGTCATTACACTGCATAGTATCTTGGAGGAGAGAGGATGCTTGGCAGCTGGAGAAAGAGACTCTGTCATGTTGTCATGGCAAGCTGGCGGGGTAGGAGGAAGGCTGCAGTCTGAGCATCAGATGCAGCTGAATATAGATGTTGTTGAGTTTTAGCCCCATTTCATTCAGCTCAGCCCTGGCATTTTATTTATTCATGACCACCCTTTTAACACTGAGAGGTGGAACCTACTTTGCTTGTTTTGTTTGCCTTTTCTCTGCTTGTTTTTATAGGTCTACCTGTTAGTGCTTTAAAAAGTTGGTCATGAATAACTAAAATCCAGGGGGCGGGCTATACAAAATGGTCTGGATCTCATCAACAACAGCTTTACTCAGCATCTCAGCACAATTAACCTCCTTCATAACCTGCTGCTCCTTCATTATGTCTCCCCCCCCCCATGACTGTCCAAGGGACCTGTCTGCTTTGCCCCTTTGAGCACACTTAAACAAACCAGACACCAACAACTGATTTCGACTGGAATGACATATTTCACAATCGTCCACAGCTTGATCAAAATTAATTAATATAGCTTCAATCAATAATCATAACAACCATGTCCTTTTTTGTGCTCTTTTTTGAGGGGCAAAACCTGGGCTACATTATTAAGCCTGAACCAACGAACCAACAGTGGAAACCGCACTTCATTTCACGCCACGACCTAGCTCATGAGATTACTTGGCTTGACAATCTGCACACTTGTTTTGTACAAACCAACAGTAGAAAACCGCACTTCATCTCCTGCCATGAACCATCGCAGAAGATTACTGGGCTTCACCACCTGAACCATTATTCATTACCAATCAACCATAATCCCCCACCTGTCAAAACTCTAAATGGTAACCGTAACCAATCTGCTCCCAACCACCATCTTCTTGTTGAGAAACACTATCCGCCACTAGCCACCTCAAAACCTGCAAACAAGGACAGCACCAATAATAGGCCAGTGATGACCCCTTATCGCTCTCATCTACCACAACTCCTCCCCCCACCTCCATTCAACCTCTATTAAATAGACCCTATCTTCATGAAAAGACCTTCACTCACCCCTTAATTTCCCGTAAAACACAACAGAACTCAAAACTGCCCAGCTCCCCTTAATTTCATTCCCATCAACTGCTGTCCTTTTCTTAGCAAACCTATAGAGTAACCTCCAGATAATTTCTGACCAAATTATTATCCCGTCCTCATGGCTACCTATCAATATGCACTAACCCCCTTTAAATTGCTGCAGTCAGGGCCTTCATTGGTAACCTCCACAGATCCTTTCCAACAGCATGGATCCACAGTACATGAGGCGGGCCGACTGATGCTTTTCTGTCCTGAATGGTCACAGTTAATTCTTCTTACAATAACTCTTGGACCCCTAGCAAGGATAATTTATTATCCTGCCACTACACACTTCAGCCCATCTTTCCATCCGATAAACAGAATGTTTGAAAATCCAGACCTCACTAGGTCTAGAACTATAATCTTTCTTCCATACGACCATACGCCGCCTAATATATAATTGTTAGAGTACCTCCAAGATCACCTTTACAACCTCTCCCGACATACCCAGCCAGGCTGCTTTGGTAGCTTAGGTTGCTGCACCAATTCCACCATCAAAGTTCACAGATAATCTTTAGCCACTGCAAACAGGGGCTTCATCGGTAACCCCCAAGATCACTTTCACCCACAGGAATTAACATGCAGGCCGACAGCTGCCATTCCATCCTTAATCATCACCTTCATTTTCTCCATGCCACTACCTGGAATCCCAGCCTATATCCTGTAGCACCCTGCCACTCTTTCTTCAGCCTAATAGGCAAAAGGAACAAGACAGACCTCAGCAGTTCTAAAACCATAATATTCTCCCCAGGGGAGCATCGACCTAAAGCTGGTACAGTACCTCCAAGATTTTCCACTTCCAATCTTCCTGACCACCTTCCCAGACATACTCTGCCTGGCTGCCTTGGGGCCTGCACTCCAATCTGAATCTGAAAGTGCACTGTACACCTCTGAGCACAGCCTGATAGCTCCCCCCAACATTCTGCTTGATGTTTCCCGAAATTTCCCCTCATGATTCCTCACATTTACTGGTTTACACCTGACATTCTGCACCCCTTGAATCCTCCATTGCCTTGCCTTCGCCAAGATTTTGAAAATCTTCTCACCATTTCCACCTTACCATCACATGAGCTTGTACCTTGACTGGGGGCATCTTAACTAACCAACATGGAAAATGCCCTTGCATCAAACAAGAAGTTAAATGCAGGCAACCCAACATTAACTACTGTAGCTGCTCCACCACTATTCTACGAGACGCAGTTAAAAAGTAAATTTTCGACACCACCACCATTTTGTCAGGATGGAAACATACCAACCTGTTCCTGAGACAATGCATGCAGGCAAATCTGCATGCAAGGTTGCAAGTCCAACAAACATTGGAATTCCTATAGGGTGATCCTCTGTGCCCCCAAAACATGTTCCAGACCCATAACAAGTTAGTCTGTGCCTCTACCATAACAGCAGCCAGCCAGTGCCCCCCCCCCAATATGGGGGATGAGGGGGCCTGTTTTATTGTCTGCATCACTGTTAGTGGCCATGACTCAGAAAACCTGTCGAGACACACACTAAGGCCCTTATTTAACAAGGGATAGCGCCAGGTAGCGAATGGTGAGCGAACGGTAATGACGGTCACCGCCACGAGTACGCCGGCTCCCCTCCGCAATCACACATTTATCAAGCCGATCCTGCTTAGCGACTGACAGAGCGCCAGATAGCGAATCATTCATCATTATTCCAGCCTCACCCCACAGCGCCAGCGAGCGACCTTGAACAGCGACAGGTATGACCTCTCGCTACCTGGCGCTCTCCAATGCATTTCAATTACAATCTTTAAATATTCATAATTAATTGCTATTAATGTTTTTTTTTTTAAATATCAAAAATTCTGTGACCACTTCTGCAATGTTAGATATTTTTTTTAAGGTTAAAAAGAAAAAAAAAAATTTGTGCAGAATTGATATTACAGGTCTGATATTAATGTATCCATATTACAAAATGTTTTGAAAAACATGTTTTTTTTTTCAAAAAATATGGTTGTTTGGGGGTTAAAAAACTACTTTTAACCCATCGCCGCCAGCGCTCTGGGGTTTAAACAAGCATTTCACAGCGCGAGAATTTTTTGAGCGTGATTTGTTAATGAATATGCTGGGAGCCGTTCGCTATGGCCATTCGCTGTCATGCGCTCCCATACAGCACGGAACCTGTCAAACAGCGACTCCTAACCCCATATTCAACATTACCGCACACTGACTGAGTCGCTGTCAACAGCCGAACAACGGCCAAGCACAGCGAATACTAGCGGGCGCTGTGAAAATAACGCTACTGTCGCTCATCTGTCGCTACCTGGCGCTATTAATGAATCGGCCTCTAAGTTTCTCCCATGTAATCCCCCCTGCAAACAGTTTAAAAAAAACATTTAAAAGCATTTCAAAAGCTCAGGTTATATATAAATACCTTATGTATTCTAAGCAAAGCCTCTTCAATTTGTGTGCCGGATATTTGCTTTCTCTTCCTTTCTGTTTCCCATTAAACACATAGTGTATCCAGGTAATTTATGCAAATTTTGTAGAGACTACACTGGAGAAAATATGTAGCTCATCTGTAAAACTGTTCTATTGCAGTGTTTAGTGAGGAAAGTCTCTTAAAGGTGCTCAAAATCATTATCTTTTCATTTGGATAACCTGCCTAATTAGAGTTGAGTGAACCAATTCATTCATAGCCACATTTAATCCGAATAGCAGGGAAAAATCTATTTGGCACAAATACAAATTTCTTGGGATTCGTGTCAATCAAATTGTTCCCCTGGAAATAGGTAATACCTAGATATGCAGCCCTAGGTCAACAACCAACTAAAAAAAAACCCAAAAATGTTTGCCCCACAGCTGATCCCAGCCTGAACTTCATTCCCTGTCGCTTCACACATCGGCTCCCGCCTTGCCATCAGTCACAGTCACTACAATGGAGGGGACATGTCAGGCAATGAATAGAGAGAGTGTGGCAGTGCTCCTGTGACTGATGGATGGTCACAAACCTGACACTCCAACAATCTCGACTGTGTTTGGGCCCAGGGTGGCATAGGAAGTGCCTGCTGCGTGTTGGCTCAGATTCAGCGATCAGGTTTTTAGTTGGCTGTTGAATCACTTTAAATAGTGAATGCAAGGGGCCTATTCGCCCCCCGCGCCATCCGTGAGTCCATGCTACATCCGCTCACTTCCAGTAGTGATGACGCCTCCCCGGGCATCAGCCTATAAGTCAAAAGGAATGCCAGATGAAAAGTGTGCCCTCCACCAGGTGACATTACTTCAGGTGGACCATTTCATTTCCGGCACTGTGACTGGTGCCATGCTCGGACAGCGCGGACTCAGGCTTCACCAGGTGCTGAATAACAAAGCAGCAGGTGAGGGGTTTGTGCATTTCATTAAAACATGATTCTGACAAACCCGAATATTTAGGGGAAATTTGGCAAATTTGCTTATCTCTACCCATGCTGAGTTTAATGCCAGCAAAAAAAGTGAGGGTAACACAGCCAGGACAGCACATGTCTGGATGCCAGAAGATGTCAAGCGGAATGGCTTCAGCAGACCTCTATTTAGGGGCATTTGAATGTTTTACATGCTCCGGGGCAACATTCCAATGCTATAAAAAAGTGGCCTACTGCAATAGGTAATAAGTGAACAGATTACCTGAAAACATGGTAGGGAACGAGAAGTCACAGGACTGCCGCCACGGCAGTGGCTGGGTCACCCGAGTTACAGGGCCCTATGCAGGGGTCCTACCTGGCAGGTAAACCTGACCAACACCCTTACAAGAAAGACTGCTCATACAAATCCCTCCCCAGAGCAATTCTGATTGCGGCACATAAAAATTAATTTACCATTTTGCAACTCTTTACTTTGGCAATTTTATAACCAAAATGGCTTCCTATGGAGCTGCAGTTTTCCTGTCGTCATGCATTGTGGATTATCTTGGATAAATCCAAGCAGCAGCACAGCTGGGAATCTGGGAAAGAAGGGTGCTTCAAGATGGCTGCATCTGGGACAGCACAGCAGAAAATGTGCAGCTAATGATTCAGTATCGTGCATGCAGAATGGAGATTTGGGGAGATTTCTTTTCAACTGTCCAAGGCTCTTGGTCGGTTTAATGTAGCAAGCTAAGTCTGTGATATACAGAGACCAGAGAGAAACCTGCAAGATTTCTTCTTCCAGGGTAATACCATTTTTATGGTGTATAAACTTGTAATACCTTTATAAGTACAATACATCCAGTAGATTTTAAATGCTTCAGTCTAATGACTTAGCCAATAATATTACTTTCCATTTGGGTTTTATGCTTTCATTGCTATATATATATACATATATATATATATATATATATATATATATATATATATACAGTATACAGGGGTCAGAAGCAATGTAAGACCTAAATTTATCTCATGCATTTACATGCATTTATAAAAAGAAATATATAGATTAAGCATCGCTGATCGTGCCCCAGCTGGCCTGAAGAGAAAGATGATTTATTGTCCCTAATCAATCCTTTTCATACGCTGAATACTCATACATTATACAGAAAGGAAAAGACAAGCGCTGAGAACAAATAGCTTATGCTGCTCATTGTATATATGGAAGGGATGGGAGATTAGTTCAATCTAGTTTATGCGCTAGGCGTCACACACTATAAACTGCACAGGGCGAGGGGCCAATAATCGTAACACTTTATTTTATGAAGGATATGATGCAAGCATGCAAATATGTGACACGTTACTACACTGTAACATTGTGTATTTTAATAGTAAACAAAGCCAGGAGAAGGGCCTCTATATGTATGGCTTTTGCCAAGAAGAACAAATGCTAAACCATTGCAAATGAGAAAAATCAACAAAACTTTTCTAGTAAGAATGGGTTGCTGAGAATTATGGGACATTTTCAGTAAACTTTAATGAAAGCAGACCTCCAGTCAAAAAAAGTCAAAGCTTAATAAATTGCTCCCCCGCAGTAAGTGGCATTAGCTATTTGAGAGGGCTTAACCCCATGCCCATAGAATGCAAGTGTTATGGAATATATTTGCATATGCTACAGGCCTGAACTTCGTGGGGGCAGCCATCTTGCTACACGCCTGTCAGCCCTGCTTCTGAAAAACCAAGCCCCACAGTCAAAATTTCCTTAACCCTTCTAGTGCCAGCTATGTGATTCTCACGTAGCTGCCTCTCCTACCGTTAAGTGCCAGCTACAAGAAACTCACCTAGCTGACTTTAAACACATAAAAAAGTATAAAAGTTAAAAACTCACCTGACCCCTTAATTGATCCGGCCAAGTCTTGTCTTCACCCAGGAGGCATCCAATCCAGCTTCAGGAGAGGGCCCGGAACAGCCCCCCCCCCCCCCCGGCCCGGTTTGGCCGCTGCTACTAACTGTAAAAAAAAAATTACACTTACTCACCTGCGTCTGTGATCCTTCCTGCCGGGTTTCGTCTTCATGGGGGGGGGGGCTCTGATTGCCCCCCCCAGGCTCTTACACCACTTCCATGTCACCCTGTGCAACCTAAGAATTCTTTGAGGGATTACTTGCAGAAAAATGAGTCCACTACAACAAGCTTTATACACCTAGAAAGCTTAATGTATGTATTTTCAGCGAATATATGGTTTATGGGGGATATTCCAAATGTAAAGGGTTGTTTTGGTTGAAAAAATGTAAAGTGTGCACTTTGTCTGCAGAGCTGAAATTTTCAAGTAAAATTACCCTTCCACGCATATTTTAATTTGGGGTGTTTGGCAACTCTTCCCTTGACAGTACCTATGCATGTTGGTTATTGTTCTGTTCAGGGGACCTTGTTTTTTTCAGATTTAACTTGTTTTTTCTTGTTTGCATAAATTTATTTTAGGAAAATGGGGCTTTGATTCTGCTTTTTTATTCTTTTTTTAGGTAAACCCTGTGAAACCAAAGAATTAATTGAAGGGTTAATGCCAGAAAACTGCACCCACATCAACAAGTCTGGTATGCCTAAAAAGCTTGAGGTGTGTGCTTCAGAGAATATTTATTTTGTGGGGGTATTTCAAATGTAAAGGGTTATTTTTCTTGAAAAACTGCAAGGTGCGCATAGCAGTTGTATTTTATCTGAAAAGCGCTGTTTCAGTTTGGGGGAGTCTCCTAGGCAGCAAAGGGTGTCTACCAATACATATGTGGTACCGCTGTAATGGGGATTTCACATGCAATAAGATTTTATTGACAGATTTTTTTTAATTCTTTTTTGGCACATATTTCACCCAAAAACATTTAGAATACAATTAAAAATGAAAAACAATATATCATTTTTCTGGGAAATCCCTTCAAAATAAGAATTTTTTTCTCCCCCTGTCCCCTGGTCGCCCCCTCCCCAAGTACCTGGAGGCAATCATTCTTCCTTTTCCTTTTCTTGTTTTTTTGTGAATGGGGCTTGAATGGGCTTATCCACGCCCATCCAGAAAAATTTAGATAGCTAATCTAAAATATGCAGATTGACATAGGCATGCCACTGGGCCCATTGAATGCCCAGGGACTATGATGCTGGCCTGCATGCTTTTTCCTGGCCTGTATATAGCCATGGCAGTACAATGCCAAGTTAGCACCAGAGATGTACATAAGGTTGATTATGAGTGACATGTTTGTTACCCATGATTCCCTGCAGTGTGGAAATACTGGAGCTCCAGCATCAGGCAGGTTGAAAAGGTTCAGGTATGTCTTTTACTTCTGTATAGCTAAATCAGAGCTAGTGAGGGTTGATATTGAAGTTTACACTCGGCAGACTGCATGGTCACTGTAGATCCATTTTAACAAACTCTCCTTGGCCACAGGGTCAATAGGTTTTATCTGGGGCCATTTTACCCCAGTTCACACTGTTGCATGTTCCTGTGCTAGCCTCACAACCACAATTGGCTTCCTGTATGTGACAACCTCTGTATCCTAGACACCCATTGCTTTCGTTTTAATTGGTTTTCTGCCCCCCCCCAAAAAAAAGGTGTTGGGTGAGTGACAGGAAAAAGAACAATAAAGTATTTTTAAAGTGAAACAAAACCCATGTTTTGTTCTGTGCCCCGCGGTGTGAAACCCCTCAGAACACCACGTAAAACGAATCTCTTCCCGGTCCTATGGTGCATGTGCGGGCTCTTTTCCAATAAGCAATGTGCTGTGCATATCTAATACACGCCAATTGGCTTTGTTTACATGCACAGCTCGGCTAATGGTTAGCAAAACCGTTCTCATCCTCAGAAGTTCACATGCTCCCATCCCCAGTCTATCTCAACTGATAGCCCCAAGATGCTGGGAAGAGGCCAATGGAAGTTAGTCAGTGAGGGCACCAGGAAGCAAGCGAATTCTGCAGCAATATCGGTGGGTGGAGGGGTTGGGGGGCATGCCGATTCTTGTTTACAGGGCTGGCAACAGGGTTTTGTTCAGCTTTAAGTGGTATTTAATGTTTAAAAAGCTCATTACAAAGATGATATTTACAGGCTGACTCATTACTAGCGCCAGGTATTGGCAGCTGAGAGCCTGTACAGAGGTGCTAAGAGCTACCACTAGTAGACGCTGTGAGCGGCTTTCGGGCGCTGTAACAGAGCACCTCAGTCGCTGTAGTGACCTGGCCGGCATTAATGAATGAGATGTATGTTGGGAGTTCTAACACCAGTACAGCGCTGCAGGGAGCGAAAGGTAGCTCCAGCTCATTGCGACCGACTCTCAGCGGCTCACACCATATTCAACAAAAAAACAGACTCACAGAGCGTAGGGGTTCTGGATCTGGTCGCTATCGCACAGAGCAGCAGACTCTGTGTGATTAAAGTCTGTTTTTGAACACATATCCACCAGTAACAAAGCGAAAACACATGGAATTACATTGTTATTACATTGTGACATTAATAATTTAATGCCAGACCTGTAATGGCAATTCTGCATAAATATAAAAAATCAAAAACGTTTTCAAAAATGACTTTTTCTAGGCATAGAGAGCTGACACAATTATTTGAGATAAAAAAAACCCTGTTTAAACAGAAGAAAAGGAACTTCCATTTTAATGTATGAGAGAGCGACAGGTAATACCTGGCGCTCTGGAAGCTAGAGCGCAAACGCTATACGCTGAGCTGGCTGTAATGATGAATCGGATGCTACATGGCGCTGTTAGAGTCGCTCACCAGATTCACTTTCATAAATGTGGCTTTGCATACAGCGCCCAGCGTTCACCAGACACTGCCTGCCACTACGAAGCACTACTATCCCTTGATGAATTAACCCCTGATGAATAAACCCTTCAGATTCACAATGCAGCCTATTCTGAGTCACTAAAAGAGTTAAACAAGTGCCGTGTGTTTACAGTTTTCTTTTATCACCTAATTCCTGGAAATCCATTACGGCTTATACCAAGTGTAAAAAAAATTACTGTGAATGTGGAAATTAAATTATAGATGAAGCAAGGAAATGTGAAATTGGAAACATGATCACCATTCTTAAATGTGCAGCACAGGGTCAAAAAACTGCTAAAATGAAGAAAGAATAAATAAAGAATAAAGAAATTGCTTTCCTTATACTTCAGTTTTGAATATAAAGTGAATAAACAATTGAAGTGCTATTAAAGCAAAGATAAAAGAACAAACTACACTTACTAATACTGATATATTTGATTCTCTAAAATGTACCTGCTTAGAATTTCAAGTCTGACAATGTGTTGGTGTGCCCCTGCTGCCTCCTACAGAGAGAAAACATACAGACACGGAGTGCCAAGTCACGCTCAGGATTCCACATTCACAATCATCAAAATGGGAAGAATATTTGTTTTTGCGCCAATTTTCACACTAGTATTTGCCAATTTGTGCCTGAAATTTTCCGCTACCACTATTTTGGCGTTTCAAACTGTATCCGGTTTATGGTATGTTTAGAGGGCAGAAAAGTGTGTGCACAAATGTGGCAATTTGAAGAGTGAATTTCCTCCAGCAAATAGGTGAAGGAAACTGCCGATTCCAATGAGTAACAGGCTTATTTCAACCTGAAAACACATGCCGGCAGCATCCAGCATGTTTTTGAACAAGGAAAGTGTCAGCCGCAAACTCTTTTTAGGGATTGAACCTTTTAGTTTTTTCGAAAAAAAAAAATGATAAAAAGTTGTCAAAAATCATAAAAATTAAGGTCCAAAAAAACAAAAATGAGGATATTGCTCCCCAAAGTTTAGCAAAAATAAATACAATAAAAAAATTATAGTTAAATTATAAAACATTAATATGCAAACCTAATGAGGGAGGGAAGGTTAAAGAGAACATCTGGGACAAAACATTGGGCAAAAAAATGTTAAGGGTTAACTGGAATCAGAATATCGCCCCCCCCCCAAAAAAAAACTGGAGAGGCTGGAGAGAACAACTCGCTATGGAAAAACAGTAAAGGAAAGGGGAGAAACATTGGGGACCATCGGGAGCAGTTAAGTACTTTGTCGGCCAAATGCGCATGGGGGCCATTTGTGCTTCAAAACAGCATATTTTGCATACATTGCATACATTGCATGAGGTGGAAATTGGTGCAAGAAGAGGCAATTTGGTCTTCTCTCATGCGTTTGCTATTTGGTGCAATACGTACGTGCGCCCGGTGTGCGCACACAGCCATAAGTCATGCGCCTAGGTGCATGCAGAATTGTTTGCACTCCACCTGAGCATTTTTACGCACAAATATGAATCGACCCCATTGTCTGCCATGCCCCCTATGGCTACAGTAAATGGATTGTGCTCCAGTCCATGTGATGACAGTGGTGGAACTCAATTCACCTATTTGCTAGCACAAGATAGGTGCCAAACAAAGTGTTGCACATTTGCATGCTGTGGGACCCAGTCTCAAACTCTGTTTTTAACAGCTGGACACCACACCAGCTGTTGCGTGGAGTAAAAGTTGAGTATAGGCTTTTTTAATTTGCCTTCAAAAGGAAAGTACACTTGGTCAGTTTTCCCACATACTTCAGATCAGGTGTGCCATAGGAACACAAGTCTCCCCCTGTAAACCTACCGCCTGTCCCATGGCTTCTGTTACTCTCCAGAAGCCCCAGGGCTTTGTGGATTTGGTCACAAAGCTAGGCCAGGACACCCATAGTGGATATTGCCCCTTGAGACTGCAAAATGGAATTTCATAGGGTGGGTTGGCGAGCCACCTCCCCAGCATGTGGTGGGTGGCTTGCCAAACCCCTTAATCTATGAAGTTGTGTTTTGACCTGACCAATCACCTGCACAGCCTCCAGGCCACCAGGGGTTTAGAAGAGCTCGCTGCCCAAAAGCATACAGTAGATCTGGCGTTCTTCCAGTGCGCCTACCGACCAATTAGCAACATATTCAGTGCAGGTATCCTAATAAAGTTATATGTTGGGTAGAATATGCCTTTATTCTGTTCTGGTTTAGTTCTGTCGAATAGTTTGTAATATTCAGGTCAAACACTTCTAGACTGCATGATGAGAAGACCACTTACCTTTTCTGGTTCTACGATGCATGCTCGGCCCTCATCTAATCAGAGCTGTTTGCCGTGCATATGTAATGTTCAGCAAATAACGTTTGTTGCAATCTGGAGCGAAAGCATCCACGTCCAGAGCAGCGAGTGAGCTTCTATCTCAATCGCACATGCACAGCCCTAAGATGCAGGAATGCGTCCCCCAATGTTTTCATTGGCAAGGAAACCAGGAAGAGGGTAAGTTTTGGAGCGCCCTGGGGAGTTTCATATAGTGGGGCATACCGATTCAGATTTTAGATCTTTTAGATTACAGGACTGTCCATGCTGGTTTTTAAGATATTAGTTAGCTAATGGTGATCTTTTCTACCACATATCTTATTTACAGACAAATTACTGTTGTTAAAACCTTTCTTTTAAATAAAAAAACCTGAATCTGACCCATATTTTAAATATATTCTGTCAGTGTTGGTCAAACTGAAGCAAATTGCAGAATTC
Organism: Gastrophryne carolinensis; assembly: GCA_027917425.1. Lineage (NCBI taxonomy): Eukaryota > Metazoa > Chordata > Amphibia > Anura > Microhylidae > Gastrophryne > Gastrophryne carolinensis. The sequence continues at coordinate 528,416,396 of CM051234.1, forward strand.
TGGTTGAATTTATCTGAACAATAATGTGGGGCAGGGAACATAGGAAGGCGGGGGGGGACTTTGTTTTAGCATACTATTTTCTAGATGTCTAGGAATCATCATGCTCTTTTCCCTAGAAAACGCCCCCACCTCATCAGAATAATTACAAGCAGAGGGTCTCTAAGCAAAAGTAGATTTTCCCATCTATCCGTATGAATAATCAGCAATGTACCATATCTGCATGCACATGTGAATGCATGAATCCCTGTGATCTAATCCCAGCAGACCAAAACGTCAAGGACCTACTCACAGCTTTGAACTCACATTAGCAACCATAAATTGTGAAGAGTTCCATGTTAATGAGCCTGATTCTGCTATGCATTTAAGGAACTATATGTAAAATCTAATTTGTGTACACTGACTAATTGCATTGAAGTGTGTAAAAGACAGTAAAGTGGGCAAATATGTGTGTAAAAAAAAAAAAGGTGTATAATGCATTTCTGAAGTACTTTACAAAGCTAATTATATTGAAGTGGTGGTGTCTATTTCAGTAAACACTGTAAACACGTTTGTTTAGGCATGTCTATTCAAGCTTGGAATCTATTTTAGTTTAATGTGACAAGCAGAGGCATTGTGGTTTTTCTAGGTCACATAAATTCAGTTAACATTCTAGCAAATGTTAAAGTTGTGTATTTGGGTTTTATGTTCTAGATGGTGTACATGGCCTCGACCTTGTGAAGCCATTAGATGCAAATCCCATGTTATCACTGGTGCCCAGTATACAGTATAAATAATCAAGTTATATTATTATGATCACCAGCTAGTATCCAGGGTAACCCGTATCTGCAATAATGGACACCAGCTAGATGGACTGGTAGTGACTTGGTAAGTCACTTGATAGATTGATAGATGTATCAGGAGCCATGGTGACTCCATGGCTTCTTGAGGGTGCATTGGGAAGATGTTGTCAAGGAATTGTCCAGGCAACTACCTAGACCATATAATCACATAGCAGGCAGTGTGTTTATAGCAGACTATTTTGACACTTAATCACAAAGTTGTAATTCTCAAGCAGCCACAGCGGGAAGCATTACAAACCACTAGTCAAGTCCCATCATTGGTGATCCAGAAGTCCGTGCCAAGTTTCTACCTCCAGGTGCTGCCATGAGGTTTGGTCATTGGCATTGTTGGCCTGACAGTGTCCAACTGTTCGGTGAAGCAGAAAACATGACAGAAAAGGCAACCCTTTGCCAATCAGCCGATCCAAAACTATAGTAAAAAGTTAAGCCTTTCTGCCAATGAAACTTTGTTAGCAGAGGCACGGTGACAATAACCTTGATTCAGAGCCCATTCTCCCTCCCCAGTGAGAACTCCCATTTTTCCACCTCTCCTGATTCAACAGACAATTTTGGTGCAAGAATTTTTGGGTGAATTATTCTTCCTTTTGTGTGATTTTTCATTTGGTTGCCAGACCTAATAAAATTAAATCTAAATCTAAAAAAATCACAGAGTTTATGAGATTTTACACTGCTGAGTTTACTTTCTCACAAAAGTGGGAATTTCGACGGAGGCTCTGAATCAACCCCAATATGTTGCTTCAAAGCCCCATATGCAGTAGGGGTTACTGAATTGTTGTTTCGGGCACATTTCTGGTAGCCCCTTGGTTTGTTTTGGCAGTGAGCTTCTCCATGGTAGAGTGTCACTCTGCCCTTGTGCCCCATTGTAGCTCATGTGTATTTCTCACATTAATGCCACATGATGCTTCGCAGTTTCCATGCCGCTTACTCAACAATGGTGCCATTTGTCAGAATCACTGCCACTCTTGGGCTAAAAGCAAATACTAATGTATTATTAAATCACCTCCTTACCCAAAACAGCAGGGATATAAGTGTGCAGACAGCCTAACACACACCTTGAAGACCCATCAAGCAAGCTCACAACTTCCTTTATGAGCTACACGCTGCCAACCTTGAAAGTAGGTGGTAGTAGTAGTAGAGGTCATAATAAAAATAAGATGTGAAAAAATGCTGCAAAGTTAAAAAGTTTAAAAAATAAAAGTGTTTAACATCAATATGGTTTATTTATAAAGAGTCATCATCTTCCGTAGTGCTGTACAAAGTAGTGATGACAGAATAGAATCCATAGTACATAGACTGTTACAAATGCAGTGTTACACAATACATATGGTGAATACACCCTGCCACTGCTCTTACAAGCTTACATGCTAAAGGATAAGGGATGGAGACAAAGTCACAACAGTCAGTATTGAGTTTCGTCCTTTAGAGAATTAAGCCAGGTTGTATGTTTGTCTGAATAAGTGAGTTTTGAGGGCGCTTTTGAAAGCTTGGAGGGTTGGGAATGGCAGATTGACAGGGAGAAGGCACTCCAGAAAATTGTAGTGGCCTGTGAGAATGAGTGGAGGTGAATAGGTTGGAGGACAGGAGAAGGTCTGGGCCAAGCGGAGGCTGCATCAAGATGAAATGTAGGTAGGAGCCTGGCTGGAAAGAGCTTTGTAGGTTAGAGTGTTAAAGAGGAATTGTGGTGGGATTGGCAATCAGGGGGTTGACTGACAGAGGTGAGCTGAATGCATGGGAGGAAAGATGGATGAGGCGAGCAGGAGAGTTCAGAATAAATAGGATAGGTGCCAGTCTGTAAAATGAATAAAAAAAAGGGAAATCTAAATCAAATCAATTTTTGATGTGACCACCTTCAGAGCAACAATTCTGTAAAAAGTCAAGGATTTATTATGATTTTAGTTAGATGTTAAGTGAACCACTTCTAACAAACAGATCATCATTCCCATACCATACATAGACTGAAACAGTCATTAACTAAAACAGAAGCAACTGTGTAAGAGGCTTAAAACATAGCAAGGAACAGCAAAACTCTGCTACAATGTGAGGTTGTGGAAGTTTCCATGCCACAGGCCATATACCAGGACAATAATAAGCACAGCAACAAGACACAAAGCTGTAATACTGCATCGGAAAGGCCTCTGCCAGGCACATTATGGCCAAAAAGCCATACCTACAACATGGTAGTGACTTCAGCCCAACTATGCACAAAAACATAGAAACTAGGGTGCAGAATAATTGAGGTAGGTGCTCAGAGCTGATGCATCAGCAGGTAACAGTGAAGCATTGTGTAGGTTCCTTGCGAGTTTGGGTTTGCATTTCAGCAAATAGTGTTGGGGATTCGGTCAGGGATTAATTATGTCTTTAAAAGGGAGAAATGCAGGTTGAAACTTATGCATCACGCAATAACATCAGGAAGACATCTAACTAGCTCCAGATTTATTCTGCAGCGGGACAACGACCTTAAACATACAGCCAATATTAAAATATCTTAAGGGTTGCCCTGGTAGGGATTCAATGGCTGCCACAGAGCCCAAGTCTCAACATCATTGAGGATGCCTGGGCTAACATGATCCACCTTTATACCCATGAAGGAATAGGAGGCTGGTCATCTGAGCCACAAAGGCAAAAAGCTTGTGAAAAGACTGCCATGAGTGGCTCATTACATCTAGGTGCTTACATCTACTGAGCCCTTAATGCAAGATTTTTTCATATACTTAGCAAAGATAAATGTCTGTGTGATATTTTTCATAGATTTTTTTTTCCTGAAAACCCCTCTATGCTCACCGGGAGAGCATAGAAGATATAGACCCAGAAATAAATATAAGTATTTTTTATTTTATCCAACAAAAAGGTAAACTTAACGGGGGACTCAAGTCGAAACTTCCACTGCCCAATTTGTGATGCACAATTGCATTAACAGTAAAACCAACCCCTGAAATCAGGCAGCATTATTCACCCTCTATGCCACCCCATGTGTCCACCACTGGCCAGTAGGGCTTACTGAGCAAGTATACACCTGATTGGTTGCCAATGGTCACGTTGGGAGCCAGAGAAGCTACAGGCAGCAATGGAACTTGGCACAGGTAAGTAATACTATCTGATTTGGGGATTTTGTTTTACTAACAAATGCAGCGGGGCTTCCCAAATCAGGATACCACCGGGGTGGGAAGCAGACCAAACTTTAGTCATTTATAACTGAAGTTCTAATTTAAATGCTGCCTTTATAAATGGTCAGGAAGCCAAGTTGTCAATACTCAAATGACGTATTTATATTAATGGTAAAGTCCACATTCAATAACATTTTTGAGAGTGCTTCTTATTGTGTCCCAAAATCGTGCTGAGCCTTTCCAACATTGTTTTATTTATTTTTTTATGTTTACAAAATCTGTGTTTTATAAAAGCAGTTTTCATAACCTGCAATCTGTTGCCATAAGCAACTGTAAAGAAAGGCTGCATGCCAAGATCTACGAGAATAGAGAAGTAAGCCCTGTACACACAGGACCTTACAACAAGTCTTCAGGGATTGGGTTTGGAAACCCTCTGGCTAGGCAGTCATTCGGTAATCCCTGTAAAATAAAAGCTTTCCCCCTCGATGGCTGGAATTACCCCTGGCTGCTAAAGCCGCTGCTGCCAACATAAACAAGATTTACCTGGAGGGAGCCGCGGGCCCAGCTAAGGGGACACCATCGGGCAAGGGACAGAAGAAGGAAAATCCTAAGAGGTGAGTACTGTTAAAAATTATTTAATAAAGTTTTCTTTTTCTTCTTTTTGTAGTGTAAACAGAGGGATTCTGAACAAGACTGACCACTATCCAGCTCATCACTAGTGTACAGACTTGGGACTTGGTGTACGGTTGCTAATAGCAGCAAATTGCAGGTAGCAAAAACTGCTTCCATACAACACACATTTGGTAACATAAGAAAAAAATAAACAAAATTGTTAGATATGCTCAGCACCTTGAGGACATGGCTTTGGCACACAATAATACACTTTGAGAAATGACATCAAAACCAAACTTTCCCATTAAACTTTCTATTCAATCCCCTCGATTCAAAGAGCCAAAGTTAATTGATTTCGTATCGAGAATCGTAAGTTTGGGTGGGTGTTTGTCATTTTTTCTTGTTTTTTTGCCCATTTCGTATTCGCACGATCGTTCGCGCATAGACGTATATGAACATACGCATTTCGTACGAGAATCGTATAATTTGCGTTAGTTCGTGTGTTTTTCCCGTCCAAATCGTATTATTTGCGTCCGATCCTATTTTTTACGTCCTTCACATGGGCTTGCGACCAATTCAGAGAGGTGATTGCTAATTGTTTGGAAGCCCATTAAAGAGCTGCTTTACGAAATGTTTGCCGGCAGCTATTTGGCCTCGGGAGTAGGATGGAGCGGAGCGAGTTTGTGGCACATCAAGGGCTTATGCTTTTTGGCATTGAGTTGATCGAGATGTCTGAGAGCAGATTGCCCCTGCGTCGTCGCATGAACATCGATAGCATGAATGATGTTGAGCTGTTCGAGCTGACCAGGCTTAATCGCGCTTCCCTCCATAAATTATATAGTGAGCTGCGGCCATGGTTAGCCCGCACCACAAGGAAGGGGCATGCAATTTCAGGTATGACCAAGATGCTTGGCTGCCTGCAATTTTTGGCGAACGGCTCGTTCCAGAGGCTGGGTGCCCTCTCCGTGGGGATGTCCCAGCCTAAATTTTTGGAAGGCATGGCTGCCATAACTCCAAAATATATTTATTTTCCGGATGATATGGCAGCCAGAAACGCCATTAAGCTTGGGTTTTATAATGTGGCCGACATGCCCAACGTTATTGGTGCTATTGACTGCACACATGTGGCACTCGTACCTAGGGCTGCCGACGAGTATATATATAGGTATTGAGATTGGTTATTATGTTGGCCAACGTGTAATGTAACCTGTTTTCCTTTGCGGCAGCATATTTGTTTATCCCTCATTTGTGTAGCTGCTTTATCTAGGCTTTTCATTAGTATTTCCCAATAGAGTGCAGACATGTTTTGTTGTTAATTTTTTATTTTGGGTCAAATATCAATTACCCTTTTTGTATGTTTTTGCCTTAAGGAATCGTAAAATGGGACACTCCCTTAATGTCCAGGCCGTGGTTGGTCCGGACATGCGTTTTATGAGTGTCCTTGCCGGCTACCCAGGATCGTCCCACGACTCATATATCCTCAGGCGATCTGGGTTGTTTCGGAGATTTGAGGCAGGTGAATTTTCGGGGGCATGGCTGCTTGGTAAGTGTGTCCTATTTGTGTGCTATTAAATGTGGGATTAATCTTGTATTTGTTGATATGTTAGTATTTGAATTCTTTACATAAGCCAGAAACTGCCTTTTTCTTGGGTCATATATTATGAACTTCCAAAAAAAATGCTTGCCTCGCTTTGTCCTTCAGAATGTTTTCCCTTTAGTTAGGATGTCTGTAAGTTCCATGTCCCTAAATATATTGGTTGTGAGTTTATACCCAAGGATCTTTGAGCTTTGGCTCCTTTTGTACTATTGGTCTTTAAATGTCAAAGTGGACTTAAACTGCATACATTGTAGTTTTCATCTAAATGTGGATAGCCCCTCAGCAGCATCCTAATTGTAACATGTCTGAAAACTAAAAATATATTTAAATTCCAAATACCCTTGGCCGTGCAGATGTTTGTTAATTAATTGGTATATTGAAGTGCCATTTTTAATTAGGTACTACATTAGTGGCAATATTTATTTTGCTAATGTGCCCTGGGTGTTTTTTTTTCCCCTTTACCTTACATCATTATGATATATGTAAAATTTTTTGTGTTTGTTGTGTTGCCTTTTTAATTTTGATTACATTTAATTGTCTGTTTAAGGTGATTCCGGGTACCCACTTCTACCCTGGCTCATGACGCCTGTGCTGCGGCCCCAGGATGCCTCTCAGGAAGCGTACAACCGTGCGCACCGCAAGACCCGGGCTGTTGTGGAGAGGGCCTTTGGGCTGTTGAAGACACGTTTTCGTTGCCTGGACCATACTGGGGGCGCCCTGCAATATGATCCCAAGAAAGTGATCGACATTATAATGGCATGTGCTGTTTTGCACAATTTTGCCATCCTGGAACGTATCCCACGTTATGTGGATAGCCTGCCCTCTTCAGCCGTAGAGGATGATGTAGAGAATTTTGTGGGGCCACCCAGTGAGTCTGGCCAATCAGTTAGAGCCAACCTGATCTTGCAGCATTTTAGTTAATTTTATTTCGTGTCTCAACATTCTGTGTGTCTGTGTTATCCTTTTTGTTAAATATGTTGTTTTGCCGTAATGTGGCATTACCTCAAAGTAAAACATTTTTACCTTAATTGTTGCCTAATGTATTTCATGTAGTTTCCTTAGCTTTAGATTTGCATTGTTACACCTCTTCAAACCAAAAATATCTGGTTTAGCCCAAGCTGTTTAAAATGTGTTCCCACTAAAAACGCCACAAGTATTGTAAGTGAGATTTTTTTTTTACTTAGAAACTTAAAAATTATAGTGCTTAACAGAAAACATTCCACATACATCTGTGGTTACAAATGGATAACATTACAAAAAAAACATCGAGCACATCTACACCTGGAAGTGAGTGGCACAACCAAACAAGGACACCCAGTCCAAAGGCCAGCCTAGTCCAGTCATTAATATTGCCTGTGCCCAGGGATATTTGGGCATGGCCATAATGTCACACAAACATGTCTGCAAACAGGAGGAGCACCAACCAAATCCATATTTAAAGCCATAAGTGGCCAGATACCCTCCACATAGACCTATGGCATTGGCTAGTGGCCTTAAGCATTACTCTAAGGAGCTATATGGGAGCAAATACAAAACACAACCTGCATGAGCAACACAAAATGGATTGTTTGAAACCTCAAAGGACAAGTAAATACAGTGGGGGTTAAGAGAAAAGATGTCCCACACACCCATGGCTTAATAGGGTGGCTGCCCATAATACCCAGGTGGAGGTCCAGGTGGAGGTCCATGTGAATGGGACCTAGCCTGGGCCATGGCAGCATTGTGAATTTGAAACTGCTCCACAATGTTTCTCTGCATATTGGTCATCTCAGCCATGGCTGACTGGATGCCATTACTTGCAGTGACCACGTTGCTGTTGAGGGTACGCAACTCCGCGAGGATGCCCTGTAGACTGGTATTGATGGTGACCATGTCGGCATGCCTTTGCTCACGCTCTGTAACGAGCTGTGCCTCATAAGAGTCCCTTTGTTGGGTCCATAATTGAAGCAGGGCACTCTGCCTCCCCTGGGAAATTGTGGGGCGGCGTAATGGAGTCCGCCGCACAATTACCCTGGCTCTTGGGCGTGCCCTGCCGCGTGGTGTCGTCCCCTCAACAGCAACAGGCCTGCTTTGCAAATCCTCAGCAGCAGAGTGAACACTGGGGACTGTAGTGTCAGTCTCCCCATGTGCATGCACAATGGATGGAGATTCACTCTGCTGCTGAGGATTGGCCAGAGAAACATTATGGAGCAGTTCCAAATTGGGACCCAGGGGGAGGTCATCCGACGTGCCCTGCATGGAGACATCATCATCTTCCTCCATTTCCTGGATCTCTTCCATGAGTGTGCGGGTCTGTAGGGACATATAAAAAAAAAAGTGTAAGTTGGCGTCCAAATTTGGGATTCCCACAGTTTAACACATTGTTAAGCACTTGGTAGTATTTATGGTACTAAATTAACTTACCGGAAATCTCGGATCTGGGCTCCTATGCTGTACGGACCTGGTAGGCATAACCAAACTGGGGGGTGAGTTTACCCTTGCTGAGGGATCATGCTGGGCTGAAGAAGAGAAAAACAAACCACGTAAACACACACATAACCATTTTTGGGATAGGTAATCAAATAAACCTCTATTTGTAATATTAATCAACTCTAGAGCAATGGGGACATTTGTTAAAAGACACGCAAGTTTAGATAGGTGCAATGGCTCGCGAAAACTGCTAACTGACCTCAGTTCTAAGTCAGGAAGTGTACCCAGTCAGCATACAACTTTCAACGCACATTTTTGGATTTAGCCTACCATTCGCTAGGTCCGGGGTACTCAAACAATTGTTGGAAAGGTCCATTTAAAGGTATGTGGTGAGAGGTGAATGTCTGGCCATGGGGCTGACGCAGGGGGTGTCTAGTTAGAAATAAACACACTGGTGGAGGGGCTTGAGATTTCAAAGTGCAAACTAATAAAGGCTGCTTGCCCTTGCTGGGCTGGATGGGGCAGAGCTGAGGGGCCAGGGATTGGATGGCTAAAGGGGGGAGTTAACGTATTGATGGTGATGGGATGGATGGAGCAAATCTGTTACAAATGTATGGGGCTTATGTGGGGGGGGGGCATGGGGGGACTGTGGCAGATGGGGCAGAGCAGGGGCAGCGGGACACGATTGTGCCAAGAGAAAGATTTACCAAGTTACTGTGTACCTTGCAATGCCACTTCCTGTGCAGTACTTCATATTGCAATGCTATGTTTCAGGGAGCCATGACATTGGGCAGGAGAACAACCACTACATCGCCGATCAAGGGGGCAGCTCTGAGCACGTCAACACAGAAGTAACTGAGTGCAGGGCTGTCTGGGCAGGGGTCCTGGAATCTGGTGCCAAGGTCCGCATTGGTACCCCGGCCCGCCAGTTGAGTCTCGCTGCTCTAGGTCAGATATGTTTGGGGGTGGCTAATTAAATTGTTAACTCAAACACAACTCACACAACAAATAGGCAACCCATCCATAATGATGTGTGTTTTGTGATTGGTTCAAAATATATCACTTTTCTGGAGAAACTTCATGACTTTAACAATCCAATTGGAAATTTGATCTTTGCCATAATGGATGTGGTCCTAAATGTGTGATTCCCAGGGACCAAAAGAGGACACAAACAGGCACAGTAGTGCGAGGCCAAGCAAGGCAAACCATAGGGGCATCCCGTTATCTTGTTACTAGTGAACTTTAGATTATTTAGCAAACAGGCAAACATGCAGATTTAAGAGTACTCACCGTGGGTACGGGTCGGTGAGTCTGTGTCCCTTAGACCAGCATGTCCACCGACCGCGACCGGATGGAGAAGTCCCAGCACAATCTCCTCAGCAGGGGTAAACTCCAATTTAGAAGGAAAGCCACCTCCAGTTTTCAGGCTGAAAAGAGAAAATCGTTTGGTACTCAGAAAAGGTGCATACAGTACATCCTAAACATTATATTTGGAGGAAACATTTATTTACCTGTAATTATGCCTTTTAATTTCTTTTTGCCGTACAGCATACTTCAGATCAGAGATTTTCTTCTGAATTTGGGACACATCTTTCCTCTCTTCCCCCGCTGCATTTACTTGTCGTAGGATGGTTTCAAACAATTCCATCTTGCGCTGCTTTGTGGTGTGTTTTGATTTGCTCCCATAGAGCTCGTCATAGTATAATGTACGGCCACTAGCCAATGCCATATTTTGGTCATGGGAGAATCTCCCACTCAACTGGCCGCGGCGCAATGTGCGGCCAGATGGTTGGCTTGGCTGCTCCTCCATGTGTGCAGACACATGTGGTGACATTATGGCCTGGGGCTGGGTAGGGGAATGGCCGGATTGGTGGCTTCCCAATGACTGGACTGGACTGGCCAAGGGACTGGGTGTTCTTGCGTGGCTGGCCACCGAACTTCCAGGTGTAGATGTGGTCATGGTGGAAATTCTGGGCCCTCTTGGGGGGCTATGTTCCCGGCTGGTGCCAGGTCGGGGGCTCTGTTCCCGGCTGGTGCCAGGTCGGGGGCTTCTGGCCCTGGATGGGGTTCTTCGGGCCCTGTAGGGGCTTCTGGCCCTGGATGGGGTTCTTCGGGCCCTGTAGGGGCTTCTGGCCCTGGATGGGGTTCGGCGGCCTCTGGCTGGGCTTCTGGCCCTGGATGGGGTTCGGCGGCCTCTGGCTGGGCTTCTGGCCCTGGATGGGGTTCGGCGGCCTCTGGCTGGGCTTCTGGCCCTGGATGGGGTTCGGCGGCCTCTGGCTGGGCTTCTGGCCCTGGATGGGGTTCGGCGGCCTCTGGCTGGGCTTCTGGCCCTGGATGGGGTTCGGCGGCCTCTGGCTGGGCTTCTGGCCCTGGATGGGGTTCGGCGGCCTCTGGCTGGGCTTCTGGCCCTGGATGGGGTTCGGCGGCCTCTGGCTGGGCTTCTGGCCCTGGATGGGGTTCGGCGGCCTCTGGCTGGGCTTCTGGCCCTGGATGGGGTTCGGCGGCCTCTGGCTGGGCTTCTGGCCCTGGATGGGGTTCGGCGGCCTCTGGCTGGGCTTCTGGCCCTGGATGGGGTTCGGCGGCCTCTGGCTGGGCTTCTGGCCCTGGATGGGGTTCGGCGGGCCCTGGCTGGGCTTCTGGCCCTGGATGGGGTTCGGCGGCCTCTGGCTGGGCTTCTGGCCCTGGATGGGGTTCTGCGGGCCCTGGATGGGCTTCTGGCCCTGGATGGGGTTCGGGCCCTGCTGCGGGGCCTGGGTTGCCGAACTGCCCTACTTGAACCCATGGCCGGTGTGGGCTCCCTTGTGCGGCCTCTTCTGGGGGCAGAGGTGGTGGGTGCTGCAGTTGGCTGCTTTTTGGCTGCAGGGGCACGTGGCTTGGGGCCCCTTTTTTGGGTTCCTGAGGGTCCAGTGTCCCTTGGTGGGGCCGAGGTAGTAGTCTTGCCTCTCAGCTTTCTCCTACCTTGCTGGGACCTTGTTGTTGGGCCCTCCGCGGTCTGGCTTTTCTGGGGTCGCTTGGTCATAGGCTTTTTAGGTGCCATCTTCCACAAATGCTCAAAGAGAATGAGCTTTGGGTGCAGGGACCTTTAAATAATGAGCCCAGCGTGTGACGCCTATGCGCACGACTACGCGCTCGTACGAACGTACGTTCGAGCGGAACCAGGAAACCGCTGGGGTTTCACTTATCTGCTGCCTTGAAGAAGCATAAAGATGGCGCCCACTATCTTCACCCGTCAACAGGAAGAGATCCTCATGCTGGTAAGTGGCTGCCTGTGCATTTTAATCTAATAGTCAATGATGGCCTAAATGTAAATGATGCGTTTGGAACTAGTTTGGGGTCTCTTAATGTTTAAGAAGTGGCTCCTCACACTTCATCCTCAAGGGCCGAGCCTGGCCACGTTTTCACCTGTTTATGCTGATGTCCTAATTCGGCCAATTGCTCCGGCTTAGCAACAGTTAATTAACCTGTGGAGTAGCGGGGCTAGCTGGCAAACCTGGCCTGTCTCGGACCTTGATGCGGATGTTTGAGGAACACTGTTTTCCTAAGCCATAAAAACACAACGGGAAGCCACACACGTGGTCCAAAAGCCTAAGCATTAGCCTACATCTTGGATGTTTAAACCATCCTAACATGCCATAGATGCAGGTGGCCTGATTCTTGATGTTGGCTATTATCTGTATGTACATGGTGTGTGATACATATAACATAAGACCAGACTCTCATTCACAGTCAACGTCCTCTTTAAGGCACTCCCCAAAAATGGCTGCCACTCTAAATGTGTGTGTTAATGACATGAAATTCTCAACTTGTGATGCAACACATATGGGTGTGTGTGTAAAAGTAAAATCTCTGTGTCCATTATGTTTTTCAGATCATGCTTCAGCGCCGGTATGACTTCGCGCCCAATGTGTGCGAGAAAAGGGACATCGCCCGGGAGATCATCGCCGAGATACACCGTGTCACCAGCACCACCTTCACTCACACCCAGATAATGCAGCATTGGTCGGACCTGAAACGTCTGCACATGCCCCGGGTGCGGAGGTTTTTTGGAATCCATTTCCCAAGTAAGTACCAAGCAATTGCATGGTATATGTTCAAAATGTATAAGTTATGCCTTTATTTATAATGACTTTTCTTTGGTAGTGTTGGAAATGGATTTCAGAATTCGCCGCACCCGGAGGCGTACAGGCCGACCAGTGCTGCATGAGTCTGCATCTGTGAGTGAAGGTGGTGGATCTCCCGGGCGACGGACCTACCCCTCCTCTGTGGCCTCCTCAGACCAGCCCCTGGACCTTACCACAGAGGAGGGGCCCAACCGCGTGGGCGTGGAGTCATACCTGGCCAGGCATGGGGAAGGCTCTGGTATGTCACTCTTCATGTATAGGCACAAAGATATACATGGCAGGCCAAAAACTAAGTTATCCTTTATTATGTATTTGTAGAAGCTTCTGGTGCGGGTGAAATAGTGGAGGAGGAGGCAGCAGAGATGCTGGAAGTCGATCCTGGCGAAGGTGAGTGATGTCAGCCAGACTGGGAGCCAGATATGTTGGGAATAGTGACTCTATACAAGTACTAACCAAATGTCACATGTTTCTCCAGGGACTTCTTCACAGCATAGCCAGGACCAAGGGCAGCCTGTTGGCCCCAACCAGCCATCTGTCGGCCACCAACTCCGTAAGTCTCCATGCCATTATTCATATTAATGTTTGGTTAGCTAATAACACACACATAACTAAAGGCGTAGCCAATGTGTAGTTCACACTTTCATGTGGGCACTTCGTTAGCTTAAAGAGGACCGTAACTTGTATTAAGAACCTAAGAATTAGCCAACACACTGTACCTACAGATTAGAAACATGGAAATACACCCTTCAGCCATCTAATGCATGTTATTAGACTGAACCAAACCAATATTGCGGAATATGGAATGCGCAATATTTACAGGCAGCATGGGATACAGATTGAAAAAAGGAAGGTGCTGCCATGCATTGTGTGAGTGATGACCTTTCCCTCAACCCAGCTATGCTCTGGATTCCCAACGCACCACTGTAACCTACTCCCCTGTACTTTATCCAACTCTCCACTCCTCATTAAGTGTTATGCTTCAGAGTCCAGATGGCGGCGCTGTAATCCAAAAAAATCCCAAATTTACTTTGATCTGGTGCAGAATCAGTTGGGAATAGTTAGTGGTTTTCATTAAATAATGTAGAAGGTCCGGTTTAAGGAGTTTAAAGACTTACCTGTGGGAAATGCATTAACTGTATCCCTTGGAAGAATGACATATGTCATGCATTTACATGTATTTGATTAACCCCAAATCTATTTCCAGCATACAAACCGGTCTGGGACTCCGATTTATGTTTCTTTCTCTATTGGTTACAGGGATGATCCCCAAAACATTGGCGGAGAAAAAAAAAAGAATGAAGGAGTTGGTGGCCGAGCTGCTGGCCATACAGGCGACGTTGGGGCCAACAGATGAAGAAGACGAGGAGGATTAGTGCCCTTGGTCCTGGCTACTTTGGTTAAAAGTTTTACCAACTTTGTTATTGTTTTTAATGTTTTAAAGTTTTGGCTTTTTCGAAAAAACCAAAAAATTTTAATGTGTTTTTAAGGCAATCCACCATACATTTTAATATGTTTGTATTTACCAAAAAAAAAAAAAAAAAAAAGGGGTTTGAAACCAAACACCCCAATAAAAACCAAACATTTTCCAAAAAAAAAAAACCAAATCACCCAAAAAATTTAAAATAAATTATCTTTTAATACTTCATAAATGTGTCTTTTCTAATATGCGCAAACACAAACAATTACACAAACAAGAAAAAACACGGTTAGAAACATATAGACATATGTACATTATGTGGTTTGGGTAAGTTTTAGGGTCGTCAACATGAAGAAGGATGCAAGCGCCAAGGGGTTTAGGTAAGTTTTAGGGACCGAGAAATGAAGTTGGATGCAGGCGCTAAGGTGTTTAGGTAAGTTTTAGGGATCGAGAAATGAAGAAGGATGCAAGCGCTAAGGGGTTTAGGTAAGTTTTAGGGACCGAGAAATGAAGTTGGATGCAGGCGCTAAGGGGTTTAGGTAAGTTTTAGGCACCGAGAAATGAAGTTGGATGCAGGCGCTAAGGGGTTTAGGTAAGTTTTAGGGACCGAGAAATGAAGTTTGATGCAGGCGCTAAGGGGTTTAGGTAAGTTTTATGGACCGATAAATGAAGTTGGATGCAGGCGCTAAGAGGTTTAGGTAAGTTTTATGGACCGAGAAATGAAGTTGGATGCAGGCGCTAAGGGGTTTAGGTAAGTTTTATGGACCGATAAATGAAGTTGGATGCAGCCGCTAAGGGGTTTAGGTAAGTTTGAGGGACCGATAAATGAAGTTGGATGCAGGCGCTAAGAGGTTTAGGTAAGTTTTATGGACCGAGAAATGAAGTTGGATGCAGGCGCTAAGGGGTTTAGGTAAGTTTTATGGACCGATAAATGAAGTTGGATGCAGCCGCTAAGGGGTTTAGGTAAGTTTTATGGACCGATAAATGAAGTTGGATGCAGCCGCTAAGGGGTTTAGGTAAGTTTTATGGACCGATAAATGAAGTTGGATGCAGCCGCTAAGGGGTTTAGGTAAGTTTTATGGACCGATAAATGAAGTTGGATGCAGCCGCTAAGGGGTTTAGGTAAGTTTTAGGGACCGATAAATGAAGTTGGATGCAGCCGCTAAGGGGTTTAGGTAAGTTTGAGGGACCGATAAATGAAGTTGGATGCAGCCGCTAAGGGGTTTAGGTAAGTTTTATGGACCGATAAATGAAGTTGGATGCAGCCGCTAAGGGGTTTAGGTAAGTTTTATGGACCGATAAATGAAGTTGGATGCAGCCGCTAAGGGGTTTAGGTAAGTTTGAGGGACCGAGAAATGAAGATGGATGCAGCCGCTAAGGGGTTTAGGTAAGTTTTATGGACCGATAAATGAAGTTGGATGCAGCCGCTAAGGGGTTTAGGTAAGTTTGAGGGACCGATAAATGAAGTTGGATGCAGCCGCTAAGGGGTTTAGGTAAGTTTTAGGGACCGATAAATGAAGTTGGATGCAGCCGCTAAGGGGTTTAGGTAAGTTTGAGGGACCGAGAAATGAAGTTGGATGCAAGCGCTAAGAGGTTTAGGTAAGTTTCTGGTTGAGGGTGCGCATGCGCAAGATCTTATAAACATACGAACGCACGAATCTAAGAGGCCAAAAACCAATGAAAGCCAGAGGCAAACGCAAGTAATTGGAAGAGGTGGACGATGGAAGCAGCCGAAAAAACAGGCTGCCGCCGCAACAGGTGGGCACATGAACGTGATTTTTACGATTGGCAACTGACTGAGGCAAGTTCGGGAGATATCATACGAACGGACGTATCTTTTAGGATAGAAACGTATTTGCTTATTGAATCACTCGCAAGTTCATACGAACGCACGAGCGGACGTGAAAAATAGGATGATCGTGAGCCAAATCCAAGCTGTTACATGTTTCTTTGAATCAACCCTTATGTGTACAAAAAAGCAATTGATAGATAAGATTACGTCTCTTTGTAATGGGCAGGTAAGGCAGATATTTTTAAACACAGTAGCTGTCCGAACTATAAAATATAAACAGTAGATCAAAGGTAAAAAATAAAAAAAAACCTCTAAGCATTGCATTTTCATTTTATTTTTTTAAAGATGGCGTCTGTACGATATACCTGTACATACCTGTATTGTTGACCTACAGCTGCTGCATCTGATGAAAATGTACAACTTTGATGGAGTATGTGAAAATGAAATGAGTCAATGTCCCCTCCATGCTAGGTTTGCAGACACAGCCTAACAAACAGCCTAACAAACAATATTTATTGAAAAGGCACTGCAATGTGTCTTCATATTACCTTGCTTTAATCTCCAGTATAACGCAATTAATAAACCAACCCCATACTAGGAATGGCTGTAAATAGTAAATGGTATCTAAATGATGTATACAATTATTGGAGTTAGAGGGCCATTGATAAAAATAAAATGTCTAACTCACTGGAGAAATTACATACCCCACCCATAGACTTGTCTGTTAGGTTCTCAAAAATCAGCCTTTCAAGATCATCTACATAACCCCTCATAGTGTTTTTGGACTTTGCAAAGGCATTTGTCTCTGTCCCTTATAGACAAACAATGGAGAATTTGAGGTTGAAAACTCTCTGAAAGACCATGGAAAGAGTTGTGGTTGCTGATTCATACGCAGAACAGTCTTTGGTCTTACATTGTGTACCACAAGGTTTAGAGCTAGGTCCATTATTATTCAACTTTGTACAGATGCATCAACTTATTGCACTGGTGAATCATATTATCTTGAATTCTTCAATGTTTTCAATGGCTTCTATGCTGAGATAAACCAATTAGCTTAGCTGTGCCCCTGTGTTTAATGATTGCTCCATCTTTACATTGTATAGAAGACAGAAATAATGGCATTGTCTCTATTTTTCAGATGACAAGATATGTAGCACAGTGCAATTTAATGAGGATGTACAGATACAGATACATAATAAAAGTAGGCAATTGCGAAGCTGCTTACATTGTAACAAGAGGGGTGTCTGGCTGGTATACAATGTAACACAGTGTGGTGCTGCCATTGTTACATTTTAAAAGCAGCCATTTATTATTGGTTGGCACCGCTTCCTGGATGACATACTCCTTTTGTGGCAGGGACCCCGGGATGTATGTGAAGAATTTCTGAAAAAACTCAACCAGAATGATCTTAATATCTTTTTAACTTATCATATATCCAATGACCAGATCAACTTCTTGGATTTAAATCTGAAGATGAACAATGGAAGGATCTCTACTACACTGTATAGGAAGGAAACAGCAGTAAATGGATTGCTACACTACCAGAGTTTCCATCCAAGACACCTTAGAGGTGGGATTCCACGTGGTCAGTTTGCAAGATTAACACGAAATCGCTCAGAGGAGGCCCCGTTTAGGGTGCAAGCTAAGGATCTCACACATTTCCTTAGTCGTGGTTACCCAAGGAAGTTAGTTTCAAGGACCTTCCAATGTGTAAAGGAAAGAAACCTGGGGGAGATGTTGAAACCAAGAACGAGAAGAAAAGACAATTTGGTAAGATTTATTACCGGTTACAATAGTAACTGGGGGCCCTTACGGTCAATCCTAAATAAACATTGGAGCATCTTAACCTTGGATCCCTCTATTAACTGTTCATTCCACAGAAACCGAGACTGACGGCTAAAAGGGCCCCTAATCTTAGGGACCGATTGTGTAGAAGCCACTTCACACGCCTCAGGACAGGGTTGGAAAAAAGTGTAGCAACGGGCTGCCAACCTTGTGGAAGATGTTCCATATGCAAGTTTGTGACTAAAACAAACTGGGTCCATAATAAAAATATGGGGGAGACTTTTTGTATAAGGCAAAATTTGAATTTAGAATTGTAGAATGGAGGGTATGATATACTGTATTTATTGGAATGTGATGTGGGCTTGGGTACGTAGGAGAAACAAAAAATGAATTGAGAAAACGAATACAAGCCCATATATCGAATATCAGATTAGCGACAAGGGACATAGAGATTGGTAGAATCATATCTCCAGTGGCGGACCATTTTTTAAAAATCCATGGGGAAAAACAGACTCCTTGGGAATAACTGCACTTGAGATAGTGAGTCTGGGAATAGGGGGGGGGGGGACTTGAAAAAGGCCCTACTCCAGAAGGAACTAAGATGGATTTATAAAATGGGTACAGCGGCCCCTGTGGGCCTAAATGAGGATATCGCCTTTGGGCCATTCTTGGGGAGATCTTAGCCCTGCTTCATAAAAAATAAAAAATCTTATCCCCACTCCATTTAGTTAGAGAGAAGGGGAGGGGAGGAGGGGGGCCTTGGATGATGGGTTTCCCTCCTTGACTCCTTATTTTTTGCTAATCTGTCTCAATCTTGCTAATCTATCTTTTCTTCTCTCTAAGTGGAAACCTCTGAAGTATGAAATTATCCATGTCTCTCTCCGCATAGAAGTTGGAACTTGCCTTTGAAGAAGACTGGTTAGAGGGCTCCTAAAGAATAAGTTCTTTGATTGGAGGATATTTACCAAAGGAATATTATGAATTATAATTGGGGAACTGTTGATAGAATATGAATATATCTTTATGCACAATATTTGATGCTTTAATTAACTGTTATTGGCTCATAATTTATATTTATATACTTATATTTATTATTTTTCACTTTATTTATTTATTAATGGGTCTTGATTTGATTTAATCCACTTTGGTATAAATCAAGGGGATGTTTTCATGACCACTTGGAATCACTTATGGAATTAAAGTGAAAAATTGAGACTGCACCGACCTGATTAACTAGGGTCAATGGCAGTGTGCACAGAGTGGTTTTAAATCCAATAACAAAGAACCTGAAGGTCCCACACCTTCCAAAACCCACCTACATAATCTGGCACCACTGCAATGGTATAATAAAATATTATTTTATTGATCAAGATAGAAACATGATTACAAACATTAAAGACTCATTAAAAAACACTAACACAAACATTAGTACCAGGGAAGGGCAGAATCTTACACAGAAGAAAAGGGGCAGAGGGCTGGGAATTAAATCTCCAAGTATTAAAATAAATTATAAAATTTAATTGTGCAACCCGGCTCATACATGTCAAAGTGCTATAGTGCAAAATTGATCTCACAAATATTTGTACATTACATCCATATTTATATTCCAGATGCCACTAATCCTAAATGCTTAACCTACAACTATATGGGTTAGGCCCTATCCACCTATAATCTATTGTGCCAAAAAGACAATGATTAATTAAAAATTAAAAATGAATAACTAAATTGGATTAACTTATTTAATTGATTATTTATTATTATTATTTTATTTTATTGAATATGGGTGAAATCCCTCAAGTTAGTTGTGATGTGACCTGTAGACCTTTAATAGGGATAAATACCTCTGTAGATATATTTTTGGGGCATACTCACTTCCTATATATGTATTTGGAATAATTATTGACATTATAAATGAGTTTATTGCATAGAATTCTGTCTATTTAATATCTGTTATTATTTATTGGAGTTTTTTTCTGTGGGGATTGTTTTTTAGAGTCTTTATTAAATATAACATTTTTAATGTATGGGCACTGTTATATATGTATTTGTGTATTAGTGGGGTCTTTTGGTGGGTGATCTCATTGTGCTGCTTTCAGTCATATACAGAGACCCGTGCCGGTCACTTGGCGAGTCTCGTCCCCTCCACCCCTCCTGCAGCTGCAATGCACACGCATTGTCATCAGTGCTGATGTATGCAGCTGATTGGGGGAGCAGTTTGGGGGCGGGGGCTGTGACGTCACCGGACTGCTGTGCCGCTCCGATTGGAGATTAGGAAAGAGCTGTCTGAGAGCGTGCAGGCGGCTTCCGGCCGGAGCGGAGGGGCCCGGACGCGCGCCCTGCAAACAAATGTTAGTCTCTATATAAAGGCAGTATAATGGGGGATCACTTATACCTTGAGAAAGTGGCCTGTGAGCGGGGGCCACGAAACGCGTTGGGGGGATTGTCACTCGGCCTGGGAAATTCTTGGGGGATACCCAGATTTGCACACTCAGGTGATGTGTTTGTTTATTGATCATTTGTAATCTTGTTGTAAAATTGTTGTTTTTTCTTCTCTTGCCAAATTAGCATTAATTGAATTATGGTTTGCACAAATTTCAGCACTATTGCACTTTATGAATTGTTTACAGTACTGGCACTTTATTGAAATGTAATGTTTGTAGGATTGGGATTATGGGTTTAATTGGGATGCCCCTGGGAATGTGCGGTCCAGTGTTATATGTCTTTTGATTGTTTGTTATGTGATTTTTATGGATATTTGCCAATAAATAATTTATGAATTCATGATATATATTTGGTTTATG
This sequence comes from Gastrophryne carolinensis, assembly GCA_027917425.1. Taxonomy (NCBI): domain Eukaryota; kingdom Metazoa; phylum Chordata; class Amphibia; order Anura; family Microhylidae; genus Gastrophryne; species Gastrophryne carolinensis. Next base: position 528,436,873 of record CM051234.1, read on the forward strand.
TATTGATTCCCGTGGAGGGGGTGCAGTGATTTGGAACTATTTTGGGTGAACTGCCGGATTCACCATTTCAACACTATGGGTTTGATTTAGGATATAAATAGTTTCCCATCGCTGCACGGCCACAGGTATTGGATTGAATTACTTTTCTTTATTTGTATTGTGGTGTGGAATTTACAGTTTTGGTTTTTACACAGCAGAGACCTGGCTGATGTTTACAACTAGTGACGGGTGAACCGCAAAGTTAGGGTTCGTACCGAACTTTGCGAGTTCGGGTTCCCAAACCCGAACACAGACTTCAGCCAGGAATCCGTGTTCGAGTTTGGTGTTCTCCCATCATAAAGGTGGAGCAGCAGGAAGCTGCTGTAACTCACCTGAGCCCCGATCTGCAGTCCCTGGTCAATGGCGGCATAATGCTGGAATGCTCCCCAGCGCCACACTGTGTTGCATTGTATGAGTGAGGACACTCATAGTGCCAGCACTGCCCTGTAGTCTAATAGATTCCATATACTTTTAATGAGTTGGAGGGAGGTCAATGCAATTGTACTCTAAATTACTATAACTACATTAGACTTGATCCTATTGTGCTGTCTCTCGCTGGGCTTTAGTTAATTAAAAGCCCCCTCCCCCCAATTTAAGGGAAGTGACCAATTCACACACAGAACACTGCTTCTGGCCATGTGTAGGTGTGAGTGAGCTCCCTCACCTCAGCAGCAGAAGCAGCCATAGCTGCAGTGTTCTGTGTGTACAGTGCTCTCTCTTGGTGCACAGTTACCAGTAGCAACAGATAGCAAATACAATGGGCAGTCATAAAAATGGGGTAAATATAATGGGCAGTCAAAAAAATGGGGTAAAGTCATATAAATTCCTTCATTCATTGCAAATCCAATTTAAAAGCATAGCATTCCTAGCCCTCCATGGTGCAATTGGAAGTTCTGTAGCTGATCATTTGTTTGTCACGAGCAACAGATTGTGGATAGAGAAATTTGCTATTAAACACACATTTTGCGGGGGGGGGGGGGGTCAGTGGGGAATCCTGATTTGGGATGCCCGGGGGAAAGCCAGCGGACAGACCTGGAATTTCAGTTCAGCCACTGATGTGTTTTGTTCCGCTTTAATCTATGCACCAGGGCCTTCTCACATTTAGTTATGCTGTTGCCTGTGAGTTAGTGAGGTTCGGAGGACGGTTCTCCAACGAGATTACTTTTTTATCCCTTTTACCCCTTTACCCGCTCTCAGCTGTCATCAGAGGGCGCGTCATCAGAGGGCGCCTGAGAGCGTCACCGGCCTCCACGCTCCGACCATGCAGGTAAGTGTTTGCTTTTTAAAAAAATGCCGGCATGGTGGGAGCGGGCAGGCCGGCTGCGCTGTCAGCGGGCCGGCTTCCGCTGCCCGCTGACAGCGTAGCCAGCCTGCCCGCTCCCACCATGCCGGCATTTTTTTTTCAGTTGAGCGATTCGTGAAAGTTCGATTCGGGCGAACCCGAATTTCTTGGGAAAATTCGGCGAATCGCCCGAATCGAACTTTCAAGAAGTTCGCTCATCTCTAGTCCTCACGTATGGGAGAGGTGGCTATCTTTCTATTGCCCCAGCTGGAGCCTATTTGACAGCCAGAACGCAGACCAGGGACCAGATCACGACGCTCAGGTAAGTTACAGCCACTCCCTGCTGCTAACTCTGTGCACCCACACCTGTCATCACAATTTTTTGACACTTGGCAGCATGCTGAAGATTGGTGAAAGTTGTTGCTAGGAAGGGGGGGGTCTAGAAGTCATATGAAATTGAAGCTTGGTTCATTCTCAAAAAGATCAGTACTAGGTCTGGCTGCTGTTTACTGAAAGGACTCAGCAATGTCTGCCATTGGATGCAGTGCTATTGCTGCTTGTCTGATGTGGTCATGGACCTGCAATAGGTAACAGATGCAATCCAGTTGCCATTAGAAAAGACTCTGCTCAAGCAACTTAAAAGGTTCTGATTGTCACCTTGCTCCTTCCTGCTGACTAATGTTACATTTAATGAGAAATGATGAAACACTTACTGTCTGCCACTAACTTTTTAAAATTAATATGTCCTAATTATTAGTAAAATACAGTAATAGTGACCCATAAGACCCAACTGTGCTACTAAGAATCAGTTATCCCCCCTCCCAAACCAATGGCATAACAAAATGTGATAGGGCCCTTTCAAGGCTCATATGGTAAACATTGTTCTGTATTTTATCTTATCAGTTGGATGCAGCTAGACAACTAAAGACTGAAACAGCAGAAACAAAAGGTGAATCCTTTCTCGGAATTACTCCAAGTGTGCAAAAATATGGCAAATAAGGAGGAGGAGCAAAAATGATGGGGCCCCCTGACCTCTTGGGCTCTGGTGTGGTCGCACCCCCTGCACCTCTTATAGTTACAACCCTGACAACTACAACTGCAGAATGAAGCTGATTCATGCATGCAATAGAGCCCTCAAAATGTTTAACTGACTTCCAGTCTTGTCTTTGACTGATGATCACTGCTGTGGTTGCAGCGGGTTGTTCTAGTGGGGATAAATAATGGGTTCTACAATCTTCCCTGTCACTTATACTAGGGATCGTCATGCTGTCTCAAGGTCTTTAGTTATAATGGCTGAAACTCACAGGAATTACAGGGGATTGTCCAAGCAGAAAGCAAAAATAGCCTATACTCACCTTCTGTCCCCTCAGCTCTTCCACGCAGGTCCAGTGTTCCCTCACAGCTCCTTCATGCAGCTCTGGCATTAAGGTACAGAGCCAGCAATTCTATCTTCCAGCACTGGGGGGCTTTCATGACGGCATCCATATAGCCCCGTTTACGCCCCCACACGTCTACTACATTCAATGCACTGGAGTGGTTGCGCCAAGGCGAGTTCGGCACTCCTTGCCTCAGGGCACCCCCTCCAATGCATTGAATAGAGTAGGCGTGTTAGGGCCTGTTGATTTCCGATAGTGGAGGATAGAATCGCTCATTTTCCCTTATTTGTAAGTAGAAAGATGCCGGCATAACAAGGGGAAGTCGCAGGGGACAAAAGGTGAGTATATACTTTTTTCATTTTAATACCTATCTTTGCAGCTTTTGCAGCCTGATTACTTTTATAACGGCAATAGCAAGCCAGATGTTACCATTTCACTATAGTAAATTTGTTATTACAAGATTTTGGTAATTTATTAAGGTTGGAGCCAGAGCCGGAATGAGGATTTTGACTTTTGACTCCACAGCCCTGCTAGCCAGGAAACATTTGTAGGTAGAAAAGATGAATTTATTGTTTAGAAGTGATAACCTTTAGTGGCTAGATCAAAAATGTTTAAGTGCATGCATTTGAAACACTCAACTCCTATATAATATTAGCAATAGGTATGGGCAAACCCGAACCGCAAAGTTCTGGTTCCTATCGAACTTTGCGAGTTTGGGTCCCCCTAACCCGAGCACAGAGCTAAAATTGAAATCCGTGTGTGCGTTCAGTGCTTAGCCCGAATCCGGAAGTAGGCTGATTGGCTGCACAGCAACCATTGGCCAGACAGGACACAGGGGGCACACAAGAAACTGAAGCTAGTCGGAGAGAAGATCAGGAGAAGTAGTAGATGCTTGGAACAAACTTCCAGAAGAGGTAGTTGAACAATCGACAGTAAGTTAATCTAAACATGCCTGGGATAAGCACACATCTATCCTAAGATAAAGAGTACATACAGTATACACTAGATGGACCATATGTTCTCCTTCTGCCGTCAACTTTCTATATTTGTATGGTACATGGGAGAAAATAAACCATTTGAGCTGAATATTCCTGTGTTCTGCTTTTCTCTGACATCCAAAAGATCCCAGAGTCATATATATATATATATATATATATATATATATATATATTGCATGTGTATATGTGTTGCATGTATTTATTTGAATGAAATGAATATTGCTTCCAAGCAGTGTGCGAATGTTTCCAGTTGTATTGTATATGTGTTCATTGGCAAGTGTGCGCCTCCATAATGATCAGAAACAAAGTTAATCTATTTCTATCATGTTAGTCTGGAAAAATACTGCTTAGTCGCTGGCTAAATAGATAAGATTAGCAACACTAATTAGAGTAGAAATCAGTAAAAAAAAATGTTGACATTATTTATTTCCACTAGGGAACAAGGCAGAACAACTCATTTCAGGTTAATTATGACTGATGCAATAAAGATTAGTCAGAATGTGAGGCTTAACTACTCTAAAAGATCAGCTGGTTCAAAGACAGAGCTATACGCAGTTCTGCCATTTATCATTCTGTTCACCCTATCAGCTATTCTTATACCTCCATTGCCATTCTGTCTAATCATTATGGTATTTTGACTGCTATGGCTTGGGTGTTGGGAGTAGTGTTGCTGTAATATGAGGCTGTTTATTTAGGATGCAGCTTGGCTGAATTTTCCGAAAAATGTAGGATTTGAGAGAACCTGAATGTGGACACCATCCAAGTCAGGTTATGTTTTCCGGTCTCTCGAAAGCAACTAAAGCTGCCAAATACCTTCAACTTACAGAAGGAAATTGTATTTTAAATAATGCAAACTGAAACCAAGTAATTAATCCCTTTTAGAAAAACAATGTATATATATTAACTAGTGTTAATCTGAACAGCAATTAGAACTTGTTTGCCTGTTTTTTGCTCCCTTGATAAAAGGAGCTTTTAGGTTTGGTTGAGCAGAATGTTCACCCTGACTGCCCCTCACCCTATTTGCCAGAACCCCATACTCTGCACAACGTGTCTGGAGCTGCCTCTGCTAAGGGAGACACATTTGTTGGACATTTTGGACTTTTTTTATATTTCACTAGGACATTTAGTGGGGTATCTATACATAATTATAGATGTATAAACCATAGTAACGTGTTAAGCCAACTCTCCGGTAAGAGTGTCCGGAGAGGCTGAGTTTTGGGAGCCTTTAAGAGAATTTCCCAGTAAACGCTGAAAGGATACAGTTCTATTGCTGAAATACATAAGTTTATAATGAGTGAAGTATTTATTTTCTATAAAAAGCTGTTAAAACTCAGCCTCTTCAAAACAAAACAAATCATTTAGATAACCCTCATTAACGTATATGGGGTATTGTGTGTGTGTGTTTTAAGTGTGTGCCGTCCCCCTGGGCTACCAGCCTGGCACACCAGGCATAGAAGTTATTTGGCAGAGGAGTCAAACTATTTAAGTGTTTCATACCAGAAGCCAAATGTTATTAACCTCCCCCCTTTTCCTAAGTCTTTGAGACCAGCACACCAGACACAGTGGTTGGTATCACAAGGGCTTGGCCGTGGTGGCATACACGCCCCAATGCCCTACTGCAAAGGCATAACCATCTCTATTCACTTCAGCACAAGTCTGGTGCGTTTCCAAGGATGCCCAGCATAAGCTGGAGAAACACTGGGCTCATTACTGTGGACACTGAGGTCTTCCACATCCCCAGTGCCCACGAAGGGTTTGGATAATCGGACATGAGTTTTGACAAGCCATCCAATGCTGGCACTACTTACGGTCCCCCCTATCATTTGAACAGGTATAGGGGTAATTGGGAACCCTTCCCAATTTGAAAGAAGTGTAAGGAGTTAAAAAAAAAAACCCCATTGTACTAATGGCATTGCACCACCCCCGTCCCTGGAAGCTTGCTATAAGATTAAAGGCCGATGCTTAGCGACTGGTGTGTCCCCACAAGAATGACCAGTTTAAAATATTTAGGCATCATGAGTGAGGGTCACAAATAGAAAGATCACATGTGACCCTAAAACACCTGCACAATGCACGCGATCCAAAATTTGCATGGGGCTCCATTTTTCAGGGACGTTTATTGCATGAAGCATAGATTAATTTTTTAAGTTTTAAAAACTATTGATTTAAATATACTGTGGTAGTAACATGCACCAAAGTGTAAAAGTATATGGATACAATAAAATTTTACTAAAGTTTCATACGATTTTGGTGACTTTAGGTAAATGCCTGCATTTTCCTGGCATTTAGCCTCCTGCAAATGCAAAATGTATTTTGATGTTTCAAGTGGTAGTTTTATAAAATGTTCCGTAATCATGTTTATATTGACTGAACCTATCCAATGCGCTCACAATGACCTTGAAAATTTAATTTAAAAGCGCACTAGCTTCACATATGTTTGCAATAAAGATCTTTTTTTCTAATGGTGAAGTTGGAACATTTTTTCATATTACTGGAAATCGTTGTGATGATGTCATTGAAATGGCATGCTTGCTGGCTAAAATATGATACAGGAAATAGAGACGTATATTTCTAGGTGTTTTACAGCTAAAATACAAATGAACCCTTTTCTCTTGTAAGCCACATGTTATCTCACATATCAGTAATATGCCCTGAAAAATAATTCAGACTATAAGTAGTACTGCTTACTTTATTCTAACATGCTTGATGGCTTGGGTGTTTTTTTTTTTCATTTTAACTTTATGCCCAGGCACATTTCTGGATTACGGTTTTGGCTTGTTTTTATTTTTTAAGGAGACATTCACTATAAAGGCTGGCGCTGTGTATCTGTGACTTTTCCTCTTGGTCTTGAGGAAGTTTGAGCACTTTGGCTGCTTTAGTAAACCATTTTTGAAGCTTTAATCTCTCTCCCTCAACCCATAGTGCACAGGCTTAAATCAATTAACCCATTAAACTCGGGGTGCAGGTATCGACAGATTAAATGAGTTTGCAAAACTTCAATCTCTATGATCTAAAGGATCCTGATACTCTACATGATTCTAGGTTACAGTTTGTGGTACTCGATAGAGGAACAGACAAAATATTCAGTCCAACTCAAACTAACTGCTTACCAGGTAGTCGAATTTCCCAGAATAGTCCTGCTCTTAAGTGTGTCTAAAAATTTCCTTTTATTGAATCCATTAAAAAATCACGCTCATTGGTCCAGAAATATAATAAAAAGTTCTTACAGTATGTACATGCTGCAGTGTCTTACGTGTTTTGGGCCATTAGAATTGTATGCCCTTAGTCATATGCTTACGAGGTAGTACAGATGCTCAGCTGATGTCAGGGTTCACAATCCCTTTGATGTCGACCTTTATTGGAGATGGGGGGACTGGAACTCTCTTTCACATTTGGTGGGACTGTACATCAATTCACCATCTCTTTGTGACCATAATAAGGATTTACAATGATACTGATGAAATGACCCTGACTGTTACCCCACATTTAACCCTTTCGCTGCCAGCCTACCTGCAGCATTTGCCACTCCCTGTTGCCAGACGATGTTTCACTATTTTGCGCTACACATGTTCAACTGTCATTTTTGAAAGGATTTCCAGGGATTTCCCAGGAAAATGATATATTGTTTTTTTCAACAGAGTCTGGGCTTTAACATGAAATGTCTTGTTTGTATTTTTTAGGTGTATTCTCAATATTTTTGGGTGAAATGTGTGAAAAAAAATAAAAAAAAAATATTTTTTTACAATTTGTAGAGTTTTTTTGTAATAAAAAATGTAAGTTTGTCAATAAAATCTTATTGCGTGTGAAAACCCTTAAAAATCCCACAAAAAAAATGACGTGGGGTCCCCCTTACCCAAAATAACCAGCCCGGGACCAGCTATGGGGGCTTGTAGGCACAGAGTGGGGGGACCAGCTTTGGTGGCCCCCCACCCTGCAGCCTACGAGCCCACATAGCTTATGTGGGCCCAGGCTCTTCTGCCCCCCCCTGGCCTTTGGGGAGGCAGGTAATGGGGGTGCGGGGGTTAATGGCAAGTCACCCGCTAGGGCAGGTGACTTGCCACCCCCCCAGCCTTGTGAACTGGTATAAGGGGTCTCATGGACCCCTTACCAGCTCACAAAGGGTTAACTGTTAAAAAAAAAACACCACACAATAATAAAAAGTATTTTATTAAAAAAAAAAAAAAACATTTTTACTGTACTTACCTTCGATTACAAGCTCTTGTCCCTCGACGCTCAGCTGACAGATGCCGGTGATCGGCATCCAGAGAAGGAGGAGGCAGGAGATCAGAGGATCTCCTGCCACCTCCTTCCCCGGCGCCGATCACCGGCATCTGAGAAGCTGAGAAGGCTGAAGCCGGTGGGGGGCGGGGCTTAGCGGCAAGATGGCGGCCGCCATCGAGAAGGAGAGAGGAGAGAGCCTCCCGGGCTCTCTCCTGAAGATTGGTAAGTCCTGGGGGGGGATCGGAGGCCCCCCAGGTGAAGAGGAGGCACAGCGGGAGCCAGCGCACACGCAGGTAAGTGAAAGTGAATGTTTTTTTTTTTTTTTTTACAGTTAGCAGCTTCTGCTGCCAAAGCGGGGGGGGCGGCCTATTCCGGGGGCTTTCCTGGAGCCATCCGACCCTCCACGGGGGATCGGATGGCACCAAATTAAAGAGGAGACCCGGCCGGATCCAACAAGGGGTCAAGTGAGTATTTTTTATTTTTATTTTTTAAACTAGAAGCGGGGAAAGTCAAGCACGTAACACCTACGGGCTTGGCACTTAAGGCCCAGCCAAGCCAGCACGTAGGTGTTACGTGCTTGGCAACAAAATGGTTAAAGCTTCTATCCCTCCTCCCCAGAAATATGTCCAACCTGAACAAGACCCTGCTCAGGCATCAGTGCGATTGGTCATACTGAGATGCTGGTTGTCTAGTTTGCCCCGCTAATTGCCGGACTGGACACTGGAGGTAGTATGATAAACTAATATTGACAAAAGTACACATGACACATTTTCCATTACCTGGACCAGTTAGTTGGCCCAAAGAGATTCTAAGTTTGAAATCCATCTTGTTGAGTCATTCAAACCTGCTGCCCCCACTTCATCCCACTAAGGTGCCACTAAATTCATTGTGCCACCCCGTTGGTCTTAAACCTGACCAACACCCTTCCAATAAACAGAGCTCATATGCACCCCCAGAGCAATATGCACCCCCAGACCAATTCTACTTAAGTCAATTTTAAAAACAAGATGCCGGCTCATGGAGCTACAGGCCACCTGAAAAGAGGAAATTTCCTGCTGCTGTGTATTGTGGGTTATGTCAGTTGTATTCAGGCAGCATGGAAGCATGGCTGGGATGCTGAAAAGGAAGCTCCAAAATGGCTGTTACCAGGAGAAAATCTGTGAGGCGGCGTTTCAGCTTTGAGTGGGTACAGGATCAAATGTAAGTGCTGACAATGATTTAGTATCATCCATGCATATAGGGCAAATGAGATTTAGTGAGTTTTTTTTTCTAAATATGCAAGGCTCTTGCTCTGGTTTAAGATTATGATGCTGGCTCAGGATCTAGGAGATGTGCATACAATCACAATGTCTTTGCAACAGAAGTTTTGTCAAATTGCTTTCACATACTCAATCTCCAAACTCAAACTGAAGTAAGAGTTAGAGACAACTGAGACATTAAGTAGAACAAGAAAGAAAGTAGTAAGGGTGGCCTTAGAGAAGAGGGAGTGAAATGTGTTAAAGAACTAGTCAAGAGGTTGTTGGGTGGGGCAAAGCCAGCTCAGTTAATTTAAGATGTATATTTAAAGAGAAAGGGGAGTTCAAAGGAAGTGAAGGCAAGCAGAGTAGAGTAGAGACCTAAGCATGTTGAACATTTGTTTGGAATTCCAGAGTTCTGAAGATTTGGGAGAAGAGAAGTATGCTTATTTAGCAGGTAAAGGGGGGGGGTTTAAGTCCCTGGTGGGCTTGCTTGAGAGAGGAGGCACCACTCTCCTCCACATCGACAGCTGATCTTAAACGCTCGGAAGAAGGGAATCCTTGCGAAACACGTGTCAGCAACCGACCATCTACTTCCTCCACAAGATGTGATTTTTGGACTCCTGTACTTTACAAGAATCCATTCAGCCTGGACATAACCCCTGCCTCTTGCATTAACCTCGCTAAGGTATTGCCACACTGAACTCATTGCCTGATAGTATCCACAGAAATTATACAGTGGCATGTTCATACACGCTTTGGGTTTTTTTTACATTTGGTGTAATTATTATTTTTTTACTATACCTACTCCGAAATATGGGTATTGATAACATAACTGCATTTTAGTATCAAGCCCTTTCTCGCTGAATATTTTTGATTATTGTATATATCTTTTTTGATGCTCTATTGGTGTGCTGTGTCCCTTTACATGTACTTTCAAGAGGATCTACACTAGAATAATTGTCCTCATTAACTCTTTGTAAAAATACTATTAAATTATATCTCCCTACATCAAACTACGGTTTCAAGGTGTGTATTTATACTTCTAGTTTTTTAGATGTAATGGGAAAGTTTTGCCCTAACTTTGTTTAATGCACCCTTTATTTAGTATATAGGACTGTCAGTAAGGAGTGTTCTTACTGTTTCTGTATATCATCATTCTTGTTTATATAAAGTGTTTCTTGGGTTTGTTTTTTTTTGCCAGATAATAGAGCAAAATGTATAAGAAAAGTAGTCAATGGGGACTTGGGTGTGGCATAGTGATTTGAAGGACAAAGTCAGCTCAGATATTGTCAATTTCTTCTTTGAAGAATGACGCAAACTGCTCTGTTGACCTAGTGTGTGTGTGTGTGTGTGTGTGTGTGTGTGTGTGTGTGTGTGTGTGTTTCAGATACAGGGGAAATAGGTGAGAGTGCCTATTGAGTCCAGTTCATATGGCAAGCTCTCTGTCAAATTTTTTAGGCTTTTTATTATTATTTAAAAATAAAAGACTGGGTTCCCTCTCCCTGTGGGCCATCTGATCAGCACACCAGATATAGGTAACTAATATCTTGGAGGTGAAGCAGTCAGCCATGCAAGTCTACCCACCCCTATTACCGCTGGCACATATCCGGTGCTCTTCCAGGGGCTGTCTCCCACAACCCTCCTGGCCAATGGTGGTGCGGTTGATTTGTAGGTCCCCTACCATTGCAATTGGTAAAAGTTTTTTTTTGGCACAAGTTCATAAGGCATTAAACTGTACACCTTAAACACTTTAATAAATCTAAATAAACTATACACACCTGTTGCCATCTTCTTCACTGTCCATCGCAGTGTGGCATTCTCTCTCTTTACCCAATTGCACCAATGGCAGGTCCCAGGTTTCCATTGGCCTGTTGGTGGTCACTTCTGTGACTGGTAGCAGCACCATCAGCAGGTTTGCTAGAGGGAACACAGGCCCTCTCTCTGTCCTGTCTGGCATCTAGCCAGAGGAATTGCACCCCCCCCCCCCCCAGGGAAGCCCAATTAGCCAGTTTAAACAAAAAGAAAATTAATCTTTTTTTAACCAAGCTTTTTTTTCAGGTGTTGTCATTTTCTTTGGCTGCCACCTCCTAGGAATAACAAGTAAGGTTTGTCACTCAACCGTCCACACTATACTCTCAAAAGGATCTACTTTTTGAGCTCTGGCCCCCTGTTATAGCCATGTCTCCCAGCTGCCTTAAAACTTAACCAAACCTGAAATACAGGAGACCTCCTTAAAGCCTTAAGCACTGCCCTAAAAGGGTTTTCTGTGGTACCTGGCTCATACAGGCAAAAAATATTGCATAATAAATATATCTTTATTTATGAAGTGCAAAACACAAAGGGACAAAATTAGCATAAGCTCTCACCAAAAGATAAAAGGCAATCTTGTTCTGCTAAGCTAAAACAAGCCCCCCCCCCCACACAGACAATACCAGCCATACACACCAAGATACACTGCTGCAAAGGCCAGCAAGTCAGTTTGAATAGGTCTCCTAAGTAGGAATAACTTAAATGCAGGCTGACACTTAAAGTGGAACAAAACCCAGGAATTAGATTTTCATGGGTTTTGTAACATGCCCCTAAGGCATCCACAATCAGTTTGCCCATAAAAACGTCACCTTTCCACGCTCCAATGGCACAAGCGCGGGCTCTCGTTCAATGAGATCTGCCTGCTGTGACTACGTAATTCAGCAGATGAATTTGATTAACTTTAATGGAGAGTGTGTGCTGCCGCATGCCCATCTGAATGCTTGTGTACAATGCCGGGGATGAAGGGGCAGTGTGCACTCCCCATTCAAAACGATGAGATCCGCCCGCCGAATGAAGTAGTTACAGAAAGCAGCTCTCACTGGACTAGAGCCTGTGCATGTGCCGTCGGTTTGTGTAAAGGTGAATTTTTTTCAGCAAGGTCTTTGTTCCGTTTTAAACCGCTGATATGGCTATTCAACGCATGTGCAAATTCAGATGTGGAGAAAGCCAGCAGGACTAGCAATTCATATAGGACCTGATCACGGGTATACTGTACAGAGGCTGCAAGATGGAGGGGCCATCCCGCCACCTTCTCAAACCTGCTGGACATTACCTTATAAGCCCCAGCTCTGGCCTGGGAAGGTAGCAGCCATCGGCATATTTCAGATGAAGGTGTGCCAGTGCTGTGTAAAGAGGCAATGAGCCAATGTTACAAGCAGTTGCTTGACAATGTATACTATTATTTAGTGTATGGTTTACCAGTACCCTCAGATCCTACTCAACCCTTGACTCTCCCAACATTACTCCCCTGAGGACATACTGTATGTAGCCTGCAGATTATTATCCCCAAGTGCATTACTTTAAATTTTTCACACATTGAACTTCATTTGCCAAGTGGTGCCCAGACACTGAAAGTTTTTAGGTCATCCTGAAACTTGAGGACATCTCGATAGACTTGACTGTCATCTTGGTGTCATCCGCAAAAATAAATACAGTGCCATTTATTCCATTTTCTATATCATTTATAAAGAAGGTGAATAATATTGGGTCCAGCATTGAACCCTGGAGTACACCACTTACAAGTGGGGACCATTCAGAGTAGGTATCATTAACCACAACTCAGACAGTTTTAATGCAGTTACAAACACATTTTCTAACCCTATAGACATCAATTGCTTTTAAAAAATACAGAAAAAATATATCTACAGCTGCCCCATTGTCCAGGCTTCTACTCACCTCTGCAGAGAAACCAATTAGTTTAGTCAGTTGCCGCCTACAATATCATGCATAGTCACATAATGCGCTATGTAGTCCTCTAAAAGCCCCTAAAGCTATTTTCCCGAGGCATATGTTCATTGCAACAGGTTAATAAAGAAAAACTTTAGCCACAACATGTCAGGTCTGCATTTGCAGAATTACATTTGGCAGTAAAATTAGCTCCTGATCTTACTGTGTTGTCATGGTGTTCTTTCAGAAACAAAGTGGAAACTCCCTTAGTTTATACAGCTTTTTCTCTACATTCTTGTTAGCAGCTTTTCATGGTCAGACAATAGACTAAATAACATCTAGTGCATCACCAAAAAAACACCATTGTATGAAAAGCAGTAACACCATACACATATCACAACAATTATAAACAATTATTTAGCAATGAGAAATGGTAAGGTGAGGGCACATCTGATTATAGAGATTATAGAGAATCCGATTCCCCCCTCCCCCGTGTAGGTTAACATGCTGAACCTGAGCATAGGTGTGCCAGTGGGAAGGCACCAACATTTTCTATAGTGGGGTCCGAATGCACTGTGCATATTTTATTAGAAGAGATGCACAGACACATGATATACATTTTAGGGACTATAAGGACAATCTGCACACACTCTACTACTTATTATTATTTCTGTCTGCAAAACTTTGACTGTATTGCAATTTAAGGCTAGTGTTAAGTGTTTTAGCTTGGTGTTAAGAGCATAAGCAAAATATACATTTTTAGAAGGCTTTTTCATTTTTTCAGTGACTGACAGGGGGGAACATTCCATAATGGAAAATAGAAGGATTAATGAGATCACTTCAGATTTCTGAGAACACATTTTCAGTTAGACAATGACCAGTTCCCTGTTACTGTACATGTAACAGGGGAACTGTCTGAATTGGTAACCCTGAAATCTGTTACGAATTACTAGTGTTGCTCAAGTATGACTCAGTTCTGTTTTTTGTTTGAATCAAACCGAATCAGCAACACTCTGCTTAAATTTAATGTTAAGCTGAATCCAACCAGAAACACTAAACCAAATGTTTGTGAGTGACAAGAGGGATCATAATGAGACGGGAATACAAACTATAGTGAATAACAGTTTAGCTGAAAAATGAAAACAAGTCGACAAATCACCTTAAATGCACTGCTGACCACAGGGACGATGGGCATGTGCCCCGCAACCTATGTCGGTGCTCTGTTCAAAATAATGCTTTATGACTGTCATTAGTATCCACGACATATAAAGCACCAATTGGATGAGAGCCACGCATGTGGGAAAGGTGAGTTGTGTGGGTGATCTAAGGGCTGGATGCCCCAGGATAACAGACTAATGTCCAAGATTGTGAATATCCTGGTGATAGGTCCACTAATAGACATCTATTGTGAGTAGAGATGAGCGAACTTTTGAAAAATTCGATTCGACTGATTCGCCGAATTTTCCGACAAAAATCGTTTCGACCCGAATAAATTCGCGACGAATCGCTATTAAAAACGGCTATTTCTGAGCCTCCTACAGCCTCAATAGGGTTGTAAACCATTCAGCCTTGCTGTAACACGCACAGGATGCGTGCTGGGTTAGTTAAATAATACTTTGAAGAAATATCACATGCAGATCAGAGGCATCGCTAATAGAATCGCAGAGCGGCACAATTGCAGAGAGTTGAAGTGGCATCACTATGAGGGGCAGAAGGAGCCCAAATATACACTGGAGTTGGCCTCAGGAGCCCAAAAATTGGATGAATCACACCCTGGAGTTGGCAGAAGTTGGCAGCAGCAGCAGCAGCAGGAGCCCAAATATACACTGGAGTTGGCTTCAGGAGCCCAAAAATTGGATGAATCACACCCTGGAGTTGGCAGAAGTTGGCAGCAGCAGCAGCAGGAGCCCAAATATACACTGGAGTTGGCCTCAGGAGCCCAAAAATTGGATGAATCACACCCTGGAGTTGGCAGGAGTTGACAGTAGCAGCAGCAGGAGCCCAAATATACACTGGAGTTGGCCTCAGGAGCCCAAAAATTGGATGAATCACACCCTGGAGTTGGCAGAAGTTGGCAGCAGCAGCAGCAGGAGCCCAAATATACACTGGAGTTGGCCTCAGGAGCCCAAAAATTGGATGAATCACACCCTGGAGTTGGCAGGAGTTGACAGTAGCAGCAGCAGGAGCCCAAATATACACTGGAGTTGGCCTCAGGAGCCCAAAAATTGGATGAATCACACCCTGGAGTTGGCAGAAGTTGGCAGCAGCAGCAGCAGGAGCCCAAATATACACTGGAGTTGGCTTCAGGAGCCCAAAAATTGGATGAATCACACCCTGGAGTTGGCAGAAGTTGGCAGCAGCAGCAGCAGGAGCCCAAATATACACTGGAGTTGGCCTCAGGAGCCCAAAAATTGGATGAATCACACCCTGGAGTTGGCAGGAGTTGACAGTAGCAGCAGCAGGAGCCCAAATATACACTGGAGTTGGCCTCAGGAGCCCAAAAATTGGATGAATCACACCCTGGAGTTGGCAGAAGTTGGCAGCAGCAGCAGCAGGAGCCCAAATATACACTGGAGTTGGCCTCAGGAGCCCAAAAATTGGATGAATCACACCCTGGAGTTGGCAGGAGTTGACAGTAGCAGCAGCAGGAGCCCAAATATACACTGGAGTTGGCCTCAGGAGCCCAAAAATTGGATGAATCACACCCTGGAGTTGGCAGAAGTTGGCAGCAGCAGCAGCAGGAGCCCAAATATACACTGGAGTTGGCCTCAGGAGCCCAAAAATTGGATGAATCACACCCTGGAGTTGGCAGAAGTTGGCAGCAGCAGCAGCAGGAGCCCAAATATACACTGGAGTTGGCCTCAGGAGCCCAAAAATTGGATGAATCACACCCTGGAGTTGGCAGGAGTTGACAGTAGCAGCAGCAGGAGCCCAAATATACACTGGAGTTGGCCTCAGGAGCCCAAAAATTGGATGAATCACACCCTGGAGTTGGCAGGAGTTGACAGTAGCAGCAGCAGGAGCCCAAACATTACTTCAAAGAGACCCTGGGGTTGGCTTCAGGAGCCCAAAAATTGGATGAATCACACCCTGGAGTTGGCAGAAGTTGGCAGCAGCAGCAGCAGGAGCCCAAACATTACTTTAAAGAGACCCTGGGGTTGGCTTCAGGAGCCCAACAATTGGATGAATCACACCCTGGAGTTGGCAGCAGCAGCAGCAGGAGCCCAAATATACACTGGAGTTGGCTTCAGGAGCCCAAAAATTGGATGAATCACACCCTGGAGTTGGCAGAAGTTGGCAGCAGCAGCAGCAGGAGCCCAAATATACACTGGAGTTGGCCTCAGGAGCCCAAAAATTGGATGAATCACACCCTGGAGTTGGCAGCAGCAGCAGGAGCCCAAATATTACTTTAAAGAGACACTGGAGTTGGCTTCAGTAGCCCAAAAATTGGATGAATCACACCCTGGAGTTGGCAGCAGCAGCAGGAGCCCAAATATTACTTTAAAGAGACACTGGGGTTGGCTTCAGGAGCCCAAAAATTGGATGAATCACACCCTGGAGTTGGCAGCAGCAGCAGCAGGAGCCCAAATATTACTTTAAAGAGACACTGGAGTTGGCTTCAGTAGCCCAAAAATTGGATGAATCACACCCTGGAGTTGGCAGCAGCAGCAGGAGCCCAAATATTACTTTAAAGAGACACTGGGGTTGGCTTCAGGAGCCCAAAAATTGGATGAATCACACCCTGGAGTTGGCAGCAGCAGCAGGAGCCCAAACATTACTTTAAACAGACCCTGGGGTTGGCCTCAGGAGCCCAAAAATTGGATGAATCACACCCTGGAGTTGGCAGCAGCAGCAGCAGGAGCCCAAATATTACTTTAAAGAGACACTGGAGTTGGCTTCAGTAGCCCAAAAATTGGATGAATCACACCCTGGAGTTGGCAGCAGCAGCAGCAGGAGCCCAAACATTACTTTAAAGAGACCCTGGGGTTGGCCTCAGGAGCCCAAAAATTGGATGAATCACAC
Organism: Gastrophryne carolinensis; assembly: GCA_027917425.1. Lineage (NCBI taxonomy): Eukaryota > Metazoa > Chordata > Amphibia > Anura > Microhylidae > Gastrophryne > Gastrophryne carolinensis. Next base: position 528,453,746 of record CM051234.1, read on the forward strand.
CCTGGAGTTGGCAGCAGCAGCAGGAGCCCAAACATTACTTTAAACAGACCCTGGGGTTGGCCTCAGGAGCCCAAAAATTGGATGAATCACACCCTGTGGAGAGTCATGTGGAGAAAAAGTAGCTTAGTTAGTAATATCTACATAAAATTATGAATAAACAAATGCAAAAGTTTGCCAAAGTGAAGTTTTGTTTGAGGGTGTGTTTCCACCTTTTAATTAAATCAGAAACAAGAAGGTATCATTGCCTCTGACTAATTAGCCCTCAAAAATTCTTGGAATTTTTAATCTGGAATCATGTCTGATCCGTCTTATCCGAAGAATATTAATAAAAAGTAAGAGTAACGTAAAGGATTTTTTATCAATACTTACTTGTGGTCCGATGCGGAGGAATGTCTGTAACTGGAGAGCAGCGCCTTAAATCTGTTTTGCACGATCCATCTTTCTTGGTCTGGCCCCGTCATCAATCTACTGGAATACATCAGGCATTGTTGGGAGGAAAGCTTGGCTGATCCATGCGCCATTCATTTCCACGCAGGGCAGTCTCTGGAAAAAAAAAGTCTGTATAAACCAGGGTCTTTTTCATATAAAAACAAATGGTTATTCTTGCTTTTCAACCATATGTTCCACAGCTTTACCAGTCATTGTGTCAGCCAATGAAGCAACTTTGTCTCGAAGTGCTGCAAAAGCAGTCCACTGCATCACAAGTGGCATCTGACACCCCCAGTCAACTGTCTGTCTGTTATGCTTTGGGTTCAGCTCCACTATCCATTGATCTGATATCCAAGATCTGATAATCATAAAATTCAGCAGCTACTGCCCAGCCAAGAAGTGGAGGAGACACTTGCCTCTTCTTCCACTATCCGGCAATTAGTGATGAGGAGAGTGTCGTGGGAGGAGGTGTTGCAAGCCGAGGTAGTGGAAGAGGGTCCCTGGAGTCTGCGGCGGTGGCGGCGGCAGCAGCAGCGAATTATTGCGGACTGTTGGTAGGAAAAATCAGCTACTCAGCGATGTGGCAGTGTTCCATGCAGCATCCTGTGGAGAAAAAGTAGGTTAGTTAGTGTATATACATAAAATTATGAATAGACAAATGCAATAGTATTGCGAAAGTGAAGTTTTGTTTGAGGGTGTGTTTCCACCTTGCAATTAAATCAGAAACAACTAGCTATCATTTGCCTCTGAATAATTAGCCCTCAAAAATTCTTGGAATTTTTAATCTTGATGTCTGAGGGATTTCTCCTCTCAGACAGCGTCACCATAAGTCCAGCCTGCTGCATTACCCAGTGGTGGACCTTTCAGAGAACTGATGGCTTGTGCCGAGCCGAGGTGGAGAGTCACATGGCATGGTTGTTGAACAGAAGGTGGGCCAGTCCTTTAGCCTGTCAGTGTGTACCAAAGTGCACAGTGTTGTCTACGCCTGGAGCTGTAACTATAGACTCATGGTGGACAATATATATCCTTTTAGGCCCCCTTGGTGATTGTGGTTTCACGCTGTTCTTCACATGGTTTTCCTTGACCATCAGAGTCACACATGGGAGGAACTACTAAAAATGAGAACTCAATCCATGAAAGCATTGCTTAATCCACGAAAACTGCAAATTTGGACCCATTGTGACTGACACTTGGAAGAACATCTTGTTTGCGCTGCGACAAGGAAGCCAGAGTCATGCGTCCTGACATGGCACACGTGTTCAGTCTAGTTTTGAAGTCTTGCCCCCATCTGAAAGACATCCGAACAACAGGAAAGAAAGTTAGCATGCACTTCTGGCACTCCTACACCACCAAGCACAACCTTATTGAGCCTCAGCGTCACAACGGTGTACCCCACCATAGTCTGATTTGCGATGTTTCCACCCGTTGGAATTCCACCCTCCATATGCAGGATCCACTATAGCAGTGGTCCCCAACCCTGTCCTCAAGGCCCACCAACAGGCCAGGCTTTGCAGATCTCCACAAAGATGCTCAGGTGGAGTAATTAGTGCAGCTGCAGAGCAATAGAGCTGGCTATTTGGAGATCCAAAAAACATGACATGTTGGTGGGCCTTGAGGACAGGGTTGAGGACCACTGCACTATAGGAACAGAGAAAAGCCATCACGGATTTCTGGATGATCCAAACAGATAGGGGGACACCCCTGTGTAAATTCAATGTAAACCATTGGCAGCTCATACGTGACACCGACCGTTTGCTCAGGCCCTTTGAGGAAGCTACATTATTAGTCAGTTGCCAGGACTATGAGATGAACGATGAGATTCCACTGCTTCATGTACTACAACACATGTTGGAAAGCATGGCTGGTCAGGGCACTGGAGACATGGCACATACATTTCACAGCCACATGAAGCCTGTGGGGGCTGAAGTGGAGGAGGAGGAGGGGGTGGGGCACAGCAAACCACAGTTTAGGTTTCACAAAATGACCATTTTATCTAGTCATCTGACAGGAGAGGAGGAGCAGGAGCAGCCACAGGAGCTAGAGGGTTGTGAGTAAGGCGAGACAGAGGACCCAGACACACCATGGCAGTTTACAGTGGAGATGGAGACAGGTAGTCCCTCCGAGTCACTTGCACAAATGGCACGATGCATGCTCACATGCATGCGTACTAGTGAGCGCAGAATTGTCTCCATTTGTCAGCGGGAAGACTTCTGGCTCTCCAACTTATTGGACCCTCGCTTCCGGCACAAAATGGGGGCATTTTTTACGCCCACTGAGAGGGAGGACAAACTGACCTACTACAGAGACATCCCACGTAGTCAGTTGGGCGATGTCTATCTGCGCCATGGCCCATACTCCCGCAGGTCTGACTCGGGGGGAAGTCTGCGATCACCTTCCACTGCCATGGCTGCTGGGGGGGTGGAAGGAGCAGCAGCAGCAGCTCCATCAGCAGCAGCCTCAGTCTTCAGTCGCTAGTGAGTAGCTTTCTACACCCGCATAGTGAGTCTACTCATGAGCAGCAGGAAGACCTGGAGCTGGACCTCAAACAGCAGGTCATGTCATACCTTGACATGACCATGCCAACACACCTTCAAGATCCACTGGATTTGCTGGGAAGCCAAACTTGACTTGTGCCCGCAACTAGCAGAGTTTGCCCTGGAAAAGCTGTACTGGCCGGACAGTAGTTGATTTAGATGGCAACTGGGCTGCTCTATATAACGAAGCAAAATGGCAAATTTACCTCACTATATAAGCTATTGCCCCTCAGATTTACACAGGGGCTGCTCTATATTATGCTGCAAAATGGCAAATTAACCTCACAATATAAGCTATTGCAGCTCTATATAAATAAAAATAAATAAATAAAAAAAGGGCCTGTAGAAGCTTATTTAGTATAACAGATAGGGTGACATGTGCTGGTTTGGGATGCCCATATGGGCTAGTGTTTTGGCAGCAGTACAAAAACCAATGCAAAATGCAATAGCTTAATAAAGCTGATGCTGATCAACGCTTATTTAGTATAACAGATGGGGTGCAACATGCAGGTTTGGGATGCCCTGCGGCCTGGTGTATTTAAAGCAGACCAAAACAAATTCAAAATGCAATAACTTAATAAAGCTGAGGCTGTAGATGCTTATTTAGTATAAACAGGTAGGGTGCAAGGTGCAGCTTTGGGGTGCCCTGCGGCCTGGTTAAATGAAAGCAGTCAAAAAGGAAGTGCAAACTGAAGTAGCTTAATGAAGCTGATGCTGATCAACGCTTATGTTGTATACCAGATAGGGTGCAAGGTGCAGCTTTGGGGTGCCCTGCGGCCTGGTTTATTAAAATCAGTCAAAAACAAGTGCAAACTGAAGTAGCCTGATCAACGCTTATGTTGTATAACAGATAGGTTTAAAATAGCATGTGCCTTGGGATGCCCGTGTGGCCTGTTATATTTCAAGCTGAACAAAAAGTAACAATAATCCAAGTATGAGACATCATTTTGACCTTCTTCACAGCGCCATACTTTGAAAAAAAAAAATTAATTTCATGCCGATCAATCCAAAGGTCAATGCCCCTAACAAAAATAGTGTTCAGGATAAGTTTTCCTTCTGGAAGGACGTAACCTTTAGTTTACATGCTTGGGGTAGGTTATCTTACAAATTGGGATACCCCAGGCAGCAGTGTCATTGAAAGAGACAGATTGTAATGCAGGCCATACGCAAGCAGAGAAACTCAGGCTGCAACAGGCCTATTTAGTTTACATGGTTGGGGTAGGTTATCTTACAAATTGGGATACCCCACTGTATATGAAACCGAATATAAATGCACACCCAAAAGTGGACACTCAGCCTCCAAGAGGCCTGCTTAGTTTAAATAAGAGAGCTGCTTAGTATGGTAGGTAGGTTATGTTATGTTACAGAATGGGATGCCCCAAGCAGACTTGAGATCAGTATATATGCACACAGCAGCAGTGTGTTAGCAGGCTCATACAGGCCAAATTTCTTTAAATAAATGTGCAGCTTACAGTAAATGCAGAGGCTAATGGTATGTTACAGAATGGGATGCCCCAAAGCTGACTTGAGATCAGTATATATGCACACAGCAGCAGTGTGTTAGCAGGCTCATACAGGCCAAATTTCTTTAAATAACTGTGCAGCTTACAGTAAATGCAGAGGCTAATGGTATGTTACAGAATGGGATGCCCCAAAGCTGACTTGAGATCAGTATATATGCACACAGCAGCAGTGTGTTAGCAGGCTCATACAGGCCAAATTTCTTTAAATAACTGTGCAGCTTACAGTAAATGCAGAGGCTAATGGTATGTTACAGAATGGGATGTCCCAAAAACCAGAGAGCACCTGGCAGGCAGCAGTAAGACTATGCACAGCAAAAGTGTCTTTATCATGCCTAATTTCAATTAGAATAGGTGCAAATGGTTAGGTTCTTAAATAGAGGCTGGTGTAGTCACAGAATGGGATGCCCTAAAAACCAGCAGTAAGTACACCTGGCAGGGACAAGTTGTGCTATGCCCAGCAAAAGTGTCTTTATCAGGCCTAATTTCAAATATGATAAGAGCAAATGCTTATATGGTCTTAAACAGAGGCTGCTGTAGTCACAGAATGGGATGCCCCAACAGGAATCGACCTGGCAGGGTCCAGTAGTGCTTTGGCCAGCAAAAGTGTCTTTATCAGGCCTAATTTCAAATATGATAAGAGCAAATGCTTATATGGTCTTAAACAGAGGCTGCTGTAGTCACAGAATGGGATGCCCTGGGCAGGAATGGACCTGGCAGGGTCCAGTAGTGCTTTGGCCAGCAAAAGTGTCTTTATCAGGCCTAATTTCAAATATGATAAGAGCAAATGCTTATATGGTCTTAAACAGAGGCTGCTGTAGTCACAGAATGGGATGCCCCAACAGGAATCGACCTGGCAGGGTCCAGTAGTGCTTTGGCCAGCAAAAGTGTCTTTATCAGGCCTAATTTCAAATATGATAAGAGCAAATGCTTATATGGTCTTAAACAGAGGCTGCTTTAGTCACAGAATGGGATGCCCTGGGCAGGAATGGACCTGGCAGGGTCCAGTAGTGCTTTGGCCAGCAAAAGTGTCTTTATCAGGCCTAATTTCAAATATGATAAGAGCAAATGCTTATATGGTCTTAAACAGAGGCTGCTGTAGTCACAGAATGGGATGCCCTGGGCAGGAATGGACCTGGCAGGGTCCAGTAGTGCTTTGGCCAGCAAAAGTGTCTTTATCAGGCTAATTTCAAATATGATAAGAGCAAATGCTTATATGGTCTTAAACAGAGGCTGCTGTAGTCACAGAATGGGATGCCCCAACAGGAATGGACCTGGCAGGGTCCAGTAGTGCTTTGGCCAGCAAAAGTGTCTTTATCAGGCTAATTTCAAATATGATAAGAGCAAATGCTTATATGGTCTTAAACAGAGGCTGCTGTAGTCACAGAATGGGATGCCCTGGGCAGGAATGGACCTGGCAGGGTCCAGTAGTGCTTTGGCCAGCAAAAGTGTCTTTATCAGGCTAATTTCAAATATGATAAGAGCAAATGCTTATATGGTCTTAAACAGAGGCTGCTGTAGTCACAGAATGGGATGCCCCAACAGGAATCGACCTGGCAGGGTCCAGTAGTGCTTTGGCCAGCAAAAGTGTCTTTATCAGGCCTAATTTCAAATATGATAAGAGCAAATGCTTATATGGTCTTAAACAGAGGCTGCTGTAGTCACAGAATGGGATGCCCCAACAGGAATCGACCTGGCAGGGTCCAGTAGTGCTTTGGCCAGCAAAAGTGTCTTTATCAGGCCTAATTTCAAATATGATAAGAGCAAATGCTTATATGGTCTTAAACAGAGGCTGCTTTAGTCACAGAATGGGATGCCCTGGGCAGGAATGGACCTGGCAGGGTCCAGTAGTGCTTTGGCCAGCAAAAGTGTCTTTATCAGGCCTAATTTCAAATATGATAAGAGCAAATGCTTATATGGTCTTAAACAGAGGCTGCTGTAGTCACAGAATGGGATGCCCTGGGCAGGAATGGACCTGGCAGGGTCCAGTAGTGCTTTGGCCAGCAAAAGTGTCTTTATCAGGCTAATTTCAAATATGATAAGAGCAAATGCTTATATGGTCTTAAACAGAGGCTGCTGTAGTCACAGAATGGGATGCCCTGGGCAGGAATGGACCTGGCAGGGTCCAGTAGTGCTTTGGCCAGCAAAAGTGTCTTTATCAGGCTAATTTCAAATATGATAAGAGCAAATGCTTATATGGTCTTAAACAGAGGCTGCTGTAGTCACAGAATGGGATGCCCTGGGCAGGAATGGACCTGGCAGGGTCCAGTAGTGCTTTGGCCAGCAAAAGTGTCTTTATCAGGCTAATTTCAAATATGATAAGAGCAAATGCTTATATGGTCTTAAACAGAGGCTGCTGTAGTCACAGAATGGGATGCCCTGGGCAGGAATGGACCTGGCAGGGTCCAGTAGTGCTTTGGCCAGCAAAAGTGTCTTTATCAGGCCTAATTTCAAATATGATAAGAGCAAATGCTTATATGGTCTTAAACAGAGGCTGCTGTAGTCACAGAATGGGATGCCCCAACAGGAATCGACCTGGCAGGGTCCAGTAGTGCTTTGGCCAGCAAAAGTGTCTTTATCAGGCCTAATTTCAAATATGATAAGAGCAAATGCTTATATGGTCTTAAACAGAGGCTGCTTTAGTCACAGAATGGGATGCACTGGGCAGGAATGGACCTGGCAGGGTCCAGTAGTGCTTTGGCCAGCAAAAGTGTCTTTATCAGGCCTAATTTCAAATATGATAAGAGCAAATGCTTATATGGTCTTAAACAGAGGCTGCTGTAGTCACAGAATGGGATGCCCCAACAGGAATCGACCTGGCAGGGTCCAGTAGTGCTTTGGCCAGCAAAAGTGTCTTTATCAGGCCTAATTTCAAATATGATAAGAGCAAATGCTTATATGGTCTTAAACAGAGGCTGCTTTAGTCACAGAATGGGATGCCCTGGGCAGGAATGGACCTGGCAGGGTCCAGTAGGGCTTTGGCCAGCAAAAGTGTCTTTATCAGGCCTAATTTCAAATATGATAAGAGCAAATGCTTATATGGTCTTAAACAGAGGCTGCTTTAGTCACAGAATGGGATGCCCTGGGCAGGAATGGACCTGGCAGGGTCCAGTAGTGCTTTGGCCAGCAAAAGTGTCTTTATCAGGCCTAATTTCAAATATGATAAGAGCAAATGCTTATATGGTCTTAAACAGAGGCTGCTGTAGTCACAGAATGGGATGCCCTGGGCAGGAATGGACCTGGCAGGGTCCAGTAGTGCTTTGGCCAGCAAAAGTGTCTTTATCAGGCTAATTTCAAATATGATAAGAGCAAATGCTTATATGGTCTTAAACAGAGGCTGCTGTAGTCACAGAATGGGATGCCCTGGGCAGGAATGGACCTGGCAGGGTCCAGTAGTGCTTTGGCCAGCAAAAGTGTCTTTATCAGGCTAATTTCAAATATGATAAGAGCAAATGCTTATATGGTCTTAAACAGAGGCTGCTGTAGTCACAGAATGGGATGCCCTGGGCAGGAATGGACCTGGCAGGGTCCAGTAGTGCTTTGGCCAGCAAAAGTGTCTTTATCAGGCTAATTTCAAATATGATAAGAGCAAATGCTTATATGGTCTTAAACAGAGGCTGCTGTAGTCACAGAATGGGATGCCCTGGGCAGGAATGGACCTGGCAGGGTCCAGTAGTGCTTTGGCCAGCAAAAGTGTCTTTATCAGGCCTAATTTCAAATATGATAAGAGCAAATGCTTATATGGTCTTAAACAGAGGCTGCTTTAGTCACAGAATGGGATGCCCTGGGCAGGAATGGACCTGGCAGGGTCCAGTAGTGCTTTGGCCAGCAAAAGTGTCTTTATCAGGCCTAATTTCAAATATGATAAGAGCAAATGCTTATATGGTCTTAAACAGAGGCTGCTGTAGTCACAGAATGGGATGCCCCAACAGGAATGGACCTGGCAGGGTCCAGTAGTGCTTTGGCCAGCAAAAGTGTCTTTATCAGGCTAATTTCAAATATGATAAGAGCAAATGCTTATATGGTCTTAAACAGAGGCTGCTGTAGTCACAGAATGGGATGCCCTGGGCAGGAATGGACCTGGCAGGGTCCAGTAGTGCTTTGGCCAGCAAAAGTGTCTTTATCAGGCTAATTTCAAATATGATAAGAGCAAATGCTTATATGGTCTTAAACAGAGGCTGCTGTAGTCACCGAATGGGATGCCCTGGGCAGGAATGGACCTGGCAGGGTCCAGTAGTGCTTTGGCCAGCAAAAGTGTCTTTATCAGGCCTAATTTCAAATATGATAAGAGCAAATGCTTATATGGTCTTAAACAGAGGCTGCTTTAGTCACAGAATGGGATGCCCTGGGCAGGAATGGACCTGGCAGGGTCCAGTAGTGCTTTGGCCAGCAAAAGTGTCTTTATCAGGCCTAATTTCAAATATGATAAGAGCAAATGCTTATATGGTCTTAAACAGAGGCTGCTGTAGTCACAGAATGGGATGCCCTGGGCAGGAATGGACCTGGCAGGGCCCAGTAGTGCTTTGGCCAGCAAAAGTGTCTTTATCAGGCTAATTTCAAATATGATAAGAGCAAATGCTTATATGGTCTTAAACAGAGGCTGCTGTAGTCACAGAATGGGATGCCCTGGGCAGGAATGGACCTGGCAGGGTCCAGTAGTGCTTTGGCCAGCAAAAGTGTCTTTATCAGGCCTAATTTCAAATATGATAAGAGCAAATGCTTATATGGTCTTAAACAGAGGCTGCTTTAGTCACAGAATGGGATGCCTCACAGCAGACTTAAGATCAGTTCAGTATATATGCACAGTTAGTTACTATAAGCAGCCTGAAAACGCTAACAAAGGCTGGATGAAAAAAAAAAAATCTCCCTGTCAGCCAGCTCCGTTTTTCCTACCTTTCCCTGGCTTTCTGTCTGTCTCCTGTCTGTCTCCTGTCTGTCTCCTGCCTGTCTCCTGCCTGTCTCCTGCCTGTCTCCAGCCTGTCCCTGTCTGTCCCTGTCTCCAGCCTGTCTAACTGCCTCAGCTACACAGCGTTCTGTCTGTCACGAATGCAATAGAGAAATGAGGAAAAGCAAGATGGCCGCCGTTAAATACCGCTGTGTGACGTCACCGGGCTTGCTGGCTGCTGATAGGCTGCATGTGACTGCCCCAGCTTGCACTGGCGCGGGATACATGTCCAGACATGTCCCGTCCGCCATCTTAGAATGCCTGTAAATGTAAATGAATGGATGTTAAAGGAAAACTTCGAGTGATCGAATCGCGGGGAAATTCGGATTCGATCCGAATCGAATTTTTCCTGAAATTCGGATCGAATCCGGGTTCGTCCGGATCGATTCGCTCATCCCTAATTGTGAGTAGAATATTTTAGTAGTAGTTTCACAAATAATGGATTTTAGTACTTGCTGTAAACTATTATTATTTGCTGTAAACAGAATTACCTGAAATTCATGTACAGAGAATCGTATATGGCTCCTATTTGATGGAACAAACTAGATGATTCGAGCAAACTGAAGAATACTTTGTCTCCTCTTCACACACCCTCTATACCAGCAGAGGCAATTTGTAGCAGGCATTACGGCTATTATCGTTCTGTAAGGGGCAGAATTAGTTGAGACTTAGATGTCTGGTCCTGCCCAAATCTGTTGGGTTTCTGGAGCTCAGTCAAGTCCTATATGCACAAACTCATAGGAAGAGCTATTCCGGACAATGCTGCTTTCTTCCTGCTTTCTTCGCTGCATCGCAGCGAGCGCCCCCTCAGACCATTGCTATGTGATTTCAAAAATGGAAGACATTACTGCCTCTTTGAAAATTCGATCAGAAGTGGTAAAACAGACCTGGTTCCCATGGCTAGAGTTCTTCGTCTCACCAGATTATTGCTCTCTATCAGATAGTTGATCCCTCATGCTCCACCCTCTCCTCCCCCACCCCTCCCCTTCTCTCCCTTACTTCAAATCTTTATTACCCCCTCTGTAACTATTTATCTACTTATCCTACTTTCCTTCTCCTATTTTCACTTTGAATCATGTCTTTGAGAATACGTGTGATATTTGTGGTTGGCAAGCAATCCACTTCTGGTCTAGCCAGCTCTTACTGATATAACATTCATTACCAAGGCTCATTAGACGTTTGTCTGAGACAGCTTTTCTCTACTATGTCACCAACTACATGTGTATTATATTGTCCCATAGTGTATATTCTACTTATCCTTGAAATGGTTATTGAGAAAATTTGCTAAATAAAGAATACACAAAAAATAAAGACAGCTAAACTTCAAAACAGACTGAACTTATAACTGGAATAACTCAAGGGAACAATGAATTCCAGAAGAAACCTGGGCCCAAACAAGGAACACCCCCTGCAAATATTACTGTCAAAGGCTTCATCCACCTTCCAAAGTCAATCTTGTACCATTTTGCAAAGATACAAACCAATATCTAAGTGGCCAAGTGGCCCCTTTACCTTGTTTTTTAGATTTGTGTTCACATGACATCATGTAAGGAAACACAATTTGCATTTGCTGTTTGAGTGCCATGGCTGCAGCTAGACTGGAAAACAGAATTAGAGACCAATGGTGCAGATTTAGCAGTTTGTCCCTCAGTTCTTGCTTATTGATAGGGAGAATCTTCTCTCTCTCTCAGGCCACTGTTTCTACACCATCCACTCCACTAGTGCACCATCCCAGCTTGACATGCTGCCATCTGTAGACCTCCCTCTGTGTTGGCAAGAAACAGTAGTCCTTCGGAAGCTTGAATCACTGGAGCCACAATCTTAGAGTCTTGGGAGACATATTGAAGATTCTTTCTAGGAACAATGTAGTTCTTTTTAGAGACATTTTTGAGGATATATGGCCTGATGCAGAGCTTCCCCCAATCTGACCTTATTTTGTTCCGTTTCTCTGAGGTCCCGTTTTCATTCCTTTTGTCTCGGGGTTCAATGTGATTCAGAGCCGCCGTCGGGAGAGCTCCGTTACTGATCCGTTTATGTGTCTTCATTCGGGAAGTGTTTTTTCCCCTCTCGGGTGCTTTCCGTCTGGTCGTGGGTTCCGTTGCCTTTCACACGGACGATCGGTTTTTGGCTCCTTTTTAATGCGTTTCCAAACGTAGCTTCTTGCCATCTGTTACCATTTTCACCCCGATTCCGATTGTTTTTCCATGTATACTTACATTTCCATGGATTTCCTGTTGACAATCTGGGTTCACGCAAGCGCACATCCCTAGTCCTCCCTCAAGCTTTCCTCATACATCAAACACACACTTTTACCCACACCAAAACTTGCCTTCAAATAATATCCTTCTTCTTCTTTTTCCTCCTCCCTGTGTTTAATGCTTACCTTAATGTCTTCTCCTCCTTCTTCTTCTTCCCTGTGTTTAATGCTTACCTTAATGTCTTCTCCTCCTTCTTCTTCTTCCCTGTGTTTAATGCTTACCTTAATCTCTCCTCCTCCTCCTTCTTCTTCTTCTTCTTCCCTGTGTTTAATGCTTACCTTAATCTCTCCTCCTCCTCCTTCTTCTTCTTCCCTGTGTTTAATGCTTACCTTAATCTCTTCTCCTCCTCCTTCTTCTTCCCTGTGTTTAATGCTTACCTTAATGTCTTCTCCTCCTTCTTCTTCTTCCCTGTGTTTAATGCTTACCTTAATCTCTCCTCCTCCTCCTTCTTCTTCTTCTTCTTCCCTGTGTTTAATGCTTACCTTAATGTCTTCTCCTCCTTCTTCTTCTTCTTCTTCTTCCTAATCCTTGTCCCATATACCTACCTTTTGTGACCTGTATGGTCATGTTGTGAGAACGTACAGTGCCATGAAAGAGAAAACACCACACCAATTTTTTTTTTGTTTTTTTAGTCAAAATTTAAAAATAAACATTATTAAAATCTTTTAAAATTCTTTGGTGGCACCCAGGAGGCTCTGGCTCTTCCTCAAATGGGACCTTGTCTTTGATCTGTGAAGGAAAAACATCATCAGTTTAGCCTTGTAAGTCTTTATTGCTTAGCTAGGGGTTTTGCTTTGGGCCATTTTTAGGGTTAAGGTGGGCCTAAGTTAGTTAATTAATGTGTCTTGGCCCATGTTTTTGTTGTTTTGGGCAGGAGTTTTAACTACATGTATGATATCTCGAAACTACTTACAAGGCATGCGGCCAACAGTGCGTCTGGGGCGCAACCTCCTCCTCGCTGGCTCCACCCACTCATCAGCCTGTGAAGCTGTTGGGTACAAAAACACAAGGTTATTATTGACTCATTTTGCCTCCTGAATGTCAGATTAGTTTAGGCTTGTATGCATCAAATCACTCACCTTCCCCAGGCACCTCTGGAGGTTGTCCTTGTGCCTCCCCTGTTATTGAGGATGTTCCTGCGACGTCATCATCTAAAAATAAAAATTGGGCACATTAGTATATGCTTTGAGCACATGTATCTGGACATGGGTAGATATGCGAGTCTTACCGGAGTCAGGTTGTAGCTGTGGCTGGTTTGACTCCCTGCCGTGCGACTGTCCCCCCCCTGTATAGTGAGGTCCAGCGGCTCCTCATACTCACTGGCAGAGGAGGGGGTGGACGTTGGCACTGGCGTGCACCACCTATACCTTCCCCAGTACCTCCCAACACTGGGCTTCGGGTTCTGGTCCGGGTGGGGCGGAACCGCAAATTCCATTCATGCGCTGCAATATAAGCACAATCATAAACACAGGCCCAGGCAAGGGCAGTGTGATTATTGCATGTCATGTATCAAGACTTACCTGGAAAGTGCTTTGCAAAGTACCGCCTCACCCGGGGCCTATGCCTCCTCTTCAAATCAGACCAGTGTTGGGCGATCTGGGTGAAGGTATAGGTGGTTCCAGTATTCCTTGCAATAGCGTCCACCACCGCCAGTGCCAACGTCCTTTTTTCGTAGTCGCGCGGCAGGAAATCGTAACTGTTTCTCAGCATCATCTGTGTAAAAAAGCACAATGGCAGAGCATTAGTGACACAACTCGATTACCCACTCTCATGCACTAAAGCCAGTTTTTGAGCCTCATTCCTACTCACATGGGCCTACTTAATCTATCTGCCTCTAGGCTAGTGTGCTGCTGCGCACATGGTTAAAACTAACCTGTTCTAGTCGTTTCGTTTAACAAGACAGTTTGTCCTCACTAACATGGCCCTGCCATGGATAATATTTGTTTAGCGGCTTGTGCGCGCACATAAACGCAAGCTCGCCTACTCGGATCCATGATTATATATATATATATGTGTATATATTGCTGCCGAACACGCCCCCACGGGAGAACTATTTTAAGCTCAATGCACTCAGCTCTGTGTTGGTTACCATATCACTATGCCCAGGCCAAAAGGGAGCCGTAAGACCTCAAAAAGCCCAGAGCCACATACTAGCCGCACAGATAGACATCACGAAGACCCACACAAGAGCAGGCACATGCTGGGAGGGACATGGCCACAGTCAAAGGGTGGATAAGCCAGCCACACAGGCTTCTCTGAAAAAACGCATTAGCAAGGAACCCTTGGCACAGTCGCCCCCACCTGCTAAATCAGCCAGGCCTCACAAGGGCCACAAATCTCTTCAAACCCTGCAGACTCCACCTCCTCCACCCACAAAGCATGTGGGTAAATCCAGCCACACCACCAAGGGGAAGCATAGGTCCAAAACCCCTAGCCCACCCAGGCCAACCACCCCTCCTCCTCGACACTCTGTGTCCCCAAGTACCACAAGCACAGAGTCAATAGAGAGCTCCACAGGTGACAGCTCGACAGGCACCCAGCCATTACCACCTAGCACCCCCCACACTCCATCACAGTCACCCATCTGCCCAAGAAACCTAAACTACTCCCCAGACAGCCAGCCATCAATGTTGTCTGCTGCCGGGGACACCACACACCCATGTGGGCGCCAGCTGCGCTTTGGCTTACTTACAGCCCGTTTCTGTGATGTGCAAAGCATGGCTGTAGCCACTGGTGTTTGTGAGCACTATGATGCCCTATTTGGGCATTATTCAAAGTCAACCCCAAAGCAGGCCAAGCAGGAGATTTGGGAGAACATTTGCCGGCAGGTGAATAGTGTAGGTTCTGTGAGGAGGGATGTGGAGCAAATTTAAAGAAAATGTGGGGACCTTAAATATTATGGGTAAAAAAAAATGGACATGCGCCGCCAGCAGAGGTAAAGCCCATTTCGAGTGTAACTGAATGGACAGGCTGCTTTGTAGCAGTATGTAACACTTATTAGGTGTGCTTTACTCTTCCCCAGCCTGCAGACAGGGGGTGGTTAGAGATGAGCGAACTTTTGAAAAATTCGATTCGACTGATTTGCCGAATTTTCCGACAAAAATCGTTTCGACCCGAATAAATTCGCGACGAATCGCTATTAAAAACGGCTATTTCTGAGCCTCCTAGAGCCTCAATAGGGTTGTAAACCATTCTGCCTTGCTGTAACACACACAGGATGCGTGCTGGGTTAGTTAAATAATACTTTGAATAAATATCACATGCAGATCAGAGGCATCGCTAATAGAATTGCAGAGCGGCACAATTGAATTCAAGAGAGTTGAAGTGGCATCACTATGAGGGGCAGGAGCCCAAACATTGCTTTAAAGAGACACTGGAGTTGGCAGCAGCAGGAGCCCAAAAATTGGATGAATCACACCCTGGAGTTGGCAGCAGCAGCAGGAGCCCAAACATTACTTTAAAGAGACACTGGGGTTGGCTTCAGGAGCCCAAAAATTGGATGAATCACACCCTGGAGTTGCAAGCAGCAGCAGGAGCCCAAATATTACTTTAAAGAGACACAGGAGTTGGCTTCAGGAGCCCAAAAATTGGATGAATCACACCCTGGAGTTGGCAGCAGCAGCAGCAGGAGCCCAAACATTACTTTAAAGAGACACTGGGGTTGGCTTCAGGAGCCCAAAAATTGGATGAATCACACCCTGGAGTTGGCAGCAGCAGCAGCAGGAGCCCAAATATTACTTTAAAGAGACACTGGGGTTGGCTTCAGGAGGCCAAAAATTGGATGAATCACACCCTGGAGTTGGCAGCAGCATCAGGAGCAGCCCAAACATTACTTTAAAGAGACACTGGGGTTGGCTTCAGGAGCCCAAAAAATGGATGAATCACACTCTGGAGTTGGCAGCAGGAGCAGCCCAAACATTACTTTAAAGAGACACTGGGGTTGGCTTCAGGAGCCCAAACATTGGATGAATCACACCCTGGAGTTGGCAGCAGCAGCAGCAGGAGCCCAAATATTACTTTAAAGAGACCCTGGGGTTGGCTTCAGGAGCCCAAAAATTGGATGAATCACACCCTGGAGTTGGCAGCAGCAGCAGCAGGAGCCCAAATATTACTTTAAAGAGACCCTGAGGTTGGCTTCAGGAGCCCAAAAATTGGATGAATCACACCCTGGAGTTGGCAGCAGCAGCAGCAGCCCAAATATTACTTTAAAGAGACCCTGGGGTTGGCTTCAGGAGCCCAAAAATTGGATGAATCACACCCTGGAGTTGGCAGCAGCAGCAGCAGGAGCCCAAATATTACTTTAAAGAGACCCTGGGGTTGGCTTCAGGAGCCCAAAAATTGGATGAATCACACCCTGGAGTTGGCAGCAGCAGCAGGAGCAACCCAAATATTACTTTAAAGAGACACTGGGGTTGGCTTCAGGAGCCCAAAAATTGGATGAATCACACCCTGGAGTTGGCAGCAGCAGCAGCAGCAGGAGCCCAAACATTACTTTAAAGAGACACTGGGGTTGGCTTCAGGAGCCCAAAAATTGGATGAATCACACCCTGGAGTTGGCAGCAGCAGCAGCAGGAGCCCAAATATTACTTTAAAGAGACACTGGGGTTGGCTTCAGGAGGCCAAAAATTGGATGAATCACACCCTGGAGTTGGCAGCAGCAGCAGGAGCAGCCCAAACATTACTTTAAAGAGACACTGGGGTTGGCTTCAGGAGCCCAAAAAATGGATGAATCACACCCTGGAGTTGGCAGCAGGAGCAGCCCAAACATTACTTTAAAGAGACACTGGGGTTGGCTTCAGGAGCCCAAACATTGGATGAATCACACCCTGGAGTTGGCAGCAGCAGCAGGAGGAGCCCAAATATTACTTTAAAGAGACCCTGGGGTTGGCTTCAGGAGCCCAAAAATTGGATGAATCACACCCTGGAGTTGGCAGCAGCAGCAGCAGGAGCCCAAATATACACTGGAGTTGGCTTCAGGAGCCCAAAAATTGGATGAATCACACTCTGGAGTTGGCAGCAGCAGCAGGAGCAGCCCAAATATTACTTTAAAGAGACACTGGGGTTGGCTTCAGGAGCCCAAAAATTGGATGAATCACACCCTGGAGTTGGCAGCAGCAGCAGGAGCAGCCCAAACATTACTTTAAAGAGACACTGGGGTTGGCTTCAGGAGCCCAAAAATTGGATGAATCACACCCTGGAGTTGGCAGCAGCAGCAGGAGCCCAAACATTACTTTAAAGAGACACTGGGGTTGGCTTCAGGAGCCCAAAAATTGGATGAATCACACCCTGGAATTGGCAGCAGCAGCAGGAGCCCAAACATTACTTTAAAGAGACACTGGGGTTGGCTTCAGGAGCCCAAAAATTGGATGAATCACACCCTGGAGTTGGCAGCAGCAGCAGGAGCAGCCCAAATATTACTTTAAAGAGACACTGGGGTTGGCTTCAGGAGCCCAAAAATTGGATGAATCACACCCTGGAGTTGGCAGCAGCAGCAGCAGCAGGAGCCCAAATATACACTGGAGTTGGCTTCAGAAGCCCAAAAATTGGATGAATCACACCCTGGAGTTGGCAGCAGCAGCAGGAGCCCAAACATTACTTTAAAGAGACACTGGGGTTGGCTTCAGGATCCCAAAAATTGGATGAATCACACCCTGGAGTTGGCAGCAGCAGCAGGAGCCCAAACATTACTTTAAAGAGACACTGGGGTTGGCTTCAGGAGCCCAAAAATTGGATGAATCACACCCTGGAGTTGGCAGCAGCAGCAGGAGCAACCCAAATATTACTTTAAAGAGACACTGGGGTTGGCTTCAGGAGCCCAAAAATTGGATGAATCACACCCTGGAGTTGGCAGCAGCAGCGGCAGCAGGAGCCCAAATATACACTGGAGTTGGCTTCAGGAGCCCAAAAATTGGATGAATCACACCCTGGAGTTGGCAGCAGCAGCAGGAGCCCAAACATTACTTTAAAGAGACCCTGGAGTTGGCTTCAGGAGCCCAAAAATTGGATGAATCACACCCTGGAGTTGGCAGCAGCAGGAGCCCAAATATTACTTTAAAGAGACCCTGGGGTTGGCTTCAGGAGCCCAAAAATTGGATGAATCACACCCTGGAGTTGGCAGCAGCAGCAGGAGCCCAAACATTACTTTAAAGAGACATTGGAGTTGGCTTCAGGAGCCCAAAAATTGGATGAATCACACCCTGGAGTTGGCAGCAGCAGCAGAAGCCCAAACATTACTTTAAAGAGACCCTGGGGATGGCTTCAGGAGCCCAAAAATTGGATGAATCACACCCTGTGGAGAGTCATGTGGAGGAAAAGTAGCTTAGTTAGTAATATCTACATACAATTATGAATAAACAAATGCAAAAGTATTGCCAAAGTGAAGTTTTGTTTGAGGGTGTGTTTCCACCTTTTAATTAAATCAGAAACAAGAAGGTATCATTGCCTCTGACTAATTAGCCCTCAAAAATTCTTGCAATTTTTAATCTGGAATCATGTCTGATCCGTCTTATCCGAAGAATATTAATAAAAAGTAAGAGTAACGTAAAGGATTTTTTATCAATACTTACTTGTGGTCCGATGCGGAGGAATGTCTGTAACTGGAGAGCAGCGCCTTAAATCTGTTTTGCACGATCCATCTTTCTTTAGTGTAGGTCTGGCCCCGTCATCAATCTACTGGAATACATCAGGCATTGTTGGGAGGAAAGCTTGGATGATCCATGCGCCATTCATTTCCACGCAAGGCAGTCTCTGGAAAAAAAAAGTCTGTATAAACCAGGGTCTTTTTCATATAAAAACAAATGGTTATTCTTGCTTTTCAACCATATGTTCCACAGCTTTACCAGTCATTATGTCAGCCAATGAAGCAACTTTGTTTCGAAGTGCTGCAAAAGCAGTCCACTGCATCACAAGTGGCATCTGACACCCCCAGTCAACTGTCTGTCTGTTATGCTTTGGGTTCAGCTCCACTATCCATTGATGAAGATCTGATAATCATAAAATTCAGCAGCTACTGCCCAGCCAAGAAGTGGAGGAGACACTCGCCTCTTCTTCCACTAGCCGGCAATTAGTGATGAGAAGAATGTCGTGGGAGGAGGTGTTGCAAGCCGAGGTAGTGGAAGAGGGTCCCTGCAGTCTGCGGCGGTGGCGGCGGCAGCAGCAGCAGCAGCAGATTATTGCGGACTGTTGTTCGGAAAAATCAGCTACTCAGCGATGTGGCAGTGTTTCATGCAGCATCCTGTGGAGAAAAAGTAGGTTAGTTAGTGTATATACATAAAATTATGAATAGACAAATGCAATAGTATTGCCAAAGTGAAGTTTTGTTTGAGGGTGTGTTTCCACCTTGTAATTAAATCAGAAACAACTAGCTATCATTTGCCTCTGAATAATTAGCCCTCAAAAATTCTTGGAATTTTTAATCTTGATGTCTGAGGGATTTCTCCTCTCAGACAGCGTCACCATAAGTCCAGCCTGCTGCATTACACGTGGAAGAACATCTTGTTTGCGCTGCGACAAGGAAGCCAGAGTCATGCGTCCTAACACGGCACACGTGTTCAGTCTAGTTTTGAAGTCTTGCCCCCATCTGAAAGAACAACAGGAAAGAAAGTTAGCATGCACTTCTGGCACTCCTACACCACCAAGCACAACCTTATTGAGCCTCAGCGTCACAACGGTGTACCCCACCATAGTCTGATTTGCGAAGTTTCCACCCGTTGGAATTCCACCCTCCATATGCAGGATCCACTATAGCAGTGGTCCCCAACCCTGTCCTCAAGGCCCACCAACAGGCCAGGTTTTGCAGATCTCCACAAAGATGCACAGGTGGAGTAATTAGTGCAGCTGCAGAGCAATAGAGCTGGCTATTTGGATATCCAAAAAACATGACATGTTGGTGGGCCTTGAGGACAGGGTTGAGGACCACTGCACTATAGGAACAGAGAAAAGCCATCACGGATTTCTGGATGATCCAAACGGATAGGGGGACACCCCTGTGTAAATTCAATGTAAACCATTGGCAGCTCATACGTGACACCGACCGTTTGCTCAGGCCCTTTGAGGAAGCTACGTTATTAGTCAGTTGCCAGGACTATGAGATGAACGATGAGATTCCACTGCTTCATGTACTACAACACATGTTGGAAACCATGGCTGGTCAGGGCACTGGAGACATGGCACATACATTTCACAGCCACATGAAGCCTGTGGGGGCTGAAGTGGAGGAGGAGGAGGGGGTGGGGCACAGCAAACCACAGTTTAGGTTTCACAAAATGACCATTTTATCTAGTCATCTGACAGGAGAGGAGGAGCAGGAGCAGCCACAGGAGCTAGAGGGTTGTGAGGAAGGCGAGACAGAGGACCCAGACACACCGTGGCAGTTTACAGTGGAGATGGAGACAGGTAGTCCCTCCGAGTCACTTGCACAAATGGCACGATGCATGCTCACATGCTTGCGTACTAGTGAGCGCAGAATTGTCTCCATTTGTCAGCGGGAAGACTTCTGGCTCTCCAACTTATTGGACCCTCGCTTCCGGCACAAAATGGGGGCATTTTTTACGCCCACTGAGAGGGAGGACAAACTGACCTACTACAGAGACATCCCACGTAGTCAGTTGGGCAATGTCTATCTGCGCCATGGCCCATACTCCCGCAGGTCTGACTCGGGGGGACCTCTGCGATCACCTTCCACTGCCATGGCTGCTGGGGGGGTGGAAGGAGCAGCAGCAGCAGCTCCATCAGCAGCAGCCTCAGTCCATGACCATGCCAACACACCTTCAGGATCCACTGGATTAGCTGGGAAGCCAAACTTGACTTGTGCCCGCAACTAGCAGAGTTTGCCCTGGAAAAGCTGTACTGGCCGGACAGTAGGTGATTTAGATGGCAACTGGGCTGCTCTATATAACGAAGCAAAATGGCAAATTTACCTCACTATATAAGCTATTGCCCCTCAGATTTACACAGGGGCTGCTCTATATTATGCTGCAAAATGGCAAATTTACCTCACAATATAAGCTATTGCCCCTCAGATTTACACAGGGGCTGCTCCATATAATGGTGCAAAACCATGAATTTACCTCATAATATAAACTATTGCCCCTCAGATTTACACAGGGCCTGCTCTATATAACGAAGCAAAATGGCATATTTACCTCACTATATAAGCTATTGCCCCTCAGATTTAAACAGGGGCTGCTCTATATTATGCTGCAAAATGGCAAATTAACCTCACAATATAAGCTATTGCCCCTCAGATTTACACAGGGCCTGCTCTATATCCCTTTCGCTGCCAGCCTACCTGGAGTTTTTGTCACCCTTGGTGCCAGACCATTTTGAACTATTTTGCGCTCCCCATGTTCAAATGTGATTTTTGAAGGGATTTCCAGGGATTTCCCAGGAAAATGATATATTGTTTTTTTCAGAAGAGTCTGGGCTTCAACATGCGATGTCTTGTTTGGCCTTTTTTTTGTGTATTCTCAATACTTTTGGGTGAAATATGTGCAAAAAAATAAAAAAAAATCTATTTTTTGCAATTTGTAGTGTTTTTTTGTAATAAAAAATGTAAGTTTGTCAATAAAATCTTATTGCGTGTGAAACCCCAATTTCTTCCGGTTACAGCGATACCACATATGTATAGGTAGACACCCTTTCCTGCCCAGGAGACTCCCCCAAACTGAAACAGCGCTTTAGGGGATTTTCAGAAAAAAATACAACTGTGATATGCACTATGTGCACCTTGCAGTTTTTCCAGAAAAATAACCCTTTACATTTGAAATACCCCCAACAAACTATATATTCTCTGGAAGTACACACCTCAAGCTTTCTAGGTGTACTAGGCTTGTTGATGTGGCCACAGTTTTCTGGAAGTAATCCCTCAATGTATTCTTTGGTTGCAAAGAGTTTCCCTAAAAAAAGGATAAAAAAGCATAATCAAAGCAACATTTTCCTAAAAAAACTATATACAAACAAGAAAAAACAAGTATAATCTGAAAAAGCAACCTCCCCCGAACAGAACGATACCCAACATGCATAGCTACTGTCAAGGGAAGAGTTGCCAAACACCCCAAAGTAAAGCATGCGCATAACGGTAATTTTTCTTGAAAATTTCAGCTCTGCAGACAAGGTGCACACCTTGCGATTTTTCAACCAAAACAACCCTTTTACATTTGGAATATCTCCCATAAACCATATATTCCCTAAAAGTACACATGTTAAGCTTTCTAAGCGTACCCAGCTTGTTGTAGTGGGCTCATCTTTCTGGAATTGATCCCTCAAAGGATTCTTTGGTTGCGCAGGGTTTCCCTAAAAAATTTATAAAAAAGCTGAATAAAAAACACCTTTTCCTAAAATATAAATATGCAAACCAGAAAAAACAAGCTAAGTCTGAAAGCGCAAGGTCCCCCGAACAGAACAATACCCAACATGCATTGGTACTATTAACCCTTTTAATTGCCAGCCTACTTGAGATTTTGTCACCCTCTGTTGACAGGTCATTTTTCCCCATTTTGCGCCATGTTTTGCGACATTTTTGCTGGAATTTTCAGGAAAATTATATATATATATTTTTTGCAGCAGAGTTTAGGCTTTAACATGTAAATGTAAATTTTATTCTGTTTTTTTACAATATTATTGATATTAAAAAAAAGTAAATAAATAAAAAATTTTTTTAGAAAATTGCCTCCTTTATTTTAAATAAAAAATGTATTTTATTAAAGAAAACCGTATTGCATGTGAAAGCCCCATTTCTACAGATTAGAACGGTACCACATATTTATCGGTAGCCCCCCGTTCCTGCCCAGGAGACCCCCCTAACTGAAACAAGTACTTTATAACATTTACAAATAAAATACAACTACCATCCACACTACAAAGGGTTAAATCGGGGAAAAAAATGACATTTTTTTGGGGGATTTTTAAGGGTTAAAAGCAATCGATCACTAAGGTAAGTAAATGTCATTTTTATAGATTTTTTTTTTTTAACATGTATTTCGGCGGCTGCTGAAGGGGGGGGTGGCTATTCCGGGCTCTCCCCTGCACCCGGGGGGGCCTGGGTGGGGGATCGAAGCCCCCCCGGATGAAGAGGAGACCCGGCCGTATAGAACAAGGGGTCAGGTGAGTGTTTTTTTTTTTTTACTTTTACTGTTGCAGGGGGGAAAGTCAAGCCCGTAGTTTCTACGTGCTTGGCACTTAAGTGGAGTGGAAGCAAGCACGTAGAAACTACGGGCTTGGCACTTAAGGGTTAAAAACCCTTAAAAATCCAAAAAAAAATGACATGGGGGCCCCCTTACCCAAAGTAACCAGCCCGGGACCAGCTATGCAGGGCTTGTAGGAACAGGGCACAGGGGCCAGCTTTTGTGGCCCCTGGCCCTGCAGGCTACAAAGTCGGCATAGCCCGTGGGCCCGGGCTCTTCTGCCCCCCCCTGGCCTTTGGGGAGGCAGGTAATGGGGGTGCCAAGGGTTAATGGCAAGTCACTCGCTAGTGCAGGTGACTTGCCATCCCCCAGCCTTGTGAACTGATATAGGGGTCTTGTGGACCCCTTACCAGTTCACAAGGGGTTAAATGTAAAAAAAAAAACACCACACAGACGCAGAAAAAAATATTTTATTATTATTATTTTTTTTTTTTAATACTTACCTCCCATCCATCTTCCCCTCCCAATCACTGGCTTCTGCTCATCTGCTGGAAGCCTTTTATAGCTGCTGGGTGACAGAACATAAGGGGTTAATTTAAAAAAAAAAAAGACATAGGGTCCCCCCTCCCAGGGGGGGGCGGACCCCATTTTTTTTTGATTTTTAAGGGTTAAAAACCCTTAAAAATCAAAAAAAAAATGACGTGGGGTCCCCCTTACCCAGCATTACCAGCCTGGGACCAGCTATGGGGGCTTGTAGGCACAGAGTGGGGGGGCCAGCTTATGTGGCCCCCCCACCCTGCAGCCTACGAGCCCACATACCCTATGTGGGCCCGGGCTCTTCTGCCCCCCCCTGGCCTTTGGGGAGGCAAGTAATGGGGGTGCCAAGGGTTAATGGCAAGCCACCCGCTAGCGCAGGTGGCTTGCCATCCCCCAGCCTTGTGAACTGGTATAGGGGTCATGGACCCCTTACCAGTTCACAAGGGGTTAACAGTAATAAAAAAAAAACACCACACAGATTAAAATATTACTTTATTAAAAAATAAAAACTTTTTTTTACTTTACTCACCTCTGATCCTCAGCTTCTGTGTCCCTCGCAGCTCTGATGACAGTTATTGTCATCGCTGGCCAGTGGAGGAGGGAGGCAGGTGATCAGATCATCACCTGCCTTCCTCCTCCTGTGGCCAGCGATGACAAGTGTGAGAATCGCAGCCCGGAGCCAGGACGACACCCGGAGGTGTGACGTCATAAGCCCCGCCCCCAAAGGGGCGGGGCTTATCGGCAAAATGGCGGCGCCCGTCGAGCAGGACAGGGAGAGGGCCTTTCAGGCCCTCTCCTGAAGCTGGAGAGCCAGGGGGGGGGCGATCGGAGGCCCCCCTGGTGAAGAGGAGACCCGGCGGGAGCAATCGATCACTAAGGTAAGTAAATGTCATTTTTATAGATTTTTTTTTTTTAACATGTATTTCGGCGGCTGCTGAAGGGGGGGGTGGCTATTCCGGGCTCTCCCCTGCACCCGGGGGGGCCTGGGTGGGGGATCGAAGCCCCCCCGGATGAAGAGGAGACCCGGCCGGATAGAACAAGGGGTCAGGTGAGTGTTTTTTTTTTTTTACTTTTACTGTAGCAGGGGGGAAAGTCAAGCCCGTAGTTTCTACATGCTTGGCACTTAAGTGGAGTGGAAGCAAGCATGTAGAAACTACGGGCTTGGCACTGAAAGGGATATAACGAAGCAAAATGGCAAATTTACCTCACTATATAAGCTATTGCCCCTCAGATTTACACAGGGGCTGCTCTATATTATGCTGCAAAATGGCAAATTAACCTCACAATATAAGCCCATACCCCCCTTTAGATTTACACAGGGCCTGCTCTATATAACGAAGCAAAATGGCAAATTTACCTCACTATATAAGCTATTGCCCCTCAGATTTACACAGGGGCTGCTCTATATTATGTTGCAAAATGGCAAATTAACCTCACAATATAAGCTATTGCCCCTCAGATTTACACAGGGGCTGCTCCATATAATGGTGCAAAACCATGAATTTACCTCATAATATAAACTATTGCCCCTCAGACTTACACAGGGGCTGCTCTATATTATGCTGCAAAATGGCAAATTAACCTCACAATATAAGCTATTGCCCCTCAGATTTACACAGGGGCTGCTCTATATTATGCTGCAAAATGGCAAATTAACCTCACAATATAAGCTATTGCAGCTCTATATAAATAAAAATAAATAAATAAAAAAAGGGCCTGTAGAAGCTTATTTAGTATAACAGATAGGGTGACATGTGCTGGTTTGGGATGCCCATATGGGCTAGTGTTTTGGCAGCAGTACAAAAACCAATGCAAAATGCAATAGCTTAATAAAGCTGATGCTGATCAACGCTTATTTAGTATAACAGATGGGGTGCAACATGCAGGTTTGGGATGCCCTGCGGCCTGGTGTATTTAAAGCAGACCAAAACAAATTCAAAATGCAATAACTTAATAAAGCTGAGGCTGTAGATGCTTATTTAGTATAAACAGGTAGGGTGCAAGGCGCAGCTTTGGGGTGCCCTGCGGCCTGGTTAAATGACAGCAGTCAAAAAGGAAGTGCAAACTGAAGTAGCTTAATGAAGCTGATGCTGATCAACGCTTATGTTGTATACCAGATAGGGTGCAAGGTGCAGCTTTGGGGTGCCCTGCGGCCTGGTTTATTAAAAGCAGTCAAAAACAAGTGCAAACTGAAGTAGCTTAATAAAGCAGCTGATGCTGATCAACGCTTATGTTGTATAACAGATAGGGTTAAAATAGCATGTGCCTTGGGATGCCCGTGTGGCCTGTTATATTTCAAGCTGAACAAAAAGTAACAATAATCCAAGTATGAGACATAATTTTGACCTTCTTTACAGCGCCATACTTTGAAAAAAAAACCTTAATTTCATGCCGATCAATCCAAAGGTCAATGCCCCTAACAAAAATAGTGTTCGACATAAGTTTTCCTTCTGGAAGGACGTAACCTTTAGTTTACATGGTTGGGGTAGGTTATCCTACAAATTGGGATACCCCAGGCAGCAGTGTCATTGAAAGAGACAGATTGTAATGCAGGCCATACGCAAGCAGAGAAACTCAGGCTGCAACAGGCCTATTTAGTTTACGGTTTATGGTTGGGGTAGGTTATCTTACAAATTGGGATAACCCACTGTATATGAAACCGAATATAAATGCACACCCAAAAGTGGACAATCAGCCTCCAAGAGGCCTGCTTAGTTTAAATAAGAGAGCTGCTTAGCTTAAATAAGAGAGCTGCTTAGTGTAAATAAGAGGCATGCTTAGTTTAAATAAGAGAGCTGCTTAGTGTAAATAAGAGGCCTGCTTAGTTTAAAAAGGAGAGCTGCTTAGTATGGTAGGTAGGTTATGTTATGTTACAGAATGGGATGCCCCAAAGCTGACTTGAGATCAGTATATATGCACACAGCAGCAGTGTGTAAGCAGGCTCATACAGGCCAAATTTCTTTAAATAACTGTGCAGCTTACAGTAAATGCAGAGGCTAATGGTATGTTACAGAATGGGATGCCCCAAGCAGACTTGAGATCAGTATATATGCACACAGCAGCAGTGTGTTAGCAGGCTCATACAGGCCAAATTTCTTTAAATACCTGTGCAGCTTACAGTAAATGCAGAGGCTAATGGTATGTTACAGAATGGGATGCCCCAAGCAGACTTGAGATCAGTATATATGCACACAGCAGCAGTGTGTTAGCAGGCTCATACAGGCCAAATTTCTTTAAATAACTGTGCAGCTTACAGTAAATGCAGAGGCTAATGGTATGTTACAGAATGGGATGCCCCAAAGCTGACTTGAGATCAGTATATATGCACACAGCAGCAGTGTGTAAGCAGGCTCATACAGGCCAAATTTCTTTAAATAACTGTGCAGCTTACAGTAAATACAGAGGCTAATGGTATGTTACAGAATGGGATGCCCCAAAGCTGACTTGAGATCAGTATATATGCACACAGCAGCAGTGTGTTAGCAGGCTCATACAGGCCAAATTTCTTTAAATACCTGTGCAGCTTACAGTAAATGCAGAGGCTAATGGTATGTTACAGAATGGGATGCCCCAAGCAGACTTGAGATCAGTATATATGCACACAGCAGCAGTGTGTTAGCAGGCTCATACAGGCCAAATTTCTTTAAATAACTGTGCAGCTTACAGTAAATGCAGAGGCTAATGGTATGTTACAGAATGGGATGCCCCAAAGCTGACTTGAGATCAGTATATATGCACACAGCAGCAGTGTGTAAGCAGGCTCATACAGGCCAAATTTCTTTAAATAACTGTGCAGCTTACAGTAAATACAGAGGCTAATGGTATGTTACAGAATGGGATGCCCCAAAGCTGACTTAAGATCAGTATATATGCACACAGCAGCAGTGTGTAAGCAGGCTCATACAGGACAAATTTCTTTAAATAACTGTGCAGCTTACAGTAAATGCAGAGGCTAATGGTATGTTACAGAATGGGATGCCCCAAGCAGACTTGAGATCAGTATATATGCACACAGCAGCAGTGTGTTAGCAGGCTCATACAGGCCAAATTTCTTTAAACAACTGTGCAGCTTACAGTAAATGCAGAGGCTAATGGTATGTTACAGAATGGGATGCCCCAAGCAGACTTGAGATCAGTATATATGCACACAGCAGCAGTGTGTTAGCAGGCTCATACAGGCCAAATTTCTTTAAATAACTGTGCAGCTTACAGTAAATACAGAGGCTAATGGTATGTTACAGAATGGGATGCCCCAAAGCTGACTTGAGATCAGTATATATGCACACAGCAGCAGTGTGTAAGCAGGCTCATACAGGCCAAATTTCTTTAAATAACTGTGCAGCTTACAGTAAATGCAGAGGCTAATGGTATGTTACAGAATGGGATGCCCCAAGCAGACTTGAGATCAGTATATATGCACACAGCAGCAGTGTGTTAGCAGGCTCATACAGGCCAAATTTCTTTAAATAACTGTGCAGCTTACAGCAAATGCAGATGCTAATGGTATGTTACAGAATGGGATGCCCCAAAAACCAGCAGTACACCTGGCAGGGACAAGTAGTGCTATGCACAGCAAAAGTGTCTTTATCAGGCCTAATTTCAATTAGAATAAGTGCAAATGGTTATATGGTCTTAAACAGAGGCTGCTGTAGTCACAGAATGGGATGCCCCAAAAACCAGCAGTACACCTGGCAGGGACAAGTAGTGCTATGCACAGCAAAAGTGTCTTTATCAGGCCTAATTTCAATTAGAATAAGTGCAAATGGTTATATGGTCTTAAACAGAGGCTGGTGTAGTCACAGAATGGGATGCCCCAAAAACCAGCAGTACACCTGGCAGGGACAAGTAGTGCTATGCACAGCAAAAGTGTCTTTATCAGGCCTAATTTCAATTAGAATAAGTGCAAATGGTTATATGGTCTTAAACAGAGGCTGGTGTAGTCACAGAATGGGATGCCCCAAAAACCAGCAGTACACCTGGCAGGGACAAGTAGTGCTATGCACAGCAAAAGTGTCTTTATCAGGCCTAATTTCAATTAGAATAAGTGCAAATGGTTATATGGTCTTAAATAGAGGCTGCTGTAGTCACAGAATGGGATGCCCCAAAAACCAGCAGTACACCTGGCAGGGACAAGTAGTGCTATGCACAGCAAAAGTGTCTTTATCAGGCCTAATTTCAATTAGAATAAGTGCAAATGGTTATATGGTCTTAAACAGAGGCTGGTGTAGTCACAGAATGGGATGCCCCAAAAACCAGCAGTACACCTGGCAGGGACAAGTAGTGCTATGCACAGCAAAAGTGTCTTTATCAGGCCTAATTTCAATTAGAATAAGTGCAAATGGTTATATGGTCTTAAAAAGAGGCTGGTGTAGTCACAGAATGGGATGCCCCAAAAAAGAAGTGCACCTGGCCGGCAGCAGTAAGAATATGCACAGCAAAAGTGTCTTTATCAGGCCTAATTTCAATTAGAATAAGTGCAAATGGTTATATGGTCTTAAATAGAGGCTGCTGTAGTCATAGAATGGGATGCCCCAACAGGAGTGCACCTGGCAGGCAGCAGTAAGAATATGCACAGCAAAAGTGTCTTTATCAGGCCTAATTTCAGTTAGAATAAGTGCAAATGGTTATATGGTCTTAAACAGAGGCTGCTGTAGTCACAGAATGGGATGCCCCAAAAACCAGCAGTACACCTGGCAGGGACAAGTAGTGCTATGCACAGCAAAAGTGTCTTTATCAGGCCTAATTTCAATTAGAATAAGTGCAAATGGTTATATGGTCTTAAACAGAGGCTGGTGTAGTCACAGAATGGGATGCCCCAAAAACCAGCAGTACACCTGGCAGGGACAAGTAGTGCTATGCACAGCAAAAGTGTCTTTATCAGGCCTAATTTCAATTAGAATAAGTGCAAATGGTTATATGGTCTTAAACAGAGGCTGGTGTAGTCACAGAATGGGATGCCCCAAAAACCAGCAGTACACCTGGCAGGGACAAGTAGTGCTATGCACAGCAAAAGTGTCTTTATCAGGCCTAATTTCAATTAGAATAAGTGCAAATGGTTATATGGTCTTAAATAGAGGCTGCTGTAGTCACAGAATGGGATGCCCCAAAAACCAGCAGTACACCTGGCAGGGACAAGTAGTGCTATGCACAGCAAAAGTGTCTTTATCAGGCCTAATTTCAATTAGAATAAGTGCAAATGGTTATATGGTCTTAAACAGAGGCTGGTGTAGTCACAGAATGGGATGCCCCAAAAACCAGCAGTACACCTGGCAGGGACAAGTAGTGCTATGCACAGCAAAAGTGTCTTTATCAGGCCTAATTTCAATTAGAATAAGTGCAAATGGTTATATGGTCTTAAACAGAGGCTGCTGTAGTCACAGAATGGGATGCCCCAAAAACCAGCAGTACACCTGGCAGGGACAAGTAGTGCTATGCACAGCAAAAGTGTCTTTATCAGGCCTAATTTCAATTAGAATAAGTGCAAATGGTTATATGGTCTTAAACAGAGGCTTCTGTAGTCACAGAATGGGATGCCCCAAAAACCAGCAGTACACCTGGCAGGGACAAGTAGTGCTATGCACAGCAAAAGTGTCTTTATCAGGCCTAATTTCAATTAGAATAAGTGCAAATGGTTATATGGTCTTAAACAGAGGCTGGTGTAGTCACAGAATGGGATGCCCCAAAAACCAGCAGTACACCTGGCAGGGACAAGTAGTGCTATGCACAGCAAAAGTGTCTTTATCAGGCCTAATTTCAATTAGAATAAGTGCAAATGGTTATATGGTCTTAAACAGAGGCTGCTGTAGTCACAGAATGGGATGCCCCAAAAAACAGCAGTACACCTGGCAGGGACAAGTAGTGCTATGCACAGCAAAAGTGTCTTTATCAGGCCTAATTTCAATTAGAATAAGTGCAAATGGTTATATGGTCTTAAACAGAGGCTGGTGTAGTCACAGAATGGGATGCCCCAAAAACCAGCAGTACACCTGGCAGGGGCAAGTAGTGCTATGCACAGCAAAAGTGTCTTTATCAGGCCTAATTTCAATTAGAATAAGTGCAAATGGTTATATGGTCTTAAACAGAGGCTGGTGTAGTCACAGAATGGGATGCCCCAAAAAAGAAGTGCACCTGGCCGGCAGCAGTAAGAATATGCACAGCAAAAGTGTCTTTATCAGGCCTAATTTCAATTAGAATAAGTGCAAATGGTTATATGGTCTTAAATAGAGGCTGCTGTAGTCACAGAATGGGATGCCCCAACAGGAGTGCACTTGGCAGGCAGCAGTAAGAATATGCACAGCAAAAGTGTCTTTATCAGGCCTAATTTCAGTTAGAATAAGTGCAAATGGTTATATGGTCTTAAACAGAGGCTGCTGTAGTCACAGAATGGGATGCCCCAAAAACCAGCAGTACACCTGGCAGGGGCAAGTAGTGCTATGCACAGCAAAAGTGTCTTTATCAGGCCTAATTTCAATTAGAATAAGTGCAAATGGTTATATGGTCTTAAACAGAGGCTGCTGTAGTCACAGAATGGGATGCCCCAAAAACCAGCAGTACACCTGGCAGGGACAAGTAGTGCTATGCACAGCAAAAGTGTCTTTGTCAGGCCTAATTTCAATTAGAATAAGTGCAAATGGTTATATGGTCTTAAACAGAGGCTGGTGTAGTCACAGAATGGGATGCCCCAAAAACCAGCAGTACACCTGGCAGGGACAAGTAGTGCTATGCACAGCAAAAGTGTCTTTATCAGGCCTAATTTCAATTAGAATAAGTGCAAATGGTTATATGGTCTTAAACAGAGGCTGCTGTAGTCACAGAATGGGATGCCCCAAAAAAGAAGTGCACCTGGCAGGGTCCAGTAGTGCTATGCACAGCAAAAGTGTCTTTATCAGGCCTAATTTCAATTAGAATAAGTGCAAATGGTTATATGGTCTTAAATAGAGGCTGGTGTAGTCACAGAATGGGATGCCTCACAGCAGACTTAAGATCAGTTCAGTATATATGCACAGTTAGTTAGTATAAGCAGCCTGAAAACGCTAACAAAGCCTGTCAGCCAGCCAGTAACAAACACTCAGGCTGGATGAAAAAAAAAAAATCTCCCTATGACTGCCTCCGATTTTTCCTAACTTTCCCTGTTTTTCGCTGACTTTCTGTCTGTCTCCTGCCTGTCTCCTGCCTGTCTCCAGCCTGTCCCTGTCTGTCCCTGCCTGTCTAACTGCCTCTCTCCCTCAGCTACACAGCGTTCTGTCTCTCACGAATGCAATAGAGAAATGAGGAAGGAAAAGCAAGATGGCCGCCTTAAATAGCGCTGTGACGTCACCGGGCTTGCTGGCTGCTGATAGGCTGCATGTGACTGTCCCAGCATACACTGCCCCACCTTACATGTCTGGACATGTCCCGTCCGCCATCTTAGAATGCCTGTAAATGTAAATGAATGGATGTTAAAGGAATACTTCGAGCGATCGAATCACGGGGAAATTCGGATTCGATCCGAATCGAATTTTTCATGAAATTCGGATCGAATCTGGGTTCGTCCGGATCGATTCGCTCATCCCTAGGGGTGGTATCCCTACTAAAATCCTCCTAACACCAGCGGAAGAGCATGTGTTGACCTATATTCACCCGCCCAAATGAAATAGCACTTGCCTACATTTAAGTTAAAATAGTGGCCTCACTACCTGCTACCTTTCTTGGCAGACCCTACCCAGCCCACCCATTTTTGAAGTAATTCGGGATTTGGAGGAGGACACAAGTCTGCTGCAGCCAAGGCCACCAGACCCAGTGGGACAACATCCAACAAACCACCCCCAGCAAGTGCAGCCCCTGATGTCCACTACCCATACCTCAGGGGCACAAACCTCTGCTGTCGTGGACATCTGCGCCCAGCCAGCCACCTGCAGCCACTCAATCAGTACCAGACGCACCCACCCGTGCCAGTGGCGGAACCCAGCAACGTAGCCATATCAGCCAGAGGAGACATCTGCAGATAATGGAGGAAGCATGGCACCAGGAAAACGTGGAGTTTGCAGCTAACACACAGAGGTTTAATGAGACAGTGTGTTCACAAATCACCTCTATGTCACAACAACTAGAGGTTTGGAATCTAAATGTGTCTGACCTGCTTGCAGAAACCAGACAACAAAGCAGGCATATGGCGGAAATGGTACAGCAATGGCAGTTAATGAATCAGAGCCTTGCTCATATTTCCGCTAACATGCAGCAACCCCATCCATCAACTTCAACCTCCTACTCTACCTACCAAGGAAGGCATGTGTTTACGTATTGATTCTGGGGAGCAGGACACAAGACTACCGTAACCCCAAACACATGCTCTTCCACAACCCCACATTAACAGCTTAAACATTTTTCCACAATGTTTGTCCCTTTTTTTTTGTGGGGATCACACAAAATAAAAAAGGCACACATTCCTAAAATGCATGAAAATAAAGCAAAAACATTGTCCACAAGCTGGGAAAGGATCGCCTGTGGCGAACCACTTTGTGTTCCAGAGTAGGGAGGTGTTACATCTTCTGAAATGACTAAAGCGTCCTCAGCCAGGTCACTGTATCTGGGAACCCAGCTACGGATGGTGAGGTTGTGCAGGACCCCACACGCAACAATTATTTGGAGGACCTTGGCGGGCTCATACTGCAAGGCACCCCCTGGTCCAGACAACGGAAGCGCATCTTCAACAAGCCAAAGGCACGTTCCACCACTGAGCGAGTCCTCCTATGTGCAGTGTTATCCCGCTCCTGGGCCTGCGAGGATGGGTGGAGGATGGGGGTGAGTAACCAGGGGAGCAATGGATAGCCAGAATCACCTGCCAAAAAAGACACAAAAAATAAGCACACACCATAATACAAAAACACATGACAAATGGGCCCCTTTGCCACATATGTAGTGGCAGGCCCCATAACTAGCCGAGACAGAGAAACCTAAACAACAAACATCTAAAGTGTATCTAAACAAGTACCATCATGCTACTAAGGAAGAGCCACAAGTACCTTACATGCTACTTACAAATACGGCATGTTAGGTTACTTTAAACTGCTAAGAACAGGGAACAACAGACAGAGGCCTAAGGGGAAGAGGCTCAATAATGTGCTGCTTAGCATTCCAGCATTAGTGAACAGGGACAATAGGTCAGCTGTGCAGTGTCAGTGCAAAGCACAGTTCTGATGAGGCAACATGCACATCCACCCAGCACACTCCTGTACAATGACTCTGGGATGCAACATAGCTAAGGGGGCAAGGACAGAAAGGTATAGTGGCGAATCACAAACAAAGCCAAAGGAGGAAATACTGGTAAGTAAGTGAGTGTAAACTTCTACTGTTTCATTGGAGTCTATAACAGATTAGTGGGGTACAGGCACGGAGCAATCAGAAAAATCATGCTGGACGGCAACAACTATTTTTAAACACATACGTTGGCATGTCGCCTATATTATAAAAGCCCAACTTAACCGCATTCCAGGCTTCCGCTGTGTCAGGGAAAAATATATATTTTGGTGCCAGGGTAGCCATGCCATCCAAAAACTTGGTAAGGCTGCGGCTCAGCGTAGACTGGGACATCCCCACGGAGAAGGCACCCAACCTCTGGAACGAGCCGTCTGCCAAAAACTGCAGGCAGCCAACCAATTTGTTCATACCTGCAATTGCATGCCCCTTCCTTGTGGTGCGGGCTAACCATGGCCGCAGCTGCCTATACAAGTCCTGGAGAGAAACACGGTTAAGGCGGGTGAGCTCGAATAGCTCAAGGTCATGCATGCCATGGATGTCCAAACGTGTTCGGTGCAGCCTGGTTTCTGCCATGCTCAAAAGAACCAGGCCGCGTAGCTGACGCCTTTGATGCTCACGCACAGCAGAATGCATTTCCAAGTCACAAAGATCAAATACGGCTGCTAAGACTGCCCGTAAGTGAAGCGTCGACACCCTTGTTAAATTGGGCTTGTTTCAATCAGAAATCAAATCAATTAAAAAAACTGACCAATCAACGGCCAGTCCGTTTTCACGGAGTTCAGCCTCTTGCGAGCCGACAATCGGAAAGGCGCCTGCAGAAACACCTGAGCGCATACACGCACACAAAAAGCAACGTAGCACCCTTTCCTGACCCGATCATAGCCCAAAACCAATGGGAAAACGTACGGGATAACTGAACGGTGAGGCTCTGCATCAGGCCAATAGAGTTGGTCTTGTGTGATGCGGTCATAGAGGATATTGTCAGGCTCTGTACACTCCTGCACTGGCAGAATATCAGGAACCTGCCCTTGGGGATCAGGCATATACTGGATTGTAGCCTTGATTAATATCAATCAAGGCTAGGAACCCACCCTGGGTTTGAGATTGAGAGTATTCGTTTTGCGATAGCCCCCAGCTTATCCAGCCTGTGTGAGGCCTCCCAAAAAAAAGAGCAAAAGGGTGATGCTGCTGCAGAGAGGCGTCATTGCAAAACAAATCCTGGATGTAATTGAGAGCAGAAACGATAAAAAGTAGTAGTTGCATATTCTACTCCTCTTCTGGGATGAATTCTACCATGTTGACTTTGTACTTTGAAACTAGGAGAGTAGTCAACCCAGTACCTTCCTTTTATATATATCCTGGTAAACCTACCCATATCCCACCCACATGACTCTAGGCAAAGGGAATTTTTTGTATGTACGTAAGTACTTGGTGATTAACACAATCAACCCTATCCTAAGATTTAATTATGTAAAAGCATAAGCATTTGTGCAGTTGTCAGATCACATTACCACAAAAATGCAACTGCAAAATTTGCATGTGTGTAAGAGAAAAATAGATACATAGAACAATGGCGACAGAAGGATACCACATGGGCCATCTAATCTGCTCTTCTGATCTTGTCAACTCTTTCCCTTCTTTTTTCCAGAGGTCCTTCCACCATTTTTGTCTGCCTTTGGAATTGAATTCCGGTATTCCAGATATGCCTCACTAGAGCTCTTCCTCCCTCTTCCTACTGGTGATGCCAGCTTGCTTTCCCTACTGTCTGGCTACATTGTCCACTCATCTTGAAGTTGTCAGTAATTAGCATCCATAAATCCTTCTCTTCTGAAGTCAAGGTTAACACAGTACTAGCCACACACTACTTTTAACCTTAACTTGAACACACTTTTTACTCATTTTTTAATAAATCTAAATGAACTATAATCACCTCTGGCATCTCTTCATGTTAATTGGGTGGGTCTCCAAGGCTCTCTTCCAGATCGTCAGCAACTCAGTTTCAGGGGATCAGAGATCTCCTATTCCTCTGTGACATCAGTGGCTTTTATCCTACTTCATTATTTGATGCATAGACAATAATTAATTCACTAATGTAGCAATGTTCTAATGCCCTGCACATAATCTTTTAAAAATAATTATTGGTAAATTAATAATGGATTTGTAAGATCCACTACAATACTAGGAAACAGCCTCAGGATAGGACCAAATACCAGGAAATGGCCTACCACTTCCAAGATGGATGGCAAGCTTCCTGGCTTGTAAGTGGTTGCTGCTTGGTTGTCACCAAAGCCAACCTAGAATGACAATTTTTCCACTGAATATTCCCAAAGTATAAAAGTGCGCCTAATGATTTGTTCAAGCCCCCTTAACACATATTTATATCAGATTTACATATTCCCTTACTCTTAAGAAACCCGAGCATCTCATTAATGTGACAATGTGAATCATTATCAGACATTTTAAACTGATAATATATGAATAATGAAAGTTGAGTTTTTGTACTTACTATCTGTCGTGTTTGAACAGGAAATTTATCAAAAAAGCCACAGGCTTCCCTGGTACAAATGCTCTTCAATAGCACAGGAACCCCATATTTTGTACTGGTCACTACCTTTGCTCCTGATTAGACCAATGGATTTCATGTTAAATTAAGTTTCTTTATTCAATGACCAAACATAAAGTAAAGCTAAATCAGTGGATTCGCTGATGGCAAAAAACAAACAAATAGGCTTTAACCTCCCTTACCTACCTCCTAAAGCCAAAATGACCCACAGTGGGCATTTTAATCCCCCCCATTGCCCTGTTGTCCCGATCTGATATGCCTAACTGCTGTGAATTCGTAAAATTTGCAACTCAGGCTTCTGGCAGACATATCTCAAAGGAGTTCCAACACACAACCCCGCTAGATAGCAAAACCCAGATAATTAGTTTGAGTGGCTTCAACCCTTTCTTTGGTATTTGTTATCAGATGTAACTGCCCATGTACAGTCCCTTCCCATCAGTTACCAATAGGTTTTGTTATGGTGGCATGTTTGCAAGGTGTTTAGCAGATTTGCCTGCCAGGCAAATTCTATTGGCCACTGGCAATCACATGGTGCACAGGGGTGTGAAGGTGTTCTTTGCCTGATTTTGGACATTTTCTAGGATACAGATGGAGTTGGGAGTACTAAATAAGATACTCGGGGGGAGAGGTATACAGCGAGACGTGGTGGATGAGGCAGCAGGAGCATGGGAATAGGGCATCTGAGTGACACAGCAGTTGATAATGAAAGAATATAACAGAAAGCAGAATTTGGGAGAAGTATTGCTGAGATAAGCATAACTCATCCCAGAATAGCATAATGTGGTCTATAATAGCTTATAGTAAATTAACATATTAAAAATGGAATTTGTTTTCTTCTTGAAAACAATGGCCTGGCCGACTGCCATAGAGACCACACTGCCCTGAGCTACCGAGAGACCAGTTCCTCAGAAAAAGAATGCCACAACATCTTGTGATTTAAGGCTATAAGCTGTGAAAAAATATTTTTTGATGTAAAATACCCGCCATGACCAGCTCTGTATCAGTGGGATGGAATGTATCTGCATCTGTTGCCTTGGCCTAAAAAATTAAATAAAAGCAATACTAAAGACTGTGTATGGTATGCTAGTGAAATAAATCAATGATATCACTGCCATCTGTCACTGTATTCCAATATTAAGGTTAATGCAACCATTTTCAGTTTCACCACTCATACAGAAGAGGCTCTAAAAAAATTGTTCAAGGCATCCTAATGTATTTTTTCCAGTCTATAACACCCCCCCCCCCCCCCCGTCACCAAACAGGTGATTTTATTGTCCTCTCCCTTGGTGCACACCCTTTCCTGGTATCAGCACGTTAGTTCAGAAGTTTTTCTTATACCACCGCAAACTTGAAGTAATTGTCAATAGAAGTCCAAAGCCGAATGCACAGGTGGACAAAGGCACTGATTCTTCCAAAGTTCACACAAGAGCCAGCACTCGAAAGTAACTTAAAGTAACACAGGGCCCCTTCTTCAAGATGACATGCAAAGCCTTAGTAATGGGCAGATCAAATCCAAGGTTTAAGTAACAGAAAAACCTCCCTAGACCCAGTAGTAAATGATCTTACAATATAGAGGAAAAATACACATCCCTAAACAAATGTCATGGTGTTAGTACACCATCAAGTTAATTAGGTGTCCCTCTGTGCAGACTGGGGTGCCCTAATGGCCTCCAGGTTTTCCCAGGTACTGCCACAGCCAAGGGTGGCAAACCAGGTTGCTAACCAGCTCAAATGCTGTGCCAAGTGTACAGCACGATAACATGCTAGTATTGGTGCGGTGTGGTTGTGTGTATACAGGTTTTTCAATGTATTTAATTATAACCATCCAATTGAAATGCATTTAGCATTCTTAACCCCTTTAGTATTGCACTACATTATATATATTCATCTATCACTTACATCCTTTTTATATGTGTTCTTAATTAACATTTAGTTGGGGAGCGGGCTCTGCTATCCAATTCCAGATTTCTAATGGGATAAGAGATCACATTCATTTTCTACATACTATGTTGTCCATGTTTCTATCCCCATGATCACCCGCCAACACTTATTTGCTGCTTGATTAGCCTTTGCATGAGGTCTTACGCTGGTGTCCTGCCCCCTAGACCAATTGGACATTGAGGAAATGGAACACAGCAGCTTCCTGCTGTCCATTCTTACTCACAATGTCTTCATCTTTAATATTCATTCATAGTCATGCTTCCTCACCTTCCTCCTGCTGCACCATTAGCTCATTGTATAGTGACTATTATATTCCCCTTTCAACTGCCCCCACCTTGCTGTTAGACATTTCCTAGACCAATTGGACAATGAGGAAATGGAACACCGCAGCTTCCTGCTGTCCATTCTTACTCACAATATCTTCATCTTTAATGGGACCCAGGTACAGGGGATTGCGATGGGGAAGACTTGTGTGGAAAACTTGGTGGGAAACCCAATTTTTGGACAGGGAGGAGCTCTCTATGCACCTGTGCCATATAATAAGTTGGCAAAGGATTATAGATGACGTCCTCCTGTTCTGGACAGGTACATCTGAACAGTTGGAAACATTTGTGTAAATGTTAAATAAAAATCATTTATTTTGAATTAGAATTAAAAGAAAGTAACTTTGTAAAATCTGGAATTAAATGGAGAGGGAAATGATTCACAAGCCTGTCTATATCGATAGGGGACGACCTCCAATAATATTCTCAGGGTAGAAAGTGCCCATCCGAAGTCTCATAGAAAGCATACCAGTGGGTGAATACCTAAGGATGCGTAGAAATTGAAAATGAATCATAATAATAAATATTTAAAAATTTAATAATAATTTCATAATAAAACAAAAAAAAACAATAAGCTGATAGTGAAACCATTATTTATTGCGAAATACAACAAACAATCAGGAAATGAAAGAAATATTAAAAAAAAGGTATATACTTAAATGAGATCCAAACATCAGCAAATGGATACCAGAGACCCCCAGTTATATATCGGTAAGGGATTTCAATAAAGGTCCCACCCCCTGGGAGGAAACACAAACTGAACAGAGGTTAAAACCCCACCCCTTCCTCACCACCTTAGTCTTATTCAAGTAACATAAGGTATACCAATGGACAATGGGAGGGAACTAAGGGGGGGAAATAAGGGGTCATCCTGAAGAACTCATAGAAAAAATGTTACAGATTACCGGTTCTCCCTTCGTCGTTCAGGATGACCCACTGAGAGGATTAGCAAGCAATTATACCTTACAGGTCAGAAGCTGCTAGTATGACCCTTCTACCAAAGGACTGATGTTTTGCAGAAATAAGATCTAGTGCTTAAGGAAGGTATGTGCTGAAGACCACATTGCTGTTTTACGATCTCTTCTCTAGAAGCATCTGTCCTCTCTGCCCAGGAAGCTGACATAGCTCTTGTTGAATTTGCAGAGACCTGTGGAGAAGGAACTCCTCTGGATGTATACCCTGACCCGAGTTGCAAAATCTGCAACAGTGTTCAGGGTACCCTTTAAATGAACTGCCGACATTGACAGGACCTGTTTCTGTAGAGGAAACAGTATAAAATTTGAGAGATTTATCAGGGACAAAGACC
Organism: Gastrophryne carolinensis; assembly: GCA_027917425.1. NCBI lineage: Eukaryota > Metazoa > Chordata > Amphibia > Anura > Microhylidae > Gastrophryne > Gastrophryne carolinensis. The sequence goes on from CM051234.1 coordinate 528,493,461, forward strand.
TGCTCCTGCCCTGATGATTTAGGTATGCTACTGTTAATTCATTGTTAGATCTGGGTATTTCTGCCTAAGATTACTTGTTAGAAATGATCCAATGCCAGCTTGACCACCTTTTGTTACCTGAAATTGGAGGATCTCCTTGCTATGCATGGCGGCCATTTTCCCTGGACATTCAAATTGTCAAGGTGGGCTCCCCAACCCCAGAAGCTGGCATCTGTCGTAATAACTACAGGATTCTTTTGTCTGCACAGTCTTCACCTTTTTAATATCACTGGATCTATCCACCAATGGAGGCTTTCTAGTACATTCTCCTCTATTTTAACTTTTCGATCTAATGAGTCTGGGGACTCATTAAGAAAGATTAAGAAATCTCTGCAGGGATCTCATGTGTTTGTTGAGCCCATGGGACTGCCGGAACTGAAGCTGTCATGAGACCAAGCAAGGTCATGATTTCTCGTAGAGAAACTTGTAGGGCTTTGAGGAATTCCTTGGTCATTGCTATGAGCTTGTGAATTATTTTCTGTGGGAGCAGAAACTTTTGAAAGACACTGTCTAGATCGTACCCTAGAAATCTGCAACAGTGAATGGGTACCAGATTTGATTTTTCTAAATTGAAAATCCAGCCTAAAGTTTTTAAAAGAACAGTTTTCTCTAAGCCTGCTAATAGCGATTCCTCTGACCTGTTTAGCAAGAGTAAATTATCCATGAAATAATTGTAATTCCTTCCTGTCTGAGGTGCGCTATAGGTTCCCCTGTTATTTTTGTAAAGATCCATGGGGCTGATGATGGGCCAAAAGGTAAAGCCCTGTACTGGTAGTGATAAAACCCCTGGTCTGTTTGCACTGCAAATCTCAGAAATTTGCAATGTCGAGACAAAATTGGAATATGCAGGTAAGCATCCTGTAGGTCTAAACTGATCATAAAAGCCTGCTCCATGAGGATGTTCCTTACCAGGTAAATAGATTCCATTCTGAACTTTTTGTATCTGATGAAATGATTTAATATTTTCAGGTTCAGAATCTTTTGCACCAGGAAAACATAAGAATAGAACCCCCGTTCCTCGGAATGGGCAGGAACTAATTCTAGCAAGCTCTTTTGGAACAATTCTTGTAAGACTAATGGAAAGGCTTTCCTCTTTCTAGTGTCCCTTAGTAATTTGGTCACTAGAAAGAAACATTGAGGGATGCATAAGAATTCTAAGCGGCAGGGGCGGGCTGGCCATAGGGCATACCGGGCAAAATCCCGGTAGGCCGGTGCCAGGGAGGGCCGAAAGTCGCAGTGTACCTTGTAAGATGTGCGGGAGCGCGGCCGCGCACGTTGTGCAGCTGTCATTTTTTTTTTTTTTTTACATTGGTGGCTCAGTGGAACCAAAAACTCCTCTCCTGTTTCCCCTACTGCGGAGGACAGCCCAGAGCACAGCACAGCAGAGGCCAGCACTTCCGTTTCCTGTCATGCTGGCCGGCCACCGCGGGGAGAGGATGACGTGAGTGATCAAACGAGAGAAAGTGTGATTGATGGCTGGAGCAGAGGTCGGTGAGTGGGGAGGGGGGAGAGAGAGTCTGAGTCTGAGTCTGAGTCTGAGTGTGTGTGTTGCAGCCATAGCCCGAGGAGAGGAAGGGGGGAGAGAGAGAGATGTGTGTGTGTCTCACCCATGAGGACAAGTTAGCAGCCTGCAGACACCATGAAGGAGAGAAGAACTCAACAACAGAAAGGATTCTCCAACTTGGCATTGAAGTGGCTCCAGGTGAGTCCATGCTGTTGCTGTACTGTGTTCCAATACACCTCAAACTAAATGCTAATACTAATTAATGTTGCAATGTGTTTCTCTTAACCCCCCCTGCCCTGCCCATCTACCCACCCTGCTCTGCCCATCTACCCACCCTGCTCTGCCCATCTACCCACCTGCTCACTCACCCACCTATTAATCCAACTGCCTAATCCACCCACCTATCTATATACCTGCCACTCACCTACCTACCTACCTACCCAGACCGTGAACCAGCAGCAGACTGGAGTGGTGTGTAGGTGTAATCAGCGGATTCTGACGTGGAGGTGGCAGCCACCCACCCACCTACCTACCTGCCTGACCACCTGCCCATCTAAATACCCACCAACCAACCCTCCTGTCAACCCGCCCCCTTTATACCCTAATAGAGTGTAAGCTCTTCTCCTGTATCCTCCCTTATACCCTAATAGTGTGTAAGCTTTTCCCCCTCTGTATCCTCCCTTATACCCTAATAGAGTGTAAGCTCTTCTCCCTCTGTATCCTCCCTTATACCCTAATAGATTGTAAGCTCTTCTCCCTCTGTATCCTCCCTTATACCCTAATAGATTGTAAGCTCTTCTCCTTCTGTATCCTCCCTTATACCCTAATAGAGTGTAAGCTCTTCTCCCTCTGTATCCTCCCTTATACCCTAATAGAGTGTAAGCTCTTCTCCTTCTGTATCCTCCCTTATACCCTAATAGAGTGTAAGCTCTTCTCCCTCTGTATCCTCCCTTATACCCTAATAGAGTGTAAGCTCTTCTCCTCCTGTATCCTCCCTTATACCCTAATAGAGTGTAAGCTCTTCTCCTTCTGTATCCTCCCTTATACCCTAATAGATTGTAAGCTCTTCTCCTTCTGTATCCTCCCTTATACCCTAATAGATTGTTAGCTCTTCTCCTTCTGTATCCTCCCTTATACCCTAATAGAGTGTAAGCTCTTCTCCTCCTGTATCCTCCCTTATACCCTAATAGATTGTAAGCTCTTCTCCTTCTGTATCCTTCCTTATACCCTAATAGAGTGTAAGCTCTTCTCCCTCTGTATCCTCCCTTATACCCTAATAGAGTGTAAGCTCTTCTCCCTCTGTATCCTCCCTTATACCCTAATAGAGTGTAAGCTCTTCTCCCTCTGTATCCTCCCTTATACCCTAATAGAGTGTAAGCTCTTCTCCTGTATCCTCCCTTATACCCTAATAGAGTGTAAGCTCTTCTCCTCCTGCATTCTCCTTTATACCCTAATAGATTGTAAGCTCTTCTCCTTCTGTACCCTCCCTTATACCATAATAGAGTGTAAGCTCTTCCTTCTCCTGTATCCTCCCTTATACCCTAATAGAGTGTAAGCTCGTCTCCTCCTGTATCCTCCCTTATACCCTAATAGAGTGTAAGCTCTTCTCCTCCTGTATCCTCCCTTATACCCTAATAGAGTGTAAGCTCTTCTCCTCCTGTATCCTCCCTTATACCCTAATAGAGTGTAATAGAATAGGGCAGCAGCAGGGGCATTTAAAAAGTTTGCTTTCAGCATTTGCATTGCACCAGTATTGTTATGGGGCCCCAGCAGCATGGACACTGCTGTTTTATGGGGTTTTTTTGTACAATTTTTACAGTTTGTGGTTGTTGATTTTCTTTTCCTTGAGTACCCCCCCTGCCCGCACATGGTATGACCCAGTATCTATTGAGGACGCACAGCGCCAGGGGAGCTGGACTGTGGTGTAGCAATGTATTGTATAGACAGATGGAAGCTTCTTTACATGGCCCCTCCCTGACATCCTGATTTGGGATGCCCCATTGTGTCAAATTCCCAGTAAAAATACCTGGCCGCTAATCAAACAACACATGTGTGGTTCAAACATGTGTCTGCACCAGCTAGAGGCTGGTGGGATGTGGCTGGCAGCCAGCTCAGCTCCACCCAGCCCTTAGCCAGGAGAACCCATGCATGAGCCAGTGGATCGCTGGTCAGGTAAGTTTTACTGGTGATCTGAGGGGGTTGCACAAAATGGGGCATCCCAAATCAGGGCGCCCCACAGAAAAGGATTAAAACTCTTTGAAGTGGACCAAAACCCAGGATTTTGACTATCCTAAGCCAGCGTCCTAAGTGCAGTGGCGCATGCGTGAGCCGCAGCTGCATCCCCAGCTACCCTCAAACGGGGAACGTGCCCGCACCGGCCATCCACAAATTCCTGGCGCGGGCATGCGCCCTGCTAGAGGGATAGCCGGGATGCGGCCGTGGCCCGCGCATGTGTTGTTGGACCGGGAAGTAAGGTAAGTGTAGCAGGTAACCTGGGGAGTCTCACACAGTGGGGCATCCCGATTTTGGATGCCCGGGTAGAGGTCCCGGGCCGATCCCGCATATATATATATATATATATATATATATATATATTAATGTGGCGTTGACTCACTTTACCGGGCCGAGCACAGTACAGAAGGGCCAGTCTGACCAAAAAGTCCAGGGCCGTTTTTTGGTCCCAGTCCGCCCCTGCTAAGCGGTATCCCCTTTCCAATTGTGTAGCACAAATTGACCTTGGGAGACTGCTCTCCAGGTGGCTACAAACTAGGAGAACCTCCCCCGTACTGGGTAGTCTTTTTCAGGACTGGAATTTAGGGCCCTCTGGGGGTTTGCAGAGCAGACTACCTTTTCTCTTCAGCCTCATCTGTGTCTATATTTTATTTTGCTCTTTCTGTCTGCCCTTAAACTGCCTTATGGAAGTTTGGGCCTTAGTATTAGTGCCATTTTTAAACTTCCGTTTCTTATTTGGAAATGTCTTACCTGTTTCATTAGAACGAGCCAGAATAGTGTCTGGCAGGCTGATTCATTAATAGCGCCAGGTAGCGACAGATGAGCGACAGTAGCGTGATTTTCACAGCGCCCGCTAGTATTCGCTGTACTTGGCCGTTGTTCGGCTGTTGACAGCGACTCAGTCGGTGTGCGGTAATGTTGAATACGGGGTTATGAGTCGCTGTTTGACAGGTTCCGCGCTGTATGGGAGCGCATGACAGCGAACGGCCATAGCGAACGGCTCCCAGCATATTCATTAACAAATCACGCTCCAAAAATTCTCGCGCTGTGGAATGCTTGTTTAAACCCCAGAGCGCTGGCGGCGTTTTTTTTTTTTTTTTTTTAGCTTAAAAAAAACTTTGCAGAAGTGGTCACAGAATTTTTGACATTAAAAAAAAAAATAGCAATTAATTATGAATATTTAAAGATTGCTCCATTGAAATGCATTGGAGAGCGCCAGGTAGCCAGAGGTTATACCTGTCGCTGTTCAAGGTCGCTCGCTGGCGCTGTGGGGTGAGGCTGGAATAATGATGAATGATTCGCTATCTGGCGCTCTGTCAGTCGCTAAGCAGGATCGGCTTCATAAATGTGTGATTGCGGAGGGGAGCCGGCGTTTTCGTGGCGGTGAGCGTCATTACCGTTCGCTCACCATTCGCTACCTGCCGCTATCCCTTGTTAAATAAGGGCCTAAGTCTTCTCCAAACAGGAGATTACCATGAAATGGAATGCCACACAACTTAGCTTTAAAAACCTGATCTCCTGACCATGTTTTAAGCCAAAGTTCCCTTCTGGCAAAGGGTAATAGAGTGATTGATTTAGCCGTGGCTCGGCTGATCTCTTCTGAGGCATTAGCTAGAAAGGAAATGGCTCTAAAGAGAGTAGGTAAGGTCTCAAGTATACTCTCCTTAGGAGTGTCATTCTCCAAATAACCATTCAGGCTAATGAGCCATGTTTCCATACTTCTGATGACACCATTAGCTGCCAGGGCAGGTCTGAATGTGAAGGATGCAGCATCCCAAGCTCTCTCTGGGATGCCCTCTGTCCTGCGATCCATTGGTGGTGTGGTGCATGTAATTTTGGACATTTGGTCCAAGGCTCCATGTCCTTTTCCTGAAAAGGAAATTTACGTTTGAGTGAGCACTGCATAAAAAATTCTTCTACTTCTATTCAGACTTAATAAAATTCTGTGTTGAATGCACTGTAAATGTTTTGGAATGTTTCTCAAAAAACATCTTATGCATTGTATCCTGGATGGATAAGGGCTTAGCCTTACTCTTGATTCCCCATTTATCATAAATGTTGTCTAATAATCCTTCCAAGCCCTCTGGCAAGGCTCCAGAGGAACCAAAGGTCCCCTCGCCACTCTTATCCAACTAGAGTTCACCCTCACTCACCCCTGTTACTCCGATCCTATTTTAATTTGAACAGGCCCATAACTGTGGGTGTTTGCAGAAGGAATAGAAGCAGTAGGGGATACTATTGGTCTAAGATCCTGGGTTAACTGCACTGGTTGAGTGATGAGTGTGCCAGCAGTGGATACCCTTGGATACCTGAGGATTTATAGACCTCAAACATCTCCCTGTACATAGCCCTCTCCGATTCTTAACTGTAGCCATGTCTGACAGAAAAACTTCTGCCATGTATCTGGGAGCATCTAATGGGTTTAAGATCATTGGACTTCTCTTTTGGGGACTCCTTGTCATTATCCTTATCCTTTACTTGGGGTGAATTAGACTAAAAGGACAAAATACAATACAAAAGCTATGAGTACATAACTCCGAATTTCAGCATAAGTGTCAAAATCTAAAAATAAGATTTTTACAAGGATTAAGCCATATACATGAGAGTATCAAAGAGGGCAATATCCACCAATAGGACATTAAGTGAGGAAACCAAATGGATTTACAATAGCTGACAAGCCACCTGGCTAAGTTACATTCCATTTTTAGAGTATTAATAAAGAAGTAACAAGTCATTTAGGACAGGTGTTCAGCATAGGAATTAGTGTATTAGGATTTATAGAAATGTATATCATGTGTGAACTGGCAGAAGTCAAAAGACTTATATGAATAAGATAATCATGTATATTCACAGTCTCTCACTCTCATAGGAATTAAACTGAAAAACAGATGAAAAATTGTACTCTAACCCATATAAGGCAGCTAACATAAAATAGGTAATTAGAGGTAAGTAAATAGGAGAATTGACATGAGATCATGCCCCATCAGAACAAAGAGGGTAAGTAGAACCAAACCTCTTTAAAAATATATTTCTTCAAGAAGAACTTATAGGCTGAACAGATGTTAATGTATTCCCTACAGTTAATAGCAAGCCATCAGGCTGCGCAGGCATGTGTGTATTTCACAGAACAAAATATTGTAAAAAGGGGAGATTGGAGGTTTACTTCCACCTACGGGCCCCAATTTCCCCCATTTTTTGTTTACAGTGACCCAAACCTCAAGAAAAATTGCTAGAAGTGGGCTGGTATGAACTCACAGTCTAAGGACAATACTGAAATACTGTTAAGTTGGGCATAGGCTAGCCTCAACAGATGCAGATAGACCTCTGAGTTCAACCCCACCTCCACATAGATAGTTCACAAATTAATTCTTTGTATAAAAAACATCATCAATTTATTTGGATTTACATTAAAAAAGAAATTGGAAAAAATGGCCTTCCATTGCAGCAGCTATATTGCTGTTTTTAAGCCATTAATACATCACTGTAACAGCATAGTTATTACCATCACCAAGTACACAGTACATCCATTATAATACTGTATTTAGATTGATTGTGAAGATATACATAAGACAGCTGATCAATACTTTTTTACAGCGCTTGACATTTGGTGAAAGCAACTAGTTTCACCCTTTCTATGGACTTTTTCATAGCTCCGTGCCTGGCTTCCCTCCCGCCCCCTTCCCTTCCCCTCCTCGAGCACAGCGTCCTCGTCTCCGAGTGACGGGTGACGCACTTCCGGTTTTGTGACGGCGCGAGACGCGCACGACCTCCCGGAAGTAACGTTACCTTGGGGAAGGATAAGCGCATATAAAAGCGTGCATTGGGACACCGCACACTTACATGGCGGTTACCGACCGCCCTTCACAGATCAGCTGGATTTATACCGATGCCTCACCATCTCAACATCATGCAGTGATTAAAAGTAAGTCTTACTTCTTTGCTTATCTTTTGAATGCCGGACCTAGTTGGGAGTCCCCCCTGGCCCACAACTAATTAGAATTGTTGTGTTGTTTATTGTACCACACAGATATGATGTCTCAATTTTCCAGCACTTGGAGCTGAACTATGCGTCCAGCACCTGGAGCTTAAGTACTGTTCACTTGGGTATAACTGCTCACAGGTACCTTATCAGGCCTTAGCTAACATGTATACAAAATTCTCAATGCTCTCAGCTATATATTAATGCATTTACATGTATGTGTTTTCCCCTTTTGTTTCTTTGTGTGTGTTTTCTTGTGTTTTTGGTTATCCTAGACGTGCTGTTAATCTGATCAAATATCCAGGCTGCAATAGTGGGTGACTTATAGCTATGAAGAAGCCCATAGAAAGGGCCAAACTAGTTGCTTTCACCAAATGTCAAGCGCTGTAAAAAAGTATTGATCAGCTGTCTTATGTATATCTTCACAATCAATCTAAATACAGTATTATAATGGATATGTGTGTATTTCCCTGTAGGAGAGAGCTATAAGAAAACTAACAGGAGGCGCAGAGAACACAAAAAAGAATATAAAAACAAAAAAACTGACAAGCTGCGCAGACACAAGTGAATTCTCATTTAGAGAGAAGGGGAAAGAAAACCAACAGGCTGCGCAGACACACAAATGCGTTCCAAATTATGGAACACATATAAGGGTCAGTAGAGAGGAAGTAATGAGGTGATGCATTGATTGAATCTAAGGCCCTTATTTATGAAGGAATAGCGACAGGTAGCGACTGGTGAGCGGCCGTTAATGACGGGCACCGCCACGAGAACGCCGGCTCCCCACCACAATCACACATTTATCAAGTCAATCCTGCTTAGCGACTGAGATAGCGCCAGATAGCCACTCATTCATCATTATTCCAGCCTCAGCCCACAGCGCCAGCGTCCGACCTTGAACAGCGACCTCTCGCTACCTGGCGCGCTCCAATGCATTTCAATGGAACAATCTTTAAACATTCAAAATTAATTGTTATTATTTTTTTTTTTTTTTTTTAAATGTGAAAAATTCTGTGACCACTTCTGCCATTTTAGATTTTTTTAATGAATATGGTGGGAGCCGGTCGCTATGGCCAGTCGCTATCATGCGCTCCCATACAGTGCGGAACCTGTCAAATAGCGACTCCTCACCCAATATTCAACATTACCGCACACCGACTGAGTCGCTGTCAAAAACCGAACAACGGCCAAGCACAGCGACTACTAGCGGGCGCTCTGAAAATGCCGCTACAGTCGCTCAACTGTCGCTACCTGCCGCTATTAATGAATCGGCCTCTGAGAAGTGTATTTACATACATTGCTTTCATCATGCTAAATAATTAACAAATACATTTCATTGAAGCTGACTTCCAAAAGTAGATGAAAATGTACAGGAAAATCTAGTACTATCCAATGAAATATGAATCATCCAATATATATGATGATGTTTTTAATGGTAAATTTTAATGTCAATAATTTTTTTAAATAATGTGTTTGATAATTATATTTATGACGTACAGAGCTGGACTTATTCCTCCCTGAGGATGCTCATGTGCAAGGCAGGCATCAGCACTGGGCGAACCTGGGCAGGTGCCGGGGCCCCTGCACCTAGGGAGGGCCCACATTCCCTCTACCCTGGACAGTCCCTATGCAGGACGCAGGGCCATGCAGTAACCATGACTAAGAACTGTCAGCCAGGGGCAGATTGGCCATTGGGAGAGGCTTTCTTTCTATCATTCTATTTCTTTCTATTGTTTTCTTTTATCTATCTTTCTTTCCATATATTTTTTCTTTCACCTGTTCTTTCTGTCCTTTTTTTATTTCCTTCTATTATTTCATGCCCTTCTAGTTTCTTTCTTTTCTTCCTTCCAGATTTGCCATTGGGATAACCTTTCTTTCTGTCCTATTCTTTGTTTTTTTCCTTCTATTATTTCAGTCAGTCTTTCCATTCTTTCATGTCCTTCTAGTCTTCTTTCTTTTTTTCCTTCCTTCATTCCAGATTGGCCATTTGTATAGACTTTCTTTCCTTTCTTCCTTCTAGATTGCTATTGGGAGAGCCTTTCTTTCTGTCTGTCAGTCCTTCCATTCTTTGTTTCTTTCCTTCTATTATTTTCTTTATTTTTCTTTAATCTTTCTTTCCATTTTTTCTTTGTTTTTTTTCTTTCATCTGTTCTTTTTGCCATTCTTTTTCTTCTTTCCTTCTATTATTTCTGTCAGTCCTTCTTTTCTTTGTTTCTTATAGTTTCTTTTATGTCCTTCTAGTTTTTTCTTTCATTCATTCTCTGTTTCTTTCATTTGTTCGTTCTGCCATTTATTTCTATTCTTCCTTTCCTTTCATCTCTGTTTTTTTCTTAACTTTCTTCACTCTGTCTTTACTGATTTTCTCTGTCATTCCTTTTATTCCTTCTTTGCTTCTGTCATTAATTCATTCTTTTTTTCTCTGTTATCCATCCGATGCTTTTGTTCTACTTTTGTTTCTTTTCATTTATTACTTATTTTTTTTCCATCTATTCTTTTTTCTCTTGTTATTTCTTTTCTCTCTTTTTTCCTGCCTTCATTTTTATTCTGTCATTCCTTCTATTCTTTTGTTCTTCCTATTCTCTAGCAGTATTCTCCATACATTCCACTTTATCACCATGTATGGAGTGATTTACCACACCACAAGGGACCCACTGACATCATCGCCCAAGGGCCCGCAGAAACCTGGAGCCAGCCCTGCTCATGTGAAACGCATTGGAGGAGTCTGACCCAATTTTGAAACATCCGCTAAATAAGACACCAGCTATGTGTTACAACACGTAACTGTAAGATTTTCCAGTAGGTGGCTGGTGAAAATCTAGTGAGGAGCAGGCGGTTTATCCCACATTTTAGCAATGTTTACATATATACTTATAGAGTTAGGATCAAGCCCCTCCCACAAATGAAAGTTTATTGGAGGAGGGGACCAGTAATACAGGGATATTGTATTCCTTTTGAATGATTATGAATAAAGAAAGAGGGCAAAGAGAAATAGAGAAAGACGGGGGAGCAAACAAAAAGAGCGAACAAGGAAGATCATTTTGCATATGACGCGGAGGCATACATACCATAGAGGCAGGGGAGGCAGCTGCTATCGGGCCCTTGGGAGAAGGGGGTCCCATGCAAGCTGTTTCCCCCCTACCTTGCATCATCTGTAGCAAGGTGCTGGACTGGCACTCCCCCAGTATTCAGCATTGGTGCAGGGGCCAGAGCTGTAGATTCTGTAGGGCAGAACTAAGGCCCTTATTTAAGAAGGGATAGCGTCAGGTAGTGGCTGGTTAATGACAGGTAGTGACAAGTAGCGACTGGTGAACGCCGGACACGGCACGCAATTACACATTTTTCAAGCAGAATCTGTTTAGCGTCTGGGATAGCGCCATGTAGCGTCTGATTCAGCATTTTCACAGCCTCAGCGAACAGTGCCAGCGTTCAGCCTTGCACAGCGCCAGGTATGACCTCTCGCTACCTGTCGCTCTCCCATACATTTCAATGGACGATCCTTTTCTTTTCTTTAAACAGGGTTTTTGTTTATTTTTTTTTTTTTTTCAAAAAATCACAAATAATTCTGTGACCTCTTCTGGCATTGAAAAAGCAGTTTTTTCAACATTTTTTCATTTTTTATTTATTTCTTCAGAAATGACATTACAGGTCTGGCATTAAAGTGTTCATGTTACAATGTTGTTACAATGTAATTCCATATGTTTTCGCTTTGTTACTAGTGGATAGATGCTGAAAAACACACTTTAAACACACAGCCTCCGGCGCTCTGGGCTTCAAACAAGCATTTTTCAGCGCCTGAGTTTTGTGAGGCTGTTTTTTTGCTGAATATGGTGTGAGTCGGTCGCTATGAGCAGTAGCTAACATGCGCTCCCATACAGCGCTGTACTGGTCAAATAGCGACTCCTCACAATTTATTCAACATTACTGCACAGCGACTGAGTCGCTCTAAGCTAGTGACCCACGGTCGAGCACAATGACTACTAGCGGGCGCTCTGAAAATGCCTGCTACAGACGCTCATCTGTCGCTACCTGGTGTTAGTGATGAATCAGCCTGCCCGATGCCAGCATGTTGTTTACCTCCAGCTCTCTCTGTTTATGAAGCATTTGGGGAAATAAGGTGCTGCTCCCTGGAACTACCAGCAGACAGCGCACCAACCCCATACTGGGGTAGCACCTTGGGAATAACCAGATCCCACTGGGCCCCACTGTAAATGACCCAGGTCCGGCATTGCCTAGTCTGATCAGGCCACAGACACAATTTGGGATGCCCATATGTGTGTGAACCCCTATATCATTCTAAATCTGCCACGTCACATGCACAAGCTCTCCTCCAATCAGCATTGATTGCTGTGCATATTAATACATAACAAATAATGCTACATTAATTGAATGTCCAGCACCTCCCCCTGGCCCCTGCCTCAGGATGTGCACATCCCCACACATGCACTTTGATCTAGGAACAAGGTGAGATTATGGGCAATCCCAGGAGTTTCACTCATCAGGATGCCCCTCAGGAGGGCTTTCACCATTCCCTAGAGTCTTTTTGACTATATGGTCAGATGGTGTGGGTTGTGGTCCACTTTAATGTTGGGGGTGTTTTTTGGGGGCTCCAGTATGAGTTTTGCTATGAGGCCCTGTAAAACCTCTGTACGCCCCCGATATGATGGAAAGCTGAAGCAAGGATTCACAGATGGTTATTCCCTGCTGTGCTTGTGCTCACTGGAATCCATTCAAGTTCCTGCAGTTCATGCACACAGGATGGGATGCCGATCTGTGAAGCCAATGCCAGTTACTGGGGGTAATGTTTCAAAAGGTTTCAGCAAGGATTTTTTGTCCCCTGTGCAACTGCCGCGGGGGGGGGGGGGAGTTTGATGAGTTTGCACATTAGTTTTACTTAAACTGGACCAACAGCCTGGCTGTCACGGGCACACATTGTTAGAAGGTATCGGGGATGTGGCCGCCGGCGTGTGAGTCTTAGGCCCTTATTTATGAAGGAATAGCGACAGGTAGCGACTGGTGAGCGACCGGTAATGACGGGCACCGCCACGAGAGCGCCGGCTCCCCACCACAATCACACATTTATCAAGCCGATCCTGCTTAGCGACTGAGATAGCGCCATATAGCCACTCATTCATCATTATTCCAGCCTCAGCCTACAGCGCCAGCGTCCGACCTTAAACAGCGACAGGTATGACTTCTCGCTACCTGGCGCTCTCCAATGCATTTCAATGGAACAATCTTTAAATATTAATAATTAATTGTTATTAATTTTTTTCGTTTTTTTTTTAAATGTGAAAAATTCTGTGACCACTTCTGCCATGTTAGATAATTTTTTTAAGGTAAAAAAAAAAAAAATTGTGCAGAATTGATATTACAGGTCTGATATTATTGTATTCATATTACTAAATTGGTTTCCAAAAATATGGTGGTTTGGGGGTTAAAAAACTACTTTTAACACATCGCTGCCAGCGCTCTGGGGTTTAAACATGCATTTCACAGCGCGAGAATTTTTTGAGCCTGATTTTTTGATGAATATGGTGGGAGCCAGTCCCTCTGACCAGTCGCTATCATGCGAACCCATACATCGCGCAACCTGTCAAATAGCGACTCGTCACCCCGTATTCAGCATTACTGCACACCGACTCAGTCGCTATCAACAACCGAACAACGGCCAAGCACAGCGACTACTAGCGGGCTCTCTGAAAATGCCGCTACAGTCGCTCAACTGTCGCTACCTGCCGCTATTAATAAATCGGCCTCCCCGACGAACCTTAGGCGATTTTACGGCAGTGCAGTTAAGCACGCTAATTGGAAAAGAGGCCGCGCATGCACTGCGGAGGAGCGGGGTAAGGTGAGTTTTAGTGGTCATCCTTGGGGTTTTCACAAAGTTGGGCTTCTCGCATTGGGTGCCCCAGGGGCAAGGATCAAAACTCAGGATAGTCAAAATCCCGGGATTTGGTCCACTTTAGGGCAGAATCATCATGTATTCATGCTATTTATACATGTAAGCTAGATATGCAAACAAATACACTTTGCCTACAGTAGTACTTGAATGAGCCGAAACAGTGAAATGGATAGGTAAGAAAATTAAATACCTTTCATTATTTAACTATAAGGTAGAGTTGGAGGGGGCTTTATGAATACTAGATGTCCTTGCTTGCCTACAGTTGTCAGTAACATTGTAGAAAGACTGTACAAATTAAAGGTACGACCAGCATTAGTATGAAATCCTCAGATTTTGAAGCTGCAAAAACCTGTATTTCATGGATGAGTGATTATAATAATCACTACATTTAAGAAGCAATCTCCCCTTACATTGACAGTAATAAAGGCTTGACATTTAGGAACAATGTGACAAATTACATCTGCCTGTCATATGACGGTTCCTATCATTAAGTGCAAGAAGCGCAGCACATAAACATGATATATTCATGATGATGTATAGTGATGCTGCAGTAAGTTTATCTAAAATGGTATCCATGAACTTTAACAACATAGCTGGATGACTCCTCTAATAAAACACAGGGAAATTATTATCAGCTTGAAAGGATACAAAACAGATTACAAGCTGTCCTCCAGGAAAAGTGTGTAAAGGGTATCTATTCAATAATCCTCATGTTGCATGATGTTCTGCCTCTGATCCCTGGAATGTCTTGAACCGATCAAATATTATAAACTGAAACGCATAAACAGCATTAAAGCCATATGGCAGAATAAAGTAAAACTGCTATTTTCCATCAAACCTTCAACATTAGAAGAGGACCTATGCTCACCTCACCTTTATTGCCACGATCAGCATCAAAACAATCAGAGGCAGATTCATGCCACTTACCAAGACATTTCCATTCAGTAGCGGATTGGCCATAGGGATACTAGAGGGAATTATTAATCTGCAATACTTCGGGAATGGAGCTACTGCGTTTGAGGCTCTCATTTAATCTTTGCTTCCTTAGTTTCCCCTGCACCCCCCCCATACCCAGTCAACACTAGAAATGAGTGAACTTTTCAAAATTCGGTCTGCGGGCAAAGAAAGTTTCTGAACAACTTTGGTTTGGACCGAACTAGTTTGGGGTGAATTTATGACTAGAGCACATTAAAAACAATGCCTGGCGAACTAAAAAGACTTAGGCCCTTATTCATCAAGCGATAGCGCCAGGTAGTGTCTGACAAGCGCCAGGTAGCGGCAGCTAACGGCGACTACCGACTCAAGTACGCCCGGCGGCGGTCACAATGACGCATTTATCAAGCAAAATGAGGCTAGCGCCGGCGAGAGCGACGGCTAGCGCGGCATTCATCATGAAGCCGCCTGGACCGAACAGCGCCGCTGCAAATTCCCTCACAGCGCCAGGTATGAGCTGTCGCTCCCTGGCGATGTCCAATGCATTTCAATGGAGCAATCTATAATTATTCATAATTAATTGGTATTATTTTTTTTTTTTTTTTTTTTTATGTCAAAAAATCGGAGAACACTTCTGCAATGTTAGGATTTATTTTTAAGTCAAAAAAAAAAAAATATGTGCAGAATTGATCTAACAGGTCTGAGATTAATGTATTCATATTACAAAATGATTCTAAAAACATGTATAATGTTACATTCAAAAAATATGGTTGTTTAGGGTTAAAAACTAGTTAATACACATCGCAGCCAGCGCTCTGGGGTTTAAACAAGGAATGGACAGCGACAGCACATTCGGAGCGTGATTTGTTGATGAATATGAAGCTAGCCGTTCGCTCTGGCCATTCGTTGTCAGGCGCTCACATACAACGCTGGACCTGTGAAACAGCGACCCCCCAGCCCGTATTCAACATTACCGCACACCGACTGAGTCGCTGTCATCAAGCTAATGCCGGCCAAGCACAGCGAATACTGGCTGGCGCTGAAAAAATCACGCTACAGTCGCTCATCTGTCGCTACCTGGCGCTATTGATGAATCGGCCTCTAAGGCCCTTATTTATGAAGGAATAGCGACAGGTAGCGACTGGTGAGCGACCGGTAATGACGGGCACCACCACGAGAACGCCGGCTCCCCACCACAATCACACATTTATCAAGGCAATCCTGCTTAGCGACTGAGATAGCGCCAGATAGCCACTCATTCATCATTATTCCAGCCTCAGCCCACAGTGCCAGCGTCCGACCTTGAACAGCGACAGGTATGACCTCTCACTACCTGGCGCTCTCCAATGCATTTCAATGGAACAACCTTTAAATATTCATAATTAATTGTTATTAATGTTTTTTTATTTTTTTTTTTTTAAATGTGAAACATTCTGTGACCACTTCTGCCATGTTAGTTAATTTTTTTAAGGTAAAAAAAAAAAAAAAAAAAAAAAATTTGTGCAGAATTGATATTACAGGTCTGATATTATTGTATTCATATTACTAAATTCTTTCAAAATTTTTTTTTTTGGTTTCCAAAACTTTTAACACATCGCCGCCAGCGCTCTGGGGTTTAAGCATGCTTTTCACAGCGCGAGAATTTTTTGAGCGTGATTTTTTGATGAATGTGGTGGGAGCCGGTCGCTCTGACCAGTCGCTATCATGCGCACCCATACATCGCGGAACCTGTCAAATAGCGACTCGTCACCCCGTATTCAACATTACTGCACACCGACTCAGTCGCTATCAACAACCGAACAATGGCCAAGCACAGCGACTACTAGCGGGCGCTGTGAAAATTCTGCTACAGTCGCTCAACTGTCGCTACCTGCCGCTATTAATGAATCGGCCTCTTACTATTAAAAAAAAAGGTTATTCAAAGCAGTGCACACCCCAATTGCCAGAATTAAACAGGAAAGCAAAAGCTGTACTCCCAAAATCCTTGGCTGGTGAAAAATGAATGTAAATTGAATGTGTTTTATTTTTAAAATGGAATATTTACAGCAGAGCAGAGCCCAGCTAACTTTAAACAAGAAAGTGTACACCCAAATAAGTTGTCTGAGGAAAAATATAGAATGTGTTTTATTTTTTAAAATAGACACCTCCCAGCTTGTCTTAAGCACTTCCTGATTGGCTGGGGCTATGCATGTCATCCAATTATGTGAGTGACCATGTGACCCTGTCTTTGCTCTCCTTGGGTGACATGTGGGCAGCGCCAGTGGTTCATCAGAATCGAACTGCCCGAGGTTCCAGAGAGAGACAGAGAGAACTTTTACTGAATTTTGGGCAGATCTCTAGTCATCACCAACCAGTATTTTGGTTCCAGTTCAGCTATTGACACAATACTAAGCTTTAGCACAATACATTTAAGAGTGATCATATTCATCCATGCCCATGATCTGTCCCTGCATTGCTACAGCCTTAGCCGCAAAGCTTCCTTGTTGACCCACAGCATATTGGGCCATGTGCTAGCCGGAGGCTGATTAATATCCCAGACTCATTCCTAGTCCATCACTGCTTCTATTACATTATTTACTGGAGCTGGGCAATGCACTACCAGCAATGAGAGAGGGGATTTTAATGCCCCAATTCTGCCCTAGAGGAGTCGGCACTGGACCTGTCTGTGGGGTTTAATTTGGCATTTCACATTGTAAGAAAAGCCGGTCACCCTCTGTGAGGGGCTGGATCACTGGCAGGGTCAAAGGCTGGACCCGGGAGGATTGTGGGATACATACTCCCGGGTGTAGCAAGATGGCTGTGCAGGAGTGAGATTTGTTAGAGCATAGCAAGATGTCGACGTGGAAGGAGATGTCCGGGGTCCAGCGGGCAAGTCAGCAGTTTGCATGCTTATTAATTACCTTTTTGTTTTTTTGAAATAAAAAATGATAAAATAAATATAAATAGACTGTTGGTTCACTTTAATAATGCCAAACAAATCGTAAGAATCAAATCAAACTTAATCTATTACATGCCAAAGGTGAAATAAGATAGCATCCCCATCTTCGTCCACAGACAAGGTAAATTATACAGCACAGAGACCATTACAGGCTGGATGCTACAAAGTTCAGACTAAATGTGATAGGAAAACAAGAAATATGTTATAAAAAAAAAAAAAACAGAAAGTCCTTCCCTTGCAAGCATATGCAACGACAAAAATATACATCACAATCCTAGTACAGGCATATACCTACAGTATAAATATACAGATAACATACACATATTGCTAAAACAACCATTAGTTCATCATACAGTGTGTTTATTCTATGACCATAGAGGTTCTGGGCGGACTAGTTTCGCCTGACTCCCAGGCTTCTTCAGCACCCCTTTGTTCACACAATTCCAATGTTGAGGAAAAATAGACAACAAAACAGTTTTTTAGAGATGGGAAATACATAATAACATCTGAAAACACACACAAACAAATAAATGATGAAAACATCAAAAAAAATATCAAATCCAATATCACAAGGAAAAAACAGAAAAAAACATCCATACATATGGATGATAGTTATTTAAAGCAACAATACCTGTTCCAAGAAAACACACACAGATCCTGGCTTGGGAAACCGACTTTTGAATCCTAATATATCAATGGTTGCTCAAAGGCAGAAAGTATTCCGCAAAGGCACAACACCTGCAGCCGATCTAAGCAGGGTTAAATAAAAAGTAAAGTTTAGGATAACCAGAAAGGTCAGGTAAAGTCAGAAATAATCAAATACACTGTTGGAACACATTGTGGCCCTGAGCAAGGAAGGAGGGAGCCCTAAATACATACCAGTAAAAAGTTAGCAAGTATTAAGTACCAGATTATGTTTATTTAAAAGCGTTTGTCTTATTATTATTATGTATATAGGTGGCTTCTCAAGCAAGCTATTCTAGTATGATGTACTCAGCTTAGTATTAAAACAAATAAATAGAAACAGTACCTTGACATCCTTGCATTCATGTGCCTCCCAACTTCACACAGGGGACCTCCCAGCAAGGAGGTCTCCCCACAAAACGAGGTGCTGCTGCCTCGTTTAGCATATAGTCTAAAGGATAGGGGTTGGCGACAAAGAAGGAGGCATTACAAGTGGTAGAGCCTGAGTTTGGAGGCATGTGCCCTGTGAAAGTTATGCTTAAGCCAGATGATATGCTTGTCTGAAGCGGTGAGAGGCACAGGAGAAGTCCTTAAGGTGGGAATGCAAGGAGGTAACCAGGGAGGAGGACAGGAAATGTAGGGAGGGGCCTGGCTTTGTAGATTAGTGTTTGAACTGGATTCTCTGAGAATCAGGTAACTAGTGGAGGGACTGACAAAGGGGGAGCAGCACTGGAGAAGTGATGGAAGAGGTGAGTGAGTCAGACAGCAGAGTTTAGAAAAGATTGGAGGGGTACCAGTCTATTAGTAAACCTCAAAGTAGGGTGTTGCAATAGTCAAGTTGGGAAGGATTTTAGTGGTGTCAGATGTTGGAGAAAACAGGAGGTGGCTTGGGAATGAATGTGAGGTCCAGAATGATGCCTATGCATCAAGCTTGGGGAGTTGCAGTTATTTAACAAGTGTGAAATGTAGGCAAAGAGGTAAGAATAATGAAAATGAAAGAGCTTGCACCATAACATATGATACCGAAGGCAATAAGGAAGGATGGAGAAGGTAGAGCTTACAATTTATTGGATTTTGAAGTCGGTACCAACATTGAAAAGCTTAGAATCTTTAAACTATACCCAGACAACATAATGACATCTTCCCACTAGAGCCCAGTAAAATCTGCTTCCCAAATATCTATACATACTGTATAAAACAAGAGCACTGGCATTAATCAATCTTAAAGTGAAACCTTTTTTTTTTTTTTTTTTTTATTATTTCCTCACAAAAGCACGACAAGCATTTCCTACACTCACTCACTTATCTCATTAAAACTGAAATATAAATAATGAAAATTGGCTTTAGCCTATTAGAACAAACGATGTCAAAAGATTCTAATGCCTTGGAAACAATAACCTAATCATAATATTATGGCACAGATCTCTTTGTCTGCTCATTTTTTTTGTCAGATTATTTGAATAGAACCTCACACTCTCTAATATCTCTATCTGTATTTATTGTGTGCAGAATATATATGTGCACACTTAATTATTTAGTAAAATCATGGCAAAGTATGATTATTCGATTATTATCAATAAAAGGTTGTGTCGTGCCACATATCACACCAAAGACTGAAAAGCCTCCTGGACTAGACCATAACCCAAAGGTTGGTGGAGGTCCCCTTTGCAGGGCAAGAGGTGGAGGCCCCGGGGTGTGCGTCCCCCTCATAATCCGGCTCTTGATGTACCTGATGCACCCAGGATTTGGAGGAAGAAAAAAAGAAAAAAATATTCTGAATCAAATGGTGCTAAAATCCTTCTCCCCATCAACCCATTGCAGGAAGTGTGCAGAACTAATCTGATTACATTACGGACAGTGAGCGGCATCCCACATTACAGGCAGTGAGCAAGACAAGGAGCCATGATGCCATAGGCTCAATATCTACAATATTTGAGTTACAAAGGGTTTGGCACAAATCAAATTCGGTAGCGATTTGATTCAGGAAAACAGCCATTGCTTCATAACTCTCAACTTCTTCACTATTCACAGCAAATCTTTTGCCTGATTCACAGCTTTTCAAGACAGACAGCTGGAGCACATTTGATTCTGGGAGTAAATTATATTAAACAAATATCAATCTATTAGGTGAATGTGAATTAGTGAATTATATAATTATAATTATTGAATTAGTGAAATATATAATTAGTGAATTATATTAAACAAATATCAATCTATTAAGTGAATGTGAAAAATGTATCAATGTATCCCCAAAGACAAAAACTAGTTACAGTTCTATTTGTGTCATGGACATGTCATGTCCTAGTTTAAACACGCCCCTCCTCATCCACAAACACAGTGTGGCATTACGGTTGCCACATGGACATTCTTTTTTTTTACTTTACTCGCCACTCGCCTGGCGGTGCTAGAATTTGCTTTTTTTTCTTGCTGGTAATCGAACATAGGATAAGTGGCCAGGTGGCAACCCTATGTGGCATGAATGTGTTACAGTTATTAAAGTTATGATTAAAATGTGAGTGGACGTTATATGTCCATTATATGTTCCCTCACATTCTCACAATACATTTTAATAATAAAGAATCCATTTTTGGACCACTTTGGTGATTTCTGTATCTTAAATACAGTATGTTGCAACTGTGCATTGCATTGTTATTATTATTATTATTATTGGTGTTTATTTATAAAGCACCATTGTATTCCGTGGTGCTGTACAAGGTACAAGTACAGGAGTAAGTAGATACTTATGAAACAATAATGACAATAATAAAATATAAAACACACAATATTATGAATCAAATATAACAGACAAGTAAATAAACACATAGATGCAGAAATACATTAGGAGAGTGGGCCCTGCCCTTGCAAGCTTACAATCTAAAGGGAAATGGGATGAGACAATAGGCTGGGTCACAAAGAGTATGTACTAAGCAGCCCAGTGTTCTGAGGGATGATAAGACGGTAAGTCAGGGTTAGTCAGATGATAGGATCTTCTAAATCCTTAAAGCAGACCAAAAGTCAAAAGAAGAAAGTTGATTGCTCCCCTAAAGCCTCCCTCTGGCAGAAACTATTTACCAGGGCTTAACTCCATGGAGATGTTCTGAAATAATAGGCTTCTTCAGAGGTAAATGCCCTAGAAACAAAGGCAGCTTGTGTATTATGTTATATAAACACACACACTGAATAACCAGCTGCTAGTGGGATTGTGTGTGAAGGGAAAGATGCAGCAATATATCTTTATCACTCTTCATCACGGAATATGGATTTATTGCACACCATTCAGACAGCGTAAACATGATGTATCTTCTAGAATGATACAATTCTGTCAGCTGTGCAGCAGAGCTGGACTCATGTGGCAAGATGGATTCTGCCATGCAGTTATGCAGCATAGAATCTGCCTGCTATTCCATAACATCTGCATGGAGTTAAGCCCTCTTAAATAGTTATGTCGCTGATTACCAGAGTGGGGGTACAATTTACTGAACTTGCTTTTTTCACTTTTGGTCTGCTTTGAGTGTGGTTTTGAAGGTTTTAAGGGAAGGGGAGTGACAAATTGTATGAGGAAGGGCATTCCAGGCTAGTGGAGCAGCGCGTAGGAAATGCTGGACTCGAGAGTGAAAGGAAGTGATCAAGGTAGAGGACAGGAGGAGGTCATCAGCAGAACGGAGCCTGTGCCTGGGTTGAAATAAAAGTGTGTGGGTCACTCAATGTATTTTAAAACCATGTCATAGTGCACTAGCTTTCATAGCACAGGACACTAGCCTGGGGGGTCCCGTTTTTATTACCCCCAAACACCTCATCTGTTATTCTCTTTTTCTTTGGCAATGCTAAATTGTTTTTTAGATCTGCCAATAAAGCTTTTTTGAATTGAACTGAATTATTGTTT
This sequence comes from Gastrophryne carolinensis, assembly GCA_027917425.1. Classification (NCBI taxonomy): domain Eukaryota; kingdom Metazoa; phylum Chordata; class Amphibia; order Anura; family Microhylidae; genus Gastrophryne; species Gastrophryne carolinensis. The sequence continues at coordinate 528,515,555 of CM051234.1, forward strand.
TTTAATATTGTTTAATTATAAAGCACCAGTGTATTCCTTAAAGTTAATGACTTTACTTATCATCAGCCCCCATGTCTGTGTTCCCTTTGGTTTACCAAGTAAGCATTAGCCCTTTTGTTGCCAAGCACGTAACACCTACGTGCTGGCTTGGCTGGGCCTTAAGTGCCAAGCCCGTAGGTGTTACGTGCTTGACTTTCCTCGCTTGTAGTTTAAAAAGTAAAAATAAAAAATACTCACCTGACCCCTTGTTGGATCCGGCCGGGTCTCCTCTTTAATTTGGTGCCATCCGATCCCCCGTGGGGGGTCGGATGGCTCCAGGAGAGCCCCCGGAATAGGCCGCCCCCCCCCCGCTTCTGCAGCAGCAGCTTCTAACTGTAAAAAAAAAAAAAAAATAAAAATGACATTCACTTACCTGTGTGTGCGCTGGCTCCCGCTGTCCCTCCTCTTCACCTGGGGGGCCTCCGATCCCCCCCCAGGACTTACCGATCTTCAGGAGAGAGCCTGGGAGGCTCTCTCCTCTCTTCTTCTCGATGGCGGCCGCCATCAGGCCTCTAAGCCCCGCCCCCTTGGGGGCGGGGCTTATGAAGTCATCCCGGCCCCGAACGGGCTTCAGCTTTCTCAGCTTCTCAGATGCCGGTGATCGGCGCTGGGGAAGGAGGTGACAGGAGATCCTCTGATCTCCTGCCTTCTCCTTCTCTGGATGCAGATCACCGGCATCTGTCAGCTGAGCGTCGAGGGACAAGAGCTTGCAATCGAAGGTAAGTACAGTAAAAAAAAATTTTTTTTTTTCTAATAAAATACTTTTTATTATTGTGTCGTGGTTTTTTTTTTTTAACAGTTAACCCTTTGTGAGCTGGTAAGGGGTCCATGAGACCCCTTATACCAGTTCACAAGTCTGGGGGGGTGGCAAGTCACCTGCCCTAGCGGGTGGCTTGCCATTAACCCCCGCACCCCCATTACCTGCCTCCCCAAAGGCCAGGGGGGGCAGAAGAGCCCGGGCCCACATAGGCTATGTGGGCTCGTAGGCTGCAGGGTGGGGGGGCCACCAAAGCTGGCCCCCCCACTCTGTGCCTACAAGCCCCCATAGCTGGTCCCGGGCTGGTTACTTTGGGTAAGGGGGACCCCACGTCATTTATTTGGGGTCCCCCTCCCCGGGAAGGGGGACCCTATGTCATTTTTTTTTTTAATTAACCATTTGTCATCCAGCAGCTATAAAAGGCTTCTGGGCAGGAAAGGGTGTCTACCTATACATATGTGGTATCGCTGTAACCGGGAGAAATTGGGGTTTCTCACGCAATAATATTTTATTGACAAACTTACATTTTTTATTACAAAAAAACTCTACAAATTGTAAAAAAATATTTTTTTTTTATTTTTTTTCACACATTTCACCCAAAAAAATTGAGAATACACCTAAAAAATACAAACAAGACATTTCATGTTAAAGCCCAGACTCTGTTGAAAAAAACAATATATAATTTTCCTGGGAAATCCCTGGAAATCCTTTCAAAATGACAGTTGAATATGTGTAGCGCAAAATAGTGAAACATCGTCTGGCAACAGGGAGTGGCAAATGCTGCAGGTAGGCTGGCAGCGAAAGGGTTAGATTATGATTGGACAAGAATGACCTCTATCTAAGGGAATGTGGAATTGTGTGAGTCTGCATGTCAAGTCTCGGACTTGCGGCAAAGGAGATGCAGCTGGGAATCCCAAATTGGGATAATATCATGCTGCGGATGGGTGGGGAGTAAAGTCTTTTTGACATTACTTTCTGTTTGAATGTATGTTTTGGTTGCTTCAACTGTATTGACTAAGGCTTGACTAAAATACATTGACCATTGACTAAGCCTTGACTAAAATGCAATATGGATCCAGTTTTGTTTGCAAGGAGCCAGCACAGCCGGAGGGTAGCCAGCTACGGGCCATGGTACTGAACAAGCCCCAGTGCAATATTACCAGTGTACAACAGGAATCGGGTCCTGACTCTCTCCTGCTAATCTCTGAGAAATATATATCTTGCTAGGAAGAAGAGCTGTGAAAGAAAAATTAGTAGGTAACCCTCAGAAGTGCTGCATCATAAAAGTTTTGATGTCGTTTCATTTCTCTTTTGCAGTCCATCATCACCCATGGCATTGTGCCAGGTTTCTAATGGGAAACCCAGCCCTGCATATAATGATATCAAATACATAGATCTTGCTGAGTTGTGTGAGAAGCTATAATTAAAATCTAATTGGGAAATAATAAGTCAAAATTAAATAAAGTTACATGATACTTTGCATCCCACTGTCACCTTTGGCTGAATCATAGTAATGGAGCCATCGATCATTTCTTTTAACAGTCTATAGCTCCAAGCTTTCTTTCTTGTTGCATTATTTTATAATTTATAACTATCCATCTGATTATGATTGTTTGTATTAATTTTTCTAATGTAACACCATATGCTTCATTAATTAGGAATGGCTGACAGGTCTGGTCTGGTAAAGGTATTTAGAGAACTTTTAAAACGAGCGCCTCCTCTAATTTCTCAAATATCTTTTCAGTGTAGATGGTTGCTTGCAATGCTTTCTTCCTGCAAATATTTATTGATATTTAGACTACATTTCTATATTTTGTATAGCACAGTGATAGTAATAATAAAGAGGATTAAAATATATACAGTATATGTGTGTGTGTGCGCATATTTTATAAAATACCAAAGTAATTGAACATAAAAAAATCTAAATCTAATCAATATTTGCTGTGACCACCCTTTGCACTGACTGAATACTGTGTCAATGGCCCTTAGTGTTGGCTGTACCTTTGTGCTTCTTGTGCTTGTACAGTACATCTTGAAATTCCAGTATGCATTGAAACCTTGCTGATGCCGTATAACTATAAAGGTTAAGAAGGATACAAAGTAAGTATGCTTTTAAAGACATTTTTTGTTTATTTGTTATTAGTAAATGAACTTCAAAGTGAATGAACAAAAGAGTAATGTAAATCAAATCAATATGTGGTGTGACTACCCTATGTCTCTCAAACAACATTAGTTCTTCTAGGTTCAGTACATTTGCACAAAGTGAGGGATTTTTAGGATTATAGTCAGGGGTGTGATTAACCAGTTATAGAAAAACAGGTGATAATGCTCTTCATTTTCATATATTATTTGAAACAAATTACTGAAAGCATTATCTGAAACAAAAACAGCTGCGTAAGAGGTTTAACCCTTTAAAGTGGACCAACACCCAGGATTTTGACTATCCTGTGTTTTGGTCCACTTCAGGGGGGCACCCCGATTAGGGGTGCCCCGCTGTTTAAAACCCCCCAGAAACCCCCAAACTCACCTCACTACGCTCCCACAGACGCGCTGCCTTGTCCACCGCCGCCTCCCGCGCGGCCCTCTGACAGTGCGCGCGCCCGCGCCGGCCATTCACAAACGGCCGGCGCGGGCGGGCGCGCGCACGGCTAGAGGAGCGCGCGGGAGGCGGCTGCTGCCGCCGCCGATCAGGTGAGTTCTTTTGGGGTTTTGGGGGGGGTCCCTCACCGCGGGACATCCCGATCTCGGATGTCCCGCGGTGAGGGGGGTGATCGGCCCGGGAATCTTATAGATTCCTGGGCCGATCACCCATGGGTGACGGTCCACTTTAAGTGCCAGCCCACCAAGATATTTTGTCACCCTCTGTTGCCAGAGCATTTTTCACTATTTTCTGCTATAGAGGTTTAACTGTGATTTTTGAAGGGATTTCCTGGGACTTGTCAGGAAAATTATATACTGTTTTTTTCAACAGAGTCTGGGCTTTAACATGAAATGTCTTGTTTGTCACTTTTTTTAGTCTTTTCCTAGTAATTTTGGGTGAAAGTAGTATAAAAAAAGCATTTTTTTACATTTTGTAGTTTTTTCTTATAACCAAAAATAAAGGTTTTGAAATAAAATTATATTGAGTGTGAAAGCTCTGTTTCTTTCGGTTACAATGGTACCACATATGTGTTGGTAGACACCCTTTCCTACCCAGGAGACACCACAAACTGCAAAGAGCGCTAAAGCAGATTTTTAGATAAAACGCAAATACCATTTGTGCCTTGCAGTTTTTCAAGAAATGCAACCCTTTACATTTGGAATACCCCCCACAAACCATATATTTTTGAAAAGTACACACCTCAAGGTTTCTAGGCGTACTAGGGTTCTTGGTGTGGGCACAGTTGTTTGCTACTAGAACCTCTTTCAAATATTGAGTCCAAAGGCTTTTCCTAAAAAAATAAGAAAAAAGCTGAATCAAAACGCTAATTTCCTAAAAAACAATAAGGAAGTAAGAAATAACATAGTAAATCTGAAAGCGCAAGGTCCCCTGAACAGAACAATACCCAACATGAATAGGTACTTTGAAGCGTAAAGTTGCTAAACGCTCCAAAGTAAAGCATGCACGTAAGGGTAATTTCAGTGGCAAAGATCAGCTGCACAGACAAAGCACGCACCTTTCAGTTTTTCAAGAAATGCAACCCTTTACATTTATAATACCCCCCACAAACCATATATTTTTGGAAAGTACACACCTCAAAGTTTCTAGGCGTACTAGGATTCTTGGTGTGGGCACAGTTGTTTGGATTCAATTCCTTGAAAAATATTCTGGTTGGAAAGGGTTTTCCTAAAAAAATAAGAAAAAAGCTGAATCAAAACCCTAATTTCCTAAAAAAACAATAAGCAAGTAAGAAATAACATAGTAAATCTGAAAGCGCAAGGTCCCCTAAACAGAACAATACCCAACATGCATAGGTACTTTGAAGCGTAAAGTTGCTAAACACCTCAAAGTAAAGCATGCACGTAAGGGTGATTTCAGTGGCAAAAATCAGCTGCGCAGGCAAAACACTCACCTTGCAGTTTTTCAAGAAATACAACCCTTTACATTTAGAATACCCCTCACAAACCTTATATTTTTGGAAAGTACACACCTCAAGGTTTCTAGGCGTACTAGGGTTCTTGGTGTGGGCACAGTTGTTTGCAACCAGAACCTCTTTCAAATATTGAGTCCAAAGGCTTTTCCTAAAAAAATAAGAAAAAAGCAGAATCAAAACCCTAATTTTCTAAAAAAACAATAAGCAAGTAAGAAATAACATAGTAAATCTGAAAGCGCAAGGTCCCCTGAACAGAACAATACCCAACATGCATAGGTACTTTGAAGCGTAAAGTTGCTAAATGCTCCAAAGTAAAGCATGCACGTAAGGGTAATTTCAGTGGCAAAAATCAACTGTGCAGACAAAACACTCACCTTGCAGTTTTTCAAGAAATACAACCCTTTACATTTGGAATACCCCCCACAAACCATATATTTTTGAAAAGTACACACCTCAAGGTTTCTAGTAGAGATGAGCGAACTTTTGAAAAATTCGATTCGACTGATTCGCCGAATTTTCCGACAAAAATCGTTTCGACCCGAATTTATTCGCGACGAATCGCTATTAAAAACGGCTATTTCTGAGCCTCCTAGAGCCTCAATAGGGTTGTAAACCATTCTGCCTTGCTGTAACACGCATAGGATGTGTGCTGGGTTAGTTAAATAATACTTTAAATAAATATCACATGCAGATCAGAGGCATCGCTGATAGAATCGCAGAGCGGCACAATTGCAGAGTTGAAGTGGCATCACTTTGAGGGGCAGGAGCCCAAACATTGCTTTAAAGAGACACTGGAGTTGGCAGCAGCAGGAGCCCAAAAATTGGATGAATCACACCCTGGAGTTGGCAGCAGCAGGAGCCCAAAAATTGACTGACACACCCTGGAGTTTCAAGCAGCAGCAGCAGCAGCAGGAGCCCAAACATAACTTGAAAGAGACACTGGAGTTGTCTGCAGGAGCCCAAAGATTGGATGAATCACACGCTGGAGTTGCAAGCAGCAGCAGCAGGAGCCCAAACATAGCTTGAAAGAGACACTGGATTTGGCAGCAGGAGCCCAAAATTGGATGAATCACACCCTGGAGTTGGCAGCAGCAGCAGGAGCCCAAACATTACTTTAAAGAGACACTGGAGTTGGCAGCAGGAGCCCAACCAAAAATTGACTGACACACCTTGGAGTTGGCAGCAGCAGGAGCCCAAACATTACTTTAAAGAGACACTGGAGTTGGCAGCAGGAGCCCAAAAATTGGATGAATCACACCCTGGAGTTGGCAGCAGCAGCAGCAGGAGCCCAAATATTACTTTAAAGAGACACTGGAGTTGGCAGCAGGGGCCCAAAATTGGATGAATCACACCCTGGAGTTGCAAGCAGCAGCAGGAGCCCAAACATTACTTTAAAGAGACACTGGGGTTGGCTTTTGGAGCCCAAAAATTGGATGAATCACACTCTGGAGTTGCAAGCAGCAGGAGCCCAAAAATAGCTTGAAAGACACACTGGGGTTGGCTTCAGGAGCCCAAAATTGGATGAATCACACGCTGGAGTTGCAAGCAGCAGCAGGAGCCCAAACATGACTTTAAAGAGACACTGGAGTTGGCAGCAGGAGCCCAACCAAAAATTGGATGAATCACACGCTGGAGTTGAAAGCAGCAGCAGGAGCCCAAACATTACTTTAAAGAGACACTGGAGTTGGCAGCAGGAGCCCAACCAAAAATTGGATGAATCACACCCTGGAGTTGGCAGCAGCAGCAGCAGGAGCCCAAACATTACTTTAAAGAGACACTGGAGTTGGCAGCAGGAGCCCAAACATTGGATGAATCACACCCTGGAGTTGGCAGCAGCAGCAGCAGGAGCCCAAACATTACTTTAAAGAGACACTGGAGTTGGCTTCAGGAGCCCAAAAATTGGATGAATCACACCCTGGAGTTGGCAGCAGCAGCAGCAGGAGCCCAAACATTACTTTAAAGAGACACTGGGGTTGGCTTCAGGAGCCCAAAAATTGGAGGAATCACACCCTGGAGTTGGCAGCAGCAGGAGCCCAAACATTACTTTAAAGAGACACTGGGGTTGGCAGCAGGAGCCCAAAAATTGGATGAATCACACCCTGGAGTTGGCAGCAGCAGCAGCAGGAGCCCAAACATTACTTTAAAGAGACACTGGAGTTGACAGCAGGAGCCCACAAATTGACTGACACACACTGCAGTTGGCAGCAGCAGCAGCAGGAGCCCAAACATTACTTTAAAGAGACACTGGAGTTGGCACCAGGAGCCCAAAAATTGGATGAATCACACCCTGGAGTTGGCAGCAGCAGGAGCCCAAACATTACTTTAAAGAGACACTGGGGTTGGTAGTAGGAGCCCAAAAATTGGATGAATCACACCCTGGAGTTGGCAGCAGCAGCAGCAGGAGCCCAAACATTACTTTAAAGAGACACTGGAGTTGGCAGCAGGAGCCCAACCAAAAATTGGATGAATCACACCCTGGAGTTGGCAGCAGCAGCAGCAGGAGCCCAAACATTACTTTAAAGAGACACTGGAGTTGGCAGCAGGAGCCCAAACATTGGATGAATCACACCCTGGAGTTGGCAGCAGCAGCAGCAGGAGCCCAAACATTACTTTAAAGAGACACTGGAGTTGGCTTCAGGAGCCCAAAAATTGGATGAATCACACCCTGGAGTTGGCAGCAGCAGCAGCAGGAGCCCAAACATTACTTTAAAGAGACACTGGGGTTGGCTTCAGGAGCCCAAAAATTGGAGGAATCACACCCTGGAGTTGGCAGCAGCAGGAGCCCAAACATTACTTTAAAGAGACACTGGGGTTGGCAGCAGGAGCCCAAAAATTGGATGAATCACACCCTGGAGTTGGCAGCAGCAGCAGCAGGAGCCCAAACATTACTTTAAAGAGACACTGGAGTTGACAGCAGGAGCCCACAAATTGACTGACACACACTGCAGTTGGCAGCAGCAGCAGCAGGAGCCCAAACATTACTTTAAAGAGACACTGGAGTTGGCACCAGGAGCCCAAAAATTGGATGAATCACACCCTGGAGTTGGCAGCAGCAGGAGCCCAAACATTACTTTAAAGAGACACTGGGGTTGGTAGTAGGAGCCCAAAAATTGGATGAATCACACCCTGGAGTTGGCAGCAGCAGCAGCAGGAGCCCAAACATTACTTTAAAGAGACACTGGAGTTGGCACCAGGAGCCCAAAAATTGGATGAATCACACCCTGGAGTTGCAAGCAGCAGCAGGAGCCCAAACATTACTTTAAAGAGACACTGGGGTTGGCAGCAGGAGCCCAAAAATTGGATGAATCACACCCTGGAGTTGGCAGCAGCAGCAGCAGGAGCCCAAACATTACTTTAAAGAGACACTGGGGTTGGCAGCAGGAGCCCAAAAATTGGATGAATCACACCCTGGAGTTGCAAGCAGCAGCAGCAGGAGGCCAAAAATTGGCCTAAAGACATAAATATGTTTTGCACCATTTGGAAAGTGTAAAACGTGGCACCATGCTGAATCTAGTCACATGCATCAGGCATTGGTGGGTGGAAATCCTGGCTTATCCATCCCTGATTCATTTTGACAAAGGTGAGTCTCTCCACATTTTTAGTTGACAGGCGAGTTCTCCTCGCCGTAACTATGGTCCCCGCCGCACTAAACACCCGCTCAGATGGCACGCTACTTGCCGGGCAGGACAGCTTTTCCAGGGCAAACTCTGCTAGTTGCGGCCACAAATCAAGTTTGGCTGCCCAGAAGTCCAGTGATGAAGTCCAAAGTATGACATGACCTACTGGTTCAGGTCCTGCTCCAGGTCTTCCTGCTGCTCATGAGTAGCCTCACTATGCGGGTGTAGAAAGCTACTCATTAGCGACTGAAGACTGAGGCTGCTGCTGATGGAGCTACTGCTGCTGCTCCTGCCAACCCCCCCAGCAGCCATGGCAGTGGAAGGTGAGCACAGAGGTTCCCTCGAGTCAGACCTGCGAGAGTATGGACCATGGCGCAGATAGGCATCGGCCAACTGCCTACGTAGAATGTCTTAGTAGTTCAGTTTGTCCTCCCTCTCGGTGGGTTTAAAAAATGCCCCCATTTTGTGCCGGAAGCGAGGGTCCAATAAGGTGGACAGCCAGAAGTCATCCCGCCGACAGATGGAAACAATTCTGGGGTCACTATGCAAGCACGTGAGCATGCTTCCTGCCATTTGCGCAAGTGACTCGGATGGACTACCTGTCTCCATCTCCACTGCATACTGCCACGGTGTGTCCGGGTCCTCTGTCTCGCCTTCCTCAAAAACCTCTAGATCCTCTGGATGCTCCTGCTCCTCCTCTCCTGTCTGCTGACTAGATAAACCAGCCATTTCGCCAAGCCTAAACTGTGTTTCGCTGGGCAACTCCTCCTCCTCTTCCTCCTCCTCCTCCAGTTCAGCTCCAACGGGGTTCATGTGGCCGTAAGATGTAAACGCCATGTCTCCAGTGCCCTGACCAGCCATGGTTTCCAACATGTGCTGTAGTACATGAAGCAGTGGAATCACGTCGTTCATCCCGTAATCCTGCCGACTGACAAATAAAGTGGCTTCCTCAAAGGGCCTGAGCAAACGGCAGGTGTCATGTATGAGCTGCCACTGGTTGACATTGAAGTTACACAGAGGAGTCCCCCTATCCGCTTGGATCATCAGAAAATCCGTGATGGCTTTTCTCTGTTCATATAATCAGTCCAACATGTGAAGGGTAGAATTCCAACGGGTGGAAACATCGCAAATCAGACTATGTTGGGGGTTACCGTTCTGACGCTGTAGCTCAAGAAGGGTGTGTTTGGCGGTGTATGAGTGGCTGAAGTGCATGTAAAGTTTCCTTGAAGTTGTTAGGATGTCTTGCATATGGGGGGAACACTTCAGAAACCGCTTGACAACCAGATTGAAGACGTGAGCCATGCAGGGGGCATGGGTCAGGCTTCCTTGGCGCAGCGCAGACAAAATGTTCTTCCCATTGTCGGTAACCATGATTCCCATTTTAAGTTTTCTTGGAGTAAGCCATGTTTGGATTTCCTGATGAATAAATTAAAGCAGTTCCTCCCCTGTGTGACTCCTTTCGCCAAGACAAACCATGTGAAGCACTGCGTGACACCTCCGTGCCCTGCACACATGGTAGACTGGAGGGGCACAGAGACTTGAGCCTACAGTGGAGGGTGAGGAGATGGCGGAGGATGAGGAGGCCGAGTCGCACAGTGTCACAGGCCCAACGGGCAGGGAACGCGGGGGCCGAAGCGGCGTGACCTGTCCAAGTTGCTGCTGCAAAGGGACCACATTCACCCAGTGGGCCGTAAACGACATGTACTGTCCCTGACCGTAGTTACAGCTCCAGACGTCGGCGCTGCCATGCACTTTGCTACACACCGACAGGCTCAAGGACTGGCCCACCTTCTGTTCAACAAAAGTGTGCAGCGCTGGTACTGCCTTCTTGGCAAAGAAATGACGGCTTGGGACTCTCCACCTCGGCTCGGCACAAGCCATCAGTTCTCTGAAAGGTGCAGAGTCCACCACCTGAAAAGGGAGCGACTGCAGCACCAGCAACTTGGACAGGAGCACATTCAGCTTCTGCGCCGTAGGATGAGTGGGCGCATACTGCTGTCTCTTGGACATGGCTTCGCTGATGGATTGCTGGTTGGATGCATGACTTGGAGGAGGAGGAGCAGGAGCGACAGAGGATGGGTATGACGCACAGCTGCCTTCGGCTGAGGTGCTGGAGCCTTGGCTGGCAGAAATTGGGAGCGGCGTGCCACTTGGTGAGGAAGCAGACTGGACCACCCCTTGGGAGCCTCGGTTCTCCCAGGTCGCTTTATGGTGACGCATCATATGTTGACGCAGGGCCGTGGTGCCAACATTTGGGCCCTGGCCACGCTTCACCTTCTGCCTACATATCTTGCATGTGGCCATGTTACCCTCCTGCGGATGCTTCAGGAAAAACTGCCACACTGCCGAGTAGCTACTATTCCCACCAACAGGCCTCACTGATTCGCTGCTATTGTCGCCAACTCCAAGAACCCCTGCCCCACTACCTCCCGATAAGGTAGCCTGCCGCGCAGCAGGTGCTCTACCCCGGCCCCGGCCCCGTTTGGCTCCAGGCTTTACAATTGTGCCCCCATGCTGCCTGCCAACCATGCTGCTAACACCTTGCTGCCTGAGCTGCTGACTTCGGGGCAACCTGCGCCCCTCTTCTCCTGATGATGACGATGAAGCCCCTTCATCACCCGGCTCCCAAGTGCGATCGGCTTCATCGTCATCATCATTATCACCGAGTTCTGGCTGTACGTCACTGATGTTCGTGGATTCGTCAACACTGTCTGGCGCAGGAGCTGGAACGCTCGCAGCATCCACGACACTGTCCACATCACTATTTGTCTGCCTAGCTAAAGAAGCCACCTCCATTTCTTGGCTGGGCAGTAGCTGCTGACTGTCCTCTGATCGTCCTCTTCACTAAAGAGTGGAGCTGAACCCAAAGCATAGGCTACGTCGCTGGGGGAGGGAACGGCGTAGGACAGAGGCAATGGGAGGACAGGGAATGCTCTCGGGGCATGCCAACTCAGGGTTGTGTCAGAGGAACCTACCGACCCTAGACTGGGGGTCTCAGACATAAGTTGTGATGATGTTGTTGATGAGCGCGTTAACCAATCTACCACGGCAGATGCGTTACTGGTGGAGACACGACCGCTAGCAGATACTGGCAGACCAGGTCTCTCACCGTGACTCCTGCTGCCACTCGCCCCTAGTCTGCTGCGACCTCTGCCTGCTGAATCTTGGCCTCTGCCACTCCTCTTTGAACATTCTGGCACTTGTCTGCCTGACATTTTTATGTATTTGCTTATTTAGTATAAACAGGTAGGGTTCAAGGTGCAGCTTTGGGGTGCCCTGCTGCCTGGTTTATTAAAAGCAGTCAAAAACAAATGGGATGGCCCCACAGCAGACTTGAGATCAGTATATATGCACACAGCAACAGTGTGTAAGCAGGCTCATACAGGCCAAATTACTTTAAATAAGTTTGCAGCTTAGAGTAAATACAGAGGCTAATGGTATGTTACAGAATGGGATGCCCCCACAGCAGACTTGAGATCAGTATATATGCACACAGCAACAGTGTCTAAGCAGGCTCATACAGGCCAAATTACTTTAAATAAGTTTGCAGCTTAGAGTAAATACAGAGGCTAATGGTATGTTACAGAATGGGATGCCCCCACAGCAGACTTGAGATCAGTTATATATGCACACATCAACAGTGTCTAAGCAGGCTCATACAGGCCAAATTACTTTAAATAAGTTTGCAGCTTAGAGTAAATACAGAAGCTAATGGTATGTTACAGAATGGGATGCCTCACAGCAGACTTGAGATCAGTATATATGCACACAGCAACAGTGTCTAAGCAGGCTCATACAGGCCAAATTACTTTAAATAAGTTTGCAGCTTAGAGTAAATACAGAGGCTAATGGTATGTTACAGAATGGGATGCCCCCACAGCAGACTTGAGATCAGTAATATATGCACACAGCAACAGTGTCTAAGCAGGCTCATACAGGCCAAATTACTTTAAATAAGTTTGCAGCTTAGAGTAAATACAGAGGCTAATGGTATGTTACAGAATGGGATGCCCCCAAAGCAGACTTGAGATCAGCATATATGCACAAAGCAACAGTGTCTAAGCAGGCTCATACAGGCCAAATTACTTTAAATAAGTTTGCAGCTTAGAGTAAATACAGAGGCTAATGGTATGTTACAGAATGGGATGCCTCACAGCAGACTTGAGATCAGTAATATATGCACACAGCAACAGTGTCTAAGCAGGCTCATACAGGCCAAATTACTTTAAATAAGTTTGCAGCTTAGAGTAAATACAGAGGCTAATGGTGTGTTACAGAATGGGATGCCTCACAGCAGACTTGAGATCAGTATATATGCACACGGCAACAGTGTCTAAGCAGGCTCATACAGGCCAAATTACTTTAAATAAGTTTGCAGCTTAGAGTAAATACAGAGGCTAATGGTATGTTACAGAATGGGATGCCCCCACAGCAGACTTGAGATCAGTATATATGCACACAGCAACAGTGTCTAAGCAGGCTCATACAGGCCAAATTACTTTAAATAAGTTTGCAGCTTAGAGTAAATACAGAGGCTAATGGTATGTTACAGAATGGGAGGCCTCACAGCAGACTTGAGATCAGTATATATGCACACAGTAACAGTGTCTAAGCAGGCTCATACAGGCCAAATTACTTTAAATAAGTTTGCAGCTTAGAGTAAATACAGAGGCTAATGGTATGTTACAGAATGGGATGCCCCCACAGCAGACTTGAGATCAGTATATATGCACACAGCAACAGTGTCTAAGCAGGCTCATACAGGCCAAATTACTTTAAATAAGTTTGCAGCTTAGAGTAAATACAGAGGCTAATGGTATGTTACAGAATGGGATGCCTCACAGCAGACTTGAGATCAGTATATATGCACACAGCAACAGTGTCTAAGCAGGCTCATACAGGCCAAATTACTTTAAATAAGTTTGCAGCTTAGAGTAAATACAGAGGCTAATGGTATGTTACAGAATAGGATGCCCCCACAGCAGACTTGAGATCAGTTATATATGCACACATCAACAGTGTCTAAGCAGGCTCATACAGGCCAAATTACTTTAAATAAGTTTGCAGCTTAGAGTAAATACAGAGGCTAATGGTATGTTACAGAATGGGATGCCCCCACAGCAGACTTGAGATCAGTTATATATGCACACATCAACAGTGTCTAAGCAGGCTCATACAGGCCAAATTACTTTAAATAAGTTTGCAGCTTAGAGTAAATACAGAAGCTAATGGTATGTTACAGAATGGGATGCCTCACAGCAGACTTGAGATCAGTATATATGCACACAGCAACAGTGTCTAAGCAGGCTCATACAGGCCAAATTACTTTAAATAAGTTTGCAGCTTAGAGTAAATACAGAGGCTAATGGTATGTTACAGAATGGGATGCCCCCACAGCAGACTTGAGATCAGTAATATATGCACACAGCAACAGTGTCTAAGCAGGCTCATACAGGCCAAATTACTTTAAATAAGTTTGCAGCTTAGAGTAAATACAGAGGCTAATGGTATGTTACAGAATGGGATGCCCCCAAAGCAGACTTGAGATCAGCATATATGCACACAGCAACAGTGTCTAAGCAGGCTCATACAGGCCAAATTACTTTAAATAAGTTTGCAGCTTAGAGTAAATACAGAGGCTAATGGTATGTTACAGAATGGGATGCCTCACAGCAGACTTGAGATCAGTAATATATGCACACAGCAACAGTGTCTAAGCAGGCTCATACAGGCCAAATTACTTTAAATAAGTTTGCAGCTTAGAGTAAATACAGAGGCTAATGGTGTGTTACAGAATGGGATGCCTCACAGCAGACTTGAGATCAGTATATATGCACACGGCAACAGTGTCTAAGCAGGCTCATACAGGCCAAATTACTTTAAATAAGTTTGCAGCTTAGAGTAAATACAGAGGCTAATGGTATGTTACAGAATGGGATGCCCCCACAGCAGACTTGAGATCAGTATATATGCACACAGCAACAGTGTCTAAGCAGGCTCATACAGGCCAAATTACTTTAAATAAGTTTGCAGCTTAGAGTAAATACAGAGGCTAATGGTATGTTACAGAATGGGAGGCCTCACAGCAGACTTGAGATCAGTATATATGCACACAGTAACAGTGTCTAAGCAGGCTCATACAGGCCAAATTACTTTAAATAAGTTTGCAGCTTAGAGTAAATACAAAGGCTAATGGTATGTTACAGAATGGGATGCCCCCACAGCAGACTTGAGATCAGTATATATGCACACAGCAACAGTGTCTAAGCAGGCTCATACAGGCCAAATTACTTTAAATAAGTTTGCAGCTTAGAGTAAATACAGAGGCTAATGATATGTTACAGAATGGGATGGCCCCACAGCAGACTTGAGATCAGTATATATGCACACAGCAACAGTGTCTAAGCAGGCTCATACAGGGCAAATTACTTTAAATAAGTTTGCAGCTTAGAGTAAATACAGAGGCTAATGGTATGTTACAGAATGGGATGGCCCCACAGCAGACTTGAGATCAGTATATATGCACACAGCAACAGTGTCTAAGCAGGCTCATACAGGCCAAATTACTTTAAATAAGTTTGCAGCTTAGAGTAAATACAGAGGCTAATGATTTTACAAAATGGTAATGTTCCCACAGCAGACTTGAGATCAGTTCAGTATATATGCACAGTAAAAGTGTATAAGCAGCCTGAAAACGCTAACAAAGCCAGTCAGCCAGCCAGTAACACTCAGGCTGGATGAAAAAAAAAAATCTCCCTGTGACTGCCTCCGATTTTTCCTAACTTTCCCTGCTTCTCGCTGACTTCCTGCCAGTCTCCTGCCTGTCTCCTGCCTGTCCCTGTCTGTCCCTGGCTCTCTAACTGTCTCTCCCTGACTACGGCAGTGTCCTGTCTCTCACGAATGCAATAGAGAAATGAGGAAAAGCAAGATGTCCGCCGCCTTAAATAGCGCTGTGACGTCACCGGGCTTGCTGGCTGCTGATAGGCTGCATGTGACAGCCCCAGCATGCACTGGAGCAGGGTAGATGTCTGGACATGTCCCGTCCGCCATCTAAGAATGTCTGTAATGTAAATGAATGGATGTTAAAGAAAAACTTCGAGCGATCGAAGCACAGGAAAATTCGGATTCGATCCGAATCAAATTTTTCATGAAATTCGGATCGAATCCGGGTTCGTCCGGATCGATTCGCTCATTCCTAGTTTCTAGGTGTACTAGGGTTATTGGTGTGGGCATAGTTGTTTGCAACCAGAACCTCTTTCAAATATTGAGTCCAAAGGCTTTTCCTAAAAAAATAAGAAAAAAGCAGAATCAAAACCCTAATTTCCTAAAAAAACAATAAGCAAGTAAGAAATAACATAGTAAATCTGAAAGCACAAGGTCCCCTGAACAGAACAATACCCAACATGCATAGGTTCTTTGAAGCGGAAAGTTGCTAAACGCTCCAAAGTAAAGCATGCACGTAAGGGTAATTTCAGTGGCAAAAATCAGCTGCACAGACAAAGCATGCATCTTGCAGTTTTTCAAGAAATGCAACCCTTTACATTTATAATACCCCCCACAAACCATATATTTTTGGAAACTACACACCTAAAAGTTTCTAGGCGTACTAGGATTCTTGGTGTGGGCACAGTTGTTTTGATTCAATTCCTTGAAAAATGTTCTGGTTGCAAAGGCTTTTCCTAAAAAAATAAGTAAAAAGCTGAAACAAAACGCTAATTTCCTAAAAAAAACAATAAGCAAGTAAGAAATAACATAGTAAATCTGAAAGCGCAAGGTCCCCTGAACAGAACAATACCCAACATGCATAGGTACTTTGAAGCTAAAGTTGCTAAACACCCTAAAGTGAAGCATGCACGTGGCAAAAATCAGCTGCACAGACAAAGCACGCACCTTGCAGTTTTTCAAGAAATACAACCCTTTACATTTAAAATACCCCCCACAAACCATATATTTTTGGAAAGTACATACCTCAAGGTTTCTAGGCGTACTGGGTTTATTGTTGCAGGAGACATTTTCTGGATGAAAACCCCTTAGGTGACCATTGATTGCACAGTATTTCCCTAAAAAAATAATACAAATGCAGCATACAAGCCAATTTTCTTAATATATCGGTATGCAAACAAGAAAGACTCATGAAATCAGAAACAGCAAGTTCCCTGGAACATAACAATACCTAACATGCTTAGTTACTTTATGGGTAGAGTTGCTAAACGCCCTGAAGTAAAACATATGCATAAGGGTAATTTTACTTAAATAATTTAGTTCTTTTTAAATCAAAAAACCCTTACCTGTCTAATATCTAAAATAAACCTTTTATGATCTAGGGATGCTATTGTGGAAACAGAACACTAGACAGTACAACACTTTAATAAAAGATTGGAAAAAAATAATAAATTGCAAAATAAACTTATCATCAATAATGGTACTAAGAGGTGCCATTAGATTAGCAATGGGAGGATTAGCTTGTGAACGTCAGTAAACACCGAAATCCTAATAAAGGGGCCCATGTTTTAGACATAGACATAGACATAGAAGGTTGACAGCAGAAGGAGACCATACGGTCCATCTAGTCTGCCCTTATGTGTATACTGTATGTACTCTTTATCTTAGGATAGATGTGTGCTTATCCCAGGCATGTTTAAATTCAGTGACTGTTGATGTTTCAACTACCTCTGCTGGAAGTTTGTTCCAAGCACCTACTACTCTTTCTGTAAAATAATATTTTCTAACATTGCTCCTGATCTTCCCCCCGACTAGCTTCAGGTTGTGCCCCCTTGTTCTATCGTTAAGTTTCTTCTTAAAAACACTTCCCTCCTGAACCTTATTCAATCCTTTCACATATTTAAAGGTCTCAATCATGTCCCCCCTCTCCCTTCTTTCCTCCAGACTGTACAAATTAAGTTCTTTAAGTCTCTCCTGATAAGTTTTAAGTTTAAGTCCTTCCACCATTTTCGTTGCCCGCCTTTGGACACGTTCTATTTGAATAATGTCTTTTTGCAGGTAAGGTCTCCAGAACTGCACACAGTATTCTAGCTGTGGCCTTACCAGGGCTCTATACAGCGGCATCACAACCTCCCTCTTCCTACTGGTGATGCCTCGAGCTATGCAGCCGAGCATCCTGCTTGCTTTTCCCACTGCCTGGCTACACTGTCCACTCATCTTGCAGCTATCAGTAATCAGTACCCCTAAATCTCTCTCCTCCGAGGTCCTGGCTAACACAGTACTGCCCATACGGTACTCAGAGCAGGGATTCCTTCTACCCAAGTGCATGATTTTACATTTAGAGACATTAAACTCTAGTTTCCACAGTTTTGACCATCTATCCAGTAAAGCTAAATCATTTTCCATGTTGCAGACACCTCCAGGAATATCCACCCTATTACTAACCTTTGTATCATCAGCAAACAGACAAACTTTTCCTACCAAGCCTTCTCCTATGTCACTTACAAATATATTAAAAAGAATGGGGCCCAGGACAGAGCCCTGCGGCACACCACTTGTAACTCGCCTTTGTTCAGATTGCACGCCATTTACAACAACGCTCTGATACCGATCCCTCAGCCAACTGGAAATCCACTGAACTATCCAGGGATTGAGTCCTACCTTCAATAACTTATCTATGAGCTCCTTATGTGGTACAGTGTCAAAGGCTTTGCTAAAATCCAGATAGGCGATATCCACAGCACCACCTTCATCTAACACTTTAGTGACATTGTCAAAGAAATCAATAAGATTGGTCTGACATGATCTGCCCTCAGTAAAGCCGTGCTGTTTTGGGTCCAATAGGTCATTAATTTTTAGATGGGAAATTATCTGTTTTTTTAAGAGTGTTTCCATTAATTTGACCACTATAGATGTTAAACTAACTGGCCTGTAATTACTGGCTTCTTCTCTACTCCCCTTTTTATGGATTGGTACGACATTGGCCATTCTCCAATCATCTGGAACCTCACCAGTTGAAAGGGAATGGTTAAGTAAATCAGTCAGAGGGGCTGCAATCACAAACCTAAGTTCCCTTAGAACTCTGGGGTGGATTCCATCTGGACCCATTGCCTTACTTACCTTTAGATGTGCCAGCTCGGCTAAGACATCAGCCTCCAGAAACTCCGGAGCTATGCCCTCCCAGCTGGATGTTGTGCTATGACCATGCCTGCTACTATCTGAAAATACCGAACAAAAGTCGCTATTCAGATGGTCAGCCACAGCCTTATCTCCGTCAATATATTTATTTTCCCTATTTCTAATTTTTGAGACTGCATTGTTTTTCTTCTTTCTGTCACCAATATATCGGAAAAAGGTTTTATCTCCCCTCTTCATAGATTTGGCCATTTCTTTCTCTTTTTGCCTTTTAGCAGTCCTTATAATTAGTTTTGCTTCCCTCTGTTTAATTTTATACGCCTCTCTGTCAGCTACACTTCCACTTACTTTATACTTCTTATAGGCAGACTTCTTATCTTTTATGATAGTGCTGACTTCCCTAGTAAACCATAATGGTTTCTTCTTCCTTTTATTCTTGCTAGTTTGTTTCACATATTGCTTAGTTGCCTTTAAGATGGCCATTTTTAATAGTGACCACTGGGCACTCACTTCTGCTACTCTGTTCCACTCACCTAATTTTCTTTCTACATACTCCGCCATTTCCTTGAAGTTTGTCTTCCTAAAGTCTAGCACTTTGGTTCTGGTTTTCATCATCCTTCACAAGTATCCGTCAGTTTTTGGCTTCGCCTCAAGTACCGAAAAAAAGGACATGTAAATACACTTTCTACACCCTAATTGTTAACTATGTGTTTCAGGCCACAGAGACAAAAAAGTAATTTAAAGCAGGAAAAAAAACTAAACCTGAAAGATTCCAGGGATGATCACTTACCTTCCCCCAGTGCATCCAAAATTAGGATGACCTGCTGTGTGAACCCCCCCAGATTGGCAGTAACAGCTAACTTCTTCCTGGTCTAGCAGCGCATGTTCTTGTCTCATTATAGCCGTTTGACGTGTTCTTGTCACATGGCTCTATATGCAACGAGGAGCAAGAGCGGGCACATCCCCAGCATCTTGTGGTTGTGTGCGTGTTCCCGACCCAGCTATTCAGATAGGCTGAGGCAGAAGCGCACTTGCTGCAAGGGATGTGGCAGCTTGCACTCCTATTGCAGATAGAGCCATTTGCTGAATGACATGGCAAGCGGCTTAGATGGATGAGAGCCCACACATGCACCGTTGGGCCGTGGAGAGGTAATCTGTTACTAAAGATCGGTGGGTTTCACCAAGCAGGGTATTCCAAACCAGGATGACCCTAAGGCACAGAACAAAGTTAAAAAGTTGAAGGTCTGAAGCTGAAAATAAAAGTCCAGAAAAGTCCAAAACAATGCAAAAGTCAATAATGAAGTTGTGTATGGTATGCCTCAAAACAACCCTCTAAACACAAACCAGGTTGGCTGGGACATGTCGGGCAGTAGTAGCGCACATCTCTCCTAAAGCCACGCCTACTGCATACCCTACAAGGCTTCTGGGGATACCTTTTCGTATTGATGGAGGGAATGCACTTTATAAAGTGCTTCCCAACTAGCCTTACCTCATCATCATTACCAGCCATCTCTGGTGCCTGCTCGGTATCCCCAAATATCAAAGCAGGGAGTAACTGCTGCTGGAATTTGACAAAAGACAAATTGGAGCCTGGTACTGCTGCCTTGAAGACAACATAGGCATTATAAGTTGCCATTTGGACCAAATGGATGCCAACTTTTTTGTACCAGGCTCTGAATTTTCTGGTGGCATTGTAATATGTTAAAATTTGGTCTGTCTTATCAACGCCACCCATGAATTTATTATAATCCTTGATACAACGTGGCTTTTGGGAAGGGGTTCGGGGACCACGTCGTTGTACATTCATGACTGACTCATCGTGGATTGTTGTCAGCATGAATACATTTTTTCTGTCCATGTATTTCACGGCCAGGAGCTCATCGCTTCTTAAAGCATACGACTCTCCACGATTTAGTTTTCTTTGAAGCATTGACCTGGGCAAGCCTTTTCGATTACAGTTGATGGTGCCACAGGCCAGGGTGTCCAATGTGTATAGGGCTCGAAATAGGGGGATGCTGGTATAAAAGTTATCCACATATAAGTGGTAACCTTTCCCCAGTAGAGGAGTCATGAGTTCCCATACAATCTTGCCACTGGCAGACAAATCAAGGGGACAACCAGGGGGGTCCAGATGTGTGTCCCTTCCTTCGTAGATTCGGAGATATTTGGTGTAGCCGGTCACAATATCGCATAATTTGTAAAATTTAATCCCATAGCGGGCACGCTTACTAGGGATATACTGACGAAATACAATGCACCCTTTAAAAAGCAGAAGTGACTCGTCAATACTTAAATTTTGAGAGGGGGTGTACACTTCTGCAAAGCGCGTAGACAGGCTATCGATCAAGGGACGTACTTTGTGAAGCCTGTCGTGACCGGGCTCACCGCGGGGAATTGCCGTGGCATTATCATTAAAATGTAGAAACCGCAGTAAAATTTGGTAGCGGTTTCTGGTCATTATGGCCGGAAATAATGGGGTTGCCAAAAGGGTTTGGGTATCCCAGTAGGAGGCGATGCTAAATTTTTTGCAGATACCCATGGCTAAAGTGAGCCCCCAAAATGTTTTCAACTCACTTATGTTTGTAGGATGCCATGCATGAGCGCGGGCGTGCCTTTGTGGGGGATTTTGTGCTAGGACCCACTCAGCATAGCAGTTTGTATGATAGACCATTTCCTGTAGGATGGCCTCTGTTACGAACAATTTGAAAAAGTCAAGGGGACGGAAGTTTGTTGTGTCGACGTTGACTCCGGGGACCGAATCGAAAGGGGGAATTTCGGGGGAATAATTATTAGGAGGCCTCCACGCAGGCGCTCCATCACCAGCTGCAGCACTCGCCACCTGACCTACACTCTCCTCCAGCTTGGCCTCTACTTGTACACTACCATCCCTTCTAGGATGCCTAGCACTACCACTGGTACTACTGCGCGTCTGTGTCTCCTCAGCAGAGGAGACACTGTCAGACTCGCTATCTGAGGGCAAATATTCTGAGCCTGAATCACTAAACTCTTCCGAGTCTGACTCCATCATATAAGCTGCTGCTTCCTGGGCAGTGTACCGTTTCCCAGCCATACTGAAATCTGCTAAACAAAGGCTAAAACCAAATACAAACTACAAAATGACTACACTAAAGGGGACAAACTAGGGGGCACTTTACAGTAACTAAATCTACAACCTAATAAGCTAAGTGTAAGAAAAAAAAAATGTAAACAATTCCTCAAAAGATAAGGTGTATGTTTGGGGTATTTATACGATACCAAAGCAGCAGGAGGTCCCAGACGATCCGGCAGATTAAGGATGGGGGGGAGGAGGGGGAAAGGGGGAGGAGGGAGGTGGGGCAAGGGTAAGGCCAAGTGGGGGGCTGTAAAACTAGACGCTTGAGACCTTCAAGCTGGAGTCCACCACGTTGTCGGTCAGCAAGCGTGATGCTTTCAGGATCTTCTAGAGCAATCGCACACCTAAAGGAAGTTAAAATAACAGGACATTAAAATTTAGAAGGATGGTACAAACCTCCAGCAGCTTCAGCTGTAAGGTCCATGTACAGAGAGGCTATGGGAGGAGCCTGTGGGCAGGTATGTACACTATGTATATGCTCTCTCTGGTCACAGCATGGCACCTGACAAGGCTGGCCTTATCACTACCATGCCAAGCGGCCACCCCCGAGGCAGATGCAGTGCTGGGATGAGGGAAGGGGAAAGAGGCAGATGCGTTGCTGTGATGAGTGGGCTGAGGAGAGATAGAGGCAGATGCAGTGCTGGAATGGAAACAGGTAGATCTGGTGCCGGGATGTGGTGTATGAGGGTGGCAGATGTGGTGTCAGGATGGAGGCCTGTGGAGAGAGGCAGATGCAATATCAGGATGGGTTGCATGGCCAGAGGGGGAAGATGTGGTGCCAGGGTGGAATGCATAAGCAGAGAGGGTTGAGTGAGGGTAGATGTGGAGCCACAGGAGGGCGGATGCGGAGCCAGAGGAGGGTGAGTGAGGGCAGATGCGGCACTAGAGGAAGGTGAGTGCAGATGCAGTGCTATGGGAGAGCAGATGCAGAGTAAGAGGAGGGTAAGTGATGACAGATGTGGAGCCAGAGGAGGGTGAGTGAGGTCAGATGCGGCACTAGAGGAAGGTGAGTGCAGATGTGGTGCTACGGGAGAGCGGATGCAGAGCAAGAGGAGGGTAAGTGAGGGCGGATGTAGAGCCAGAGGAAGGTGAGTGAGGGCAGATGCGGCGCCACGTGACGACGGATGTAGAGCCAGAGAGACATCCAGGCCAGGACACTCTCTCTGGGTGAGGAAGAGGGAGGAGCCTGTTATCTGTTGTACTATGCTAGTGGCTCTGAGGTAGGTACTATGGATGAATAAAAGAGAAAAAAAAAACTCCCTCTAAACCTTACACAGCAATCGATGGAGGGGAGAGAGATGCACACCGATCGGCGGGGATGACAGTAGCAGGCATGTCTGTGGCAGTGGGGATCGCATGCATGGAGGGGTAACACGAGGAATCCACCCCACCTCCCTCCAAAGCGTTCACAGAGGGCAGAGAGATGCAGGGAAAAACGCAGGAGCAGGGCAAAGGCGATCGCATGCATGGAGGGGAGGGTTCCTCATGCCCCCCCCCCCCAAGCATGCAATCGCCTCTGCTCCTGCTGTATTGCCGGCATCTT
Organism: Gastrophryne carolinensis; assembly: GCA_027917425.1. Lineage (NCBI taxonomy): Eukaryota > Metazoa > Chordata > Amphibia > Anura > Microhylidae > Gastrophryne > Gastrophryne carolinensis. Next base: position 528,538,773 of record CM051234.1, read on the forward strand.
TCTCCCCTCCACCGATTGCCTTGGAGGGTGAGGGGTGACAGCAGGTGAGAGGGGACAGCAGCAGGGGGGGGCACACTGTGCACTGATCGTTGGGGTAGTAGGAGCAGGGCAAGCATCACATGCATGGGGGGGGCGGCACAAGGAACCCTCCCCACCTCCCTCCAAAGCGATCGTGGGGGGGAGAGAGATGCGGGGAAAACCGCAGGAGCAGGGTTCCTCATGACCCTACCAAGCATGCGTTCGCCTCTGCTCCTGCTGTATTGCCGGCATCTTTCTCCCCTCCACCGATTGCCTTGGAGGGTGAGGGGGGACAGCAGCAGAGGGAGGGGGTAACCTTCCCTCCAAAGTGAACGGTGGAAGGGGAGAGAGATGCAGGGAAAATAGCAGGAGCAGGGAAAAGGCGATCACATGCTTGGGGGGGTTCCTCCCCCCCCCCCACAAGCTTGCAGTCGCCTCTGCTCCTGCTGTATTGCCGGAATCTTTCACATGCAGGGGGGGGCGGCACAAGGAACCCTCCCCACCTCCCTCTAAAGCGATCGTGGAGGGGAGAAAGATGCGGGGAAAACCGCAGGAGCAGAGCAAAGGCGATCGCATGCATGGAGGGAGGGAGGATTCCTCATGCCCCCCCAAGCATCCGATCGCCTCTGCTCCTGCTGTATTGCCGGCATCTTTCGCCCCTCCACCGATTGCCTTGGAGGGTGAGGGGAGACAGCAGCAGAGGGAGGGGGGTAACACAAGGAACCTTCCCTCCAAAGCGAACGGTGGAGGGGAGAGAGATGCAGGGAAAATAGCAGGAGCAGGGAAAAGGCGATCACATGCATGGGGGGGTTCCTCGTGCCCCCCCCCCCACAAGCATGCGGTCGCCTCTGCCTTGCTTCTGCTGTATTGCAGGCATCTTTCTCCCGTCCACCCATCACCTTGGAGGGTGAAGGGTGACAGCAGCAGCAGAGGGGGGTAACACAAGGAACCCCCCCTCCAAAGCGATCGGTGGAAGGGAAAGAGATGCAGGGAAAATAGCAGGAGCAGGGAAAAGGTGATCACATGCATGGGGGGTTCCTCGTGCCCCCCCCCCACAAGCATGTGGTCGCCTCTGCCCTGCTCCTGCTGTATTGCCAGCATCTTTCTCCCCTCCACCGATCCCCTTGGTGGGAGGTGAGGGGTGACAACAGCAGGGGGGGGGATAACATAAGGAACCCTCACTCTGACACAGAGATTGATCTTGCCTGTCTGCTGATCTGTGTGTCCGTGAGTGGCCACCGATCAGCGTGTAAGCTTTGTAGGGTGGTGGGGAGGGGCGCCAATCGAGGGGGGGCCTCCCTACCACCCTCCAAAGCTTACACGCCGATTGGTGGCCACTCATGGACACACCGATCGGCAGACAGGAAAGATCAATCTCTATGTCAGAGTGCCTGTCTGACACATGGCAGCAGAGGGACATGAAAGACAGGTGCCGGGACAATGGGGGGGGGGGAAATCACATACCATTACTCACTGCCGATCACGGGGGGGGGGGGTGCGCCGATCGAGGGGGGGCACCGATTGTGGGTGGGGGGGGGGTCGATCGCGCGGGGGGGCCCTCCCCTCCACCCTCCAAAGCTTACATGCCGATCGGTGGCCACTCAGGGACACACCGACCGGCAGTCAGGCAAGATCACTCTGTGTCTGTGCCTGTCTGAGCAGAGGGCAGCAGAGGGACATAAAAGACAGGTGCTGGGACAATGACAGAGGGGGATCACACACCATCACTCACCTCAGATCCACGCAGCAAGAGGTCGGGAGCCATGTGACCTGCTCTTTAAAAGGGGCACGGCGCCGGCTGATGACAGCTGCATTTCCTGCATTTTGATTGGCTCCTGTGAAGATTGTGTCATAGGTGGAGCCCTCAGGTGACCTCTGGATGAACCCCCCAGCTCTTCTCTTGAACTGTGGTGCTGCGAGCTTCCAAACAGGCTTGAGGTAAGAAAATGTCAGCTACGTGATGTCAGCTAAGTGGAGTAGAGTCTGCTATGTGAGACTCACGTAGCTGGCACTAGAAGGGTTAAAACTGGGTGAGGAACATCCAAAATCTACTACAAAAGTGAGATTGTGGAAAATGGTTTCATGTCACTTTGACTATACTGAGCACAGCAACAAGAAAAGATAGTTATACAGCGCTTATACCATATTTGAAGATGTACAAGCAAAAGAGGCACAAAGATACGGCCAACACTGAGGAGCATTGACGCAGTATTCGGCCAGTGGCAAAGGATGGTCACAACAAATATTGATTAGATTTAGATTTTTGTCTGTTTATTCACTTTGCATTTTGGTATTTTATAAAATAATCTGTTAACACTTCTATTTTCAAAGGCATTTTTATAAAGCCCTGGGTGGATGTCATCAAACTTCAGACAGTCTTTTTTTTAGTAGTTGCAGGGTTATTGAGTCTATGGATACCATGGAAATATTATGTAGAATGCTCCGCCTACTGCAAGGGTAGATGGGTGATGCTATCTGTCCTTGGACTGGGTACTGTGCAAATACTTTTCCTTTACCTAAGTAGAGGTTTTTTTGGTCTCTTTAGCCCCCCTATATTAAGCCTAACATGGGTCTCTCCACATACTGGCTTGCGACTATGTAGAATGCTGTCATTTTGGAGACTAGGGATGAACGTGCGTGAGCTGCAAAGTTTGGGCTCATTCCAGACTTTGCGAGCTCGGGTCCCTGTACCTCAGCAGCCAATCAACTGACTTATTTCAAATAGAAACCACATATTATGACATGACTGGGATTGGCCAGACTGGATATGTAGTCCCGCTTTATCAAAGGAAGCCATGCGCCCTACAGCACTCGGGTAGTTAAGGAGAAGTTTCTGCTGCTCCTGAAGGTTGCTCCTGAGGGATGAGGAAGGGAGTGAGGAAGTGACAAAACTGTCCTTTTGAGGACAGCTAGTTAGGGAGGTGGTGATTGTTGGAGGAACATCTAGGGAGGAACATAAAAGCACATCTGCCTGTTGTCCTCATTGTACTCCGAGGACGGGCAGCTGCTGGGGCACATTTAAAAGATTTGGGCATTTAATACAACTCATCTGTGCCCACCTGCATAGCATATGATACAAATCAACTCTTCCCAGTTGTATGGCATTTGCTGGATATATAATACAAGTCATCTGTGCCCACCATCATAGCAGATATCTGGTATACAATACAAGTTATCTGTGCCAATCTACATTGCATATACTGAGTATATAAGTCAAGTCATCTCTGCCCAGCTGTATTGCATTAACTGGGTATGTAATACAAGTCATTTCTACCCAGCTATATTACATATCCTGGATATATAATGCCACTCATCTGTGCCACCTGCGTTGCATTTACTGTGTATATAATACCACTCATCTGTGGATATATAATACCTTGAGCACATTCCTTGCCTAGGGCATGTGCTCACTTTGGTGCAGAGCTTCCTGGCCTATTATCCAGACATGGGTGTGTCCATGCACTTTCGTTTCCACCCACTACCTCATATGTGACTTACCATATGCATATGCTGGGTATATAATACAAGTCATCTGTGCCAATCTGTATTGCACATACTGTGTACGTAATGCAAGTAATCTCTGCCCATCTGCATTGCATATACTGCGTATATAATGCAAGTCATCTCTGCCCACTTGCATTACATATACTAGCTATATAGTACAGCTCATCTCTGTTTACCTGCCTTGCATATAATGGATATATAATGCAATTAAAATGTAAAGTGGTTCAGTTTAGTCATTGCCTGAAACAAAAGCAGCCGTTTAGGAGGTTTAAAACTGTATGGGGAACAGCCAAACTCTACTACAAAGGATACTGCATTTCAAGATGTACTGAAAAAGCGCAAGAAGCAGAAGGAAACTACCAATGCTGAACATCATAGATGCAATATTTAGCAGGGGGCAAAGTGTGGTAACAGCAAGTAATTGTTGACTAATTTGGATTCTTTTTCTGTTCATTCACTTTGCATGTTAGAATTGATAAACTTAACACTTATATTTTTTAAGCAGTTGTCACACTTGCCTGAACGTTATGCACAGTTATGTATATACAGTTTATATTTTTACTACTGTGTGTTAAGCCCTTATAACATCATCACACTGCAGTCTTCATTTAGCAGTTGCTTTTGAGTTGCATTGGATACAATGGAACTAACACAGAGAACATACTACATACTTAAAACTACTTGCTCAAACCACTGGTGTGTCAGTGCTCTTTTATATCACTTGCTCAAACCATTTGGGTGTCAGTACTCTTTAATACCACTTGCTCAAACCACTGGATTGTCAGTAATCTTTAATACCCCTTGGCAAAGCCACTTGGGTGTCAATACTCTTTATTACCACTTGCTCAAATCACTGGTATGTCAGTACTCTTTAATACCACTTGCACAAACCACTGGTGTGTCAGTACTCCTTAATACTACTTGCTCAAACCACTGGTATGTCAGTACTCTTTTATATCACTTGCACAAACCACTGGTGTGTCAGTACTCTTTAATACTACTTGCTCAAACCACTGGTGTGTCAGTACTAATTAATACCATTTGCTAAAACCACTGGTGTGTCGGTACTCTTTAATATTACTTGCTCAAACCACTGGTCTGCCAGTAAACTTAGATATCACTTGCACAAACCACTGGTGTATTAGTACTATTTAATTTCACTTGCTCAAACCACTTAGGGGTCACTGCTCTTTAATACCACTTGCTCAAGCCATTTGAGTGTCACAACTCTTTAATACCAATTGTTCAGGCCACTTGGGGTTCATTACTCTTTAATACCAATTGGTAGGGGATTATCCACTGGTTCAGGGCAATTAAGGCCCTCCTAAAAATGTGTAGTGTCTACTGGTTCAGGGCACTTGTGTGTCACTACAGTTTAATACCAATAGTACAGGGCATGTGGGGGTCACTACAGTTCAATACCAATTGTTCAGGGCACTTGTGTGTCACTACTCGTTCATACCACATGCTGAAACCACTTGGGTGTCAGTACTTTTTAATACCACTTGCTAAAAACCATTTCTGTGTCACTATTCCTTAATACCACTTGCTCAAACCACTTGGGTGTCAGTACTCCTTTACACCACTTGCTCAAAATACTTGGGTGTCACTACTCTTTAATACAATTGTTCTGGCCACTGCTCTTTAATACCAATTGTTCAAACCACTTGGGGATCACTGCTCTTTAATACCAATTGTTAGTGGAGTATGCGCTGGCTCAAGCTCGTGAGTCAGTACTGTTTAATTTTTATTTAATTCAATTTAAACGATTTCATTGTGAGCACACCTGACATTATATTTTTTTGAACGTTGATAAACTATTACATTGTGGCACTTCTGGCATTATACTCCTTTTAACTTTTATAAACCAGTTATTTGTGGGCACACCTTGCATTATACTCTCTTGAGCTTTGATAAACCAGTTACTTGGCACACCTGACATTAAATCTCTCCTCGTTTTCTCTTTTCTCCATTAAATGCAAGAGTTCGCAGGAATACAGGATTATAATTTTAATGTTGGATTTTCTATAAATATTACATTTGGTAGCCCCACAACCTTGGGAAAGTTCAAGAACATCACTTCACCAAATCGTAGACATAAATATGGGAATCATTGAACTTGATTGAATTACACTGAAGTTTTGGATTCCACTTGTTAAATTACCATGCCAGTCATTTTTAAGGCATCTTCTTGAGGCTCTCATTCCGCTGGAGCAACTTTATTGTCATCTAAAAGCTGATACATGTATAGAAAAGGGTCTTTTTCATGTTATGTAAAACTATGTGTTCATGATTGGTACTCTGTAAAAACCATCCCTTGTCAGTTATATTAGGAACTGTCTTCCTTTTCAACCATATGTTCCACAGGTTTACCAATCATTGTGTCAGGCAAATGAGGAAAGAGCTAACTGTCTGACTTGACAGATCCACCATGCGAGTCTGCCTCCTAGTTCTATGTGACATACCCAAAGTGGTGGATGTGGCGGAGAATTGAACGTGTCCCACATTGTGCCTATGCTTACCCTCCTTTCTGAAGTGGTGCTGGTGCCCCTGCTGCATTGGTGACTTCCCTCTCCTCCTCCTGGACCTCAGGCCACCACTGAGGCAACAGTGTCAGAAGGGACCTCCACCAGTAGTGCTTTTCAGATTGTGTCATGGCCTGAAGTGTTTTTTTCTTGCAGGTGAAGGATGGCGATGATAGCACTGGCAATAGCATCATTCATCAGTGCTCTCCATATTGGTGGCATATTGGAAGAACAGCAGCTGTGGATAGGTGACACCCTCTGCGGTGCTGATAGTACACTTGATGCAGGGCAGGCCAGCAACTTCATAAAGGGCAAGCACTTGCCACATGTCCAATTTACCAACCAAGAAAATCAATGGTGGAGGACCCTTCACTCTGAGGAGATGCGTCAACAGATACTCAGCCACCATGCACATCTAAGTCTGCTTCCTGGTACTACGTGACATACCCAAAGTGGTGTATGTGACGGAGAATTGAACAACGTGTCCCACATTGTGCCCATGCTTACCCTCCCTTCTGAAGTAGTGCTGGTGCCCCTGCTTCATTTCTGATTTCCCTATCCTCCTGGGCCTCATGCCACCACAGAGGCAACAGTGTCAGATGGGACTTTCACCAATAGTGCCTTTCAAGTTGTGTCATGGCCTGAAGTGTTTTTTTCTTGCAGGCGAAGGATGGCAATGTTAGCGCTGGTGATGGCATAATTAATCAGAGCTAACAATATTGGAAGCACAACAGCACGGCACAAAATTCCATCATGGAGGCCCACTCATTGGTGGTGCAGGGCTGTTGGCCTGCACTTTGACTCACCTGGGCATTTTGGAGCTGGAACTCCACTATTGCCTTCTGCTGCTGCTCACACACCCTTTCCAACATACAGCAGGTAAATTGGAATTCAACCTGATTGACAGGTGTTGGGTGGGAAGGCCAAAGTTCCTCTGCAGTGTAGATAGGCGAGCAGCAGCAGGGTGTGAATGTGCGCACACATGGCATGCACTTTAAGCAGCAGCTCTGCAATGTCTGGATAATGGGCGAAGAAGCTTTGCACCACCAAGTTGAGCACATGCATCAGCCAATGGATGTGCCTCAACCCAGCTCGGCCCAAGGCTGCTACTAGGATCTGCACGTTTTCACACACCACCTTGATGGTCTTTGGGTTCAGTGGTAGCAACCTCTCATCTGTCTGCTCCTGGATGCCAGTCCACAGCTCCTGGACAGTTTGTGGTCTTTCACCCAGACTGAGAATTTTCAGCACAGCCTGCTGCTGTTTACCTATAGCTGTGCTCAAACGAGTGCTGCAGGTGATATCCGGCAATTCTGGGTGGCCACTATATTAACCCAGTGGGCAGTTAAGGAGATGCAACATCCCTGCCCATGCTTAGATGTCCACGTGTCAGTTGTGATGTGGACCTTACAACATATAGCATTGCGCAGTGCACACCTTATTTTCTCCACAACCAGCTCGTGCAGGGCAGCTGGGAATAGTCAATTGTGGGGCAGCCACAGCCATAAGATTTTTATTAGTACCATTCTCTAATGAACTGAGATAACCAGCCACCTCGCCTTAAGATTTTTAAAAACTCTCAGTCCCCAAAAGGTATTATTTTTTCAGCTTGCTGTAAAAGCCCCTTCTGAGGAAACAAGTGGACATCTTTAGAACTGATGCTCAGCTATTGATGAGACTTCTAGCCAAGGAATGGGAATGGCTACAAATCCAGAATGGACATGTCTACAGAAGAGCTCCAGGAGTGGCTGACAATGAGAAATGGCAACTGTTGTTCTCCCAAAAGTACAAAGATATCATACTTTCACTGCACGATGAACATGATCATTTGGTATATGACTGAATTTTATGCTTAGTAAGAGACAGATTCTACTGGTTTTGCATGAAACAGGACATCGAGGATTACAGCCATTCGTGTCTTCATTGCATCCAGAGAAAGACTCTGCCTGGTAGAGCAGCACCCTTGGGCCAAATAGAGAGTCAGGGACCCATGGACCTAGTCTGCATAGATTTTTGTGTATTGAACCAGATAAAGGGGGAAACAGCAACATACTGTTGGTGACAGATCATTATAAGAAGTATGCCCAAGATTTCCCTACACATGACCAGAAGACACAGTGGTGAAGATATTGGTGGAAAAATTATTTGTACACTACTACTGTAGGAATACACTCAAATCAAGGGCGTGACTTCGAGGGGAAGTTAAACCATGAGCTGCTTGCATTGCTAGGGGTACAGAAGAGCTGTAACACCCCTTATCATTCACAGGGGGACCCACAACCAGAATGTTTTAACCGGACCCTGCTGAACATGTTGGGGAACTTCTCAGCTAAAAAGAAGCTGACAGGGAGTCGGGATGTACCCATGCATGCCTACAACAGTACCAATAATGGTGCTACAGGGTTTTTACCTTATTTCCTCCTGTTTGGAAGAAAAGTCCACCTTCCTGTGAATATGGCTTTTGGTGTTACGTCAGATGACAATCCTGTTCAGTCTCATGCAAGTTACACGGAGAGGTTAAAAAAGGCTTATGGACAAGCCGAAGATGCTACTGGTCAGAGACACCAGCAGAATAAGGTCAGATACGACAAGAAGGTGAAGATCCATGACTTGCAACCAGGAGAAAGAATCTTGTTGAGAATCCTGGGCCTTCATGGAAAGAACAAGTTGGTCGACTGATGGAGCTCGCAGATTTATATTGTCTGTTCACAACTACCCAACATTCCTGTTTACCAAAAACAGACAATTTGGTGCCTTTATCACAATAACAGTGACTCTTAAATTTCAGGAAAATGAATTACATGTTTAGGATATTAAGGAGGCCCTCCAACATATGACTTTGTGTTGCTTTTTGTTGTTTTTTTTTCCTCTTTGTGCTATGCAGTACTCATGGACGGGGGCTTGGTTTTACATGTTTTTCAAGGTGATTTGCATAACTTCAGAGTATCATAATTTTAATATTCTTTATTTTGCATTTTTTTTTAAATACAATATGACAAGTACATACAGAAAACAAACAAACAACAAAAGGGGAGGTAGAAGGGCCAGGCTACCAGTTTACAGCATACACTTAATTTGCCATCTTAGGCGTCCATCTGCAATATATCCATCTGTTACTCCATAGTCCCCGAAGCGGGTGCTGGATATCTCTTGGATATAGACGTTATAGATATCCTAGTGCTATGAAGGACAAGATGACACTTCCCATTCTCCTTTCTGGAGCGCTCGGAAACCCGCTCTTCCTGCATATACACAACACGGAAGGGTAAATAGGGGAGACACAAGGGGGGCTAACGGGGGGGGGGTGAATGGAGGGGGGGGTGAATGGAGGGGGGGGCGGGGGGGAGAGTGGCAGGCAATCGGCAATACCGATATTATGGATGTGATCCTTTCTCAGGAGTATCGCTACCTCCCTACACGCTTCGGGCCCGCCAGCGTGGACGCACCCCGGGGTCCTAATGACCAAACAGGGCTCTAAACTCCTCAAACTCCCGGAACATCAGCCAAGGCAGCCATGTCGATCTGAACTGTTCGTCTCTGTCATGGAGCAACAGCGTCAGGTCCTCCATCTCACAGATAGTTAACACCTCCCCCACCCAGTCCCTCACGGATGGGGCACTGCTCTGCTTCCAATACCTGGGAATCACCTGCTTAGCTGCATTCAATAAATGGACTTGCAGAGTTTTCTTATATTTCCCAACCGGATGTTTTACTAAGTGCAGAAGGACACAGGCTGGATCCTCTTGAGCTTGAGCTCCAGTGACCTGTGTGATGATGGGTAAGACCTCTCCCCAATACTCCTTAATCTTGGGGCAGGTCCAAAATATGTGGAACATCGTGCCCCGCTCGGTACCACACCTCCAACATTGTGGGCTTGCGGAGGTGAACATCCTGCTAAGTCTGTCCGGGGTGTAGTACCAGCGTGTCAGGATTTTATAATTTGTCTCCTGTACCCTTGTCACCACAGAGGATTTATGCACCAGTGTGGCTATTTTTTCTCTCTCTTTCTCTCTGAGGGGTCTGCCCAGGTCCCTCTCCCACTCATTCCAAAAGGCCAGGGGGGGTCGTTTGTACGTTTATCAACAGAGAGTATAATTTGGAGATCAAGTTTGGGTACGGTTGGCCCCCCAGGCAAATCCTCTCAAATTCCGTGGGACCCCTACAAACCTCCTTTCTGAAACCCATTTGAGACAAAAATGATTGAAGGGGCAGGAGGGTCCATGGGTCTAAGTTAACATTCTCCCATCTACCTCTCAGTTCCGTCAACGAAGCCCAACCTCTCCCACTTATCAGGTCCCCACTTCTCAACTGGTGTAAGCTACCCCAATCTCGCAGATCTGTCCTGAAGGGGCCAGCATGCAATAGTGGATTACTAATAAATGGCACCACCGAGGAGGGCCAAGGGTTGTTCCCTGCTCTCTCTGAACACCACCAGGGTCGCCCCAATAGTTGGATGTGCTTTAATTTCTGGTGTGATGGGTGCCCTGTTCCAGACAGATGCTTCCAGCAGAGTTGGGGTAGCGGCTAGTTCCAGCTGGACCCACCTTTTCGTCTCCCGACAGTTCTGCCACTCACACACCCTTTGCATGTGAGTAGCTGTCCAATACAGCTTCACATCCGGTGATGCCATGCCGCCTGATTGTTTGGGGCTACACAATAGTTGCGTCCTCAGCCTTGCTCGTTTCTTTTTCCAGATAAATCTCATAAAGGCGCTACTGATATCTCGAAAGAATTGCATCAGGATCCAAATTGGGAGAGCCTGGAACAAGAACAACAGCTTGGGGAGTATAGACATTTTAATAACGTTAGCCCTGCCCATCCATGAAAATGAAATGGATGAAGCGCACATCTCTTGGTAGGCTGGCTTTGAAATGTTTAAAGTGGACCTAAACCTAGGATCTTGACCATCCCCAATTTTAGTCCACTTTCCTGGTGCATCCCAATTTGAAATCCAATGATAATGAACATTTGGCCAAAATATAGATTGCACATGTTTATTGTTTGGGGTTATTTAATATTACTGATTATGAATATTATCATTTTCAAGACGTAACAGATATATCGAAGAGATTCCATGCCGCCGATTCCCTTACACCTTCCCAAGTTTATAGAGCCAAGAATTGTGCTTCCAGGTTCTGGCTGTCTCGTGTGTGTAGCTGGCTACCATTGGAAATTATGGGTTCCGCCGTACACTGGGAACTTTCTTTTTCAGTATAATGTTAAGTGATCTTTCCACACTATTATTGATACTGAAAATTGTTTGCAGGTTCTTCCGACCTGTTGCAGATGAGGGTTACGAATCTGCGCCCACTGCTCTGTCACCCCCGGCCGGGTCTGTTGCTTGCGGTGTACGCAGGCCACTCTCAAGGGTATGATGTGCCCTACGTTATGGCTGGGGGGGGGGGGAGTTGGAAATGTTGACATCCTCCTGTTTGGCAGGACATCCTCACTGGTTTGGTTTTAAACCTGAGGAGGCGATGGATGTCCATCATCTGAGGTCTGACTTACTACTTACTTGCATTTTGTCTTTTGTTTATTTCTCATTGCTTTAGTGGCATGTTCATTGCTATAGTGACATGTTCATTGCTATTGTGATGTCTTCAAGAGGTCAGGCAGGAATCTAGAGCTCTACTGTGATTGGTGCATGCATATGTTCACGATGGTATGTTGCCTTTTGCCTTGAGGAAAGGTTCACAGCAAGACCTATGCTATAGTAGAGTTTTTAACGATCATGGATTCAAACACAAATAAAATCATGATTTAAGAGGCTCTATTGTTAAGTTGTCTAATATGTTAGATGTCAGGAGGTGGGGTAATGTACCATTACACTTTTAAGAGAAGAAATGTTCAAAACCATGGAAACTGGAATTTAATGTCTTTAAATGTATCTTGCAATTGGGTAGAACGAACCCTGGGTTCGGCTGATCCCTGGCTGGTGGCTGGGGTCAATTCTTACCCCATCTGCAGTACCGTTAGCCACCGGCAGATGTCAGCAGAGCTCTGGCTGCTCTCTCTCCCCATTATGTGCTGCACCTGGTGTGAGGGATATGTAAAGAGCTCAGCCCTCCACTTGGTGCAGCAGGATTTTGTTTGCTTTGCTGTATCTGTATAGGAACCTGAGTCTGTATCTGAATCTGTACCTAAACCAGAGTTTGTTTCGCAACCTGAGGCTGTATCTGAACCTAAACCGGAACTTGAGTCTGTACCCCCGTGGAGTCTTGTGGCAAGAGGGCCTCTCCCTGGCTTCCCTGAGGCTGCTTGCTGTTGGCACCTGTCCTGAGCCTTCGGGTGAGTGCGCCAGCATCTTAGGGCTTCAGTTATTCCCTTTATTAGTTATTCCTCTAGTTAGCCTTGTTTTTGTCCTTTTGGTTGTATATCTGAATTGAAGATCTTTTTATTTGCTTCCTTTGACTTATTAATAACCCCCCCCCCCCCCCCCCCCCTGTTTAAAGCATTTCCTTTGTCTGTGTCTTTGCTCTGGTCGAACTCTCCGCTCCCCTGGCGGAGAGTTTATGTTGGAGAACTCTCTGGCCTGACAGAATGGAATATTGTATGGGCAGTAATGTGTCAGTTTTGGACTTTTTAGGAGAGATATTCAGGGGTACTGATTTCTAAAAGCTGCAAGATCAGTGGAGAATGTAACCAGGTAGCATGGAAAGGCAAGCAGGATGCTTGGCTGCATAGCTCGAGGCATCGCCCATAGAAAGAGGGAGGTTGTGATGCTTCTGTAAAAAGCACTGGTGAGGCCACAGCTAGAAAACTGTGTGCAGTTATGGATACCTACAAAAGACATTATTCAAATAAAACACGCTCAAAAGCGGACAACAAAAATGAAACCTGAAACTTATCAGAACCTTACTTAAAGAACCTAATTTGTACAATCTGGGGGAAATAGGGAGAACAAACTTCAGCAGGGGTATTTGAATGTAAGTAAATTTAAGCATGTCTGGAATAAGCAAACATCTATCCTAAAGAGAAAATACTCATGTAAGTGCAGACTAAATGGATAAGAACTGCTCTCATCTAACTGCTTATTTCCCAATAAAAAATCCCACCATAAGCAGGGTTAGAAGAAATGTAGTTGGGGTTGCCCCTCCCCCCATGTAAACACAGAATGGTATTTTCACAAACCTGTCACCCCCAATTCCTCTTCCTTCCAGTAGAAAAAACAAACAAGCTTGGGAGTTTTATATGCATGAAATATAAGTAACCCTTCTCTTGCCATCTAGCATATTTATGAGCACTTGTATTATATCAGACCTGCCTTAACAGTTGTGATAACAAAAGCAATGAAAAATATATTTGTATTCTGTTCATTTTAGAATTGTGCAATTCCTCAGTCCATTTTCAGTCCATCTTGTTGTTGTTTATGCTGTTGGGAAGGAGATGTTATGTTTTGAGTTAATCATGGTGCCTCTGTCACTTTAGTTTCTAATTTCATAAATCTCCTTGAAGAGGCGAAATTCCTTTGTGCTCATTATTTATGTCTTCTGGCAATTAAATGTTTGAAAGACGTAGCCAAGACAAATATTAATTTGGACATTGCTATTTTTATTCAAAAACTTTAGTTTTATGTATTTCCAAATACCAGTCCCTGAGGAAAGACGCTCACTTCAGAACCTTGAAAAACTATAAAGAGCAAATACAAAGTAATAGTGTTTCTTTAACATTGTGAGATTAGACGGGTTATCCAAATTATTTTGGATTTTTCTGGAGAGGCTGAATTTGAAGAGGCAGCACACAATAAAGTAAAAAAATTGTTTGAATTTTGGATGTTGGAAAATAATAGCAACCAATGGGGAATTCAAACACATTAAAAATAAGCCACTACAAAGGTGTTTAAATTCACCATAGGCTTCTCTTTGGCCGATAACATTCGAGATGGCTTTTTGCATGGCTGCCCGAGGAGGAGGCTCCTGTTAGTTAACCTTTTTTCAGTTTTTAATCTTCTCAAGAACTTCAATCTGGACTGCAGTATAACACCCTGGTATTATAAGTATAGAGCTGTACATGAGAGTATGCTGAATCTTTAAAGTGTTACTGCAGGCAAAGGTAATTTTTACACCATTACACCAGGCTACATTTGGCCTAAACTGTTTTCCATTTTTAAATTGAAGAAGAAATGGCCGAGATATCAAGGTTTACAGGTTTAGCTTATGATTTTTTTTCCTGAAAAAAAGTGGGCATGGCTCTTGGATCTGTGATGCGACATATGCGAATAATCAGCTCTCTGCGCTGACAGCAATGTGATGAATCCGGAAGAGGAGGTGAAGGAGGAGGCAGAGGGGTGGAAGGAGGTGGAAGCGACCAGCAATCCTGTCCCACTCTGCTGAGCTGATTGGGGGATGGGATGAAAAAGAGAATCTAATTGGCTGAACCTGTAAACCCCAATATCTCTGCCATTTTTGCTTAAATTTAAAAAGAAACCAGTTTAGGACCATGCCACATGTAGCCCTATGCAATGGTGTAGCAATTGCCTTCGCCTGCAGTATCACTTTAAGACTTTCCAGGTGAAAATTATGTGGCATTTTGTATTTTCCCCCAGCAGTGTTACCAGAAAAGGCTTCTGAGACAGCCAAATGGTGAAGGATTCCTTCTGATTGCCTGGCACTGATAGATGATAATGTGCCCCACACAAAAGGCCTATGAGACAGCTGGGTGGGAGAGGATTCCTATGGATTGTCTAACAGGTAGGTGCACCTTTGGGTTTTCCCAAGCACCTTCCTCAGAAGTGACTGTTGAGACAGATTTGGCAGTAGGGTTCCTGTGGATTACCATGCAGTGAGGGATGACAATGTAGGTTACACATTCTCTTTTGGATTTTCACCCAGCATTTTCCCTGAAAAGGCTTGGGAGGTAGCTGAATGGTGGAGGCTTCCTGCAGGTTGCCCCATGGGTGACAATGCCCCCTTTTGGATTTTCCTCCAGCAGTGGTGGTGGATTCCTGTAGATTCATTTATATAGCCTGGCATTTATGTGCAAATTTCCACCAACACCTCCCTTTAGATGTGACCAGTGAGCCGCAAAGTGGCAGGGGTATTTCTGCAGATTAGGCTTGATTCAGAGACACATTCGTCTGGACTTCCGTAGCTGTCTGTGAAAGTTTTTGTGGGTGTTTGTCATATTTTTGTTTTTTTTCGGTCATTTGTAATTCGTACGAACATTAGGGGTTTTTTTTGTTCCCAATCTGTTAGTGCAAACTTTAAGTCATCTTTATTCACCAAAAACCTAAAGGCATAAACTTAGTCAACAACAGGTTAAGTAAAAATTTATGGTGTTTATTTGAAAAGCAAACATTGGAGTTGATGGTCACTCCCATAGTTCATGAAAATACATGGTCAAACCACAAATGTAATTTTTGGCAAATCATGCCACATAGAAATTGGCCACAGGCAGGAGTTTCAAAGTAAGGCACTCCTGTCAAAAGTTTAATACAAATTTCAAAAACAAAAACATGTGACAAGCATTGCCATGTCCAGATTTTTATGAAAACTAATAGGCCCAAAGACACACCCTCTCCTGCTTGGCCACATTTGCCACAGGCACAGGTGTAAAGCAGCCAAACCTATGCCACATCTACACCTATTAGTCAGTGGGCCACCCAAACAAGAACCCCCAGTCCCAATCCAAGTCCAGTTCAACCTCAGCCAGGGGTCAAGGTAGTAGTTTGCCATGCCAGAATGTCCCCCAATCATGTCTACAAACATCAGCACTCTAATGAGCTATATGGGCACAAATCCAAAGTATACAAGCAAAGCCATACCAAAAGGGTATATTGGTAGGGCTCACCAGACAGGTCAATACAGTGGGGATGTAGAGCAAAGATGTGGAGCAGATACAGGCCAAATAGGCCTTAAAATGGGGGATGCCCATAAAACCCAGGTTGGGGCCCTTGGAGGTGGGCCCTCACCTGGGCCTGTGTGGCATTCAGAATCTGCAACTGTTCCAACATGTTTCTATTGGAAGTTCGAAATTCAGCCAGCATGGCACTGAGATTGTTAGTTAAGGTGGCCATGTGGCTGTTGCTATTTCGAACGTCCTCAAGCATGGCACTGTAATAATTGGATAAGGTGGCCATGTGGCTGTTGTTGGACCTAAATTCAGTCAGCATGGAGTTTAAGGTGTTGTTTAATGTCTCTAAATGAAGATGCTTGTGGTTTAGTTGATTTTGGAGACGAAATAGCTGACTCTCATGGTGCCATGCCGACTCCATCATCGGCGCGCCCCTCTCCTGGGAAACTGGGCGACATAGTCGACTATGCCTCCCAATTCCCCGGGTTGTGGGGCGTGCAGATGATGTGCCTCTAGGTCCACCAACAGCCACAGGTCTGCTTGGCAAATCCTCAGCAGCAGAGCTAACACTGGGGACTGTCGGCTCAGTCTCTGCATGCTGCCCACGATGGGCAGCATGCAGCCAGCTTCACTCTGCTGCTGAGGATTTGGTGTAGAAACATGTTGGGACAGTTGCAGATTCTGTCCCAGGGGGAGCTGTTCAGAAGGTCCAATGAAGGGTCCATCCTCCTCCAGCTCCTTGATTTCCTCCATCAGTGTGTGGGTCTGTTGGGGCATGTAATTAAAAAAGGTTCAGTTTGGGGAATACATATGTAATTCAGCAAAAAGAAACATGGCAAGGCACATGCATAAGCAACATCAGAAAAAGACACTTACCGTATATATCGGGTCCGAGGCAGCACGGAAGTAGACGGCATGGTAAAACTGGCCGAGGATTCCCCACTAGCTGAGGGATGATGCTGGGCTGCATTGTGGAAAAGAAGGCATGTTAACACACAACTAGGCATTGCTGATGTGTAATAACACATATGGTTCACTAAAACACAGGGCCACGCATGAATGGCAACTCCCCCAATGGACCAAGTTTAACTTGACTATGAATGCTATTATGTGTTAGATGTATTAGTTAACAAGTACATACACATTGGTCTCCTTAACCAAAATAAACATGCATGTACTGGCTGTTCTGAGGCTTCACACATCCCAAAAAGCCCATTATGGGACCACACTCAGCTTGCAAATAGCATTTGCCATCAGATTATGCTGATTGCCATTCTTTCTAGGTCAAACTTTAAAGCACCCCATATCAAGTCTTTCTGAGCAAAGCACAGCTCAAACCCAAATGGCCTACAGATAAAGATGGAAGTGTTGTATGTAATTGACTCTAAATACATAACAGGCAGTCCTTTGCTAATCTCAATAGTGTTCCTCAAGACTCTCCAAACTCATGTATGGCCAAGGAAATTAGCAAATGATGAGTCCACACACATAACACACCCTGTTTAAATTGTTACCTCCACTACAAGGCACACCCTAGGGGCATGTGTTAATATATGGCTTTGTGCCTCATTTTACACGTAGCTCACATTTCACATACACACTAACATTACTAACTGGCAGAAATAGTCGGAATATCCGTGTCCTGTCGTGCCGAGTGTCCCTCTAAGGCCACAGGATGTAGCAGGCCCAGCACCATCTCCTCAGCTCAGGTAAATTGCAGTTTAGTGGGGAATCCTCCGCCAGTTTGTAAGCTGAAAAAGATAGTTGGACACATTTAGCTAAATGGTGCCAATACAAAATGAAGACAAATCCACAAAGTATATATGTACCTGTAATGACGCCATTTATTTTCTTTCTTCCGTGCTGCATACTTGAGGTCCGATATTTTCCTTTGAATCTGCTCCACATCTTTGAGCTCTTCCCCCTCTGCATTGACCTGTCTGGTGAGCTCCTCCAAAATTTCGGCTTTGCGCTGCTTGCTTGTAGCTTTGGATCTGCGCCCATATAGCTCATCATAATACAAGGTGCCAGAGTTTGGGCCTCACCAAACCTGCCACTTAACTGGCCTCTGCGCAATGTGCGCCCTGTTGGTTGTGGTTCTGGCTCCTTAGTGTTTGGCGGAAAATCAGGGGACATTCTGGCCTGGCTGTGTGGGTGTGAAATTACGGACTGCTGGCTGGCTGCAGATTGAACCGGACTTGGAAAGGGACTGGATGAGCATGGATGGGTGGCCACTGAAGTCACAGGTGTAGATGTGGCATATTCAGAGTGCCTTGACACCAGTGCCGGTGGAGAATGTGGCCGAGGAGGAGAGGGTGTTGTGGAGGAGGTCATGCTTGGGGCCCTGTGCCTCTGTGGGCCCTTAAAAGACCCATGCCCCTTGGAGGTAGATGGCCGGTTCAGGGGTGACCCAGATCTTGGGCTTCTGGGTCGGTGCCTTGCCCTCTTGGCCGAGGATTTGGACACCCATGCGGGTGGGGATGACGACCTAGGACTTCTTGGGCTGTGCCTTGCCCTCTTGCCATGAGCCTTGTGGCCACGTGCGGGTGGTGGGGATGCCGAGCTCGGGCTGCTTGGGCTTCTGGGCCTTGTTTGTCTTTGGCTCTTTTTTCACCATGTGTGGGTGGTGGTGATGGCGAGGTAGAGCTGCTGGGGCTTCTTTCCCGGTGTCTCCTCTTTGTAGCCTTGCCATGGTAGCCACGTGGGTGGGGTGATGGTGACCTGGGGGGGCTGGGGCTTCGCACCCTCTTGGTCCCTTTTTTCCACTCCGTTGGGGTTTGCTTTCTGGCCTGTGGCTTCCTTTTTCCCGCTGGCTCCTTTTTTTTGGTGGTTGTGGTGGGTGCCTTTGGCTGAGCAATGTGGGTTGGCCGCAGCTTTGTTTTTGGCATCTGTGACCGAGTAGTTGAGCCTGCAGCAGGCTCCTGCCGCTTGGATGCCTGTTTGCTGCTGACCTTCTTTGCCGCTTTAGTTTTGGATTTTTTGGGTGCCATTACTCATGGACTCTGAAAGAGAATGAGCTGTGTGTCCAGGACCCTTTAAATAAGATTGGCGGGGTCTGGCGCTTACGCGTACGCGTGCGGAACCCGGAAACCGCAGGGGCATTACTTATCTGCTGCAGACAAGAGGCAAGATGGCGCCCACAATCTTCACCCGTCAAGAAGAGATCATCATGCTTGTGAGTGTCTTTTAATGCCTTTGATTTGCCATCTAAATCCATGCCTAGCCCTTAAGGAAGCGGAGGAAAAAACAGTTTGTTTTCAAAGTGTTTAAAACTCCGTGCCAAACCGAAGTGAGGGCCCACACGTGCGAAACAACACTGAGGCCAGCTTCAAGGATTGGATTAGGCTAGAATTGTGTCTGTTAATGTCATTTAGTCCAAAGATCAATTGGTGACAGATATTTGTATGCAGTTTTAACTATGTTTCTGTGGTGTTTTGTAGACCATGCTGGAGCGCAGGTATGACTACCTGCCCAACTCTTTTGAGAAGCGCACCGTCGCCCTGGGGATCATTGGGAAAATCCAACAGCAGACGGACACCACCTTCACCCACACTCAGATCATGCAGAATTGGTCGGACCTGAAACGGCTGCACAAGCCCCGGGTGTGGCAGTTTTTCGGCCTCCATTTCCCTAGTAAGTACATAGCGATTGCATGGCAGATGTAACTCATGCAGAAGGTAGGCATTTATTTATAATTGTTTATCTTTTCTAGTGTTAGAAATGGATTACCGAATACGCCGCACCCGGAGGCGCACAGGCCGACCAGTGCTGCATGAATCTGCATCTGGAAGTAAAGGTGGTGGATCTCCAGGGCGATGGTCCTACCTCTCCTCTGTTGGGTCCTCCGACCAGCCCCTGGACCTTTCCACAGAGGAGGGGCAGCACGGCATGGGCAGGGAATCGTACCCAGCGACGCAGGCGGGAGCCTCTGGTATGTGACTCTTCATGTAACCGCACACACATATACATGCTATTTCCACCAAAGCTGATTCCCTTCATCTGTTTTTCTAGATGCTTCTGGAGCGGGTGAAGATGTGGAGGATGCAGCAGATCTCGCCCAGGAGGCACAGGGAGAAGGTGAGTGATGTGACACACACATTGAAATTGACATTTGATTACTGTTGATTATAAGTGCTATTTGCCATGTCTCGACAGCCTCTACTTCACAACAGTAGCAGGGCCCAGGACGTAGGGTTGTTCGCAACAAGGCATCCGTCGGCTTTAAGGGTCCAAAAGGGAAGATGAAGGATAGTGCTAAGTGGTTTGGATGAGCTTTAAGGGTTCAAAAGGGAAGATGGAGGATAGTGCTAAGTGGTTGGGGTGAGCTTTAAGGGTCCAAAAGGGAAGATGGAGGATAGTGCTAAGTGGTTTAGCTAAACATTGTAGTAGAAGTGAGGGTGGCAAATATGTAGGCGAGCACTTTAATTAGTTACGTTTGTAGTGCGCAGGCGCAAGATCGTAAGGATTTATGTCCGGGCGATTTTATATTGAATAAGGAAATCCGAATCTAACGGGAAACGTAAAGGATTCGTGGGAGGAGACGATGGAAAAAGGGCATAGAATCGCTCGCACACTCATACGAGAGCGGGAAAATTTGAAAAAAATATGAAAACGGCACCAAACGAAAGTTTATTTTTGTCTCTCTGAATCGAGCCTATTGACCGTTGGTGAGGGGTGACACTTCACATGGTAGAAGATTTCTCTAGGATACCTAGTAGAAACATACCCCTTTAGATTTTCTTCCAGCACTTTCCGAGAGAACGTTTTTTGAGGCAGTTGAGTGCTGGAGGATTCCAGCGGATTGCCTGGGGTGACAATGCCCCCCTTTGGATTTTTCTCCAGCACCTTCCCAGAAAAACTTATGAGTGGTGGAAGGTTGTGGATTGCTTGGCACTTATGTGCACCTTTGGATTTCCCTTAGCACCTTCCTCAGAAGTGACCAGCAAGTGTGGAAGAGGATTCCTGTGTGTTTCCCCATGTGTGATGGGTGACAATGCGCCCATTTGAAATTCTGCCCAGAATCTCCTCCAGAAGTTACCAGTGAAGCAGCAGAGTGGCAGTTTTCCCTCAGAATATACCCCCTTTGGCTCCCCCATCACAACCACTGTGCCCTCCCCAGGTAGCAGAGAGGCAGAGGAGTTCCTGTGTATTTCCCAGTGGGTCATATGTGACAAGAAGGCCCTTTGGATCCCCCCCCCCCCTCAGCAGTAACTTCCCTAGAAGTCACCAGTGAGTCAGCCGAGGTGGAGCAGAATTCCTGGGATTTCCAGTGACAGGTGATTCTTTGGTTTTCCATCCAGTGCCTTTCATAGAAGTGATTAGTGATAAAGTGATAAAATAAAGAAAAAATAGGAGTATTCCTGAGGATTACCTGACAGTAACAGGTTGTAATACCTCCATTTTGGATTTCCAGCTCAGCGCCTTCCCCAGAAGTTAACAGTGAGGCAGCAAAATGGTGGACATTGTTTCTCTGGCTTTGCTCTTCAGCATCTTTCTCTGCAGGATAAGAATGAGGAGCAGCTCCTCCCCTATAATTTCATTCATATGGTAGTTTAACCCTTTAAGTGCCAGCCTACCTGCAGCATTTCCCACTCCCTGTTGCCAGAGCATTTTTCACTATTTTGCGCTCCCCATGTTCAACTGTAATTTTTGAAGGGATTTTCTGGGACTTCCCATAAAAATTACATATTGTTTTTTTCAGCAGAATCTGGGCTTTAACATCATATCTCTTGTTTATCAATTTTGTAGTTTTATCATAATTATTTTGGGCAAAATATGTGAAAGAAAATAAAAATTACACACGTTTTTACATTTTGCAGTGTTTTTTTTAAATCGAAAATAAAGGTTTTTCAATAAAAACATATTGAGAGTAAAAGCCCCATTTCTCCCGGTTACAACGGTACCACACATGTATTAGTAGACACCCTTTCCTGCCCAGGAGACCCCAGAAACTGCAAAGAGCGCTAGAGGAGATTTTCAGATAAAATACAAATACTTTGCGCTCCTCGCAGTTTTTCAAAAAATACAACCCTTTACATTTAAAATACCCCCCACAAACTATATATTTTTGGAAAGTGCACAATTCAAGGTTTCTAAGCATACTAGGCTTGTTGGCGTGGGTCCATTGGTTTGAACTCTATTGATTGGCAGAATCTCTGGTTCCAAAGGATTTCGCTAAAATAAAAAGCAAAAAGCAGATTCAAAACCATATTTTCCTATAAAAACAATAAGCAAGCAAGAAGTAACACAGTAAATCTGAAAGCACAACATCTGCTGAACAAAATAATACCCCACATGCATAGGTACGTTGAAGTGTAGAGTTGCCAAACACCCCAAAGTCAAGCATGCGTTTGAGGGTAATTTTACTTGAAAAAATCAGCGGCGCACACAAAGTGCGCACCTTGCAGTTTCTCCAAATTTACAACCCTTTACATTTGAAATACCCCCCACAAACTATATATTTTTGGAAAGTACATACCTCAAGGTTTCTAAGCCTACTGGGCTTGTTGACGTTGGTTACTTCGTTCCGCCTCTATTGATTGGCAGAATCTCTGGTTCCAAAGGATTTCGCTAAAAAAATAAGCAAAAAGCAGATTGAAAAACATTTTTTCCTATAAAAACAATAAGCAAGCAAGAAGTAACGCAGTAAATCTGAAAGCACAACGGCTGCTGAACAAAACAATACCCCACATGCATAGGTACTTTGAAGTGTAGAGTTGCCAAACACCCCAAAGTCAAGCATGCGTTTGAGGGTAATTTTACTTGAAAAAATCAACGGCGCACACAAAGTGCGCACCTTGCAGTTTCTCCAAATTTACAACCCTTTACATTTGAAATACCCCCCACAAACTATATATTTTTGGAAAGTACATACCTCAAGGTTTCTAAGCCTACTGGGCTTGTTGATGTCTGTGACTTCCTTCAGAATCTATTGATTGGCAGAATCTCTGGTTCCAAAGGATTTCGCTAAAAAAATAAGCAAAAAGCAGATTCAAAACCATATTTTCCTATAAAAACAATAAGCAAGCAAGAAGTAACGCAGTAAATCTGAAAGCACAACATCTGCTGAACAAAATAATACCCCACATGCATAGGTACGTTGAAGTGTAGAGTTGCCAAACACCCCAAAGTCAAGCATGTGTTTGAGGGTAATTTTACTTGAAAAAATCAGCGGCGCACACAAAGTGCGCACCTTGCAGTTTCTCCAAATTTACAACCCTTTACATTTGAAATACCCCCCACAAACTATATATTTTTGGAAAGTACATACCTCAAGGTTTCTAAGCCTACTGGGCTTGTTGACGTCGGTTACTTCGTTCCGCCTCTATTGATTGGCAGAATCTCTGGTTCCAAAGGATTTCGCTAAAAAAATAAGCAAAAAGCAGATTGAAAAACATTTTTTCCTATAAAAACAATAAGCAAGCAAGAAGTAACGCAGTAAATCTGAAAGCACAACGGCTGCTGAACAAAACAATACCCCACATGCATAGGTACTTTGAAGTGTAGAGTTGCCAAACACCCCAAAGTCAAGCATGCGTTTGAGGGTAATTTTACTTGAAAAAATCAGCGGCGCACACAAAGTGCGCACCTTGCAGTTTCTCAAAATTTACAACCCTTTACATTTGAAATACCCCCCACAAACTATATATTTTTGGAAAGTACATACCTCAAGGTTTCTAAGCCTACTGGGCTTGTTGACGTCTGTGACTTCCTTCAGAATCTATTGATTGGCAGAATCTCTGGTTCCAAAGGATTTCGCTAAAAAAATAAGCAAAAAGCAGATTCAAAACCATATTTTCCTATAAAAACAATAAGCAAGCAAGAAGTAACACAGTAAATCTGAAAGCACAATGGCTGCTGAACAAAACAATACCCCACATGCATAGGTACTTTGAAGGGTACAGTTACCAATCACCCAAAACTAACACATGCGCTATGGAAAAACAAAACAATTTCTTACCTGTTCTAAGAAGTGCAAGTAGGATACTGTAGCTGTGCCATCAGATTATAGGATACTGTAGCTGTGCCATCAGATTATAGGATACTGTAGCTGTGCCATCAGATTATAGGATACTGTAGCTGTGTCATCAGATTATAGGATACTGTAGCTGTGTCATCAGACTATAAGATCAGTGCAGTGATCAATGACCAATATTAGGAATCAAGAACCTGAAATTGGTCACATTTTATCATCACTTGCCACAAGTAACCAGCTGCTCCTGCTCCACCATTTCCCTTCGGATTAGCAACAGCGAAAAGAAACTAAAAGAAAATAAAATATAATGGCAACACAAAATACCTAAGAAACCTAATCCTAAAAGGGGCCTACCTACCAAAAAAAAAATGCATTGCTCAATAATTTAGTTGAGTATGGTATACCTCAAAACAATCTTCGAGGCATAACCCGGGTTGGCTGGGACAGGTCGGGCAATAATACCGCACATCTCTTCTAATGCCACGCTTCCTACAAACCCTACAAGCTCTCTGGGGATACCGCTTTTTACCAATTTCAGGAAACAACTTTATAAAGTGCTTCCCTACTAATCTGGCCTGGTTGTCATTGCTAGGCAGATCTGGTTCTTCCGCAGTATCCCCAAACAACAAAGCAGGGAGTAACTGCTGCTGGTATTTTATGTACGATAAATTGGAGCCTGGCACTGCTGCCTTGAAGGCAACAAAGCTGTTGTAGGTTGCCATTTGGACCAAATGGATAGCAACTTTAGTGTACCAGGCTCGAGTTTTTCGGGTGGCGTTGTAATAAGTTAATATTTGGTCCGTTTTATCAACGCCACCCATGAATTTATTATAATCGGTTATGCAACGTGGCTTTTGGGAAGGGGCTCGGGGACCACGTTGCCTTACATTCACAACTGACTCATCGTGGAGTGTTGTCAGAAGGAATACATTTTTTTTGCCCATGTATTTCATGGCCAGGACCTCATCGCTTCTTAGAGCATAAGACTCCCCCCTTTTTAATTTTTTTTCAAGTAGTGGCCTGGGCAATCCTTTGCGTTTAGGGTTGATGGTGCCGCAGGCCGGGGTATCCAACGAATAAAGGGCGCGAAATAAGGGGATGCTGGTATAGAAGTTGTCCACATATAAGTGGTAACCTCTACCCAACAATGGAGTCATAAGGTCCCAAACGATCTTTCCACTTATTGACAAATCAAGGGGACAACCAGGGGGGTCCAGATAGGTGTCCTTTCCTTCATAGATTCGAAAATATTTGATGTAGCCGGTCACACTATCGCATAATTGGTAAAATTTAATCCCGTAGCGGGCACGCTTGCTAGGGATATATTGCCGAAAAACAATGCGCCCTTTGAAAAGCAGTAGTGACTCGTCAATTGATAATTTTTGGCCGGGGGTGTACACTACTGCGAAGCGATCTGACAGGCTGTTGAGCAGGGGCCGTAATTTATGCAGCCTGTCGTGACCGGGCTCACCACGGGGAATAGCAGTGGAATTGTCGTTAAAATGCAGAAACCGCAGTAAAATTTGGTAGCGGTTTCTGGACATTACGGCCGGAAATAATGGAGTTGCCAATATGGTTTGGGTATCCCAGTAGGAGGAAATACTAAATTTTTTTAGGATACCCATTGCTAGAGTGAGCCCCCAAAATTTCTTTATCTCACTCAAATTTGTGGGATGTCATGCCTGACCTCGGGCGTGCCTCTGCTGGGGGTTTTGCGCTAAGACCTGCTCGGCATACAGATTGGTATAGAAGACCATATCCAGTAGGATGGCTTCTGTGAGGAACAATTTGAAAAAGTCAATGACACCAAAATTTGTGGTGTCTACATTGACCCCGGGGACCGAATCAAAAGGGGGAATTTCGGGGGAAATATTATTAGGAGGCCTCCACGCAGACGCTCCTTCACCAGCTGCAGCACTCGATGCCTCATCCTGCACTACACTCGCCTGAAGCGTGGCCTCACTTTGTGCGGTACTATCCCTTCTACGGTGGCTACTACTGGTAGCACTGCGCGGCTGTGTTTCCTCAGTAGAGTATACACTGTCTGACTCGCTATCTGATGGGAAGAACTCAGACCCTGACTCACTAAAATCTTCAGAGTCAGACGCCATCAGGTAAGCCGCAGCTTCCTGTGCAGTGTACCGCTTACCAGCCATACCCCAATGCAAAAAAAAATCTAAAAAAAAAGGCTAAAACTAAAGGCTAAAACTAAAGGCTAAAACTAAAGGCTAAAACTAAAGACAAATTACAAAAAAATACAATACAATAAAACAAAGCAAAAAAACAGACAAAAAATGAAACAAAAAAATACAATACAATAAAACAAAGCAAAAAAAACAGACAAAAATAGAAATAAAAGTGTATAGTTACAACCCGATGAGAAGTGGTGGAGTCAGGAGAAGCAGGTCACGGGATCCCAGCTAGGCTCCCAAAAGGAGGGGCGGGGGCTAGGCTCCCAAAAGGAGGGGCGGGGGCTAGGCTCCCAAAAGGAGGGGCGGGGGCTAGGCTCCCAAAAGGAGGGGCGGGGGCTAGGCTCCCAAAAGGAGGGGCGGGGGCTAGGCTCCCAAAAGGAGGGGCGGGGGCTAGGCTCCCAAAAGGAGGGGCGGGGGCTAGGCTCCCAAAAGGAGGGGCGGGGGCTAGGCTCCCAAAAGGAGGGGCGAGGGCTAGGCTCCCAAAAGGAGGGGCGGGGGCTAGGCTCCCAAAAGGAGGGGCGGGGGCTAGGGTCCTAAAAGGGCAAGCGAAAGGTCCAAACAACGAAACAAAGGCAGTAGCGATCTCAGCGAACAACCTAAGAGAAAAAGTTAAGATTAGGGAGTGTTTAGGACGCATGCATGGACAACAGCCGCACTATGCTATACCTAGAGCGGTGGTAAGGTAAGGTAAGTTTTACTGGCAATCGAGGGGATTCACTCTGACCGCCGGCACACGCACGCACCCACCCACCGGCAGATCTCTGACCGCCGGCACCCACCCACCGGCAGATCTCTGACCGCTGGCACCCACACACGCTCGCAGATCTGACCGCCGGCACCCACACACACACACACACGCGCGACCCCAGATCTGACCGCCGGCACGCACACACACGCGCGACCCCAGATCTGACCGCCGGCACGCACACACACGCGCGACCCCAGATCTGACCGCCGGCACACACAGATCCGACCCCAGATCTGACCGCCGGCACACACAGATCCGACCCCAGATCTGACCGCCGGCACACACAGATCCGACCCCAGATCTGACCGCCGGCACACACAGATCCGACCCCAGATCTGACCGCCGGCACACACAGATCCGACCCCAGATCTGACCGCCGGCACACACAGATCCGACCCCAGATCTGACCGCCGGCAAACACAGATCCGACCCCAGATCTGACCGCCGGCACACACAGATCCGACCCCAGATCTGACCGCCGGCACACACAGATCCGACCCCAGATCTGACCGCCGGCACACACAGATCCGACCCCAGATCTGACCGCCGGCACACACAGATCCGACCCCAGATCTGACCGCCGGCACACACAGATCCGACCCCAGATCTGACCGCCGGCACACACAGATCCGACCCCAGATCTGACCGCCGGCACACACAGATCCGACCCCAGATCTGACCGCCGGCACACACAGATCCGACCCGAGATCTGACCGCCGGCACACACAGATCTGACCCCAGATCTGACCGCCGGCACACACAGATCCGACCCCAGATCTGACCGCCGGCACACACAGATCTGACCCCAGATCTGACCGCCGGCACACACAGATCTGACCCCAGATCTGACCGCCGGCACACACAGATCTGACCCCAGATCTGACCGCCGGCACACACAGATCTGACCCCAGATCTGACCGCCGGCACACACAGATCTGACCCCAGATCTGACCGCCGGCACACACAGATCTGACCCCAGATCTGACCGCCGGCACACACAGATCTGACCCCCACACACACACAGATCACAACACCCCCCCCCAGATCACAACACCCCCCCCACACACACAGATCACAACACCCCCCCCACACACAGAGATCACAACACCCCCCCCACACACACACAGATCACAACACCCCCCCCCCCGGATGGCGGCGGCGCACTACAAGTGCTAGTATAACCCTACGGCCACCCACCACAACCACCCCCCCCCCCCCCGGATGGCGGCGGCGCACTACAAGTGCTAGTATAACCCTACGGCCACCCACCACAACCACCCCCCCCCCCCGGATGGCGGCGATGGCGGCGGCGGCGCACTACAAGATCAAGGATACCTACGGCCACCCACCCACTCACCACCCCCCAACAAGTCAGTCACCACCCCCCCACACACCCCACTTACCTCAGAATCGGCGATGAAAGAGAACAGCATGAGATCGCATGCTGCTATATAGGGGAGGCGCCGGCTGATGACAGCAGCCATGCGCCTCCCTTCCTATTGGTCCAGCGCCGATCTGCTGACTGGGGTGAGGTAAGGGTCACCTCCACATGACCCTCTGATGTCTTCTCTCCAATGCTGCGCTGGAATGGATGTCTTCTGCAGCCCCTGATGGCCACAAGGTAAGTAAGTGTCAAGCCCGTAACACCTACGTGCTTGGCACTTAACGCCCAGCCAAGCCAGCACGTAGGTATTACGGGCTTGGCAACAAAAGGGTTAAAGGCCATATCTGGACAATGCAGGTTTACTGGAGCATCCACATTGTGAAATGGTGGTGGTGCTGGGTGCAAGCTCTGCTTAGTTAGTAATATATTAAGCCTACTTAGCAACTAAAACACTTTGAGAGTTCAATTAGGTTTTTTTTGTTCTTTTTATAGATTTAACTAAAGTGTAAACATGAATAAAAATAAATGAAATGAAACAAGCAGTTTGTTATGAATGATATAAGCAATTAAAGAAAGGGCATTGCAGTTCAAACAAAATGCTTTAATTTTATTTTGAGGAACAAATTGCAATAACTATGTTTTGAAGATTAAAACTGAAAATGTATTGGGAACATGAAGGGCTGCGCAAAGTCTCAGAATACAAGATAAAATAAAGCATCTACGAAGAAAGTGACAAGAAATAAAACAGCAATGAGATAAAACAAACAACCAGTGTAATAAAAAGCTGATAGTAAGGATCTGCAGCAGGGATAAATCAGTGTGCACTTAAAAGTAAAAATACCCTGCTATAAATACAGAGGTTTTGATTTTTTTCTATTTTACAGTGCAACAACCATTAGTATTTGTCTTTTTGGATTTAGTCAGAAGGCACTTTAGGGAAATACCCATGATAGACAATATAGAGGGTTTAAAAAGTTCAAAATGCCCCCTTTTTAAAGAAACATGGCTACAGGTGCGTTATTAAAACAAATTAATGCATATAGCCTAAGGATATCAAGAGTCTGGGTGACTTTACCATGCATTGCACAGCAGCCAATCAGCCTTCTTTCTTGCCCTAGCAACCACAGGCCAGCTATGATTGGCCAGACGGGACATGTGACCCCGCCGTATAAAAGGCAGGGTTCGCATCCTGCTGATCTCAGAGTGCTCCTACAGTAGATAGGGAAAGGAGTTGGCTACTGCTACTGTGAGGCAGATAGGGCTGTTTGGTGCAAAAACTGTCCTTGTAAGGACAATTATTTAAGGACAGTGGCTCTAGTGGGAGATAGATAGATAGATAGATAGATAGATAGATAGATAGATAGATAGACAGATAGATAGATAGATAAGCACGCTATTGTCCTTGCCAGGACATTTATTCAGGGACAGCGGCTGAAGTGAGGATCATTTAGGTGAGGCTACCTTAGGCCCTTTTTTCTCCTTAATAGCAAATAGAAATTCAGTACCCACTAGTTCAGGCCACTTGGCTGATACTGCAGCTTAATATTAAGTAATACTGGATTGAAAGACCCTACACCACCCAGGAGCTGTGGACTGGCATCCAGGAGCAGACAGATGAGTGGCTACTGCCTTTAGGCCTGAAGCCTGGAAAGGTGGTGTGCTGCAAGTAACCTTATAGCAGCCTTGAGCAGAGGCGGGTTGACATACATCCCTTGTCTGGCACATGTGCTTAACATGGTGATGCAGAGCTTCCTGGCCTTCATGGCTGCTTTATAAAGGGCGTAGAATGTGCTTGCACCTTCAGCATTCCCTCCCTGCTGCCGTCTGTCTGCACTGCAGAGGAATTTTGGCTTTCCCACCCACCGCTTCATATGTGACTTCATATGTCACTCACCAGGTGGAATTCCAAGTTGTACATACTGGAAAGGATGTGTCATCAGCAGCAGGCAATAGTGGAGTTCCAGCTCCAAAATTCTTAGGTGAGTAGAAGTGCAGACCAAGCAGCACTTCACCACCAACTGGGCCTCCATGAGGGACATCTGCGTGGTACTACAGTGCTACCAGTATGCCATCAATATGGTGAACGCTGATGACACCATCATCAACGTTACCATCTCCATCCAATGCCTGCTGAAAAAAACCCTTCAGTCCATGAAAGAGGATTTGATGGTGGCATAGGAGGAAGCAGAGGAAGAAGGCCCATTTTTCCAGGTGTCAAGGCAGTGCACACATGGCTTTAAGGGTGCAGGGTGGATTGCCAGGTACCCAACTGCCCAGCCAGCGGTCAGTTTTGGAGGATTCAGAGGAGGGGGGGGGAGGACTTCCTCTCACATCAGGGTGGCACCCAGCACAGCTCATGGGAATCATTGCAGCATGGCTGGAGGGAGGAGCAGGAAAAGTAGGAGAAGACACCTGACACTGAGGACTGCTTCTCCTTGACTCAGGGCAACCTGGCTTACATGAGCCATTTCATGCTCCAGTGCCTGCGCAACTGCAGAGTTGGCCACGTAGTCGCCATAGCCGATTAATGGGTATCCACCCTGCTGGATCCCTGCTAATAGGATAACTAGGATAACATCACCTCCTTGATTCCAGCACTGGAACAGGATTGCAAAATGAGAGCATATAAAGGCACTCAGGTGGACACAATATTGGCCTAGTTCCCAGCTGAATTTGAGGGCTCAGTGGTAGCATGACGCTGAGAAGGAGGAGACGAAGGAGCCGCCAATGCATCAGGGGCATCGGCACCACCTCACAGAGGAGGGTGAGCATGGCCACAATATGGAACAACGTATTCCATTGTCTGCCACATTCACCACTTTGGATATGGCCCATAGTGCCAGAAGGAAGACTTTGACTCGCATGGTGGATGACTACCTGCCCACGCATCTCCTGGTACTGAGAGATGGGTCCCCCCAATTCAATTTCTGGGTCGATAAATTGGACATATGGCCAGAGCTTGCCCTCTATGCCTTGGAGGTGATGGCCTGCCTCGTGGTGGCCTGCCAAGTGTCCTGCCAGAACTTGTGTTCAGCACTGCTGGTGCTTGCTACCTTCTCCTCCTCCACCTTTGCCACATCCACCTCCTTTGCCTCTGACTCTACCTATATATTTATTTATTTATTTATGCTAATACATATATATAATAATGTTGTTATTTATTTGTTCAATTGCGTGCATTATGTATGTATGTATTTCTTTAATTTTGTTGTTTTCTATTATTATTATTTGGAGTACTTTCCCTACCCCATTTTGTGCAGGGAAATCACCCAGTTGTTAACACACACACACAAATTTGGGCAACACCCTTAAATAAGTTATTTTTTTTTATTTATGTACTTATTTCTTTATTTTTTTAGGGGGGTCAATTATTTTGAGTATTTTCCATAGCTCCCTATTTCTTGAATTTTCTCTACCTGCCCCATTTTGTGCAGAGAAATCGCCCAGGTGTTTCCTAAGATTTGAAACCCTCTAGCCCTTGCTAGCCCCATTTTAGAGCAATTTTTGGGCCCCCAGAGATTGGGCCCTCCGGAACTCAACGAACCTGAACTTTGATGGGTCCACTCATCCCTAGTTGTATTTTTTAACCTTTTTCTCTCTATCTGTCAGATTCCCTCCAACAGGGCAGTTTATAGGTAAAACAGCACCCAGTGCGGGAAGGAAATATTCTACCCCCTCCTCGCCCCTTCTATGGTGCTGCTTCTGTCCCATAAAGGTATTGGCCATTCTGTGCCTCTTCCTTAGCAGCAGGCAGTGCGCCTCCCCATGACTGAGCCCAATATGGGGGAATGAGGAGCCAGTCATGTGGCCTGCACAGCTAACGGTGGCCCTGATCCATCTGCAAGAAAACAGATGGCTAGGATAAAGATTCCCCCAATGGCCATGGTGCCCAAGGTGACCACCCTGACCACCCACCCCTAGAAACAGCCCTGCCCTCCAATATCTGTGCTCAGTAAATAGCAGCAGCATTTCCTTTTAGGACTTGTAGTGAATATCGGTCACTATTAGTGACCACATCGCCTCTCATGATTGGCTGGCCAACACTTTTTACATCAGCTTGTAAAATACTGTATGTGAGGCCAAGAGTTGTCACTAATAGCACCAAGAGTTGTGTTCAAGGTTAGACTTGGCATACTGCCCTAAAGACTTGATTGGGCTGCAGCTGTCAGATCCATTATATCAAACACCTTTTTGTCCTGCAGTTATTCTGTGGGCTTCCTACTCTGTGCCCCCTGTGAAATTATGTTCATGGGCAGGTGTTTGTACTGCAGATGCAAATAAACTAGATATAAACTAGCAACATGAGCCTTACATTGTTATGGCACTTTACAAGTATATGTGAGCATTTAAAGCAGCCCAAAAATCAAAACAAGAAAGTTGATTGCTCCAATCAAGCCCCCCTCTGGCAAAAAACTATTTACCAAGGCTTAACTCCATGCAGATATTCTGGAATAACAGGTCTGTTGGCAGAGGCTAGGCCTCAGATTCTTCTAACAAAATGGCTGAAGCGAACAAAATGGCTGCCAGATATAGTTACATGCAAGGCTTTACAAGATAGAATATTTTGTAAGCTGAGTGTAAATTTATTGCAGAAATGTATGCTAGTGAAATTTAACTGTCAAACTGCAATAACAGCTAAATGGGGCAACTTCTCGGTAACTGCTACGTGCTGACCTTTCCTTTGTGGAAACTGTCAGTTTGCACCTTTCTGTGGTTTTGACATATATGTCGAAAATGTTGAACAAGTGCATATTGTGTCTGTGGTTTTTTGCTATATAAGTCCTCCCTAAAGCGGAAGTAAATTAGAATTTGTACTGGGTCTGTTGTATGTCGTTTATTATCGAACCCGGGTACAAGTTCTCTAAGATATCTTAAGTCACAAATTAGAATTATTTCAATTGTCAGACAGCGTGCCTTCAAAAGGGGATCCAGAGAGATCGCCCTAGGGCATATAGGCTTTTTCCTTCAGTGGTGGAGTTTGATGCGGGCAACACACCTTGAAGGGGGTAAGTAATTTTATTTACTAAACCCCGAGGGAAGGTTAAAAGTGTTGGCCCTTTAGTTGCCTCTCGCAATTAGGCGAGTTGTACAGGGACACGGGTTGTCGCCTGAGATATAGAAAAGTGCGCTATAGAAATTCATAGGATGTGTCTGCACTTGGATACTTCTAATGTGTGATTAGTCTGTCTTGGTGTTGTTGTTCATAGAGTTATAAGTTTATCTGTTTGTATTGTTGGACAGTCCTGAAGGTGAGCAGGACTCAGGCAATTGACTTTAGAAGTATAAGATATATTTTTTTTTGTTGTCATCATCTGTCAGACGAAAGCAAGATCCCCCATGTTGGTGAAGATTGTATTCATTATGTAGAGAGATTAACGGGAGGGGCTTATTATACCTTACCGGTTGGGGAAAATATGGCAGGTTGGACGGAGGCTATGGGTAGCCCCCATCCCTTCCCTAGAACAGGAGGTAGTGACCCCTATTATATGGAAATGATAATGGGAATGTGCCTTGGAGATAAAAAGGCGTGGCCCTATTATCCAGGGGATCCTAATTGGGATAAGTCTTATATGAGAGAGTGTGGGACAAAATGGTTAGAAATAGCATCAGGGTGGTATAGGAGAAATGGATTAATGAGTCTCAGGAAAAAAGTTAGTAAAAAGGAATTAGAGAACAGACATAAAAGTGAGAAATTGAATTATGAAATTAGAAACCATTCCAACCCCGACATTAAACCTAACGCTCCGCCCCCACCATATGATACGAAGGAGCTCAGACCTAAACAGGTAAAAGTAAAAACTGTAACTACCACTCAATATCCCTCCCTAATGCTATTCCAAGGAAATGATTTGAGTCCCACGGCAGCCGTGATAACAATGGCGGCAGTGGAACAAACTAAATACAATAGGAAACAAAAAGAGGAGAGAATAGATGTGGAAGAAATAAAGAGAAAAAGGGAAAAAGAGAAAGAAAAAAAGAAAATGTCACAAAATATCCTTCCTCCGAATGAGAACCAATGGTCACATGCTGATGAACAGCAACCAGAAAAGACGCTAGGAGAGGAGGAGGATAAGGGACATGAAGAGGAATTAGACACAGAATATTTCACAGTTAATGTTACTGATAAGAAAACTAAGCCAGCTAAGCAAACACGCCTGTGTCAGGACAAACAAATCATACTTAACGTTAACATAGGGGAGTCCCCGAAACAGACCAGGAACCAGTCTAAACGAACACTGGATAACACTTAAAAAACCAGCAGGAGACATAGATTCTATAGAGACCCCCGGAGTAACAGCAGCAGCAGCGCCCACTGCATCAACAAGCTCCATGACCATGGTCAGTACATACAATCCTTTCATAACAGCAGGAGACATTCTGGTCATCACCCCTCCTGATATGTTCACATGGCCAAACACTGTCCACACCCCTCCAAATCCTCCAAAGGTACGATTGCTTACCTTCGGAGGGCAATTAAAGGAAAAAATTATATGCCCGAAGACATTAAGATGGTTTTAGAGATGGTAGTGGGGGAGAATAGTCCAATTAGCTGGGTTGGGATACCACACATGGAAAAGGACACACCCGCACATACAAGGCCAGGTGCAATACCCCTGTACCAAGAAGGAAATGAAGCTGAAATGTGGGAAGCATTAGAACATCACTTGAACCAGGTGTTTAAGCCCAGAGCTGACATGGCACCCTCTCTTGCATGTAAGCAGAAAAAAGGTGAAACATTGACTGAGTTTTGGAAGAGGTTTCTACAGGTTTGGCGTTTAGAAAGTCAGATGGGAGATGGCCCAGGGATACCCGCCCTGTGCATCAGTACATTTATCTCCAACTGCCTACCAAGTTTAGGTTTACAAATTAAGCAGCAAATAGAGGGATGGACTGAGATGCCAATAGAAGAGTTTGGTAGGAGGTTAATAAGTAAAGAAGCAGCAGGATGCTTTGAAGTAATATGACCGTCAGTGACACACGCAGCACAGCTCAGCATACCAGAGCCAGTTCCATATCCCTATGGGGACCCGTGGGGACAGCAGCAATACTGGGAAGAGAAACGCAGGTCAGCCCGTACAGCCCCTAGGGGTAGAGGGCGAGGCAGGGGAAATAGAGGAAATCTCAAACAGCAATGGGGAGACAGGCAGGGACCCCCCAAACAGCAGGCCAGGAATGCTGGCTGTTTTAATTGTGGTGCAATGGATCATTGGAGAGCCGATTGCCCATACCCTGATACACACAAGCAGGTTTCAAACAGACCTCCGCAGGCTGCTCCCACCAATGTACAACACAATACCCCTCGCCTCAATGTTGACTGGCAAAATGTAGGACCCCAATGAAGATGCCCAGGGGCAAATCCCACCTTCCCAGTAGTCTCACAGCATTTCTCCCAACAACCCTGCATTGATTTGATGAGTAGTAAAAAAGAAGTTAACATTTTTAGTGGATTCTGGAGCTACATGTAGGGTATTGGGGAGAAATGCATACACAGGACCAAGGGAAGAGGCCGGCCCCTCCATGGGTATTAATGGGATATTAATACAAACATTTGAAACACCACCGCTCACGGTGACGGACCTCCATCAGAGCCCCCGATCAACCATGTCTTTAAAATCATGACCAGCTGTCCTGTTAACCTGTTAGGCAGGGATTTAATGGCGAAAATGGCTATTTCCCTCAGGGTAAATTCTGAAGGCGGTGTCCGAGTTGATAGTGACACTTGTAGGCTCACACCTGTGAACAAGAGGAGAAACTGCCATGCAGACTCCTACTTCCCCGTCATCCTCCCAGATGACCCCTGCCTCAAATTGGTCCCTCCGGAGGTATGGGCTACTGGGGACTATGATGTGGGTTTTACAAATGTCACTCCTTATCGAGCCGTCTTAAAGAAGGGATCACAGCCAGTCTATATTAAACAATACCCCTTGAACAAAGAAAGGGAAGAAGGTATAAGACCTTTAATAGTCAATTTTCTACAACAGGGCATATTAGAAAAAGCAGTATCACCGTATAAATTCCCCAATTCACCCAATTAAGAAACCTGATGGGACTTCCGTTCAAGACCTGCGTGCTATAAATAGCCTGTAGTACCGCTGGCTCCTATTGTGCCTGAAGTGGTGTCACTTCTAACCGCCATTCCCGAAGACGCCAAAATATTTAGCGTCTGCGATATAAAAAACGCCTTTTTTGGGATCCCAGTGCATCCCGAGACACGCCCGCTCTATGCATTCCAATACCGCGGAGAATCCCTAACTTTTACCCGTTTAGCGAGCGGATTTTTTGAATTCGCCTGTTTTTTTTTTCTTTCATTGTTTTGAGAGAAGTGCTAAAAGCATATAAACCGAACTGTAACTCGATTGTTCTGACCTACTGTGATTGGCCAGTCAATCAATAACCGCAGCCCGAGAGGATGGAATCCTCCTATGCAAATGTCTCTGTCAGCATGGGATAAAGATTTCTGTTAAGAAATTACAATGGTGTCAGCAACGTGTTGAATATTTGGGATTCGTGTTGTCACAGGGAAAAAGAGAGTTAAATCCCAAACATGTAGCGGCAATCGTGGAATTGGGGCCTCCACAGAATAAAAAAACATGCTAAGCTTTCTTGGAATGATTAGCTATTGCCGTTATTATGACAAGATACTGAGAGTTACCAAACACGTGCTGATCAACCTGACACCATAGAATGGTCAGATAAAATGTTGAATGCTTTTAAAAAGTTAAAGGAGGCACTGACAAATTCTCAAGGGCTCGGTTTACCAAGCTATGTGAAGGTGTCCCACCTGTATGTCCGTGACTTTTGTAAGGGATACAGCTCGGTTTTAGCTCAAAGCCATGGGGGTAAATTAGGACCCGTGGCATACTTCTCTAAACTTCTCCCGGTTCAAGTCTAAGGAATGCTATTTACAATCGTTAGCATCTTGTGCAATGGCGGTTGAACAGGCCATTTCGGTCACGCTGGGACACCACACGATACTGCATGCAGGACACAATGTAAAACATTTAATGAATAATTTACATACCCAACATATGTCAGCGCAGCGATTTAGCGGATATGAAGTAATCCTTTTGTCAAATCCCCATCTAGAGATCAAATATGCCCCAAATACTGAAGGACCTGCCCCGATATTAAATGCATTATTAGGTTAAAAAAAAAAAAGTGAGGCTGACAAAATTCCTCCGCGACAGCCGAAACGGATATTGCCAGAGGAAATGCTTTTGGAGAAACAGCCAGACAGCAAACTCTGACAGGAAGCCATCTGGATCTTAATGCTCACACTCCATTAACCCTTCCTATGCTAACGCTAGATGCCATTGATTTTACAATAGGATGTCTGCAGGAGCAGACATCTGTTTCTGAAGTGGGGGATTGGGCACAGGCAGGGGCACAGAAATCAATGGCTGGGATTTGGTGCATCGAGGGTAAACCATGCATACCCATACATAGTGCCCCCCTATTTATTTCTCAAGCACACGGCATAGGACACAAAAGTGCACAACACACTTACATGGCGGTGAAACAAAGTTTTTTCATTTTACAATGTGAGAAACAAGTGAAAGCTTATGTAGAGAAATGCATAACATGCCAGATGAATAACCCCAACATTTCACATAAGCCACAGCATGATCATCTAGTCTACCCCACAGAACCCT
The DNA here is from genome assembly GCA_027917425.1 of Gastrophryne carolinensis. NCBI lineage: Eukaryota > Metazoa > Chordata > Amphibia > Anura > Microhylidae > Gastrophryne > Gastrophryne carolinensis. The sequence continues at coordinate 528,576,564 of CM051234.1, forward strand.
GTACTGATTGGAACATTGACCATACACACATTACAGTTACACCAGAAGGTAAGCCTGACATTTTACTAGTTATGGTAGACATGTTTTCAAAATGGCCAGAATGCTTTCCAGTCAAGAAAGAAAATGCTAAGACCGTAGTGAAAATTTTGACACAAGAACTAATACCGCGCTTTGGATGCTTTTCGCGCATACGCAGCGATAACGGCACAGCCTTTAAAGCCAAAATATGTCAAGATTTAGTAGAACATTTAAACATTGAATGGCAGTTTCACATCCCATACCATCCTCAAAGTTCAGGGATAGTGGAGCGCATGAATAGAACAATAAAAGACAAACTTAGAAAAGCTACTGAAGGAACTTTTAAAAACTGGAAACACAAGCTACCCGCAGTTTTAGCTGAAATAAGGATGATACCTAATAAAGTAACTAAGCTTTCTCCTTATGAAATATTAATGGGTAGACCATTTCCTTTGCCATGGCACAGGACCATTAGAGAGACATTAGATTAGACAGTCGCTCGGACGGCCGTGCTTGTGGAAGGAAATCAGAATTGGATTCACCCCACGCGGGTGAAAAGAGTCCCTACACTTCAGATACTGGACGAGGATGAAGTACTGCAAGTTAAAGGATCGGGCATCCCACCAAGGGGACAAGAAGAAGCTGGTTGCAGACCCCCAGCTAGGAACAATGGGTCCGAAGAAAGGCCAGCACTGGTTTGCCCGCTGGTTCTATGGCTCCAATCATTTTTGCACTGCAATGATTCTGTCTTTTCTGATAGTGTCAGTAATATGGGTTGTGTGTAGCTGTGTTTATGATCGCCCTGCCATAGGTCCACCTCAGCAGGTATGTGAACCTTTGGGTTTGAGACAGAGTGCCCTTATACCCCCCTCCCCGCATCCGCAGCCTGAAACTCCCATGCCCCCTGTTGTAAAGGAAAGGGCTACGGGAGATAAACTCATCTCCAAACATGTGAGTAAAAACGCTAAAGGTGAAGTAACATTCTGGTTCAATACCTCAGAGCCCAGCATGCCTTACACTTTTGATCTGTGCGATGTATATCCTTGTGCCTCCAAAAATGATGCTAATTGGTCCAGTTGGTTTAAAGATTTCTTTTCCAGCTGGAAAGGCTTTCTCACACAGTTCTGTATTATTGTTATGCTGGTGATCATTGCTATTGTTACATTTAAGATCATTATGTGTCTCATTGCTATAAAAACTAATAAGCAACAGGGAGCTTACGCTGCTTACTTGGCAGAGAATGAAGCTCACTATGATTATATAGTTTGCAGGGTAGAATCTGAGACATATGATGATGCCATGGTTGGTGAGTCTGAGAACTTGTAATAAGTTCTGAGACTCAAAGAAGGGTTTGTTGGCAGAGGCTAGGCCTCAGATTCTTCTAACAAAATGGCTGAAGCGAACAAAATGGCTGCCAGATATAGTTACATGCAAGGCTTTACAAGATAGAATATTTTGTAAGCTGAGTGGAAATTTATTGCAGAAATGTATGCTAGCGAAATTTAACTGTCAAACCGCAATAACAGCTAAATGGGGCAACTTCTCGGTAACTGCTACGTGCTGACCTTTCCTTTGTGGAAACTGTCAGTTTGCACCTTTCTGTGGTTTTGACATATATGTCGAAAATGTTGAACAAGTGCATATTGTGTCTGTGTTTTTTTGCTATATAAGTCCTCCCTAAAGCGGAAGTAAATTAGAATTTGTACTGGGTCTGTTGTATGTCGTTTATTATCGAACCCGGGTACAAGTTCTCTAAGATATCTTAAGTCACAAATTAGAATTATTTCAATTGTCAGACAGCGTGCCTTCAAAAAGGGATCCAGAGAGATCGCCCTAGGGCATATAGGCTCTTTCTTTCAAGGTCGCTTCTTTGATGCAGAACTGCATGGGAGCGGCCATTTTGTCATACACATAAGCATGAGGGGAGAGCTGTGCCAGCAGCAGCCCACACCACATCTGAGAGAAAATACCTCAGAAACACAGGCAGCTTGTGTATTATGCAGTGTTATGTCCAGCCTCTTGCTAAAATATAACTTTTAATAATCCAGTTTTAAAAAAGCCCAAAATGTGGAAAGGAATTGAAGCTTGAATAGAGCAATGAGGTGGCCCAGACCAAAATAGTCAGGCACCAGTAACGCGTTTCGAGCCGCTTGGGCTCTTAACCATGGTATGTATCTTCTAAAATGATACAATTCTGTCAGCTGTGCAGCAGAGAAATGGGTCATCACAGCTGATGGCTTTCTACTAGAAATAAAGGAGGATTGCACTGATATGTGAGGCAATTCTGATTGTGGGATTGTTTTTTTATTTAAGACGCAAGATGGCCGCTGCCATGAAGCAATGCAGCATAGAATCTGCCTGCTATTCCATAACATCTGCATGGAGTTAAGCCCTCTAAAATAGTTTATGTCACTGATGTAACTGACCAGAGTGGGGCTTTAGGGGTACAATTTACTGAACATGCTTATTTGACTTTTGGTCTGCTGTAAGAACTAGCCCAGGTGTCTCACGGGAACTAGTGCTCCCTGGCCCAAGCGTCTCACCAGGTCAGTGTCATTAAGTCATTGGTATTACCCCACACAACTGCAGATCAGGATCAGTGTAGTATTTTAGTTGTAAAAGTGTATTTAAATTCATGCAGATGTACAGATAAGTCCCAATAACCCAGTAATGGATTTGAATAAAGATCTTATTGGAATTGCATCCTACAAAGCAAGGTTACATTGGTTTTCTTGAGGTTAGCTGTACCTAATATGTAATCAGAAATACACAAAAATCTTTTTTTTCTAAATAAGGTAAAGCAATGCATTATAGGGTTGAAAATTGGCTGTCAAGCTACATCTCACATTTAGTGAATCATTCTCTTTTGTGTATAAGCTGCTTAATACTTACCAGCATAGCCTTCTGAGAATGGATACATGTTAATAGAAAATGCAGCTGATAAAATTATAATTTAGATTACTTGTACCCTTTGGATATAATTAGCATTGGGTTTTCTATTATTTGTGCATGTGCATTTACATTTTTATCAAAATAATCTCTCTAAAATCTAAATGGAATAAAATATTAAGAATTTCAAATAAAAAAATGCCTTTCCCATAAAAGAATACCCTGTTTTTACTGATAAAAAGCAGGCATGATAATGCCACAAAATGTGACATGAATCACAAAATATACAAAGAGATAACATGAAGACTAAGCATACAGACAAAATATAATTTCTCTGTTCCCTGGAAAGAGAATATAACAAAACAATGAATAGATTCCTATCTTCAATACAAATAAAATCTTCCCTTCAACACAAACAAAGTCATAGAGTTATCAGCAACTGATAGACATCACCAGAGCCAAGTAAAAAACTAAAACGACTACATAAAAAAAGGTTATTGTAAACGTCACTATTTTTTTAACAAAAGACTCTCAGGGATGGTTTCCATTCAATGCTAGTTTAAAATATGTTAATTGATTGTTTGTTATTGTACAAGTGGCTTTACAGTCGAGGGGAAGCAAAAGATGAAAAACCAGAGGCCACATTAAGCACCCCCAGATAAAGCGAAGGGTTATAAAACACCTAGAGGGGATGTCATCACTCAAACCATGGATGCAGCTGCAGGGGCCTAGACAATATTCTCTCATCAATAGACCATGATGGCCACGCACTACAGTTAGGAGGTGGTAAGCATTAAATAGAATGTTTGCAAATTGAATACAGGGCCACAAACGTTTCCACCCCTAACATAATGATGCTTGACTAAGACAGTGCCTGAACTCCAAGGTTCGTGGCAAAATGTTTTTCGGTTAGTAAAGATTCAAAACTAATAAGAGATGTACATGCATCAAAACATTCACATAACATGTTACAGACAAATGCAGGTAGTTTTATACAGTGGCATGCAAAGTCTTACAGACCACAAAGCAGAAAAATGACAAATGTGTGAACTATATTCTATATTTTGTAACAGTAGCTACTTGAGGAGAGAATGTGAAGTAAGATATGGGATATACTCTTAGGAAATGGTCATATTGAAAACCATAACATAAAGGGATGAAAATGGATCTGGAAAGAGAAACAAATTAGCGATAACAATAGATAAAAAGAGGAATCTAATAAAAAGATTCCTCTTTCCCCTCCATCTGACTCCTACTCCTCTGATGCCACAAAAATGAACCAAGAAGAACTAAATGTGTATATATTATTCCATGTTAATTTCTTTCAAATGCAAAATCTCTCCCATTCCAGCAATGTAGTCAAACCATTTATTTTTTGACAGTCTTTATCTGACAGGCTAAGATTGCAGTCCTTCTCCTATTCAACTTTCCCAATCAGGCATAGGAATAGGGGTTGAGTGGATCAGAAGCTTCTTGTAAACCCAAAAGACCAAATGCAATGTATGACCTTGGCCAACGCATGCTCATTCAAAAGTCATATGATCTCTCATAATCTGCATGAGGAGCATTAAAGCTAAGGTAATATGCTAATAGTATATAATGCTGTATGAGGAGGTAAGATTGGTAAGTAGAAGACAGTAGGCTGTTGGCATAATCTGCAACCTTATAATCTTTGAATATCAGGAACCTGTGCCACCCGGGTATAATCGGATTAAGGATTAAAGAGGATGTTATCAGAGAGAGGGGACAACTCTGCCTTGCTCAGTCCATTATAGAAAATGGCTATTACAAAAGATAAAAAAGAAAGGGATGACAGAAATGAGTGTGAAGAATAAAGAAAAAGATTAAAATGGGAGGGTAATAAAGACAACAATTGGAGAGTAAAAAAATGTAAAATAAAAATAAGAATAAAAAAATAATTGGGCTAAGGGGTACCAATTTCTTTTTACTATCCCACAATAATTGGTGTGTTTGACGCCCCAAGCATACAAATTGAAACCATATGGCCCAGATGGCAGGGGTGTGGAATACTCTAATGTCAAGCTTTGTGCATATATGGTCACTGTATGCTTGTGTGTATTTAACCCATTCGTGTAGTGAGACAAATACAAGCAGTAATAGTACACATGCCCAGAGCAGTGGACTGCCCTAATCACGGTGCCTAGGGAGCAGTTAATGGGTTAGGTGCCTTGCTCACGAGTCCTATCTAGGACGGGAATCAGGTCTGCAACCCTCTGGTCATAAGATTGCTTGACTACCATTAGGCCATGACTGCCCCTTTAGTATTGGTCGGGTGTTCTGCCAGGGATGTGCCAAATATAAGGCTCGATTCAGAGAGACAAAAAAAACTTCCGTTTTAGTTCCGATCCGTTTTTTTTGGAAATGTTTCCGTTCTCGTATGAGCGTACGAGCGATTCTATGCATGCATTGAAAACCTTCTGTAAAGTTTCCGTCCATTCGTATGGCAGATTGCGAATACGAGAATGTAATTTTCCATCCAGACTTTTCCGTTTCATTTTCACATGTTACAACGTAGGCTTTCGTTTTTGCCCTTTTCCCATCGTATCCTCCAACGAATCCTTTACGTTTCCCGTTAGATTCTTTTTCCCTTTTTCAATAAATAATCGTCCAGACGGAAATCCTTACGATCTTGCGCCTGCGCACTACAAACTTAACTCATTAAAGTGCTCGCCTACATATTTGCCACCCTCACTTCTACTACAATGTTTAGCTAAATCACTTAGCACTGTCCTCCATCTTCCCATTTGGACCCTTAAAGCTCACCCAAACCACTTAGCACTATCCTCCATCTTCCCTTTTGGACCCTTAAAGCTCACCCAAACCACTTCTTGGTTAGGTTCTTCTTCCATTTTAGCCCCCTAAAACTTACCCAAATCACTTCTCGGTCATGTGAATATTCATCTTTAAATATTTCTGGGCCCATTAGTTTTGTGTTAACAAGTTGCACAGCTCCTGCATGTCGCCCACCAACTGAAGGACCCTGAAACTCAGTTGTGCCACTCTGGCACGTGTGGTCCCTGTTAAAAAAAGGTAAATGAAAATATTGGTGTAGCGATAACCCTTATCGCCGGAGGGCTTCACCGCCCGAGACGTCCTTTTCCCAATCGTAAGAGGTGCTGCTGGAATTCCAGAGTCGTCCGTGAGGAAACAGGAACAGCCCTTACAAGGGCTAGTGAATTGTAATATAGCGTTTCCCCCAATAAGAGACAGAACTTCAGTATTGAGGGTGAAGGTGAAGACAACTTTATTAGTGCCACACTGTGCCTTATATGCCAGGCTCCATGCAAGGGGACCTCCCCCGTGGAGCTGATGGAAGACTGCATGACAAACACACGGACCAATGGGAGCAGTGCACACAATCCCTCAACTCTGCCGGTGACGCAATCAGCAACACAATAGACGTCTGTAATACACTCAATCAGAACAATGCCATTGTCTGTGATGTAATCAATCATTACAATGGCAGTCAGAACAATAAATTACGTAATCAATCAATACAATGGCAGTCAGAACAATGAATAACGTAATCAATCAATACAATGGCAGTCTGTAACATGCTTAAGAAAAGGAAAGTAATGAACCTGTGTAAAGTCCAAAGGGCAGAGAGCCTGTCACAATTGGTATAACCCTGTTGGGGTCATACTGCAGTGCCCCCCCCCCCCACCCCGTATGGTCCAAACACCTAAATCTGAACTTCAAAAGCCAGAGGGCCCTCGCCACCACGGGCCGGGTTTTGCATAGTGCCCGATTAGAGAACCCCTGGCCTTCATTCTGCAGGCAAAGAACGGGCGTCAGGAGCAAGGGCGAGTGGCACATCTTGCGGTTCCTGCAACCAAATATAAAACAATTACACAAAGCAAAGGTAACCAACTAAAACAATAACTTCTACAACAAATTAAGATTCAAGTTCAACAATCCAAATATAATTCACAAAGGACATAAGTCTAAAAAAATATAGCAATTATATGGATGTGTGGGAAAATAAAGGTTTACATGCTAAGGACTAATTAAGGTCAGCATTAAAATGCATCTATAAGGCATACATTAAATGTATTGATTCAGGTATGCATTGCTATACAATTTATGGCCTCGGCCATGCTGATACATGCAATGCCTTGGTGCTAAAGGCGACTCCTCCACATAGCCGCAAAACATGTTCAACAATAGCAATCCGAGCCCTCAAAGGTCTCGTAAGTGGATCGGAAATGAAACGGATTTATAGGGTGGTGATCTGTCGGAAATCAGCTCTCTGAATCAGACAGAAACCCATCCCAACAACGGAAGTTATCTGAAAGAACTGAAAATTTCCGATTTTGTTTGGAAAATGATCCGAACTAACGGAAATGTTCCGATTTGCTTCCATTCATCGAAAGCGCATTCCCGAACGTTCATACGAATGAAAAATGAACGAAAAAAGCAAAACAATGACACCCACCAAAACTTTCACAGACAGCTACGTAAGTCCGGACGAATGTGTCTCTGAATCGAGGCTATAGTATGGAAGTATGTGGGTTATTGGAAGGGAGAATAAGCAACTCACCTGCAACCCTGCCAGAATAGCATGATAGGATGTTACCCCATTTCTTGTAATTGGTAAAGGGAGAGGAGGAAATGGCAGCTTGAAATAAATAGATGGTATATAGCCATATTGGAATTTTGCATGCATGTGATCCATAAGCATTTTATGGCCTTAATCAAGTCCAATTATGCATTAAAATACATCCAAAATTAAACAACTACCCAATGTAGTGTGTGTTTTTATTTTACTAATGCATTTTACAGCTGAAACATTTTTACATGAGGTTTGAATGCTGTCAAAACAGCTTCTTAATGGCACACACAATGAAGCTCAGAGCTACTAATATGGCCTTTATGTCATTTATATTTAACTGACAAAAAACAGAATAAGCAAGCTACTGTATCATTTTCAAATTGTGTGTTGTTAAAACAAAGAAAGGGCAACAATTAAAGAGTATGCTCTTTCTATTGATTAGTAATACATATTTATATTATGAAGAAACATTCAAAACCACCCATCATTTCAAGTAAACAAAGACAGCTGCTCAAATGAAGAGAGACATGAATGGCTGAATGTAGCACAGCTGTAATGAGGATATTTTTACAAAAATCAGGATAAAATGTTCATTCTGAGGAGAATAATCATTGTATGATACAGAATAGAATGTCGCCTTATACATGCTGCCTTCATTATATGACAACCAACACCCCATCCCACCTACATTCAGATGCATGTTTTACCTTTCCTAATACCTAACTGTCCCCCACAATCCAGCTACTTTAGCATTAAGCAATTTACTTTTTAATTATAGTGCTTGGAAAATGCTTTCTTCTCCACTTTTCTGCAATGGATGCGTCCTGAAACGGTAAACATACGATACTTCATCTGGGAACTCTTGGTTCTGAGAGGTGCGCTTTTTTAGGTTTTCTATTCCCCATAGAAATAAATGGTTGACGGTTCCGGAGGATTCCCCACACAGAACTAGAAATGAATGGCTGAAACTCACAGACACATCACACATGGGTGGCACCTGTCTCTCTAATCTCACACACCCACACCAGCAGATGCACGTATGTGCAGCCCCCCACATGCTCCTATGCAAATCCCCTGACACAGGGCAGTTCCTAGGTTAAAAAGCTCCCAGGGCTCCATTTTGTAACTCACAACAAACAATAGAAATTGATTAGGGCAGGATTTGCAACTATTACTTTCAATAATAACAGGAAGAAAAAGAATTAGCCTTCTCGCAGGCCAAGCATTATTAAATTGTTTTATAGAGTATAAAAACTCTAGGGGCATATAGAATTTAAATTGGTTTGCTTGACGCTCCGAGCATACAAGCTAAAACCCTGTGGCCCAAAATCCAAGACTGTGGCCTGTTCTAATGCCAAGATTTGTGCACATATGGTCACTGTTGTGTGCACCCCCTATCTCCTCATATATTCACCTTGATTCAGTGATCCCATGACATTTAGAGGTAGCAGCCAGCGGGAGGCACATGGTAAATAATACAATGCTAATTCATTGTTGAACCTTACAATGTGCAGCAACGCTCACTGGAGGAGACCCCCAAATGCACAGTGGGAATACCAGATCCAGATGAGTATATGGTGAAATAGGTGTTTCATGCTAAATCATGTCAGTTTGACAGTTTGCATATTGGCAGTTGCTGCAAATGAAAGGGGAAATGGGGCTCTATGTGCCCTGTTTCTGCCATGGGATTTGGCAGCCAGTGCAGAGTAGGTACATTTTTCATTTAAACCCCCACAGACTTAGTGCTGGGGAAGCGGGGCAAGATCGTTGGTTGATATTTACAGCAATGTTGCCTAGACCTATGCTTTGTGGAGTACAAATGAAGGTCATGGTCTGCTGAGACACTAACCTAATACGTTTTGACACATGTGAACCCTACATTTAAAAGATACCTGGGGAGCAGTGGTTATGTACTGTGGTAATGAACTTCCTGTATGTGCCACAGTTACAATGAAGAAAAAATACATGTAAATGTAGCCTTAGCACCAAGATCAGTTATAATGTGTATAATCACCTAATATGTAAAGGATTAGTGGTGGAAATCAGCGTTGCCACCATTGATATATGTGGGGGGGGGGGATCACCACAAGCAGAACCAAAAGACTATAAACAGTGCACAATTCTGGAACTAGGGAGCACGATAATCAGGCTGGGGGGAGTTTTTTGGTTCATTTTCAATGAGGAGTCTGCTACAGCACCTTTTTTTGTGCTCCCATAATACTAAATATATATATCTTTGCATTCACACAACACCAAGTCCTGCCTGGCCATACCCCTATGAGGTCTTAGTCATATAGAATTACCATATGATTTTACACTATAAGATGCCCTTATTTTCCCCAAAAGCTGGGGGGAAATGCCCATCCATGTTATAGGGCAAATGTGGCAGATCCCTCAAATCCCCAACCGCCACTGAGGAAGATAAAGACAAAACACTTCATAACCGAGCCTTGATCCGGAAGTGTTACTGCACTTCTACTAAGTGGTCTTCCAGAAAGTTATGACACAATTGTCATTGCTCTAGACGCCCGGCCAGATGATGAGCTCACACTAAAGTATGTTAAAGGCAAACTTGTAAGGTGGGGGATTCACTTTCTCATAGTTCGTTGTTGTCTCACTAGATACTAGGGAGAGAGGGGAAGCCTGTATAGGGAGTTTTTTTATGACCGTATCGGGGTGTCCCTTGTTTCCCTGTCTATTAGGTTCTCCATTAGTACCATATTTACAATATATAAATATTCAGCATATACATTAATATATAAATGTGAGAAGGAGAAGGAAAAAAAAAAAAAAATTTCGGTACACTTATGTGCGAGAATATTTTTATAGCAAGTAGTTTGTAGTAAAAATTTCATTGATCCAGTTTAACATGTATATAAGCATTCATGTAAATGCGTTTACGAGTCTCATGCTTCCTCAGTACATTCAGCTTAGCATCTGTGATATACATTATAGTGATTAGAGTCCCGAAAAGGACAGGGTATATTCACAATCTATTTATGATCAACCGTGTGCACTTACTGGCAGGTGTGTATAGGGATGTCTATCTTCAGCCGTTTGGTTTTTGTTTTTGTGGTCACCTGTTATTATTAGGGAGGTCCTGTTATGCTTTAGTGATTCATTTAATGGTGTGTATTAAGTGATAGTTATGGTATTACCTTGTTTCAGGTGGTCACACTCTGGATAGAGAGATAAAAAGCATCAGAGTTCGTATGAATTAAAATAAAAAGATAACCCAATGTTTGTTTTAAGTTACGCATAGTTTAGGTACTTACTTTGAGAATACAGTACTCAGGAACTCAGCACCTGCACTGTTTGCGGGCAGGTGGTGCTGTCAATTCATCTCCAGTTCTGTTTTTCGTTATTTTCAGCAAGAGTGCTTTTATTTGTATGTGGCGGATAAAGGGGGTAACGTCACTGGGGGCCGCTGCACCGGGCCGGGAATCTATTTGATCCCCGTTCGGCTCTCGCTCCTCTGTTGGCCAGTCGGAGCAGGGGGAGGACGAGGGGAGCTGGCTGCAGATGCCGGAAACGTATTTCTCCATCCCAACAGACTGCCAGGTAGAGCAACAAAACTCCATATGAGCTATGGAACTGCAAAAAGTCTGATATTTGCCTGTTATCACTGCAGGGTATTTGGAAGCAAAACATTTGTGCATGTTCCCAAAAAAAAGCATTCAAAGTGCGAAGCTCATGCAAAAGAAGGGGTCCTGGTGTCAGGAATAGCCTTGTTACGTCTGTCTAGTTTGGACTGTTTTCCTTAAGTTTTCCCTTAGTTAAGATGGTGGATGGTGGATTGTGTCTCAGCTGGGTGCCATCTTACTTCCTGTCATATTTATAAACCTTTCAGGCCTGTTGCTCAGTGCTTGAGTATCGTGTTTGACTTCCTGCTTGTGCAGTTCTCTAGCCTGGAACTTGCTTCTCTTGCAGTTTACCCTGCAAATCCTTGCTACCTGCTGACCTGGATTGGACTTTGACTCTGCATTGATCTGCTTCCCTGTTGCTGACCCGGATTGGACTTTGACTCCGCATAGATCTGCTTCCCTGTTGCTGACCCGGATTGGACTTTGACTCCGCATTGATCTGCTTCCCTGTTGCTGACCCGGATTGGACTTTGACTTCCTGCATTTTGGCCTAGTCTCTGCCATTGGAGTCCAGCAGTCTTCACCAGTATCGTGACACCTGGTTGGCTAAATTGAAACTCAAAAGGGATACCGGATCCTGCACCCAGAGACCAACACAGTAACAATCAGCAGATATGTAGTGATTGATGAGAACTCTATATCACTTACATTTCATGAGGTTTTGCCAGTAATTCAAAGCAGAGAGAGAACAAAGAACAAGTATCTAAGTAACAAGCTCTGGATGCTGAAAAATAAATCACTGAGATCTGGATAAGCTCTGAAACCACCAGGGGAGGTACAGAAGAACCTCCAGTCAGGAGGAGAATCCCAGCTAAGTGTCTTTCTTATATGGTCAGAACACTTCTTGAACCAGGGCCACAGTTTTGGCAACAGATGCAATAACTGCCTGTCCACGAGAAGCAGAAGTTTATTAAAGCCACAAATGAAAAGATGAAGCCTCTTCACGAACTCAAAACCACAATCGGATGTAAATGTGTCCTAAAGAATAATTCTCTATTACGTAATAGGTTGTCAGGGATCACAGCCCTTAGTGAATCACTGGGCAGATAGGCTTTGGCCAGGGCAACCACACAAGAACCACAGACAACAATTCTGTAGTTAACAGTGTGACCGTTTAATGAGTAAATTTGGTTACATTTATTTATACAGGTATTGGCAGGAAAGGAGAAGTACAGACATCTAACCAAATTCAATTGGGCAGTCCTACAAATAGCCAATAAATTCAACAAACAAATCAGACACACATCTATATTTGGTTAATAACTGACTGGCACCATAATGGTTAAACTGCAGTATTGGAGCGTGCGTAGTTCATCTAAAAAGAGGTCAGAAGTATCAAGCAAATGTCAAAGCACAGGTCAAAATTACTGATTATGCAGTCTACAATAAGGAACAATGCTCAGTTTTAGGGAATTAGAATTTTAGAAAATGTGAAATGTGTAACAAAACTACTAAAAACTCCACTTAGGGGAATTTCACTTCAATTTTCTCATCTTGATCCACATTGAGCATCCATTATTCCAGCTTTTCAGACGTATTTCTCACTTAGGTCTAAAATCAGACCAAAGGAGAACTGGGCAGCCTCTATCAAGCCAAGAAACTGTAGTTATTCTGGTTAACAAAATCATGGTCAATCTACTAAGTAGATAAACACAAAGTATGAGAGTTATGATCATCAGTATATACATACCTATTGACTTCACAATTCCATAGAACCAGTTTCCTATACTTGCAAGAACAACAGCCATTCTTTTAAAAGAATTCCAAACATCTTCACTAATAGCTCTGGCTATTCACTTCACTTTATCTGCATGTGCCTGAACTTGGCTCTCTGTATCTACTATCCAAGTACAACAATCCTCTCCAATAAAAGCACAGAGCCCTTGACTTGCTAAAAGATAATCTACAACCGTCTTTTCTTGTGGAACCATTTTTCTTACCTGCTTTAGTTCTAAATTCTCTAATTCTACAGCTGCAGTTTTGCGATAAATCATGCCATCTATCAAACTAGAAACGTTTTTTAGCCTGTTCATTATTTCCATTCCCCACCCATTCCACCCTGGGAGAATACTCCAGATCCTGTCTTCCAGAGAGAATATTTCTCTCTTAAACCTTACCTCAGATTCCACTCTAGCCTTTACACTAACTGGAGGTACCCTTCCTACATAACAGGTTCTATGTCCATGGATGGGGATCTATGGATAGACCTTATAACCACAAATAAAGCAATAACCGCTTTGTAACATTAGTGAAAAGTTTTGAGAAGCAGCGGAAACTAGTACTGTCATTTGCACAGAAGCACTAAGCATTACATTTTGACTATCATGGAAATCTGTTAAGCAGGTTTCATTTACAGCAGCATTGTACACAGTGCCTTCGTTAATAGTGAGGTTAGTATGGGCATAGGTGTAATCAGAATTCCCTATTGTTTCAGGTCCTAGTTGGGAAATGTTAATGCACAAACCTGGGGGACATGGATGCTGTGGACACTTGCAGCAACTTAACCTAACCGGTGACACCGTTTTTGTAGTAACTATTTGGGCAGACTGTTGGAAATCATGAGGTTCCAGTGGGATTGCTGCCCAGGGAATTCCAGAAGAGTATTGGCACATTGCACTACAACCCCAGCAGTTGGACACATTTGAAATTTTGGTGGCTTGCAAATGCATACTTATAATGTTATTCAAGTAAGGAGTCTCTGCATCCACAAAAATACAAGTAAAAAAACAATTACAGAAGAGAGACTTCATTTTGCTGCTGGTTCTTGTACCTTTTTACCGTGGCTGACGTGTAACCCAACCGGTGTGTGGAAACCATATTACTGTGGGCTAAATGTGTCATCATGGGATTTAGGCAAACAGTATTTATTCTCACTTTTTCAAAGTCCGTTGTGCTGCATAGCAGCACCTTTCCTTTTCCATTCCTGCTTTTCTGAGTGAGAGAGGTCAACCCCGCTAGGAATTTCTTTGTCCTCGGGCGTGAGAGCCAGTATCTTTGGCTGTCCCAGGGGCATAGGCGCAGCATTCTCGGCCCTTCAGTTTTCCTTGACATCTGAGCTGTCCCCATGGGTATGAGCTGCCACCTTGATGACTGCTATTCTCTGGGGAAGTTGTAAAACTGCTAATAGCTCCATGACACAATCCATGATTTTGACTGGTTTACCCGAGGATCCAGTAAAGTGTCTATTATGCCAAATGGGTGAAATGTTTTGTGCTATTCCTCAGGCATATTGCGAATCACTTCTGACGTTTGCCTTGTCTGGCACAAGATTTTCAAACCCCCTTGTTTCTATTGACATTACTTCAAAACTGTCATGAACCTCCTGATCCAAAGTTTCAACATCATCAGTTGTATCTGCATCATCAGTAAATTCCTCCCTTTTGAAACTGAAGGAGGGTCGAAGGATTCAAAACATAACAGCGCTTTAGAGTGATGTGAGAGGGGCCAGCATATTTAGTAAGCTGAGCTGCTGAAAGATGTTTAGTCATTCAGACACTGAATGAGGACAAAATACAGTAAAATGGTGATACATCAGCAACGCATCTCAACAAGGAGCAAAAGACACACAGGTCCTTTTAGTTGGTAGGTTAAAACATATTATGTATACATGGTCTGCCTAAAACTTCCTGTTTATTTTAAACTAACTTTATCAATAGCATAAGCATACAGTCACATACAAGATGTAGCTGTTGCATTAAAGCTATTCCAATACCCCCACTTAACGACTACTTATCCTGTTAGTCCTATTGCGGTTGTGAACACTTTAAACTTGGCTCTTAGTTATTAGTTTTGTCATGTCATCAGCTATGATCTTGTCAGACTCAAGTATCCCACGTGCCATTAAATCACACAGGTGATGATGTTTTACATAAATGTGCTTAGTCCTTGCACTGACCTTCTCACTACTGGCAAGTTTAACCAAATTACTTGCATGAGCAGCAGACATGTACTCTGCTTCTGTTGAAGACAACACAATTGCCACCCGTTTTCTGCTGGACTAAAAAACTGAAGTGTCTCCTAACTTAAACAAATAACCACTAGTTGATTTACGATCTCTTGAATCTCCATCCAAGTCTGCGTCTACATAACCTCTGAGAGTTAGATATCCTAATGCAGATATCTTAAGATTTAGCCTTTGAGCTTCTTTAAAATACTGAAGTCTCTTAATTGCATTCCAGTCTTTTTGGCATCGTTTTCTTACTCATCTACAAAGAATTCCATCTGAGGCTGTGATATCTGGGTAGTAGTTGCTATGTAGTAGTTGCTATGTACAAAAGAGTCTCTCTCATTGTTGGGTAGCAGATCTTCTTCTCCTTCTAACTTTAAGTAGGATGGATCCATGGTGTTGATGCACCTTTGGCTTCTAAGATTCCAAACTGGTTTAGGACTGGGTGGATTTTAGAACTTTGGTTGAGAAGAAAACTACCATCTTCCTCTTTCTGGATTTGGATACCCAAATAACATGCCACATTTCCAAGGTCTGTAGTTTCAAAGTGCTGGTTGAGAACTTCACCTAGTTTTGCAATTTCTCTTCTTTCCTGGTAGAAGGCAATTACATCATCAACATAGAGAAGAACATAAGTACATTTCGCTGCTACACATTATGTGTATAAACATGGATCAACTCCTTCATCAGTCAAGACTCTATTCATTTTGAAGTTCCATGCTCTTGTCGAGTGGTTTAGACTATGGATAGATTTTTGCATTTCCTCACCAAGATATTCTTCACCCTTTTTAATGTAATCTTCAGCTTGAGTCATGTACAGCTCTTATTCAATGTCACCATTTACAAAGGCAGTTTTGATGTTGAAATGTCTCACTGTCCTCATTTGAACAGCAGTTACAGTCATTAAAGTTCGGAATTTGGTTTGCTTAGCAACTGTAGAAAATGTAGCATCGTAATCTTTGCTATACTTTTGTGAGTATCCTTTAGCGACTGTTAGAGTGAAGAGTAATTCTTTAAGGTTTAAAATTCCCCTAAGTGGAGCTTTTAGTTGTTTTGTTCCACATTTCACATTTCGCAATGCAGGAACTAGACAGGTTCTGTTAGTTCTTGATTCAGTGTGCTACAGCCATAAAATTCAAAATCCTTAAAACTGAGCATTGTTCTTTATTGTAGACCGCATAATCAGTCATTTTGTCCAGTGGTTTGACATTTGCTTGATACTTCTGACCTCTTATTAGATGAACTACGCATGCGCCAATACAGTTTAAGTTGTAACCATTATGGTGCCATTTGGATATTAGCCAAATATAGATGTGTGTCTGACTTGTTTGTTGAATTGCATTTGGTTAGATGTCTGTACTTCTCCTTTCCTGCCAATACCTGTATAAATCAATGTAACCAAATTTATTAAGCATTAAACGATCATACTGTTAACTACAGAATTGTTGTCTGTGGTTTTTGTGTGGTTGCCCTGGCTGAAGCTTATCTGCCCAGTGATTCACTAAGGGCTTTGATCCCTGACAACCTATTACTGAACATAGTAGAGAATTGATACTGTGGTACAACTGGTGGAGAATACGGTTTTGCATAGACAGAGATGGGAAACATATGTTTTTCTTTAATTTAACTCTATATAGTGTGGATAGTAGTTGTATTTTATTTGTAAATGTTATAAAGTGCTCTTTTCAGTTTGCTACCAATGCATATGGGGTACCATTGTAAAAAAAACGTAAATGGGGCTTTTACATGCAATATGGTTTTCTTGAATAAAATGTATGTTTTATTTAACCCTTCTAGTGCCAGCTACGTGACTCTCACGTAGCTGCCTCTCCAACCGTTAAGTGTCAGCTACGTGAGAGTCACGTAGCTGACTTTAGAGGCCCATAAAACAAAAAGTAAAACACATACAGACTTATCTTACCCCTCATTTGAAAGGGCCAGCGATTCTGTACAAGGATCCGCTGTTAGATTTCTGCCCCCAGGCCTCTGATCTTCAGGAGGGGGCCCGTAATAGCCCCCCCCCCGCCGGCGCCGACATCTGAAAAAAAAAAAAAGTAAATGACATTTACTCACCTGGCAGCGCGATGGCTCTCCCCGGGTCTTCTCTTCACCAGGGGGGGCTCCGATCCCCCCCCTGGGCTTTCCACGCTGCTTGTGAGGGCCCAGAAACGGGCCATCACCATCCTCTTCGGCCGGCGATGGCCCCGCCCCTAGCCCCGCCCCTAACTCCGCCCACTTGATGACGTCATCCCGCTCCTCGGGTTACTGGCACCCAAGCTCCGATCTGTCAGTTGTCAGCAGCGATCGGAGCAGGGAGGGTGGCAGGCAGGGTAGCTCTGATCTCCCTGCCTGCCACCCTCCCTGCTCTGATCACTACCGACAACTGTCATCTGCAGCAGCGTGGGACACTGGATGGGAGGTAAGTATAAGTGAAAAAAGAATAATAAAGAACTTGTCTGGTGTCTTTTTTTTAACTTAACCCTTTGTGAACTGGTAAGGGGTCCATGAGACCCCTTATACCAGTTCACAAGGCTCTGGGTATGGCAGGTCACCTGCGGCAAGCGGGTGACTTGCCATAACCCCCAGCCCCCCATTACCTGCCTCCCCAATGGCCAGGGGGGGGCAGAAGGGCCCGGGCCACGTGGCTATGTGGGCTAGTAGCCTGCAGGGCCAGGGGCCCCCATAGCTGGTCCGGGTCAGTAATGCTGGGTAAGGGGGACCCTATGTCATTTTTTGGGGGGGATTTTAAGGGTTTTTAACCCTTAGAATTCCAAAAAAGAAATGAGGTCCCCCGCCCTTGGAGGGGGAACCCTATGTCATTTTTTTTTTATTAACCCCTTACAACTATGCAATCATATTGCATAGTTGTATCCTATCTGGAATCCCCTAAACTGCTGTTTCAGGAAAAGGGGTATACCTATACATATGTGGTACCATTGTAACCGGGAGAAATAGGGCTTTCACACGCAATAATATTTTATTAACAAACTTACATTTTTTATTACAAAAAAAACACTACAAATTGTAAAAAATTGTTTTTTTTCATTTTTTTGCACATATTTCACCCAAAAGTATTGAGAATACACTAAAAAAAGGCCAAACAAGACATTTCATGTTGAAGCCCAGACTCTGCTGAAAAAAACAATATATAATTTTCATCGAAATCCCTGGAAATCCCTTCAAAAATCAAGGTTGCACACGTGTAGCGCAAAAACGTGAAAAGTCGTCTGGCAACAGATTGTGACAAAAAATCTCGGTAGGCCAGCACTCAAAGGGTTAAAATAAACAAGACAATTTTTAAGAAACATTTTTTTTTATTTTCCTTTTTTCTCTCAATTTCTAAAAAACACTAGAAAAAATACATAACAAGACATATCATGTTAAAGCCTAAACTCTGCCGGAAAAAAATATATAATTTTCCTGGAAATTTCTGCAAAAATCACAGTTAAAAAACAGCACATGAAAATGACCTGTCAACAGAGGGTGACAAAATCTCAGATAGGCTGGCAGTTGAAAGGGTTAAAGATAGCTATGCATGTTGGGTTCTGTTCAGGGAACCTTGCACTTTCAGATTTAGCTTGTTTTTTCTTGTTTGCATATTGATATTTTAGGAAAATGTGTTTTTTATTCTGCTTTTTTACACATTTGAAACCAAATAATTCTTTGAGGGATTACTTCCAGAAAAATGAGCCCACTATAAAAAGCTGGGTATGTCTAGAAAGCTTAACATGGTTACTTTAACCCTTTCAGTGCCAAGCCCGTAGATTCTACGTGCTCGCTTCCACTCCACTTAAGTGCCAAGCACGTAGAATCTACGGGCTTGACTTTCCCCCCTGACAGTAAAAAAAATATAAATCAAAAATACTCACCTGACCCCTCGTTGGATCCGGCCGGGTCTCCCCTTTAATTTGGTGCCATCCGATCCCCCGTGGGGGGTCGGATGGCTCCAGGAGAGCCCCCGGAATAGCCCCCCCCCCCCGCTTCGGCAGCAGCAGCTGCTAAATGTAAAAAAAAAAAAAAAAAAAAAAATGACATTTCCTTACCTGAGGCCGCGCTGTCTCCCGATGGGTGTCCTCTTCACTGGGGGGGCCTCCGATCGCCCCCCCCAGCCTCTTCGGTGGCGAGGAGAGGGCAGAAATTGCCCTCCCCCCCCCACTTCCTGGAACGGGTCTGCTAGCCCCGCCCCCTGGGGGGCGGGGCCAGGTGACATCTTATGATGTCACCAGCAGCCCTCTTACTGCCGGGACGTGAGACAGACAATCAGTCTGCTCGTGTGCCTGGAGGAGGGCAGATGGGGAGGAGGAGAGGGCTGAGATCGCCCCCCCTCCTCCCCAGGCTCTCTCCTTCAAACACACGAGCAGGCTGTCAGCGGAGATCGCCGGGGGACACAGGATCGGAGGTGAGTAAAGTAAAAAAAAAAAAAAAAATAAAGATCTTTTATATCTTATGTCTCTGTGTCTTTTTATTTAACATTTAACCCCTTGTGAACTGGTAAGGGGTCCATGAGACCCCTTATACCAGTTCACAAGGCTGGGGGGATGGCATGTCACCCGCTTGCCGCAGCGGGTGACTTGCCATTAACCCCCCGGCACCCCCAATTACCTGCCTCCCCAAAGCCCAGGGGGGGGCAGAAGAGCCCGGGCCCACACAGGCTATGTGGGCTCGTAGGCTGCAGGGTGGGGGGGCCACAAAAGCTGGCCCCCCCACTCTGTGCCTACAAGCCCCCATAGCTGGTCCCGGGCTGGTAATGATGGGTAAGGGGGACCCCATTTCATTTTTTTTTTGGATTTTTAAGGGTTTTTAACCCTTAAAATTCCCAAAAAAAATGGGGTCCGCCCCCCTGGGAGGGGGGACCCTATGTCATTTTTTTTTTTAATAAACTCTTTGTGTTCTGTCATCCAGCAGCTATAAAAGGCTTCCAGCAGGTGAGCAGAAGCCAGTGATCGCCGAGGGACACAGTGCTCCAGGATGGATGGGAGGTGAGTACAGTGTAAAAAAAAAAATTAATAAAATATTTTTTTCTCTTTTGTGTGTCTGTGTTTTTTTTTTTACATTTAACCCCTTGTGAACTGGTAAGGGGTCCATGACCCCTATACCAGTTCACAAGGCTGGGGGGATGGCATGTCACCCGCTTGCCGCAGCGGGTGACTTGCCATTAACCCCCGGCACCCCCAATTACCTGCCTCCCCAAAGCCCAGGGGGGGGCAGAAGAGCCCGGGCCCACACAGGCTATGTGGGCTCGTAGGCTGCAGGGTGGGGGGGCCACAAAAGCTGGCCCCCCCACTCTGTGCCTACAAGCCCCCATAGCTGGTCCCGGGCTGGTAATGATGGGTAAGGGGGACCCCATTTCATTTTTTTTTGGATTTTTAAGGGTTTTTAACCCTTAAAATTCCAAAAAAAAATGGGGTCCGCCCCCCTGGGAGGGGGGACCCTATGTCATTTTTTTTTCTCGATTTAACCCTTTGTAGTGTGGATGGTAGTTGTATTTTATTTGTAAATGTTATAAAGTACTTGTTTCAGTTAGGGGGGTCTCCTGGGCAGGAACGGGGGGCTACCGATAAATATGTGGTACCGTTCTAATCGGTAGAAATGGGGCTTTCACATGCAATATGATTTTCCTTAATAAAATACATTTTTTATTTGAAATAAAGGAGTCAATTTTCTAAAAAATTTTTTATTTATTTATTTATTTATTTTTTACTTAATAATATTGTAAAAAACAAAATAAAATTTACAAACAAGACATTTCTTGTTAAAGCCTAAACTCTGCTGCAGAAAATATATGTATAATTTTCCTGAAAATTCCAGCAAAAATGTCGCAAAACATGGCGCAAAACATGGCGCAAAATGGGGAAAAATGACCTGTCAACAGAGGGTGACAAAATCTCAAGTAGGCTGGCAATTAAAAGGGTTAATAGTACCTCTGCATGTTGGGTATTGTTCTGTTCGGGGGACCTTGCGCTTTCAGACTTAGCTTGTTTTTTTCTGGTTTGCATATTTATATTTTAGGAAAAGGTGTTTTTTATTCAGCTTTTTTATACATTTTTTAGGGAAACCCTGCGCAACCAAAGAATTCTTTGAGGGATTAATTCCAGAAAGATGAGCCCACTACAACAAGTTGGGTACGCTTAGAAAGCTTAACATGTGTACTTTCAGGTAATATATGGTTTATGGGGGATTTTCCAAATGTAAAGGGTTGTTTTGGTTGAAAAATCGCAAGGTGCGCACTTTGTCTGCAGAGCTGAAATTTTCAAGTAAAATTACCGTTACGCACATGCTTTACTTTGTGGTGTTTGGCAACTCTTCCCTTGACAGTAGCTATGCATGTTGGGTATCGTTCTGTTCGGGGAATGTTGCTTTTTCAGACTAAACTTGTTTTTTCTTGTTTGCACATAGTTTTTTTAGGAAAATGTGGCTTTGATTCTGCTTTTTTATCCTTTTTTTAGGGAAACTCTTTGCAACCAAAGAATACAATGAGGGATTACTTCCAGAAAACTATGGGCACATCAACAAGCCTGGTACGCCTAGAAAGCTTGAGGTGTGTACTTCCAGAGAATATATAGTTTGTTGGGGGTATTTCAAATGTAAAGGGTTGTTTTTCTGGAAGAACTGCAAGGTGCGCATATTGCATAGCATAGTTGTATTTTATCTGAAAATTCCCTAAAGCGCTGTTTCAGTTTGGGGGAGTCTCCTGGGCAGGAAAGGGTGTCTACCTATACATATGTGGTATCGCTGTAACTGGGAGAAATTGGGATTTCACACGCAATAAGATTTTATTGAAAAACTTACATTTTTTATTACAAAAAAAACTACAAATTGTAAAAATGTATTTTTTTTTTATTTTTTTTTCACATATTTCACCCAAAAATATTGAGAATACCCCTAAAAAATTACAAACAAGACATTTCATGTTAAAGCCCAGACTCTGCTGAAAAAAACAATATATCATTTCCCTGGGAAATCCCTGGAAATCCCTTCAAAAATCACATTTGAACATGGGGAGCGCAAAATAGTGCAAAACGGTTTGGCACCAAGGGTGACAAAAACTCCAGGTAGGCTGGCAGCGAAAGGGTTAAGGTAATATATGGTTTGTAATGACATGTAAATTTAGAAGTGCAAGGTGCACACTTTGTCCAGAACTGAAATTAGTAAATTACGCTTACGAGCATGCTTTACTTTGGGGGGGTGTGACAACTCTTCCCTTGACAGTACCCATGTTGGGCATTGTTCTGTTCAGGGGATCTTGCTTTTTCATATTTAATTTGTTTTCTTCTTGTTTGCATATTGTTTTTTTTTTTAGGAAATGTGACTTTGATTCTGCTTTTTTATTCTTTTTTCAGTGAACAGTTTTAGTGTTAAATCCAGGGATGTAGCTAGGGGGGAGCAGGGGGGCACTTGCCCCAGGTGCAGCAGGTCAGGAGGGTGCCAAAGAGGGGCCTGAGACTAGATAAGGCTGCCATTTTGAATCTTTGCCCCGGGTGCCAGAAAGCCTAGCTACTCCTCTGGTTAAATCCATAACCAAGGAGGAGTTTGCTCTCCTCTCTTGTTTCAAAGGCCCACCTGACCACCAGCTCTCTTGATCCAGTTCCATCCCACATTATCCCTCAACTGTCTCCAGCTGTCATTCCAGCCTTAACATGTCTATTTAACCTCTCCCTCTCCATTTTTATCTGCCTCCTATAAGAATGCTGTTATAACTACATTTATCAAAAAACCCTCTCTGGACCCATCTGCCCTCCCCAGTTACCACCACCCTTTCTCATCCAAGCTTCTTGAACAACATGTCCACTCAGAACTGGCACACTTTGTGTGTACAAACTTCCTCCTAGATCGCCTCAAATCAACAAAGTCACCAATGATCTATTAACTGCCAAATCCAAAGGCCACAACTCCGTTCTCATTCTTGACACTGTCAACCATGCTCTGCTCCTCAATATTCTTTCTTCTCTTGGAATCCAAGGTCTTGCACTCTTGGCTCTCCTCCGATCTCTCTGCACATTTAGTGTGTCTTACTCAAACACAATTTCCTCTCCCCGTCCTCTGTCTGTTTGTGTACCGCATAGAAATATAGCAGGCTAACAGCAGAAGGACCATACAGTCCATCTAGTCTGCCATTATGCGTATACTGTATATACTCTTTATTTTAGGATAGATGTTTGCTTAGCCCAGGAATGTTTAAATTCACTTACTTACAAACTACCTCTGCTGGTAGTTTGTTCCAAGCATCCACTACTCTTTCTGTAAAATAATATTATAACATTGCTCCTGATCTTCCCTCCAACTAACTTCAGGTTGTGCCCCCTTGTTCTATCATTAAAGCGGTCCTTCACTCTGAATAAGAGCCTATCTTATATGTTTTCCACACCCTGTACATACAGATTGCTCACATTAAAAATCATCCTACCTGCATCTACTGCATGTTATGAGCCTTTAAACATCCAAGATGGAGGCTCATGGAACATCAGGAAGCCTGCCAACAGGAAGTGCCTTCTGACCGTGTTGCTCTGCATTCTGAGATTGCTGACCTTTTCCTGACCCCAGTTCTGCTCTGTCTGAGCAAAGCACAGCTATAACCCGCCTCCTGTACTTTATCCCAATCTCCTCTCCTCAGTAAATGTGATGCTTCTGCGTCAAGATGGCGGCGCCGTATCCTAAAGTCCTGAACAGAGTTGCAGCCCAGTGGGGGAAAGAATAATAAGTAAGTGACTAAAAACTTAAAATATATTAATTTTAGATGCTGGGGAATCGTTTTTTAAGGGTTTGGGCTTTTCAATAAATCATGATGAAGGTCCGGTTTAAGTTTCTTCTTAAAAACGTGCCCCTCCTTAACCTTATACAATCTTTCACATATTTAAAAATTTCAGTCATGTCCCCTCTCTCCCTTCATTCCTCTAAACTGTACAAACTAAGTTCTTTATGTCTCTCCTGATTAGTTTTAAGTTTAAGTCCTACCATTTTTGTTGCCCACCTTTGGACCCATTCTATTTGAATAATAGGATTTATTCACAGCTTTCTAGCTTAGAGTTCATTTTAGTGCCTGTCAGTGAGCGTTTTTTGGGCGAATTTCATCGTACCTTGCTGTGAAATGTGCACTGTCTAGCAAGGTCCTACTAGTTTAATTCGGAAATTAGCTGTTTTCTCCTTTTTTGCATGTTCAGTTCGTGGTCTGTACGACTATCCGTTGTCTGCACACATAAGCTGGCTTGTACGCATATGCGTGCCTATCATTTTTGTGTTTTCCAGTGCTCTGGCCCTGGCATTCTAGTACTTACTTATTGCTGTTCCAAGTGTCTTCTGCTCCTAAGTGCTTACCTCTACCCATCCTTCTCTCCAGAGTTGCTCCTTGTTTGCTGTTTGTTTGGCATGGCCCCGTGTATATAAATTACACATTACTCTTGCAATAAAAGAAAGACACTAAAATGTTTTAGCTGCATGAATAATAAAAATAATTTATTGTTTTGGTTACATTATTTCTGTTAATTTTATTTTGGTCGAATGGCTATATAGTTATTTTTATTTTAATTAATTTTATAATAACATGTTTTAAACTTTTTTAAAATGGGAAAGATATGGAGGTAATAAAATATTTACAAGGGGGGGGGTAAAAACAAATGTGGTAGGCTCCCCTTTATAAAGGTGGGTGGCTCCCTATGGCAATACAGCAGTAGACAGATCTTGTACCCGCTGCTGAACCTTCTCTCTGTACTCTGTAAATGACAAAAAACTATTTGTGTCTAGCCTCTGCTTCCTGCAAACCTGTTGAAGAAGGCATGTTCTTAAATAGTCACTTGTCTTCGAACTTACTAGACTGGTGGGGTTGACCGGGTTGGGGAGCCACCCTTCTAACTGGGACCTGCAACTCCTCGGGTTCCAAGTCTGTAGGTAAAAAATAAATCCCTGTTAGTAAATGTGGTTGAGCAATGAATTGAATTGGATTGTGTTGTGTGTAGCACATCACCCACCTGCTTGTTACTGGATTGGTGGTGGTCCTTGCTCTGGCTGCTCAACCACTTCTACTTCTTGGCCATCTAGATACAAATATTTCAAAAATCCACAATTTAACACCTATGTGTCTGTGTTTAGTCTGTGTCTTCCTGTGCATGGTTGTGATGCTGATACCTGAGCCATTATGCACAGAATCATCTGCCTTCCTGCCCAACATCCACCATAGAAATGTCAAGATAAGCCCCCACACCACTTTAGCTCTGCATGAATGTATCTCTGCTGACTTGTTTTGAGATTATTGGGCCGGTGTTAGTTCCACTTGGCCTGCCCCCTAGTATCTGGCTGCCACACCCAGCTAGGCCCCAATGAGCCACCTTGCCCAAAACTGTCCCGGCGTGCTGCCCATGTGTGCACATCCTCACTAGCTTTTGCATCTGTGAACCTGCTCATGGCTATGTTTGTACAACGTGCAACCAGATGAGGTCACCATTGCTTAGCCACACAAGGTATGTCGCTTTAAAAAAAGCTTATGTCTTATTCACATTGCAGGAAAGACCCAGCAGACAAACATGGCAACCCAACCACAGGAACACAGAAGTACTGCTGCTACGTCAGGCATCTGAACCGGGACTTAAGCAAGCCAAAGGCCTGCTCAACCACTGCCCTGGTCTTGGTATGAGCCCGGTTAAGGCCGCATGTGCCTGAGTGAGAGGCCTCAGAATGGTTGTCATCAGCAGTGAAGCAGGGGGTAGCCAGAATCACCTACAAAAATAAAAAAAGTATTTGCCATATACACCATTAACTCATTATCACCTAAAAAAATAACAACATAAAATATTCAAAAATGGAATGGGGGAGACAGGGGATACATCCACAGATACACAAGTTCTACATGAGAAAACAACATCAGCAATTAAGGAGGAATGACAACACTTACCAAGTAGCCACTCGTCAGACAGCTCTCCAGACTCAAAATGAGTAAACAGGCTAGTTTTTCTCAGATTGTAGGCATCATGGGTGGAGCCTGGAAACCCAGCCGTAGGTCTGGACCCGCAACACATTTCACATTGATGGAATGGCCCACCTTACTGTTCCTGCACAAAAGACACAAAGCACACAGAGCAAGAGCTTAGCAGCATTCAAACACACCTACACTGACTGAACAGATGCTAAGCAGAAAGGGACGACCACTGGAAAAACTGCCTTCTTTGGGTGACAATAGTCTTTAAGGAGCCACAGCACTCAACTCTGTTAGCTTGCAGACCAACCTAAAATCTGCCTCTAAACTTGGTTAAAAACAGTATCCTAATTGCCCTGCTAACGTGCACCTTCCAGGTTAGTTATAAAATGGTCTGAGTGGCTGCAACCCCTCCTTTGTTTCTTTTGAATTTGTGCAAGCACATGGGGTGTGGGGTCTAGGCTGTATTGCAAGGTCTTCGAACCTTCCACCCCATGGGCTGCACTTTGAGGTTTTAGGGCAACCTCAGGTAAGCCTGCTCCCAGTTTATCTATTGCATTGTATGTCCCAAATGGGGCTCTCAGAGATTGGACTTAGGACTGCACCCCACAGAGGCACCTTGGCGCTGGTGGTACAGCTTAAGCATACTTCTGCAGATGTGTGTGACTGAGCCTCTGTTTTTACCCAAGTTTAGAGACAGATTTTAGGTTGGTCTGCAAGCTAACAGGGTTGAGTGCTGTGGCTCCTTTAAGACTTTTGTATCCTAATTGCCCTGCTAATGTGCACCTCCCAGGTTAGTTATAAAATGGTCTGAGTGGCTGCCACCCCTCCTTTGTTCCTGAGTAAGAAAAAGAGACTTGGCAGTGTTAGGTGGGAGGCTATAACTTGTGTGAGAATAAGAAAATGAACATTAACATTGGCTTACTTTAGGGGCAACTAGTTGAAAGGAGAGATTGAGGTCCACTTTGCATGAGGCAATACAATACTAGGGCCAACACACAATAAATATGGGGAACTAGACTAAAAATATATGTCACTACTTAGCATGGAATTAAGGATGCAAAGGGAAACCAAACACATACCTTAAAAGATATTTAGCAGCAACTGGTGGCACCAGCGCATACAGTTGATCTCATCCATGACATTGGGCATATCGGTCAGCTAGTAAAAACTACAAAATACACCAAAAAATATGAAAATAATACATATTTGCGCACTTTTTGTTGCGTGAGTGCATTAAAGAAAGGCTGTAAATCACCCTTAATATCTTTTTGCAGGTAAGGTCTCTTGTTGTGGTCTCACAAGGGCTCTAAAGGCTCTATACAGCGGCATCACAAGATCCCTCTTCCTACTAGGGATGCTTCGAGCTATGTAGCCAAGCATCCTGCTTGCTTGGCTACACTGTCCACTCATCTTGCAGCTATCAGTAATCAATATCCCTAAATCTCTCTCCTCTGAACTCCTGGATAACACAGTACTGCCCGCACGATACTCAGAGCAGGGATTCCTTCTACTCAAGTGCATGATTTTATGTTTAGAGACATTCAACTCCAGTTTCCACAGTTTTTACCATTTATCTAGTAAAGCTTCTTCAATGTCACTTACAAGCATATTGAAAAGAATAGGGCCCAGGACAGAGCCCCTCCCAGCTGGATGCTATACTATGGCCATTCATGCTATGGGTTTGAAAGACACTATCTAACAAAAGTAGCTATTCAGATGGTCAGCCACAGCCTTATCTTGTCAATATAATTATTCTTCCAATTTCTTATTTTTGAAACTGCATTGTTTTTTTCCTTTCTGTCACCAATATATATGAAAAAGGTTTTATCACCTTCTTCACAGATTTGGCCATTTCTTCCTCATTTTGCCCTTTAGCAGGATTTATAACCAGTTATGCTTCCC
This sequence comes from Gastrophryne carolinensis, assembly GCA_027917425.1. Lineage (NCBI taxonomy): Eukaryota > Metazoa > Chordata > Amphibia > Anura > Microhylidae > Gastrophryne > Gastrophryne carolinensis. The sequence continues at coordinate 528,604,442 of CM051234.1, forward strand.
TCTGTTTATTTTTATACGCCTTGTTGTCAGCTTCACTTCCATTTTCTTTATGCTGCTCCTTTCTCTAGACTTCTTTACAATAGTGCTGACTTCCCTAGTAAACCATAGCGGTTTCTTCTTCATTTTATTCTTGCACATTTGTTTCAAGTATTGCTTAGTTGCCTTTAAGATGGACAATTTTAATAGTGACCACTGGGCACTGACTTCTGCTACTCTACTTATCCACTCATCTAATTCCTTTTCTACATAGTCCGCCATTTCCTTAAAGTTTATTTTCCTATTTTCCTAGCACCTTGGTTCTGGTGCGGGATTGCACAATATCTGTATTTATTCTGAACCATAAGCTTTGATGGGCACTGGACCCCAGATTTTCTTCTACTCTGACCTCAGACACCAGATGCCCATTGTGTTCAGAACTAAGTCCAGAATGTTAGCTCCTCTAGTTGATGATGTCACAAATTGTTTTAGAGATGCTCCATTAAGGGCCTCTAATATAGCCCTGCTCTTGCACGCCTATGCACTTGGGATATTCTAGTCCACATCAGGCATGTTGAAGTCACCCATAATTATAATGCCCCCCTTCATAGCCAATCCACTGATTTAATCTGATTTAATCTAAATCCTCAGATTGTCCAGGGGGCCTATATATCACAAAAATTCTGACCACAGCTCCCTCCTTAGTCTGCAAGGTAACCCAGAGAGTTTCTAGTTTATTATGTGTATGCTGAATTATTGTTGATTGAAGAGTATTTTTGATATAAATGCCTACTCCACTGCCCTTTTTTGCTAATCTGTCTTTTCTGTATGTAGATCTAGGTATGGCTATCTTCCAAGTCCTTGTGATCCTTGAACCAAGTCTCTGTTATTGCAACAAGATCCAATTCATCTCTGCATTTGATAGCCACTAACTCACAGAGCTTGTTGCCGAAGCTGCTAGCATTGGTACACATCATGTGGATGTTGTTGGCGTTACATTTTAGTTTGTTCTTGATCCAAAGTATGCTAAGATGCAGATGCGCACAGGCTCTCATGTGCACATACTCGCAGCTCTCTCCAAAGTTGGGATTTTGATTTTTAAAAGAGTGAACAATTGCTCTCAGAGGTTCTGAGCTATTTGAGCTAAATGCAATAATTTGCTGTCATACTGTCATACTGTCCTACCTAATATAATGCTTGGTGGACTACTGTCCTTGGCAGTTGGGCAAATAAGCCATTTAGGCATTACTGCAGATCAAAATCACATTTTAGTATTGCAGTCATGTAACTAGCGGCTGCAAATTCTGTGTTGGTTTTATCACCCCCTCCTTTTTTTAAACTTTTTGCTTTGTTTGCTTATTATTGTTAACTGAAATTTAAGAACTTGCTATATATTGCCTGGTATGGCTATACATCTGACTCAACAGTTACTCTATGTCTAAAATAGTTTGGCCTGTCTATATTAAATATTTTAAATTGTGATGTCTACAATGTCAATACCGCACTTTCAGTCAAACCTAATCGCTTCAATTAACAATTCACCTAAAAGTCTATTTTAGTTAAAGGATTGAATACATTTGCATTGATAATTTAGAAACCCCAGTCACCTTGAGCTCCTATCAATAATACCCGTCCAGCACCTTGGAAAGAAAATGGTTGTACTTCTATTAAAATGTAAAATGTTATATTAGTTGTGAATGCACCGAGTACAGTCTTGGTACCACCAACCTGGAAGTTGTAATGTCCCAGCACTGCTGCATACCAAAAGTAAAGTCTGTCCGGAACAGGTTTACTCCAAGACTTATACATACAAACAACACCTGAGACCACTATGGCATATTAGTCGTGGCTCTCTTAGTGGAGATGACCATTCGTCAGGGGCTTGCTGGTGAATGGAGGTCAGGATTGATCTCATGAACCGGTATGTTTTACGACACCAGAACCGGACAGAACAGCTGCCCGGGACAAAAACACCCTTTAGACATGGTCTCAAAACAGATTTTTTTTTCTTAAAATATTTCTCGAAAATAAGGGCCATCTCATACTTTATTTCAGATTAACTCATGAGTTAAAAGCATGTGATTCAAAGAAGAAAGATCATTAAAGGGGTTTAAAAATCCTTAAAGGGCACACATGTTGGGTTTTTATATCTCTAATGTTTATGCTGGAGAGGTATAGTCAATACCTGTACACCATCACTTGCTCACTGCTGACTGTGCGGCATGTGCGGACATGCACCCCTGATCCCAGCCATCATCGAACAGCCATGGGAGAGCAAGCCTGGATGTCAGTGTCAGGAACAGGACTGGATTAAGTGTGGTGGAAGCCCCTGGGCAGAAAATCTGGTGGAGGCCCCAGATACAGTATTTTTTTTCCATTAAAGCCAATGTATAGTGTCTTCATAACCTCCCACCCTGGCTTCCATGTCCTGACACTGCAGCAGGACGGGGGTTACAAAAAATTCAGCCGTAATGCAGCCGTTCCCAAGTCTTGGGCCATGGGCACAGCCATCTTGAAGAGGATGCACAAAGTGGGTGTGTGGTCCCATTCTTACATGGTTGGGCAGGTGCATGCACAGTGGGGGAATGGCATTCTGTGCACTCTCTGTGCAGTCACTGTCCGTGCCGGGGCTGACGGTGCTGAATTACAGTAGAGCTAAGGCTTTTTTTCCTAAAACCCCATCTCAGCACCTGGTGGGTTATGAAGACACTGGACATCCAATTTAAAGAAATAGTCCAGCCAAGTAATATAACCTTCCTCTGATTTACTGGCTTCTTCCCCCCTCTCTGCCACTACCTCTCTGTACCTACCTCTGACTGGCATCAGTTTTGTGCTTTTGTCTAATTTGCAGTGTACCTACCTCCATCCCAGATCCACACTGTCCCTCCCTGATCTGTGCTTGCTTTACTGCACTCTTCTGTGACCTGCAGCCTATTGGTGTCTGGGGGGAGGGCACCGTCTGCTCTGCTAGATTGCTTTTTGATTGGTGAGAGGGATCCATTGAAGGGGACACAGTGTGTTTTGTCCAGGGGCAAAGGAGCACCTCCTTTTCACCACACACTCACCCAATATTGTTTTTGGTTGATGGAGGTGGACAGTGTGTTTTGCAAAGAGCAGCCTACAATTGACCCCCCTTCACCCCCAAAAAGCAATCTGACCAGGGACAAAATTACTGTACAAATAACCCCCTGTAGATCCTCTGGGGGGCAGCTATTTTCATACATACATAATATAATAATGGGTCCTACGAGGGATGTGCCCACATACTGTGCTGCTAAATAGTGGGCACCCAAAGGGAAGACTCCTACCCATTATCCATACACATGTGTAGTGCTTGGTGGGACCATCTTGTTGTCTTGCACAGGGCGCCTTTCAACCTAAGGTCGGCCTTGACCTTATCCTCCTTGGAAACAGTGATAAATAAGCCATTTCAACGAATCTCAAAATCTCCAGTGATATGTAAAAACCTTGGTGTTCCTCTTTTTAATTCCTGGTCATGGTTTAGCTGGGAAGGGCATGTCATGGTACAGATTTATGAGTCACGAGCATGCTCTGCTGTGATCAGAGACAGCTGTGGGACTACTTTGACTTGCCAGGCTCGCTCACAGAGAGCAACAAGAGACAGAGTGAATCAGACTACTTTTTGCGTGGTCCTGGAGGAATAGCGTTGAAAGGAGGACACATTTTGGAGACCTGCTGTGGCTTCTACCCACCCTGCAGAAAATGGGGGAGAGGCCCATGGGACAGGCATCAGGTGAGCTGCTTACTGCCTTATTATTACTGTTCCGTTTACAGTGTTAGTGGCAATAGTGGTAATAGCACACCAAATATAGATGCATTAAGTGAGGTGGGTGCTATCCTTTCTGGGGCTGTTTCCACCACAGCCTCTGCTAGACACTTTCAAAAAAATGGAAATGGAAGGATGCACACCACACAGTTATATTTGCGTTCAAGAAGAAATGTATTATTTACAGTATTTACAAAAACAACAATCAATAGTCATAGAAAAAAGGATACGAAGCGGCCAAATCTATAGACGTAATCATGGTCCATAATCCTCAGGAGGCTAGTGTACATCACATGAAAGAGAGAAAAAAGTATATCCAATAACTGCACAGTGTGCTATACACTACTATATGCAGGTAACAGCTAATTACCAGTGTTGCATAGATATCAAAGAGGTGCTGTTTAAGGTCCTCCTGAGGGTTATGTATAGTGACTGACTGTTAGCACAGAATTAAGGAAACAACAGATCATGTATAGACAATTACATATTACAGTCAGAATACCAGTCAGTCAGCTACATAGTAATTGGCAACAAAGCATCAATACCCTGGATGACAACTGTACAGCATAAGTACAACATGTTATAGAAAGCAATGTACCCATATCGCAGAGAGCGGATCGCTATATTCCATTTACAGTACCAAAATGAATTCTGATAATAGTTATGGATGGGTATTGCTCTGTGTTTCATTGCCCTTACAGCTTATGTCTGTAACATTTTCTTTTCTTTATTCGAAAGAAAAGAGTGAAGACGATTTATATGTTTACTTTTCCAAACACAAATACATTGACAGTGGCAGCAACACTGAATTTATATTAAGCTTTGCTTAAGTGCACTTGCCATATATTTCAGCTGGAAGAGGCATAATGCTTAAAAATAATCTAGCAATTATGCAGTAAGTATGCTGGCAACAGCTATTCTTATCCTTCCAGCAACACAGAGCTGTAATTCCCAGGCATTCCAACAGCTTACAAAATAGAATACTGCCTATGGAACTTAGCAAGAGGTTTATAAGATTATGTCCGTTGGTTTCTCTACTTTTAATCAAATTAAATTTTCACAACTTGCACTTGTTATGAACCATATTTGAATAACATATAGCAATTATTGTGAAGCTGTATCTGTGTGGAGCTGGCAAATTCAAAGGGAATTATATGTAAAGTCATTGTTCAGGCACATTCAAATGTGTCCCCATTGTGTAGGGCTATACATGGCAATGTCTTCTTTTTTTAAAAGCGCTACTAGAGTAATTATTAAATAAAGTCTCACCTTATGTTCCTCATGGTCTCTGTGATGCGAATGGTAGGACTGAGGGATGCAAGCAAACTGTGTGCATTGCACTGGACTGAGTTGGAGCTTACTGACAGTGTGAAAGGCTCCATTTTATCACCAGCAAAGGGGGTGACAACTTGACACGACCTTGACACTTGCATTTGTGGTCATGATCTGGGAGGAGGCGCTGGAGGCAGAGGAAGAAGAAATACCCTTTCCTTTCTAGCACTCCACTCTTCCTTTGCCTCCTCTCCCTAGTACTAATGCAGGACAAGAGGAGAAAGAAATAATACACCTTTCCTGTCCTGGTCCTGCTTTAGCTCCAATGAAAGGAGGCTAAGACTTCCGCTATAAAGGTACTGTCCAGACAAGTAAAAAACAAAAGCCATATTCACCTGCTATTTCCCCACAGCTGGTATGTTCTACTCCAGTGGTCAGAAAGGGACTGGGCCATGGGATCAAGTTCCCTGGTATGCAAGCTCATTCTTCTGTATATACATCTGTCTCGAGGCTTTCTGCTGAGTCTGTTTTCAGGGTCCCCTGTTTGAATTCACAGTCCCCCACAGGGATACATTCAGACAGCAGCAGAGCTAATCCTAGAATGAGAGGCCCAGCAAAAGGAAAACAGTTCACTTAGGTTTGTTATGCAATATGAAGCAGTCTGAACGAAAGATGAAGCTCCTCACAGCCAACAAGCAGGCTAAATAATCTCTTTGCCTGGAGTGCCCCTTTAAAGGTATTCCTACGGTTGTCCTTTAAATAACACCTTGCAATTACCTGCTGTGCCTTAATTTGCTTTACAGAGAATATAAGCAAAACAGGTGCACCACAAATTCAAAATCAATAAAGAGGGGCTCTGTGCTGAGGATAAGCCACCTTCAACCATCTTGAACTCTCCACGCAACATAGCAGCTCCAGTAACCGCCGTACAAGAGATGACACAAACCCACTGCACCAAGAAGCCCCCAAAATGAGTATGAATTAAAACATAATTACTGCATCAATGTATTAAGTTAAAAGTAGACATAGATCACACACACATACATAAATCCATAAGAGGGGCTACCCCTGGGCAAATGTGACATAAAAAGCTAATGCAATGTTGAAAATTCATAATATCCTAAACACCAATCAAAAAATCCTAACTTCCAATGAAGTGCTAATGTGCCAATTAAAGTGCTACAATGAGTAAAATACAGTGTATAAAAAGAATATAGAATTCTTACTCCAACACTTACCTACATTCAAAGTACCATTTAAATATAAGTCACCAAGAAAAATTTGCGATACTGCTCCTTTAATTATCCAATTTTCAATTATCAAATGTACACTAAATATGGAGGAAAAATAGATTATCTGCCACCTACTTATTTCCTTTAGTCCTTGCAAAGAAGACTCCCCTACTTGTTTGTATGACCATTTATGGAGCATGGGCAGGACTCATGTATAGGGCTTGGCCGCTCAGGGGAACCAAGCCCCTAATGGGAGACACGAGACATGAGACTTCCCATCTGCTTCCACACTTTCAGGGCATGCAGCACTTATTGCATTTTTTCCAGGTTTAGCCTCTGTTCTGTTTCTTGGCGTTTCCAGACATTTTGCACTCGGTCTGTGTAAAGCTTTCTAATGCCTGTAAAAAAGGTGCTGGCTGAAGACACCTTTCTTCATAGCATCACAATGTGCAGGCAGCACCCTGATTGCCACATCTTTGGAAACCCATGCCGGAATAAGACGGGGCCTAGAGATAATCTGACATGACGTTGTATTGTTACAAAAATAATAGCACTGTGCTGCATTATGACAATTCAAAACTGTCAGGATGAAATTCTGTTGCTAGGTCTGTTGCTAGTTATGACTTAACCTTTCTGATGCTCATCTGATTATAGGTTTTTTAGAAGCAGTGATTATAAAGGCTACAGTATGTACATGGGGTATTGAATTATCTGTTCTTTTAGTGTCAGAGAGCTCTGTGCAGGTTGAGATATGTCTGGACATGTGTCACACACACACACACACACACACACACACACACACACACACACACACACAAACACAGACACACATGCACACACACATACACATACACACAAACACACACACACACAGACACACATACACAAACATACACACACATACACATACACACACAGACACACATACACACAAACATACACACACACACATACACACACACACACATACACACACATACACAAACACACACACACACACACACACATACACACACACACACACACACACACACACACACAAACACACACACATACACACAAACACACACACACACACACACATACAAACACACACACACACACACACACACACACACACACACACACACACACAAACACACACACACAACACACACATACACACACAAACACACACACACCATTTCAGGCTGTTGAAAGCACAGGAAGTGGCATTTGCAGTAAAGTGTGGTGTATACAAAGAAAGATTTGGGGCTTTGTTCTGTGATTAAATCCCTTACAAAGGAAGAAAAGAAGCCTAAATCCATGAAAGAATGTGTGGTAATAATCGGTAAAGTGGCGATCCAAACTCCATTTTGTTTGTATCTTGTCTGCCATTTAGTATTTTGGGGCCGGTCGCCATCTTAGGTGATGTTCGGCACCATTTTGCAACTGGCAGACATTTTGTAACTTGAAGCCTTAATGATCGCCGCCATTTCACAACTGGCGGACATTTTGTAAAATGATTATTGGAAAAGCAAGCTTATCCAAACCGAACAAGCTTATCAGCCTATCCAGAAGGAAACAAATATAATACAGCAAATTTAGGTTAAATGCATGTTTATCAAAATATACAACTTCAAAAACAACTATGACAGGGCATGGGGCTTATCAGCACATCATATGAACTTCTGACGTATGTTCCTAGCTTATCGCACCAGGGAATTTGGCCAATTATTTGATAGGATAGCTTTGGAAAGTTTAACCCTTTAAGTGTCAGCCTACCTAGAGTTTTCGTCACCCTCTGTTGCCAGACCATTTTTCACTATTTTGCGCTACACATGTTCAGCTCTGAATTTGAAGTGATTTCCAGGGGTTTCCCAGGAAAATTATATATTGTTTCTTTTAGCAGTCTGGGCTTTAACATGAAATGTCTTGTTTGTCATTTTTATAGTATTTTTGGGTGAAATATGTGCAAAAAAAATTTACAACTATTTTTTACAATTCGTAGTGTTTTTTTGTAACAAAAATAAAACTTTTTTCAATAAAATCACATTTCCCGTAAAAGCGGGATGATGCCATCCTGCTCCTCCCACAAAAAGGCTTGGCTAGAGGCGTTAATGTTTTAGTTGTTGTATCTGGATATAGGATACATTTAGTGGTTGTATCTTAAGGTTAAAAGTCCAGTACATTCTGAATAACATTTCTTGATATTCATGAGCTTTAAGATGCCATTAAGGTTGATTCATGGTCGGTGCACAAAAATGCTCAGGTAGAGTGCAAACGATTCCACATGCGTCTAGGCCCATGATTAATGGCTGCGTGCACACCTAAGATGCACGGGCGAATCGCACTAAATGCCAAGCGCACGGGAAAAGCCTCTTCTTGCACCAATTTACGCCTTCTGCAATTAAGATCTGCTGTTTTGAAGTGCAAATATCCCTGCCCCATGCACATTTGTCCGGCTGCTTAACTGCTCCCGATGGTCCCCCATGTTTCTCCCCTTTCCTTTACTGTTTCACTATAGTGATTTGATCTCTCCAGCTTCTGTGTTTTCTGCAAAGCTCTATCCACATTTTTGGAGTGTATTCTCTGGAGAACCTGTGCTCTCCATTTTTGGAGGGTGATTTTAGGGGGGGATATTCTGATTCCAGTTAACCCTTAACATTTTTTTGCCCAATGTTTTGTCCCAGATGTTCTTTTTAATCCTCCATATCCTGTTTTGTTTGCATATTAATGCCCACATGTTTTTTTTCCCTCAAAACATACTAAAAATCAGGTGCCGAGACAGTTTGGTGCGCCAAAATCGGCTATCAGGCCCCTTATTAATCAAGGACGTCACCTTCGGTTCTTGCTTTTTCCGGTTCTGGTTCTGACCAGTCCGATTGGAAAAACAGGATGATAGCTGTGTATGGTGATGAGGCAACTTTGGGCTAAGCACTTTAAATAGGGTAGGGAATAAGCTGAAGATGACCCCCCAAGTTCCCATAGGGAGCCCCCAAATGCCTGAGCAAAAAACATGTTGCCAGAAATTTAGCCAAGGTAATTTAGACCTGCTTTGAGTTCTTGCAATGTTACGGATAATGAAACATGGATCCACCATTGGTCCGCTGATTTGATCCTGAGACTGATCAAGAGTTGATGTAATGAATGCAATAGGGGGCACCATTTCCAAGGAACCATGCCACAAAAGACATCTGTGCTTAAACAATGAAGGCTTTTCATGTGGCAATGCAAGAGAGACTCTGTAGGAAGCTGTTGGTTGGTGTGTGACACCAGCTCACAAGTCTGACAAATCCCAAAGTGCAGCTTCATGGACCTTAACCATCCACCCTACAGTCCATACCTGGCTTCCAGCAATGACTTTCTCTTTCATAACATGAATACATTTCTGCATAGGCATTGACTTAATGATAATAATGCAGTCCTTACATTGAAAAGTTTACAAAAATCGCAGAAAATGTTTTAAAATTCAGGTACAGTGGATAATTTATTGAACATCCCTCGTACTGGAATGCTAGAAGTAATTTCCATGTCTTTCCATGTGTCTCCAGTGAATGCCCACCATGGTAAGCAGTTTCAATGTGCTTAAAGCTGCACTGATAAAAAAACACTACAGACATTTTATTACAGGAGATTCAGCCTGTAGTCAGGGGCATTTCTGTCTTACTCTTAAATCTGCCTTACCAAAACTTGTCTGGCACTTTATGTCATTTTTTATAGTGTGTTACCATATAGGGAGTGTTTACAAGTCTTTCTTGCAGCACATAAATACATGATTCATTTGCCTATTTAAAGTGTTTCTATTGTAACTGTTACAACTTATCTCCTATTCACACCTCAATGGGGGGGGGGGGGGGGGAGGCTTTGTTTAACAACTGTCCATATGTTTATATGGTGGAAACAGACTTGTTATGAAGTTATAATAAGCATACCATTGTCTACATATGCAATATTTGAGAGAATATCAGTGTAGGTTTACATAAAACATGATGACAAAAGCCTCATGATGACAGTTACAGGCCTATTTACATATGTAAGTGGGGTACATTTCCAACAGATGCTTGTGTTTATGCTTTATTAGCTAAAAATTATCATACATCTGTTTAATGTTACATTCAGTATATTTCTATTTTTGGGGAACATTTATTTGAAATTTTACGATTTCAGTGCCCAGAATGATAGTTAGAAACGTATGTGCATTTGTAAGGGGATACATCTATCTATAATGGGGAATGCCACACTATCTATAATGGGGAATGGGAGGGGGGGAATGCCACACTATCTATAATGGGGAATGGGAGGGGGGAATGCCACACTATCTATAATGGGTAATGGGAGGGGGGGGAACGCCACACTGCCTATGGGAAATGGGAGGGGGAATGCCACACTATCTATAATGGGGAATGGGAGGGGGGGAACGCCACCCTGCCTATGGAAAATGGGAGGGGGCAATGCCACACCATCTATAATGGGGAATGGAAGGGGGAATGCCACACTGACTATGGGAAATGGGAGGGGGCAATGTTACACTATCTATAATGGGGAATGGGAGGGGGGGAATGCCACACTATCTATAATGGGGAATGGGAGGGGGGGAATGCCACACTGCCTATGGGAAATGGGAGGGGGAATGCCACACTATCTATAATTGGGAATGGGAGGGGGAAATGCCACACTGCCTATGGGAAATGGGAGGGGGGAATGCCACACTATCTATAATGGGGAATGGGAGGGGGGAATGCCACTCTGCCTATGGGAAATGGGAGGGGGGAATGCCACACTATCTGTAATGGGAAATGGGAGGGGGAATGCCACACAATCTATAATGGGGAATGGGAGGGGGAATGCCACACAATCTATAATGGGGAATGGGAGGGGGGTTCCACACTGCCTATGAGGAATGGAAAGGGGGAATGCCACACTGTCTATAGGGAATGGGAGGAATTAATGCCACACTGTCTATGGGGAATGGGAGGGAGATGCCACACTGCCTATGGGAAACGGAAGGGGGCAATACCACACTATCTATAATGGGGAATGGGTGAGGGGGAATGCCACACTGCCTATGGGAAATGGGAGGGGGGTTCCACACTGCCTATGGGGAATGGAAAGGGGGAATGCCACACTGTCTATAGGGAATGGGAGGAATTAATGCCACACTGTCTATGGGGAATGGGAGGGAGATGCCACACTGACTATGGGAAATGGGAGGAGGCAATGCCACACTGCCTATGGAGAATGGGATGCAGGAATACCACACTGCCTATGAGAAATGGGATGAGGGGAATGCCACACTACCTATAAGGATTCGGAGAAGGAATGACTTCCTAAAATGGGGAATACGATGGGAGAATGCCACACTGCCTATGGGGATTGGTAGGGGGGATGCCACTCTGCCTGTAATTGGTGGATTCTGCACCTTGCCTATTATTTTGGTTCAGAATATTATTGTTTACCTCTTCCTAATCCTAGGTGTGTCTAATGGACAGGTGTGTACTATAGGGCAGAAAATTCTGTAGCTGCTATTAAACTTCTAAAGAGTGAAATATAGACAAATGATGCGTCTTTTTTGTACATAACAGGTGCAACAGTAAACTAAACTCAGACAGCCCCAACGCACCAATAACCATACAACTCAGAATAACCAAAAGTGTGCTGTACACTGGCCCAATTTTAACCCAAAGCAAAATATTTAAAAGCCATCCTCATACAGCCAGTAATATGTACACACCACTGATAATAATCAAAAGATCACAGCATTTTATCAAGGGTATAAACAAAGTATAAACAAACATAAACACATTAAAACTGACTACACTGACTACAATAAAACACAACTCTTCTTGAATTTATGTCTTTTTTCCCTCTTTCCATACCCCCACCCCCATTTTTTATGTAATTTCCACATTCCACCCAACTTCGTTCCATCTTCTTTTTTTTATGCAGTTTCTTTTTCTATTTTTTCTCTCTCTTTCTCTTCTTTCTTTTCTACTTTCTCTTTCTCTCTGTCTCTCTTTCTTACATTCATTTTTTCTCTCTTACTTTACTCCCACACACTTGCCTATTCAATTCTCTTGTTTTTTCCATCCTATATTCTCTCCACCTTACTTTGTCACAATCCTTAATCTCATTTATCACTCTCAGGATTACAGGATATCACTGCTGGGGACAAAGAGGAAAAACGTTACAGTGAGTTTATTCTGCGTTTAGTCGCTGTTGTCCAAATTACACATTTGTAAAACATTTTAAAAAAATGTCATTTGTCGACATATAGACCCTGACTAGAGATGAGCGAATCGATTCTGACGAACCCGAATTTGTTACGAATTTCATATTCGATTCGTTACGATTCCGAATATCGCCGCGATTCGATCGCTCGAATCGCTTCCTTAAAACTCCATTTACTGCTATACAGTCCATCTAAAATGGTGGATCCACATGTCAGGAAATATCCCATGGGGAAAGGAATGCTGGGTAGGTGTCACATGCTACCTATCAGCAGACAGGCTTACCGATGATGTCACAGCCCCTTATATACGGCGGCCATCTTGCAGAAGATCATTCTGACACTGTATTGCGGCCAGAGCAGATCAGGCAGGGAGAGAGCGAGGGACAGACAGATAGATAGATAGATAGATAGATAGATAGATAGATAGATAGATGGAACAGAAGAAGCGTGGGACAGATAGAGAAGGAGAGAGGCTGTGACAGTGACAGATAAAGACAGGGACAGTTTAAACTGTTTGCTTTAGCTTCCAAGCCTATTTAGTGTTAATAACACTCCTGCCTATTTAGCTTTTCCTTTACCTGGTGTCATTCTTTAAAAAGCGTGCTAGCATTAATATTTCAAGACTACCTGTGTAATAACTGCTTGCATTTTATAATTAACGTCATTTTTCCACAATCAAGGGAGGCCTGCTCTGTATGTGAGGAGGGGGCATCCCAAACACTAGAACAAATATTTCAAGACTACCTGTGTAATAACTGCTTGCATTTTATAAGCAAAGTCACTTTTCCACAATCAAGGGAGGCCTCCTCTGTATGTGAGCAGGGGGCATCCCAAACACTAGCATTAATATTTCAAGACTACCTGTCTAATAACTGCTTGCATTTTATAAGCAAAGTCACTTTACCACAATCAAGGGAGGCCTGCTCTGTATGTGAGGAGGAGGCATCCCAAACACTAGCATAAATATTTCAAGACTACCTGTCTAATAACTGCTTGCATTTTAAAATTAAAGTTACTTTTCCACAATCAAGGGAGGCCTCCTCTGTATGTGAGGAGGGGGCATCCCAAACACTAGCATAAATATTTCAAGACTACCTGTCTAATAACTGCTTGCATTATATAAGCAAAGTCACTTTTCCACAATCAAAGGAGGCCTGCTCTGTATGTGAGGAGGGGGCATCCCAAACACTAGCATAAATATTTCAAGATTACCTGTCTAATAACTGCTTGCATTTTATAATCAACGTCACTTTACCACAATCAAGGGAGGCCTTGTCTGTATGTGAGGAGGGGGCATCCCAAACACTAGCATAAATATATCAAGACTACCTGTCTAATAACTGCTTGCATTTTAAAAGCAAAGCACTTTTCCACAATCAAGAGAGGCCTGCTCTGTATGTGAGGAGGAGGCATCCCAAACACTAGCATAAATATTTCAAGACTACCTGTCTAATAACTGCTTGCATTTTATAAGCAAAGTCACTTTTCCACAATCAAGGGAGGCCTGCTCTGTATGTGGGGAGGAGGCATCCCAAACACTAGCATAAATATTTCAAGACTACCTGTCTAATAACTGCTTGCATTTTATAATTAACGTCACTTTCCACAATCAAGGGAAGCCTCCTCTGTATGTGAGGAGTGGGCATCCCAAACACTAGCATTAATATTTCAAGACTACCTGTCTATTAACTGCTTGCATTTTATAATCAATGTCACCTTTCCACAATCAAGGGAGGCCTCCTCTGTATGTGAGGAGGGGGCATCCCAAACACTAGAATAAATATTTCAAGACTACCTGTCTAATAACTGCTTGCATTTTATAAGCAATGTCACTTTTCCACAATCAAAGGATGCCTGCTCTGTATGTGAGGAGGGGGCATGCCAAACACTAGCATAAATATTTCAAGACTACCTGTCTAATAACTGCTTGCATTTTATAAGCAAAGTCACTTTTCCACAATCAAGGGAGGCCTGCTCTGTATGTGAGGAGGGGGCATCCCAAACACTAGCATAAATATTTCAAGACTACCTGTTTAATAACTGCTTGCATTTTATAAGCTAAGTCACTTTTTCACAATCAAGGGAGGCCTGCTCTGTATGTGGGGAGGGGGCATCCCAAACACTAGCATAAATATTTCAAGACTACCTGTCTAATAACTGCTTGCATTTTATAATCAATGTCACCTTTCCACAATCAAGGGAGGCCTCCTCTGTATGTGAGGAGGGGGCATCCCAAACACTAGCATAAATATTTCAAGACTACCTGTCTAATAACTGCTTGCATTTTATAAGCAAATTCACTTTTCCACAATCAAAGGATGCCTGCTCTGTATGTGAGGAGGGGGCATGCCAAACACTAGCATAAATATTTCAAGACTACCTGTCTAATAACTGCTTGCATTTTATAAGCAAAGTCACTTTTCCACAATCAAGGGAGGCCTGCTCTGTATGTGAGGAGGGGGCATCCCAAACACTAGCATAAATATTTCAAGACTACCTGTTTAATAACTGCTTGCATTTTATAAGCAAAGTCACTTTTCCACAATCAAGGGAGGCCTGCTCTGTATGTGGGGAGGGGGCATCCCAAACACTAGCATAAATATTTCAAGACTACCTGTCTAATAACTGCTTGCATTTTATAATTAACGTCACTTTTCCACAATCAAGGGAGGCCTGCTCTGTATGTGAGGAGGGGGCATCCCAAACACTAGCATAAATATTTCAAGACTACCTGTCTAATAACTGCTTGCATTTTATAAGCAAAGTCACTTTTCCACAATCAAGGGAGGCCTGCTCTGTATGTGAGGAGGGCGCATCCCAAACACTAGCATTAATATTTCAAGACTACCTGTCTAATAACTGCTTGCATTTTATAAGCAAAGTCACTTTTCCACAATCAAGGGAGGCCTGCTCTGTATGTGGGGAGGGGGCATCCTTAACACTAGCATAAATATTTCAAGACTACCTGTCTAATAACTGCTTGCATTTTATAAGCAAAGTCACTTTTCCACAATCAAGGGAGGCCTGCTCTGTATGTGAGGAGGGGGCATCCCAAACACTAGCATAAATATTTCAAGGCTACCTGTCTAATAACTGCTTGCATTTTATAATTAACGTCACTTTCCACAATCAAGGGAATCCTCCTCTGTATGTGAGGAGTGGGCATCCCAAACACTAGCACTAATATTTCAAGACTACCTGTCTATTAACTGGTTGCATTTTATAATCAATGTCACCTTTCCACAATCAAGGGAGGCCTCCTCTGTATGTGAGGAGGGGGCATCCCAAACACTAGCATAAATATTTCAAGACTACCTGTCTAATAACTGCTTGCATTTTATAAGCAAAGTCACTTTTCCACAATCAAGGGAGGCCTACTCTGTATGTGAGGAGGGGGCATCCCAAACACTAGCATAAATATTTCAAGACTACCTGTCTAATAACTGCTTGCATTTTATAATTAACGTCACTTTTCCACAATCAAGGGAGGCCTGCTCTGTATGTGAGGAGAGGGCATCCCAAATACTAGCATAAATATTTCAAGACTACCTGTCTAATAACTGCTTGCATTTTATAAGCAAAGTCACTTTTCCACAATCAAAGGAGGCCACCTCTGTACATGAGAAAGGGGCATCCCAAATACTAGCACGTGTCTTTTAAGAGTACCTGCCTACTAACCTTTTGTCTTTTGTATAAAAC
The DNA here is from genome assembly GCA_027917425.1 of Gastrophryne carolinensis. Taxonomy (NCBI): domain Eukaryota; kingdom Metazoa; phylum Chordata; class Amphibia; order Anura; family Microhylidae; genus Gastrophryne; species Gastrophryne carolinensis. The sequence continues at coordinate 528,620,619 of CM051234.1, forward strand.
AAGTCTGGTTTACAAGTTTAAAGAACCCATTGTCTTTCACCGGGGGCCATTGTCAGTGCTAGCACTTATCTTTTAAGAGTACCTGCCTACTAACCTTTTGCCTTTTGTATAAAACAAGTCTGGGTTAAAGCCCCCATTGCCTTTCACCGGGGGCCATTGTCAGTGCTAGCACTTATCTTTTAAGAGTACCTGCCTACTAACCTTTTGCCTTTTGTATAAAACAAGTCTGGTTTACAAGTTTAAAGCACCCATTGCCTTTAATCGGGGCCATTGTCAGTGCTAGCACTTATCTTTTAAGAGTACCTGCCTCCTAACCTTTTGCCTTTTATATAAAAAAGTCTGGTTTATAAGTTTAAAGCACCCATTGCCTTTCACCGGGGGCCATTGTCAGTGCTAGCACTTATCTTTTAAGAGTACCTGCCTACTAACCTTTTGCCTTTTGTATAAAAAGTCTGGTTTTAAAGTTTAAAGCATCCATTGCCTTTCACCGGGCGGGGGGGGGGGGGGGAGGTGCATCCCGAATACTAGCAGTTAGCTTTTAATAGTACCTGCATCTTTACCTTTTTTAGATTTTGAACAAAAAACATGTTTTAAAACTGCCTGTGGTGCATTTAACTCTGACTGACAGTGTCTTTTTGCATTAGCTTTTAGCTACAGTGTGTGCCTATTTTGATCTAACTTTACTACACACCTGCTGTTACAAAAATACTGTTGTAGGTGTAGCATAGTATATAGTTTTCCCCTCCTAAACGCAGTAAAAATGTCAGGCAGAGATGTGCCAGGATGTGCATCGAGGAGAGGCCTAGATTCATCAGGCAGAGGTCTCAGCAGACTAGGGGCGAGTGGCAGCAGGAGTCGCAGTGAGAGGCCTGATCTCCCGGTATCTGCTAGGACAGTCAGCAGCTACTGCCCAGCAAAGAAATGGAAGATACATCTGCCGCTTCTTCCGCTAGGCAGACAAACACTGAGGAAGAGAGTGGCATGGGAGGTGCTGTGGTGAGCATTCTGTCTCCTGCAGCACACGCTCTTGTGGAAACCGAGCAGGACATCAGTGACGTGTAGGCACACCTCAATGATGATGATGATGAAGCCCATCGCACTTGGAAGCCCGGTGCAGAAGGGGCTTCATCATCATCAGGAGAAGAGGGTCCCAGGTTGCCTCAGAGTCAGCAGCTGAGGCAGCAAGGTGGCAGTAGGGTTGGCAGTCAGCATGGTGGCCGAATTGGGATGTCTGGAGCCACATGTGGCCGGGGCGGGGTAGACCACCTGCTGCACGACAGGCTGCCTTCCTGGGAGGTAGTGGAGCAGGGGTTCCTGGAGTTGGCAGCAGTAGCAGTGAATTAGTGCGGACTGTTGGAGGGAAAATTAGCTACTCGGCAGTGTGGCACTTTTTCCTCAAGCATCCCCAGGAGCGTAACCTGGCCACATGCAAGATATGTAGACAGAAGGTCAAGCATGGCCAGGGCCCCAATGTTGGTACCACGGCTCTGCGGCAACACATGCAGCGTCACCATAAAGCGGCCTGGGAGAACCGAGGCTCCGAAGTGGGGGTCCAGCCTGCTGTGTGCCAGTGCCACGCCGCTTCCAATTTCACCCAGCCAAGGCTCCAGCATCTCAGCCGAAGGTATCTGTGCATCATACCCATCCTCTGCCGTTCCAAATGCTCCTGCTCCTCCTACTAAAAGTCACTCATCCCACCAGCAATCCATCAGCGAAGCCATGTCCAAGAGACAACAGTATGCGCCCACTCATCCTACGGCGCAGAAGCTAAATGTGCTCCTGTCCAAGTTGCTAGTGCTGCAGTCCCTCCCTTTTCAGGTGGTGGAGACAAGGAAGCCTGAGCCATGCGCCCTGTATGGCACACGTGTTCAACCTAGTTGTCGTTTTCTGAAGTCTTCTGAAACGTTTTCTGAAGTCTTCCCCCCATCTGCAAAACATTCTAACAGCGGGAAGGAAACTTTGTATGCACTTCAGCCACTCCTACACCGCCAAGCACACCCTTCTTGAGCTACAGCGTCAGAACGGTATCCCCCAACATAGTCTGATTTGCGATGTTCCAACCCGTTGGAATTCCACCCTACATATGTTAGATCGACTATACGAACAGAGAAAAGCCATCACTGATTTCTTGATGATCCAAGCAGATAGGGGGACTGCCCTGTGTATCTTTAATGTGAACCAGTGGCAGCTCATACGTGACACCTGCCATTTGCTCAGGCCCTTTGAGGAAGCCACTTTATTTGTCAGTCGCCAGGATTACGGCATGAACGACGTGATTCCGCTGCTTCATGTAATACAACACATGTTGGAAACCATGGCTGGTCAGGGCACTGGAGACATGTCGCATACATTTCACGGCCACATAAACCCCGTGGGAGGAGGAGGAGGAGGAGCAGCACAGTGAAGCGCAGTTTAGTTTTGGCGAAATGGGTGGTTTATCTAGTCATCTGACAGGAGAGGAGGAGCAGGAGCAGCCAGTGGAGTTAGAGGGTTGTGAGGAAGGCGAGACAGAGGACCCAGACACACCGTGGCAGTATGCAGTGGAGATGGAGACAGGTAGTCCCTCCGAGTCACTTGCACAAATGGCACGATGCATGCTCACGTGCTTGCGTAGTGACCGCAGAATTGTCTCCATTTTTCTGCGGGATGACTACTGGCTCTCCACCTTATTGGACCCTCGCTTCCGGCACAAAATGGGGGCATTTTTTAAACCCGCCGAGAGGGAGGACAAACTGACCTACTACAAAGACATTCTACGTAGTCAATTGGCCGATGCCTATCTGCGCCATGGTCCATACTCTCGCAGGTCTGACTCGGGGGGACCTCTGCGCTCACCTTCCACTGCCATGGCTGCCAGGGGGGTGGCAGGAGCAGCAGTTCCAACAGCAGCAGCCTCAGTCTTCAGTCGCCAATGAGTAGCTTTCTGCTACCGCATAGTGAGGCTACTCATGAGCAGCAGGAAGACCTGGAGCAGGGCCTGAACCAGCAGGTCGTGTCATACCTTGAAATGACCATGCCAACGCACCTTGAGGATCCGCTGGACTTCTGGGCAGCCAAACTTGACTTGTGGCCGCAACTGGCAGAGTTTGCCCTGGGAAAGCTGTCCTGCCCGGCCAGTAGTGTGCCATCTGAGCGGGTCATTAGTGCTGCGGGGGCCATAGTAACACCAAGGAGAACTCGTCTGTCCACGAAAAATGTGGAGAGACTCACCTTTGTGAAGATGAATCAGGCATGGATCAGCCAGGGTTTCCACCCACCAATAGCTGATGCATGCGAGTAGCTGATGCATGGTAGCTCCTTCTGCTGCTGCCATCTCCTGGGTGTGTCTTTCAGGCAATATATGAGCTCCCTATACCGCTGCCAACTCCAATGTGTTTTTCAGGCAATATATAGGCTTCTAATGCTGCTGCTGCCAACTACTGGGTGTGTCTTTCAGGCAATATATGGGCTCCTAATGCTGCTGCCAACTCCAATGTGTTTTTCAGGCAATATATGAGCTCCCTATGCTGCTGCCAACTCCTGGGTGTGTTTTTCAGGCAATATATGTGCTCCCTATGCTGCTGCCAACTCCAATGTGTTTTTCAGGCAATATATGAGCTCCCTATGCTGCTGCCAACTCCTGGGTGTGTTTTTCAGGCAATATATGAGCTCCCTATGCTGCTGCCAACTCCTGGGTGTGTCTTTCAGGCAATATATGGGCTCCTAATGCTGCTGCCAACTCCAGTGTGTTGTTCAGGCAATATATGAGCTCCCTATGCTGCTGCCAACTCCTGGGTGTGTCTTTCAGGCAATATATGGGCTCCTAATGATGCTGCTGCTGCTGCCAACTCCTGGGTATGTCTTTCAGGCAATATAAGGGCTCCTAATGCTGCTGCCAACTCCAATGTGTTTTTCAAGCAATATATGGGCTCCTAATGCTGCTGCCAAATCCTGGGTGTGTCTTTCAGGCAATATATGAGCTCCTAATGCTGCTGCCAACTTCTGGGTGTCTTTCAGGCAATATATGGGCTCTTAATGCTGCTGCCAACTCCAACGTGTTTTTCAGGCAATATATGAGCTCCCTATGCTGCTGCCAACTCCTGGGTGTGTTTTTATGCAATATATGTGCTCCCTATGCTGCTGCAAAGTCCAGAGTGTGTCTTTCAGGCAATATATGGGCTCCTAATGCTACTGCTGCTGCTGTCAACTCCTGGGTGTGTCTTTCAGGCAATATATGGGCTCCTAATGCTGCTGCCAACTCCAGTGTGTTGTTCAGGCAATATATGAGCTCCCTATGCTGCTGCCAACTCCTGGGTGTGTTTTTCAGGCAATATATGTGCTCCCTATGCTGCTGCCAAGTCCAGAGTGTGTCTTTCAGGCAATATATGGGCTCTTAATGCTGCTGCTGCTGCCAAATCCTGGGTGTGTCTTTCAGGCAAGATAAGGGCTCCTAATGCTGCTGCCAACTCTAATGTGTTTTTCAGGCAATATATGGGCTCCTAATGCTGCTGCCAAATCCTGGGTGTGTCTTTCAGGCAATATATGAGCTCCCTATGCTGCTGCCAACTTCAATGTGTTTTTCAGGCAATATATTTGCTCCCTATGCTGCTGCCAACTCCTTGGTGTGTCTTTCAGACAATATATGGGCTCCTAATGCTGCTGCCAACTTCTGGGTGTCTTTCAGGCAATACATGGGCTCCTAATGCTGCTGCCAACTCCAATGTGTTTTTCAGGCAATATATGAGCTCCCTATGCTGCTGCCAACTCCTGGGTGTGTTTTTAATGCAATATATGTGCTCCCTATGCTGCTGCCAAGTCCAGAGTGTGTCTTTCAGGCAATATATGGGCTCCTAGTGCTGCTGCTGCTGCTGCTGCCAACTCCTGGGTGTGTCTTTCAGGCAATATATGGGCTCCTAATGCTGCTGCCAACTCCAATGTATTTTTCAGGCAATATATGCGCTCCTAATGCTGCTGCCAACTCCAATGTGTTTTTCAGGCAATATATGGGCTCCTAATGCTGCTGCTGCTGCCAACTCCTGGGTGTGTCTTTCAGGCAATATATGGGCTCCTAATGCTGCTGCCAACTCCAATGTGTTTTTCAGGCAATATATGAGCTCCCTATGCTGCTGCCAACTCCTGGGTGTGTTTTTCAGGCAATATATGTGCTCCCTATGCTGCTGCCAACTCCAATGTGTTTTTCAGGCAATATATGAGCTCCCTATGCTGCTGCCAACTCCTGGGTGTGTTTTTCAGGCAATATATGAGCTCCCTGTGCTGCTGCCAACTCCTGGGTGTGTCTTTCAGGCAATATATGAGCTCCTAATGCTGCTGCCAACTCCAGTGTGTTGTTCAGGCAATATATGAGCTCCCTATGCTGCTGCCAACTCCTGGGTGTGTCTTTCAGGCAATATATGGGCTCCTAATGATGCTGCTGCTGCTGCCAACTCCTGGGTATGTCTTTCAGGCAATATAAGGGCTCCTAATGCTGCTGCCAACTCCAATGTGTTTTTCAAGCAATATATGGGCTCCTAATGCTGCTGCCAAATCCTGGGTGTGTCTTTCAGGCAATATATGAGCTCCTAATGCTGCTGCCAACTTCTGGGTGTCTTTCAGGCAATATATGGGCTCTTAATGCTGCTGCCAACTCCAACGTGTTTTTCAGGCAATATATGAGCTCCCTATGCTGCTGCCAACTCCTGGGTGTGTTTTTATGCAATATATGTGCTCCCTATGCTGCTGCAAAGTCCAGAGTGTGTCTTTCAGGCAATATATGGGCTCCTAATGCTACTGCTGCTGCTGCCAACTCCTGGGTGTGTCTTTCAGGCAATATATGGGCTCCTAATGCTGCTGCCAACTCCAGTGTGTTGTTCAGGCAATATATGAGCTCCCTATGCTGCTGCCAACTCCTGGGTGTGTTTTTCAGGCAATATATGTGCTCCCTATGCTGCTGCCAAGTCCAGAGTGTGTCTTTCAGGCAATATATGGGCTCTTAATGCTGCTGCTGCTGCCAAATCCTGGGTGTGTCTTTCAGGCAAGATAAGGGCTCCTAATGCTGCTGCCAACTCTAATGTGTTTTTCAGGCAATATATGGGCTCCTAATGCTGCTGCCAAATCCTGGGTGTGTCTTTCAGGCAATATATGAGCTCCCTATGCTGCTGCCAACTTCAATGTGTTTTTCAGGCAATATATTTGCTCCCTATGCTGCTGCCAACTCCTTGGTGTGTCTTTCAGACAATATATGGGCTCCTAATGCTGCTGCCAACTTCTGGGTGTCTTTCAGGCAATACATGGGCTCCTAATGCTGCTGCCAACTCCAATGTGTTTTTCAGGCAATATATGAGCTCCCTATGCTGCTGCCAACTCCTGGGTGTGTTTTTAATGCAATATATGTGCTCCCTATGCTGCTGCCAAGTCCAGAGTGTGTCTTTCAGGCAATATATGGGCTCCTAGTGCTGCTGCTGCTGCTGCTGCCAACTCCTGGGTGTGTCTTTCAGGCAATATATGGGCTCCTAATGCTGCTGCCAACTCCAATGTATTTTTCAGGCAATATATGCGCTCCTAATGCTGCTGCCAACTCCAATGTGTTTTTCAGGCAATATATGGGCTCCTAATGCTGCTGCTGCTGCTGCCAACTCCTGGGTGTGTCTTTCAGGCAATATATGGGCTCCTAATGCTGCTGCCAACTCCAATGTATTTTTCAGGCAATATATGGACTCCCAATGCTGCTGCCAACTCCACTGTGTTTTTCAGGCAATATATGGGCTCCTAATGCTGCTGCCAACTCCAATGTGTGTCTTTCAGGCAATATATGGGATCCTAATGCTGCTGCTGCTGCTGCTGCTGCCAACTCCTAGCTGTGTCTTTCAGGCAATATATGGGCTCCTAATGCTGCTGCCAACTCCAGTGTGTTGTTCAGGCAATATATGAGCTCCCTATGCTGCTGCCAACTCCTGGGTGTGTTTTTCAGGCAATATATGTGCTCCCTATGCTGCTGCCAAGTCCAGAGTGTGTCTTTCAGGCAATATATGGGCTCCTAATGCTGCTGCTGCCAACTCCTGGGTGTGTCTTTCAGGCAAGATAAGGGCTCCTAATGCTGCTGCCAACTCCAATGTGTTTTTCAGGCAATATATGGGCTCCTAATGCTGCTGCCAAATCCTGGGTGTGTCTTTCAGGCAATATATGAGCTCCCTATGCTGCTGCCAACTTCAATGTGTTTTTCAGGCAATATATTTGCTCCCTATGCTGCTGCCAACTCCTGGGTGTGTCTTTCAGGCAATATATGGGCTCCTAATGCTGCTGCCAACTTCTGGGTGTCTTTCAGGCAATACATGGGCTCCTAATGCTGCTGCCAACTCCAATGTGTTTTTCAGGCAATATATGAGCTCCCTATGCTGCTGCCAACTCCTGGGTGTGTTTTTAATGCAATATATGTGCTCCCTATGCTGCTGCCAAGTCCAGAGTGTGTCTTTCAGGCAATATATGGGCTCCTAGTGCTGCTGCTGCTGCTGCCAACTCCTGGGTGTGTCTTTCAGGCAATATATGGGCTCCTAATGCTGCTGCCAACGCCAATGTGTTTTTCAGGCAATATATGGGCTCCTAATGCTGCTGTCAACTCCAATGTGTTTTCAGGCAATATATGGGCTCCTAATGCTGCTGCTGCCAACTCCTGGGTGTGTCTTTCAGGCAATATATGGGCTCCCAATGCTGCTGCCAACTCCACTGTGTTTTTCAGGCAATATATGGGCTCCTAATGCTGCTGCCAACTCCAATAAGTGTCTTTCAGGCAATATATGAGCTCCTTATGCTGCTGCCAAGTCCTGGCTGTGTTTTTATGCAATATATGTGCTCCCTATGCTGCTGCCTAGTCCAGAGCTTGTATTTCAGGCAATATATGGGCTCCTAATGCTGCTGCTGCTGCCAACTCCTGGGTGTGTCTTTCAGGCAATATATGGGCTCCTAATGCTGCTGCCAACTCCAATGTGTTTTTCAGGCAATATATAGGCTCCTAATGCTGCTGCCAACTCCAATGTGTTTTTCAGGCAATATATGGGCTCCTAATGCTGCTGCTGCCAACTCCTGGGTGTGTCTTTCAGGCAATATATGGGCTCCCAATGCTGCTGCCAACTCCAATGTGTTTTTCAGGCAATATATGGGCTCCTAATGCCGCTGCCAACTCCTGGGTGTGTCTTTCAGGCAGTATATGGGCTCCTAATGCTGCTTCTGCTGCTGCTGCCAACTCCTGGGTGTGTCTTTCAGGCAATATATGAGCTCCCTATGCTGCTGCCAACTACAATGTGTTTTTCAGGCAATATATGGGCTCCCTATGCTGCTGCCAAGTCCAAAGTGTGTCTTTCAGGCAATATTTTGGCTCCCTATGCTGCTGCCAAATTCAGGGTGTGTTTTTTAGGCAATATATGGGCTCCCTATGCTGCTGCCAACTCCACTGTGTGTCTTTCAGGCAATATATGGGCTCATCATGCTGATGCCACCTCAAGGCTCTGTAATTGTGCCGCTCTGCGTCAGCGAATCTAACAGCGACGCCTCTGATCTGCATGTCATACTTGTTTACAATAGTATTTCACTAACCCAGCATGCATCATATGCATATTACAGCCAAGCAAAAGTTCTGCAACCCTATGGAGGCTCTTGGACGCCCAGAAATAGCCATTTTTAATAGTGATTCATCGCGAATAAATTCGGATCAAACCGATTTTTCCCGGAAAATTCGCCGAATCAGCCGAATCTAATTTTTCAAAAATTCGCTCATCTCTAACCCTGACCAGTCACAATGCAAGTTCTGTACAAAGAAAGTGTGTATTAATTCTAAGCATAAAACACTTCAATCAAGTTCTGCCCATTGAGCTCTATGGGAACTTCAAACAGAGCACTAGGTGCTGCGACCTTTTGGGGACTAGTATTAAACAAGGCGCTAGCTGGTCGCTGCATCGGCACAGCCTGTTATTTTTTTTCTTAAACTGCGCGCTTATTGCCGCTAGGGCAAAAAAAATTGGTGCTGTGTGGCGCTGACACTTCATAAAGAAGGGTCCTTGTTTATGGGGTTGTTTGTACTATCCTGGCCCAGAGCTTGTAAAGGGAGGAAAATGGAGGCGACTCACTGGCAGCAGCAAGTGGGACTTGCTTTCCGTGAAGGCTGATGCTATGCTTGGCTTTGTAGTGCCTCTGGAATATGACAGAGATTTCCATAATCTTTCAGCCTGTCAAAGACAATAGATCTGCAGTTCCCTCCCCGTTACTGCAATCATCTGAGGTACACACCATACAATCTGATTGTACAGCATTGCTATAGCCTTGCTGTAATCTTCTGAGGTACACGCCATACAATCTGATTGTACAGCATTGCTATAGCCTTGCTGTAATCTTCTGAGGTACACACCATACAATCTGATTGTACAGCATTGCTATATCCTTGCTGCAATCTTCTGAGGTATACGCCATACAATCTGATTGTACAGCATTGCTATAGCCTTGCTGCAATCTTCTGAGGTACACATCATACAATCTGATTGTACAGCATTGTTATAGCCTTGCTGCAATCTTCTGAGGTACACACCATACAATCTGATTGTACAGCATTCCTATAGCCTTGCTGTAATCTTCTGAGGTACACACCATACAATCTGATTGTACAGCATTGCTATAGCCTTGTTGTAATCTTCTGAGGTATACACCATACAATCTGATTGTACAGCATTGCTATATCCTTGCTGCAATATTCTGAGGTACACACCATACAATCTGATTGTACAACATTGCTATATCCTTGCTGTAATCTTCTGAGGTACACACCATACAATCTGATTGTACAGTATTGCTATAGCCTTGCTGTAATCTTCTGAGGTACACACCATACAATCTGATTGTACAGCATTGCTATAGCCTTGCTGTAATCATCTGAGGTACACACCATACAATCTGATTGTACAGCATTGCTATAGCCTTGCTGTAATCTTCTGAGGTACACGCCATACAATCTGATTGTACAGCATTGCTATAGCCTTGCTGTAATCTTCTGAGGTACACACCATACAATCTGATTGTACAGCATTGCTATAGCCTTGCTGTAATATTCTGAGGTACACACCATACAATCTGATTGTACATTATTGCTATATCCTTGCTGCAATCTTCTGAGGTACACGCCATACAATCTGATTGTACAGCATTGCTATATCCTTGCTGTAATCTGCTGGCCACACACTATATACTCTGATTGTACATCCAAAATCTGTGTGCTTATTCCACCAGATATATTTTAGATATAATAATGTATGTTTAGATATGTTTAATTTTTCAGATCAGATCTAATGATCGATGTAACATATAAAGGATTTTCTAATCACAATATGAGTACTAAAACCAGATCAACATCCATACAACAAACCCCAGGGGAATTCAGATTGCATAAAAATTGATTTTCCATTTTCTAATTATTGCTTTGGTCAGTTTTACAAACAAAATAGTGTCTCATGGAGATACAGAACAGTAGTACAGCTGGGTTTCCTGCTACTATGCATTGCCAGTTATGTCAGTTGAATCCAGGCAGCAGCATGGCTGAGATACTGGGAAAGGAAGGAAGATACTGGGAGCAGAAGGGAGGTGAGTGAAACACGGGGAGTACAAAAGCGGGGCATCCCAACGGAACACATGGGAAATGAAATTCCTGTGTGTTGTTCCTCTTTAGATTCTCATGATTCTCATTGCAGCAGAGGAGATTATTAGGGGAGGTTATTAGAGTGAAACTAAGCCTATGTACTGCCACACGAGCATTACATTAATTACATACAGCAACATAAAAGAGATTTTGTTGTCCATGGAAACCAGCTTAAACATGCAGGCAGCCTCCATAAGGTTCAATGTCAAAGTCTTTTGGTTTTCCAGTGTAATTCCTACTTGCTTGTAGGAAAATGGGCAGAGAAGGAGTGATGGAGGGCAAAACACAATGCACTAGCCATCCTTTGTCTCTTTTAGTAAAGTAAAAGCTGTATTTGTTCATTTCTGGCTATCTTACTCACCTGTTCGGCTGAGAGGTTGCCGGTGGCCTTGAGGTGAGGTAGCCTTGATCTCGAGAGGCAGATTAGGCACACACCCACACCAGGCATTTTTGAATGGTTGGCATGGCTAAGCCACTCTAATGTCAGCTCTGTCAGAGCAGCTTAGTAAAGCTGAATGGATAACTAGCCACTGATTGGAGGAGAGAATGTGCAGACGCAATGGGATCACTGGCAAGGTAAGAAATATTACATTGGGATGCCACGCTAGAGGGGCAAAAATCACAAAGATGAGTGGTAGAGGACAGCAGCAGGATGTAGAGGGCAGTGGCATGGGGTAGAGGGGTTACATGAGTGGCAGAGGACAGCAGCAGGATGTAGAGGGCAGTGGCAGGGGGTAGAGGGGTTACATGAGTGGTAGAGGACAGCAGCAGGGGGTAGAGGGCAGTGGCAGGGGGTAGAGGGGTTACATGAGTGGTAGAGGACAGCAGCAGGATGTAGAGGGCAGTGGCAGGGGGTAGAGGTGTTACATGAGTGGCCAGCAGGCCTCTTTTTTGTTATACTTATATATATTAATATATTTCTTTTTTTCCTCTCTTTCCTTACCATGGCCGTCTTTATTTTGTATCAACACATTCCCTCCATTTTTTTCTTGTTCCCTCCATTTGTCTACCGTCTACATCTCTTTTCAGTTTCTAAACATCTTTATATTTTTTACCTTCCCTTCCTCCTCTCCATTTTTTTCTTTAATTTTTTCTTAGTTTATCATTATTCCTTAGTTTATCACTGTCCCTAAGACCAGTCCTGGTGAGTGGTAGAGGATAGAGGCAGGGAGTAGAGGACAAGGGTAGGGAGTAGAGGGGTGGAGGGCAGTGGCATGGGGTGGAGTGGCTAGGTGAGCAGTAGAGGAAAGCAGCAGGGTGTAGAGGGCAGTGGCATGGGGTGGAGGGGTTAGGTGAGTAGTAGAGGACAGCAGCAGGGGGTAGAGGGCAGCGGCAGTGGGTAGAGGGGTTACATGAGTGGTAGAGGACAGCAGCAGGGGGTAGAGGGCAGCGGCAGTGGGTAGAGGGGTTACATGAGTGGTAGAGGACAGCAGCAGGGGGTGGAGGGCAGTGGCAGGGGGTAGAGGTGTTACATGAGTGGTAGAGGACAGCAGCAGGGGGTAGAGGGCAGCGGCAGGGGGTAGAGGGGTTACATGAGTGGTAGAGGACAGCAGCGGGGGTAGAGGGCAGTGGCAAGGGGTAGAGGGGTTACATGAGTGGTAGAGGACAGCAGCAGAATGTAGAGGGCAGTGGCAGGGGGTAGAGGGGTTACATGAGTGGTAGAGGACAGCAGCAGAATGTAGAGGGCAGTGGCAGTGGGTAGAGGGGATACATGAGTGGTAGAGGACAGCAGCAGGGGGTAGAGGGCAGCGACAGGGGGTAGAGGGGTTACATGAGTGGTAGAGGACAGCAGCAGGATGTAGAGGGCAGTGGCATGGGGTGGAGGGGTTAAGTGAGTGGTAGAGGGCAGTGGCAGTGGGTAGAGGGGTTACATGAGTGGTAGAGGACAGCAGCAGGATGTAGAGGGCAGTGGCATGGGGTAGAGGGGTTACATGAGTGGTAGAGGACAGCAGCAGGGTGTAGAGGGCAGTGGCAGGGGGTAGAGGGGTTGCATGAGTGGTAGAGGACAGCAGCAGGGGGTAGAGGGCAGCGGCAGTGGGTAGAGGGGTTACATGAGTGGCAGAGGACAGCAGCAGGATGTAGAGGGCAGTGGCAGGGGGTAGAGGGGTTACATGAGTGGTAGAGGACAGCAACAGGGGGTAGAGGGCAGTGGCAGGGGGTAGAGGGGTTACATGAGTGGTAGAGGACAGCAGCAGGGGGTAGAGGGCAGTGGCAGTGGGTAGAGGGGTTACATGAGTGGTAGAGGACAGCAGCAGGATGTAGAGGGCAGTGGCATGGGGTAGAGGGGTTACATGAGTGGCAGAGGACACCAGCAGGATGTAGAGGGCAGTGGCAGGGGGTAGAGGGGTTACATGAGTGGCAGAGGACAGCAGCAGGATGTAGAGGGCAGTGGCAGGGGGTAGAGGGGTTACATGAGTGGTAGAGGACAGCAGCAGGGGGTAGAGGGCAGTGGCAGGGGGTAGAGGGGCTACATGAGTGGTAGAGGACAGCAGCAGGATGTAGAGGGCAGTGGCATGGGGTAGAGGGGTTACATGAGTGGCAGAGGACAGCAGCAGGATGTAGAGGGCAGTGGCAGGGGGTAGAGGGGTTACATGAGTGGTAGAGGACAGCAGCAGGATGTAGAGGGCAGTGGCAGGGGGTAGAGGGGTTACATGAGTGGTAGAGGACAGCAGCAGGGGGTAGAGGGCAGTGGCAGGGGGTAGAGGGGTTACATGAGTGGTAGAGGACAGCAGCAGGATGTAGAGGGCAGTGGCAGGGGGTAGAGGTGTTACATGAGTGGTAGAGGACAGCAGCAGGGGGTAGAGGGCAGTGGCAGGGGGTAGAGGGGTTACATGAGTGGTAGAGGACAGCAGCAGGATGTAGAGGGCAGTGGCAGGGGGTAGAGGTGTTACATGAGTGGTAGAGGACAGCAGCAGGATGTAGAGGGCAGTGGCATGGGGTAGAGGGGTTACATGAGTGGTAGAGGACAGCAGCAGGATGTAGAGGGCAGTGGCAGGGGGTAGAGGGGTTAAGTGAGTGGTAGAGGACAGCAGCAGGGGGTAGAGGGCAGTGGCAGGGGGTAGAGGGGTTAAGTGAGTGGTAGAGGACAGTGGCAGGGGGTAAAGGTCATGCTAAGGGGTAGAGGACACTGTAGGGGGAAGATGAGTCAGAGGGTTTCATACAGCAGGGCAATCCTGAAATCAGATATACTCAATTCCACTCTATTTATATGCAGGGCTTGGCAATCGGGAGTGCAAGCAAACCCATTCTCAGCATCTTTCATATTCCAGGTTCGGCCATCCTGTGCTGTGTTCCACTTTAAACACAGCTGGAATAAATTGTGTAAGACCAGCCCTGAGGCAACAAGTGGGGGGACATAACAAGTTGTCAATGAATAATGTAGCAAAGGCCACTAGGGATGGAACCTCTGGATCCCTTAAGCAAAATTATAGGCAAATCCCTGGTCCCCCACTCCGCTAAAAAGGATGCAGGGTATGATTTGTTATATATTTTATCCTTTTGGCTAATTTTAACACTTTGACACTTGATTTAAACAAGTTAAATCATGTAAATCAAATAAACACCTTACATCCGGGACTCGATAAGTGTCGTGAGCAAAAAGTCTAATGGAGGCCCCCTGTGAATAACTGTAGATTAATCGTTGCCCTTGTTAAAAAAGTAGTGGAGGCCTCGGGACTGGAGCCCTCGTTCACCCCCCTCCTTTTTGATTCCATGAAAGCACGCTGATTATGATAAAGTGATTTCAGTTGCTTAAAGTGATCACTACAAGATTTACCATGACGTGGATGAATGAGAGCCGTCACAGACATGCTCCTTGATAATGTGCAATTAGCTCCTTAATGAACTGTCTTATTAATATGGAATGCATCATCCAAATAATACACTGTTCCTAAAATACTTTGCCACTAGTTCAGAATTATAGTCATGTTACATCTCAGGATATTCCAATAACATATTACATCATAGCCAAGGATTTTCATTCAGCAGCTGTTCTTCGGCAGTTTACCTTGGCCTCAATGTGCCTGCTTAGATTAAATTGTTCTAGGTGAGCACAGAAAGTGCTTTTCTGGAGAAAATCAGCTATGTTGCCATCAGTATGAAATTATCTCAGCTGCTGGTTTCATATGTAAAAATAGATAAGCAAAATAAATTTCAAGTCTGCAGTTTTACAAAAATAAGCTAATGGTAAATATTGTACCATATGAGTAAAACACTGCAAAATAAGCATATGGTGCAGAGCCGAAATATCATTTTCCTGAAGTAATGAAGAGTTCTATTTAATTGTAGTCACAATGTAATCTTTTAAGAAGAATGCATTTGTCTTATTGGATTCATGAGACCAGAGACATCAACCAGAGGAAACATTTGTATTGTGTTTGCCACTTTTATAGAACCACTTACCCTAATTTGGGTTCCACTCCTCTGGGCATCATGAATTGGGATGCCCTGCTGTGTAAACCCCCCCAGAAGCTCTGTTTCACTCACCTTGTCCTGGAGCCCCCATTGTGTCTCTGCTGCATCCCGGCTCACCTCTAGCTGTGCTCACATACTGTGCTGCCAGGTTTTCTGAATGGACGGCTAAGAGATGAACAGGGGTTGCGGTCAGCGGCCCACTCAGCTCCCTTCAGCGCGTCAGCGAAGCCGAAGGAAGTCGAGTGAAAGCAAGCGTGCTGATTGGATGAACGGGCTGCTCACCCAATCAGTGCGCTCGTTCTCATCCGAGCCTGCATCGTGGGAGCGACAGGAAGGTGAGTAACCCTAGGGACATAAACACAGCGGGGCATCCCAATTCGGGATGCCCCCACTGAGAGGAACAACACTGAAAAGTGGATTGGGTGTGTAGTTCCTCTTTAAATAAACGGCAGAGTTGGACAAACAGGGATGGCGTGCTGTTGCTGGTATGAAAGTTGGTAAAGTGGTGGTAAAGTTCATTAAACTGGTTCAGAACCCACCTTTAAACCAGACCACAGCCCTAGCACTGGAGAAAGAAAAATAATCCAAAGCTCACTTGCCTCATTTGCATGCATAATACTGAATCATTTGTCAGCACTTAAGTTTACTCAAAGCTGTAACACCGCCTCACCTTTCCTCTCCTGGTCACGGCCATCTTGGGGCACCCAGAAGGCTTCTTCCTTTACTAGCAGCGCAGCCATGCTGTTAACCGATATAAACCATAGTGCCATGCCACAGGAAACCTAGCTGCACTTCCTCTTCACATGACTTTGGCAGACACTATAGGGGGGAAATGACCACCACAGGAGTTACAAAAAGGTAAATTTATTGTTATGTGCATCAATCTGAATTGCCCTGAGGAGGGATGAATATGAGCACTGTTTCTTGTAAGACTGTTGGTCCGGTTTAAACCGATTCCAGCTTATTTTCTGTTCAACTGTTCAAATTATGATATATATATCTATTCACATTAATGTTATCCAAATGAGTGTTGATCACAATGCAGGGAAGGAGCATTTTGTATACAATTGGTGTTGGATAGCTTTAAGAATGAAACTCTCCAAATTAGTTTGAATTCTCAAAAGTGAACCTTCCAGAGGCTCTTAAAAGTCATCCTCTGTGGCCACACTGGAATCTAACATATTCCAGGAGCGGCGGCTAGCCTGTCTCCGGACATCCTACACCAGATGCCCGCTGTGTGAAACAGGGCACTGGTAAACTTACCTGATCCTGGGGGGTCCTGCGATGCTGTCTTAGCCGGCAGCTGCATCTCCGGCTTCACTGGAGCTGTGTGTACTCCCTGCACCCCCCCATTCAGATAGGCTGGCATGTGGGAGCAGGGGAACCGGGGATGCATAAAGCACTGATTGTGAAGTACCTGTGAATGTGGGAATTGCAGAAAGGAGAGTAAAAATGGATAACTTGGGGGTTCCACATGGGGACATCCTACACCGGGATGCCCCCGGGGCAGAAACCAATCACCAGTATAGTCAAAATCCTGGTAATTGGTCCACTTTAAATCATTTGAATTAGGATCACTATATCGTTTTTTCTAGGCATTCTATGAAGATGCATTGGGTGCAATGAGTTATAAAATAAGGTGAAATATTTAAAAGAAATTATAACTTTAAATTTCATGATTCATTTAAAAAAACATAATCAATAAACATTTAAAGCACTATTGGGAAACTGAATGCAAACACCACAGGTGTTTGAAAAGGTTTGAATAAGCTTAAAGCATTACTGTCATAATCCCAGCATTGTCATTTAGAATATTTAAGGTAAAAAGGATTCCTCTGCTTTTGTGAACTTCAAACACAAATATAAAGTATAGTTTAAAAGAGGAAAAACCACCCCCCGTAAGACTCTAGGGCTGGCGGTCGCCCTTTCCTCAAATCCCACATCGCATCTCGGCGCTATACTATTAGCTGGACTCTTACCTGCGCTAGGCATTTTTGAATAGCTGGAGCATTGTCTCAGGCTGCAGGGATGCGCGCATGTGCATCTGGGAATGCGCACATGTGTATCTGGGAGTACGGGAATATCTGGTAGTGTATGCAATACGCAAATGGGGAAACATGCTTGTGCAGCTGGTAGTGCTAGTCTAGGCGTCCAATGTCGCACTCAGGCTCATGCTTGGCCATGGTATTTTTTTTTACATTTGATCTGAACCACCAAATGCCGGGTGTTGTGTGTAGACCTGCTCACAGCTGGCCTCAGCAATAGGGGATGATCAGCCACAATGGAGAAGATGGCATGGAATGGAGGGCAAATGATGGAAGCTCAGAAGGTGGTGAGAACCAAGTGACAACTGATAGCAATAATGTTTTTAGTGACAGTGGAGCAAGTAGTAAAGGCTGAAGGGTGCTTTGTGGCAGTAGAGACTGCAACAAGGATTAGAGGATGATTGGTGGCAGTAGAGAATGCAACAAGGATTAGAGGATGATTGGTGGCAGTAGAGAATGCAACAAGGACTAGAGGATGATTGGTGGCTATAGGGAAGGCAATAAGGACTGGAGGGCGATGAGCAGCAGAAGATGACCCATTTAAGCAGCGGAGCTGAAAGGTGACATCATGTGACACACTACTTAGGGGCCCACTAAGACTTTCTAGCCCAAGGGCCCCCACAAACCTAGAGCAAGCCCTGCTTGTTACCCCCTCCCCCCCGGCATGTGCCACTTGCACCGCCTTCATATTCCAGCCCTGGGGACAATGCACTAACCGAGAGTATGAATAGAAGCATTATAAGGAAAAAAAAACAATAAAATGGTAATATCAACAATAAACAACAAGGAGAACTATAAACTGATAACAGATTAACTCCTAAGGAGGCTGATTTTTGTGATAACAATACCCAAGGATTCCTATCATATACAGGCTACAAAAAATACACAAAGACCAACGGGGAGGCCGATTCATCAATAGCGCCAGGTAGCGACAGATGAGCGACTGTAGTGTGATTTTTTCAGCGCCAGCCAGTATTCGCTGTGCTTGGCCGGCATTAGCTTGATGACAGCGACTCAGTCGGTGTGCGGTAATGTTGAATACGAGCTGGGGGGTCGCTGTTTCACAGGTCCAGCGTTGTATGTGACCGCCTGACAACGAATGGCCAGAGCGAACGGCTAGCTTCATATTCATCAAAAAATCACGCTCCGAATGTGCTGTCGCTGTCCATTCCTTGTTTAAACCCCAGAGCGCTGGCGGCGATCTGTATTAACTTGTTTTTAACCCCTAAACAACCATATTTTTGGAATGTAACATTATACATGTTTTTAGAATCATTTTGTTATATGAATACATTAATCTCAGACCTGTTAGATCAATTCTGCACATATTTTTTTTTTTTTTTTTTTTGACTTAAAAATAAATCCTAACATTGCAGAAGTGGTCTCCGATTTTTTGACATTAAAAAAAAAAAAAAATACCAATTAATTATGAATAATTATAGCTTGCTCCATTGAAATGCATTGGACATCGCCAGGGAGCGACAGCTCATACCTGGCGCTGTGAGGGAATTTGCAGCGGCGCTGTTCGGTCCAGGCGGCTTCATGATGAATGCCGCGCTAGCCGTCGCTCTCGCCGGCGCTAGCCTCATTTTGCTTGATAAATGCGTCATTGTGACCGCCGCGGGCGTACTTGAGTCGGTAGTCGCCGTTAGCTGCCGCTACCTGGCGCTCGTCAGACACTACCTGGCGCTATCGCTTGATGAATAAGGGCAAAAATCTCCCATACCATCCAATTATTAGTGGTATTGGGTCAATTACTTATAATCTTGGAAAATATTTAGATTATTTTTTACAGCCACTAGTAGTGAAATTGCCATCTTATATCAGGAATAGCCAGCACGTTCTTCATGTCTATGTATACCACATGAAAGGGACTATTAGCAATTAGACACTATCTTATGCACTTTTTATTTACAGACAATGTAAATTGTAAAGAGTCGCCATGGAAGCAAAATTCGCTCCCAGTCTGGCGAACCTTTTTATGGGATTATGGGAGTCCTCATTCATATATAGGGTTAACCATAGAGGATAAGGATTTTGGCAACACTAAATCGATGACTGCCTGGTATTATGGGATGGGGCCAGGGCGTCCTTTGATCATTTTTTTCCATTTATCAATAATAATGAATGGGGAATTTCATTTACAATTGATATTAATTATATCATATCATGTGATATCATATTTATTATATATATTAATTCTAATAAATTATTTTTATTTGTATTACAAATGTGAATAGATGTATATTAATGTTCTTAGTAAAGGTTTTTTTTTATCTGTTAAAGTGGACCAACACCCAGGATTTTGACTATCCTGGGTTTTGGTCCACCTCCACGGGGCACCCCAATCGGGGGTGCCCTGCTATGTGAAACCCCCCCAAAACGCCCAGATCAACTCACCTCACCCCGCTCCTACAGCACACGCTCGTCCAATCAGCGCTCTCGGAGACGCTGTGGTATACGCGTAAATGAGACATCTTACCGCAGCGGCTAGGAGCACGCTGGCGGCCGCATCTCGCGCTTCCCTCTGCCCGCGCCGGCCATTCACAAATGGCCGGTGAGGGCATGCACCCTGCTAGAGAGAAGCGCGAGATGCGTCCGCGGCCCACGCATGCGCCATTGGACCGGCAGTCTGGTAAGTACAGCGGGCGTCACACAGCGGGGCATCCTGATTTTGGATGCCCCGCGGGGAGGGATTGGATCGGCCCGGGAATCTTATAGATTCCCGGGCCGATCACGCTGGGTGTTGGCTCACTTTAAATGTAGGATCTAGGTTTTAATTGTACCCTTGTTTGGTTTTAATTAAATGGATTATATAAATAAATGTTTAATGTGAGAGGAGAAGCAGGATTATTGCTCTGGAGTCTCTTCCCCCTATTATGCTATATAAGATAAATGGATTGGCAACTAATAGGTTAATTTATTCAAACCATGTGATGGAGAGAGAGCCTTTATGGCAGACGTGCTGCAGTCTGTGAAGTGCCCAGTGAACAAGTCTCTACGATGAAACGCATCTGGGGCAGCTGGTTCCACTTTCACTTTCGTTTTCTTTGTTCTGAGCGCCGCCGGTTCCCGCGGCTGGGGATAAGGACGGCAGCGCTTGCTCGAGGGTGATATGATGGAGTTTTTATCATCCATCTTCCTTTCGATACATGCTTGGATAAGAGCTGTTGTTAAAGTGGTGTTTGGTAAGCATATGAGGGAGCGAGGAGTGACTGGGATGGTTTCCCTTTATTAGCAGTATTATGCCATGTGCTTTTGTGCTTCCTTTTTTGAGCTCCATAACAAATAAATAAACCTGGAATCTTTATAAACGTCGGTGTTTGGAAATATCATTGGAAGTATTAATGAGTATCGAGTGGAATTTAAGCCGATTGATGGACGTTAAGTCAGACCTAAAGGCACCTGATTGTTCTGAATGTGGTACGTCTGGTTGCATAAATTGGTGATCTTAACTCACATGTGAAGGAATTGGATTGTTTTGCACACTAAAGCCAATTAACTTAATTGTATTAATTTATCTTTAATTGATTAATGAAATTATTATCGCACGGGGTACCTTTTTAGATCACACCTAGATCTATAGCTTAGATCACACCTAGATCTATAGTTCATCATAACATAATGTTTAATATCTTTCAAGAATAACACCAGGAACAAGTAGACAATACGAAGCAATATGCAGGATACAGGAATTTGAAGTCGAGAAACTGATCAGGTTTCTCTTGTGTTGTTTAAGATTTGCTTTTAGGAGCTCTTTGACAAGCTTTGCGTCTGCTTTTGTTCTAATACAACTGACTGAAATTGGACCTGCTGTCCATGGTTATATATTTACATAAAAGCAGATGTTGAGCAGATGTAACAGGCCTACAAAGTTGGTGTAAATTGATCCTTATGTAATGCTAAGAGCAACAGGATAAAGTTTTAAACAAATGATTACATCTGGAACTAGAACAAATATATGGAATATATGAAACAAAAAAGCCACACGAGGTTAGAGGAGATGAGTATGAAGTGGCATAACTACCAACAGCTAGTCAATAATACAATGAGCCAGCCATGGCTGGAGGAAAACATTAAAGCAGATTGGCCATTGACCTCCAAAAGAAACAACAGGCATCATTGCAGAAAGGTTAAAGAAGATCAAACCTGTTTTGCTGACCTTGTTGTCTAGGGCTGATTAATATACAGGGGCCTCCTGCTTTAGGATGCCCCACAATATAAAACCCCATAGATTCCCCATACACTCATTTCGATCCTCGATCCCACAACAAATTCACAGACCACTGGAAGCATCTCCACTTTGCAGGTCATAGCAGACTTGTATGCCTACTGGCAGGATTGGAGCGGGCAAGAATGCTTATTTTAGAAGATGTGTGTTTTATGGAAGCAGTTTTCACATCCTGCAATCTGTTGCCATTGGCAGCGTACACCAAGTCTGCACACCAAGAAGAGAGAAGTAAGTCCTGTACACACTGCTGAGCATGTGTAAGGTTGAGTGAGCCCTTCGCCTCAGTAGCGGCCATAGCAGCAGTGTTCTGTATGTACAGGACTCACTTCTCTCTTCTTGTTGTAAAAAATTGCTGTACGTTGTGAATGGCAACATATTGCAGGTAGTGAAAACTGCTTTCATAAAACAAACTTTTTCTCTTTCAAAAATTCTATCGAACGTGAACTTTCCCTTTACGGTAATGAAATCAGATCCGGTCTAAAGTATAGCAATTGAAACCCTTACTTAAAATGACCAGATGTCTCACTTTGGGTGGAACTGTCACACTTTAAGGCCCCCGGTCCCTCCGAAAACTCATGGGGAGGACTGCCCCACCAAACTTTGGTTAAATGGTGGAAGTGGAATGCATGGACTTCTGAAAATTGGCTCAATCACCAACATCTTTTATGAACCAAATAGTCCTAGAGCATGTGGCCCGTAATTAAATCACATGTTAAAACACACACCTATCATGCCCATCACCCACAAACTGCTTTAAACTGCCCCACGAAATAGTCAGTTTACCCTCCTGGAATCAGGGAAATCAGGAAAGCATGGATGTTACTGTTTAATGTAATATTAAGCCTTAGTTATGAAGCATCAGCACCACACAGCAGCACTTACTTTGCCTCAGCGGCACTTAGAGGCCGATTCATTAATAGCGCCAGGTAGCGACAGATGAGCGACTGTAGCGTGATTTTTTCAGCGCCAGCCAGTATTCGCTGTGCTTGGCCGGCATTAGCTTGATGACAGCGACTCAGTCGGTGTGCGGTAATGTTGAATACGGGCTGGGGGGTCGCTGTTTCACAGGTCCAGCGTTGTATGTGAGCGCCTGACAAAGAATGGCCAGAGCGAACGGCTAGCTTCATATTCATCAACAAATCACGCTCCGAATGTGCTGTCGCTGTCCATTCCTTGTTTAAACCCCAGAGCGCTTGCGGCGATGTGTATTAACTAGTTTTTAACCCCTAAACAACCATATTTTCTGAATGTAACATTATACATGTTTTTAGAATAATTTTGTAATATGAATACATTAATCTCAGACCTGTTAGATCAATTCTGCACATATTTTTTTTAATTTTTTTTTTGCCTTAAAAATAAATCCTAACATTGCAGAAGTGGTCTCCGATTTTTTGACATTAACAAAAAAAAAAATGAATACCAATTAATTATGAATAATTATAGATTGCTCCATTGAAATGCATTGGACATCGCCAGGGAGCGACAGCTCATACCTGGCGCTGTGAGGGAATTTGCAGCGGCGCTGTTCGGTCCAGGCGGCTTCATGATGAATGCCGCGCTAGCCGTCGCTCTCGCCGGCGCTAGCCTCATTTTGCTTGATAAATGCGTCATTGTGACTGCCGCCAGGCGTACTTGAGTCGGTAGTCGCCGTTAGCTGCCGCTACCTGGCGCTCGTCAGACACTACCTGGCGCTATCGCTTGATGAATAAGGGCCTTAGTGTGCGATTTAAGATCCAAAAACCAGGCTGCACCAGCTAGCGTCTTATCTAACACTAGCGCCCAAAAGATCAGAGTGCTGGGCGCTCTGGTTACGTGGCGCCAATTAAAAGTGGCACTATACAGCACTATAGGCAGAACTGAACTGAAGTGTTTTATGTTATAATTTATCTTATTTTTGTGTGGCTTCTTTTTGTTACAAATGTGTAACTTGGACAACAAATAAAACACAGGCTAAATGAACTTTAAAGATTGTATCCTTTGTTCCCAGCAGTGATTTCTTGTAATTGTTATGATAAAGTGCTGCCCAGCGCCGGAAAACTACAGCACCAATCTTTTGAAGGAGGAAAAAATTCATAAATCCACTGTACAGCACCAAAAAGATGGTGGCAAAAAGTAGCACTCACTGGCGCAGGGATAATTGTCGGCTCCAACAGGCACTGACACAGGCTGGCCAATACCTAGGGCAACACCAGTAAATACAGAAATGCTGGCTCTCCAAAACTGGCGCTATAGCCACCAGAAAGATGCTAAATGGCGCACATCATAAATGGCCCATAATGTCAGTTTTATTTAGGCTTGTCAGTCACAACAGCATTGATTTGAAGAAGGAATCTAAATGATAACATGCATAGTCATAAATACTTTGTGAGGTCTTATAATGGCAGACTTCAATCTTACAGAGACAAGTACAGTAGATGAAAAGAATACATTCAGCTAAAAAGCCCCAAAATGGCAGTGATTAGCAGTCAGAGCACTGTAGTTTTAACCAGTTTTATTTTGAAGTTGTGCCTAGGAAGATCTAACAACTTCTTAATATTTAGGAGCATAAAGGAAGAAAAATTGCTGCACCGATACTTTCATTCCTTTCATTAGCTGTCTTAAAGAGTAAGTCCACTTTCGACTGAATTTTTGGAAGTTTATATTTTTGTGTGGCAAAATGATGTCTTAAAGGTGCTGAGCTGATCTTTATTTTTATTTTTTTCTAATGTTAGCCAATGTGTTTTATGGGAAGTAGTTTTCACTATCCGCAATCTGTACATTGCCAATTGCAACAGATTGCAGATAGTTGCACAGAACACTGCTGCTGGGCATATGTAAAGGTAGGTGAGCTCCCTCACCTCAGTACTGGCCGTAGAAGCAGTGTTCTATGTGTACAGGGATTACTTCTCTTATCTTGGGGTACAGACTTGGTGTACATTGCCAATAGCAACAGATTGCATTAAATGAAAACTGCTTCCATAAAACACACATTTGCAAACATTTTGGCACAAAAAATATATACAGTTTCAAAAATTCCGTCGAAAGTGCAATAGTGTGTAACTGATAGGCCACGCTATTATAATAAAAATGTGCTAATATGACCAGTGAATATTTCAGCATACAAAGGAGTTTGTGCTCTGTATCTGATCTATCAGTGCAAATGTGCAACACAAAAAGGTTGATTAAGCACCATGTGCCCTGTCGCAGTGGTCCGAGTGCAATCCATGGCGCAGCAGAAATTTACTCATGGGCACATGATTCAGGAACACAAGCACCACACTCATGTGCATGAACCATGCGTCCAAGCCATTAGTAAATTCTCTGTTCATGTGCCATTTCACAACTTGCATGACAGTTTAATGAATTACTACACGTGAGTTGTAAATGATTCCATTAAAAAAAAAAACATGCCTCAATTGCCAGCATGTTTTTTTTCAATTAAAGTGACAGCGGGCATTTTTTTTTACTAATTTAAGAAAAAATATGTATTGGTTATTTATGATTTCTCCAAAATGGTTGTATAAATCAAGGCAACTGATCTTGCTGTAGACATTTCAATAATCATCCAACTGACTCTCTAAATGACTTGTGCAAAAACCTCCAGTGATAAAAAATTCTGAGTGTAACTCCAATCAGCATAATTTATTTCCAATAAACAAAGAGGGGGTCAGTGACCCCATTGAGGTAAGTTGTTGGTTGCCTTTGCATATTTAGAGTTTTGAGTTTGACCACGACCTCAGAGGGTAGTAACAAGGGGTAAAAGTAGTGGATACTTCTGGGCCATGGGGTGTCCTGTGTGCCGTTTGTGGACAGTCTCACAGTAATTTCAGTTACTGTATTTATGTTTCCAGGCAAAAAACAGTACACTCCCCTCTGTTTAACAATTCCAGAATATCTTTC
Organism: Gastrophryne carolinensis; assembly: GCA_027917425.1. Taxonomy (NCBI): domain Eukaryota; kingdom Metazoa; phylum Chordata; class Amphibia; order Anura; family Microhylidae; genus Gastrophryne; species Gastrophryne carolinensis. The sequence continues at coordinate 528,645,841 of CM051234.1, forward strand.
CCTTCACTCCCAGCAATTGGCACAGTCCAGTCTGACTCCCAGAGGGAACAGTCTTCTTGTTGTTACCTTATGTCCTGATGAAGGGGGTCCTGTTACACCCCCAAAACCTTTACAATACATTGTGATGTGTTTATATTGAATACAATTGATTGATCTGTGAAGATCGTTTTGAAGTGCTGGTTATTTCTCGTCTTATTACCTCAGGGGTGACACATGAGCCCTGGGTACTCTAGTTGCCTTCCTGGCCTAGTTTCTGCTCATGGTTCTCCAACTGCTTCCGACTGCTCACTTATCTGTCCTGCAGGCGCGTCTTCTCTAGTTCCACTACTAGAACAATTAAAACCAGTCCTAACCAGAGTATTGCTTCAGTTTTTCTGCCATCTACAAAATTGTATGACCCACTAGCATACATGGCTACTCTATAGCCTCGATTCAAAGAAACATTCGTCCGGACTTCCGTAGCTGTCTGTGAAAGTTTGGGTGGGTGTTAGTCTTTTTTTTGCTTTTTTTCGTTAATTTTTCATTCGTACGAGCGTTCGGGAAAATGTGTATATGCTCTTTCGATGAACGAAAGCAAATCGGATCATTTACGTTAGGATCATTGTTAGGGCGAGCGCTGCACGCCCGTCTCACAGCAAGTCACTTACCTCCATGGCTGCATGCAGCCGTCATCCATCTTGCAGCACTTCCTCATGGCTGCATTCAGCTGCCGCCCTTCCCCCTCGCATGCTTCCTGCTCACATGCTCAGGTGCACGCACGTCTCTGTCCACTAGAGGGCGAGCGCACTGGATTCTTGAGATTTAAAGAGCCTGTACAGCACTGATTGGCGCCTGCTCATCCAATCTTGCATCCACTTCCCCTATTTAAAGAGGCACTTCCTTTCCTTCTGGGCCAGATCTTGGTCTCTCCATGCCTGTTGAAAGTCAGACATTCTTGGATTGCTCACCCGTGTACCGACCTCTGCCTGTCCCCGACTCTGAACCTTTGCTGCCTGCCCTGACCTCGGCTACTCACCTTTACCGCGAACCTGTGCTTCCAGCCCCGATCTCTGCCTGTACTTACTACGCCTTTTTGCCTGCCACTTGTGTACCTCACTGAACCTCGGCTGACTGTGGGACTGGGCCGCTGTTAGGGGGTTGCGACCTGGGAGTCACTCGCCGCACAAGACCAACCTGCCTTGCGGTGGGCTCTGGTGAATACCGGTGGCTCCTTAGACTCCGCTCCCCTGACACGGTACCCACCATCGGTTCCACAGTTAAAGCGGATCCACACCCGAGTCCGCTCCACCCGGTCCGTGACAGTAAGATCTGGCCATGGATCCCGCTGAGGTGCCACTGCCTAACGCCTCAGAATTGCTCACTGTAGTGGCTATGCAGACTCGCCAAATCAACCAGCTCGCCGCCATGGTTCAGCAATTACTAACAATCCTGCAGCAGCAATTGCCACCTTCCGCTCCGGTGTCGCCGCCACCTGTAGCACCTCCAGCTAGACTTTGTCTCTCCTTGCCGGCTAAATTTGATGGGGATGCCAAGTCATGCCGAGGTTTCCTTGCCCAGTGTTCTCTGCATCTGGAGATGTTGGCGGACCAGTTTCCCACTGAACGAGCCAAAGTGGCCTTTATTATTAGTCTGCTTACAGGAAAGGCCCTGGCCTGGGCCACTCCATTATGGGATCGCAACGAACCAGTGACTTCCAACTTACATGCCTTCGTTTCTGAGTTTCGCCATGTCTTTGAGGAACCAGCCCGGGCCTCATCGGCAGAAGCAGCCCTGCTTAACTTGGTCCAGGGCGACCGGCCTGTTGGCGAATATGCCGTACAGTTCCTCACCCTGGCGTCAGAATTATCCTGGAATAATGAGGCCTTATGTGCCTCCTTTAAGAAAGGACTTTCTAGCCATATTAAAGATGCCCTAGCGGCACATGATTTGCCTTCTTTGACTGATCTTATTCGCTTGGCCACACGCATCGATGTGCGTTTTTCTGAAAGGCAAGAGGAACTCCGCCTGGGAAAGCACTTTGAGTGCCCTAGGAGGGCTTCACATCTGGCCCCTGTTTTCCAACATCCACCTTTGCCCGCACATGCGCCTTCCACTGAGGAGGCTATGCAGGTGGACCGATCTCGCCTAACTCCGTTGGAGAGAACTCGTCGAAGAAACGAGAACCTTTGTTTGTACTGTGCCAGCTCTGAGCACTTCTTGAAAGACTGTCCTGTTCGCCCGCCACGGGCGCACCTAGTAAGGGTGGGAGAGGCATCCCTGGTTGGGTGTGCTACCTCTTCACGCCTTACGGTTCCAGTGCAACTCTCCATTTCTGCTAACGTCTCTGTGAATTTGTCGGCTTTTCTGGATACGGGCTCCGCGTAAAACTTCATCGGGGCCTCTTTGATTGACAAGTATAATATCTCTGTGAATCACCTCGCAAGGCCTCTAGTTATTGCTTCGGTCAATGAAGATAGACTTGATTGCATCGTGCGATATCGCACAGTACCGCTCCTTTTGAAGGTTGGACCCGACCATCTGGAGAGTATTGAGTTCTTCGTCCTCCCCAGTAGCACTTCTCCAATTCTTCTCGGCCTACCTTGGCTTCAACGTCATGACCCCACGCTTGACTGGAATACTGGCGATATTAAGTCATGGGGCCCAGCCTGCCCCAAGAGGTGTTTTGGACCCATTCCCGCCAAGCCTGCTCCTGTCACTGCTCCCTCCGCCCTGGTACAGGCACCAGCAGGAGAGGCCTTTGTATCTCCTCGCCAATACAGCAAAGTCTTGAAATTAGAACCTGAAGAGAACATTCCGGTTCATAGTCTCATCCCTGACTTTCTGGGTCCCAAGAAGAGGGAGAGACCCAAGGGGGGGGTACTGTTAGGGCGAGCGCTGCACGCCCGTCTCACAGCAAGTCACTTACCTCCATGGCTGCATGCAGCCGTCATCCATCTTGCAGCACTTCCTCATGGCTGCATTCAGCTGCCGCCCTTCCCCCTCCCATGCTTCCTGCTCACATGCTCAGGTGCACGCACGTCTCTGTCCACTAGAGGGCGAGCGCACTGGATTCTTGAGATTTAAAGAGCCTGTACAGCACTGATTGGCGCCTGCTCATCCAATCCTGCATCCACTTCCCCTATTTAAAGAGGCACTTCCTTTCCTTCTGGGCCAGATCTTGGTCTCTCCATGCCTGTTGAAAGTCAGACATTCTTGGATTGCTCACCCGTGTACCGACCTCTGCCTGTCCCCGACTCTGAACCTTTGCTGCCTGCCCTGACCTCGGCTACTCACCTTTACCGCGAACCTGTGCTTCCAGCCCCGATCTCTGCCTGTACTTACTACGCCTTTTTGCCTGCCACTTGTGTACCTCACTGAACCTCGGCTGACTGTGGGACTGGGCCGCTGTTAGGGGGTTGCGACCTGGGAGTCACTCGCCGCACAAGACCAACCTGCCTTGCGGTGGGCTCTGGTGAATACCGGTGGCTCCTTAGACTCTGCTCCCCTGACACGGTACCCACCATCGGTTCCACAGTTAAAGCGGATCCACACCCGAGTCCGCTCCACCCGGTCCGTGACAATCATTTTCCAAACAAAATCTGATATTTTTCCTTCGTTCAGATAACTTACGTTGTTGGGATGGGCTTATGTCTGATTCAGAGAGCTGATTTCCGACGGACCACCACCCTATAAATCCGTTTCATTTCCCATCCACTTATGGGACCTCGGATTGCTATTGTTGAACATGTTTTGCGGCTATGTGGAGGAGTCTGCGCGCCTTTAGCACCAAGGCATTGCATGTATCAGCATGGCCAAGGCCATAAATTGTATAGCAATGCATACCTGAATCAATACATTTCATGTATGCCTTATAGATGCATTTTAATGCTGACCTTAATTAGTCCTTAGCATGTAAACATTTATTTTCCCACACATCCATATAATTGCTATATTATTTTAGACTTATGTACTTTGTGAATTATATTTGGATTGTTGAACTTGAATCTTAATTTGTTGTAGGAGTTATTGTTTTAGTTGGTTACCTTTGCTTTGTGTAAATATTTTATATTTGGTTTCAGGAACTGCAAGATGTGCCACTCACACAACATACAAGCAGTGTTTGGTCCAGCTATGCGATTCCTCAGTGTTCTTGCAGGGCATCCAGGGTCGTCCCATGATGCTTATATATTGCAGAGCTCCGGCTTATTTCGTCAGTTTGAGTCAGGAGAATTATCTGGTGGATGGCTCCAGGGTAAGTTTGCTCACATTCCATCAATCCATTTTCACTGTATGGCAATTAATATAGTTGATGACTCATGTCTTAACCTATGGCTGTTTTTAGCCGTTGATGACATGTTTAGCCGTTGATGACGACAATATTGTAGCTTAGAATGTGTATTTTATGTTAGTATTTTAAAATACTTTCAGGGGATTCTGGATATCCACTCCTGCCCTTTCTCCTGATGCCCGTTCTTTGCCTGCAGAATGCGGGCCAGGGGTTCTCTAATCGGGCACTATGCAAAACCCGGGCCGTGGTGGCGAGGGCCCTCTGGCTTTTGAAGTCCAGATTTAGGTGTTTGGACCATACAGGGGGGGCACTGCAGAATGACCCAAACAAGGTTATACCAATATTTTAATTTACGTTTTTTAACAGGGACCACACGTGCCAGAGTGGCACAGCTGAGTGTCAGGGTCCTTCAATTGGTGGGCGATATGCAGGAGCTGCGCAACTCGTTGGGGACCACAGATGAAGAATAATGGTATGTGGCCTGCCATTGCTATATTTTTTTTTTTTTATAGTTGTAAAAATTAGAAATTTTCTAAATTTTAAAAAATGTTATATTTTATGATGGCATTATAAAAAAAATGTTACAGTGTCATTTCATTTACAAAATACATTAACACAAAACTAATGGGCCCAGAAATATTTAAAGATGAATATTTATCCACTAATAGAGTATGGTGCACCACTAATAATGCTAGGTAGGGGCGTACTCTCATACACACATATTAATCCAAACCAAAGAGGAACCTAAGGTCAAAAAAGTCCTTCAGGGACCACAAGAAATGGAGCACAGCCAATGAACAATCTATGAAAATGTATTGAAACATCAAATCAACAAACAAGACATCTTAAAACATCACCCCTCTAATAGTCCTGTAATATTAAAGTGTATATACAAGAATTAATATCCGTCCTCAACAATCACCCATATAGTATACAATTGCTGCTATATTTGAAATTACTTGTGCTTACAAACAGTAATGTACAGATATATACAAATATATGTGTCTAATCCCCTTTGTGCCGGCACAAGGACTATCTACATCAATAAACCAAAGTGCTAAGGAAATACATAAAAACCACTGCCACAAGAACCTCACCGTGTACAAACCTACGTACTTAAGATAATCAAGATTAATATTAATTTATAAGCCTCTATCACAGACCTTACAAAAAATGCTTGGAACAATCAAAGAAATGTGTATTGCGCAAAACATCATTGTGAGTGCACTTAATTAATTATACCTAATTAAATATAAACCAATTCATAAACTCATTAAAGAAACAAAATATATCCACATATAAAGTGCCAAAAGGCAATCATCAAAATATAACGTAAGAGACACAAAGATAAACACATATACATATAGATCTACAAAGAGAAAGAGATACTCAGCTGAATTCTTGGCAAGCATGCAATCACAGAGGAGGACAGACAGGACATAGGGGGTGCTCCATCTGTGCTTCGCAGTACCAAAGACCGCTTCTTGCTTGGGTGCAACAGGATATGATCCTCTCCACTGCCTTTATATTCACCTTTCCTGTGTGCCTCCCCTCCCAACTAACTGGGCACAGCCGCGCCAAATCCACAAAACGTGCAGGAATGCGCGTCCCGACTCGTCGCCGCCGGAGATGACTCGGCGGCGGAAGTGACGCAGGCGGCACAGCACCATTGCCAGGACGACACAGCGTCCCGAGAACTCGTTGTTAAGGACGCTATCACCCACATCGTCACTCCGGTCATGGGCGGCCGAGACGTCCACGCCTTCCAGCAATGCGGTGCGGCCCGCCGTGTCATACGAGGGGCTGTGCTGTTATGTATGAAGCAACAGCCCCACCATAGATGGATCAACTAGCAGGGTCAGCACGGCATGGGCCCATGTGGGGAGGCACACAGTGAGGGGCACACCCCAAGGTGGCATAAAGACAGTGAAACACATATAAAAAGTCAAGATAATAGCACAGAAGTACAAATAATACATATATTGTTATTCAACAGTATCTAAATGTATTATACCCAATAAAAAGTTGAGGACATATCATTAGTCTCTTGTCTTAATGGGTATGAATCTTACAGGAACAAAAGCAGATTATATCGCTACCTATTGCTTATTAGAACAACATTTTAAGCACCTCTATAGTGTACTATTAGACTATGGTAGAATAAAAATACATCATAAAGATTAGTCCCTCTGTAGATACGGAAACCTATAATATTCAACAATAGTCTGTATATAATGGTGTGCACACTACCCCCAGCAACAAAAATACAAATATAAGAGAAGAAAATGGGGGAGCCCACACTACCCCAAAATAAGTTGCCAAGGGTTCAAGAAGTGGCACCACTCTCAATAATATAAGAAAAATGTCTCAATTTTATTATTTACAATTACATATAAAAAGCATGATAAAACTTACACAAATGGACAACATAAACACATAAACACATAAAAACACCAGGGGGCGCCGGTGGTCTAATAAAGATCATCATAAAAATGTGACACCTAATTCAATTAACAATATATACATTTCTAATACCCATATCAATATGTGCAAAGTACGCAATCAGTGTGCAAAATAAATGCTATCCAATAAATATTTCTAATTCTATATCAAACAATCTAATTAATGCATACTTTTCGCAGTAATTTCATCATGACCTTCACCCTTTGAAGCCGCACGGGGGCGGCGGGCGCGGGTGGCCGGGTTATTTGCGGTCCCTCTCTTGTGATGTGATGCTGACATGCTTCCTGCTTTACATGCGTGACTTTGGGAGTGACTACTGTGCAGACATTTCATTCTGGGCTCTTTGAGCTCTTTGAGTTCCATACCACCTGTCATATTGGTTATCATGGATGATTGATTAGTTGTGGGTCTTTTGTATTATTAATTGATTGTATTTTTATGCACTTTATTTAATATTTAGGTAGTAGGTTTTCCCGTTTGGGACATGGATTTATATGCATAGAGGACATGTTTATAGGTGTGTATTTATGGGCACATGTTTATAGCACTAAGCACTTTAGTTTGCAGATATTTTGCACAGTGTATTGGCCTTTAGGGGCTATTTATTTTTGCATTTGTTTACAATACATTATGGTTGTACACTATTGACAGGGTTTGTATGGTCAATACAGAGACCAATTTGGGTCCTCTTAGTGCCGGCACAGATACGGGGGTAAGTGGGTGTAGAGATATACTAACTCTGCACGTACAGACTCCGGTATTTCACTTTACAGGAATAGGATTGCCCTTATATTTCAAAAAATATTGGAGCATTGTCTGAATCTCAGACATTTTATAGTAGATTACCCATGATTGGGGTCTGGAGATATACAGAGAAAGGAATATAAATAGGGACCTACCATTTGTTTTTAATTGTCTTGTGTTATGTGTATTTTGTGTATGTATATGTTATGAATTTATATGTAATAATACATTTTTGAATATATAGGTTTGTATTAAATTTTTGGTGCTCCTCACAGGGAGGGAGGTGTGGTTTCCACGTCCACTCCCATTGGAATAATTAATGCATATAGCTAACACCATAGAGCAGGAGAACGAACCAAGGTGTGCAAAAGAATAACAAAGCAAAAAAATGTATATACAGACCAACCGGAGTACCCCCGCGTCGCAGTGTCACCTGCACTACTTCCTCAGGGTGAAAATCACCCCATGTTCCTGTGGGCACACCTGAAAAAAAAAAAAAAAAAAAAAAATATATATATATATATATATATATATATATATATATATATATATTACAAAGCAAACATAAACAAAGGTGTTAAGATGATCCGATCATTCTAAGCTAGGGACAGATTTAAATTGTCCACTGTCCCAGAGCTAATTAATCATTGGATCATATATAGTGTTCGTGCCCAAACAAACCCCCCCCCCAAAAAAAATATACACTAAATACTAATTATAAATACTGAAGACATGACCATGTCACACCCTAACCGGTGTGCATTGACATGATTAAAAAAACCATAACATTATATTCAATCCTCTTAGGATATCCAAATAACCACCACCCTCTAGTGAAAAGAATGTATGCCAGCTGTTCATCAGTTGTTCCCGCAGAGGGGATTTTCACATCGATCTAGGAATGTCACGACAGCTCTGAATTTCTTGACACATTAAACCGAAATTATATGAACATCAAATTGACCTATGAAATTTCTAGACTTGGTAATCACTTTGGAACAAGATGGGGCGATTAACACCAAATTGTTCAGAAAACCTACTTCAGTAAATAGTCTCTTGGACTATGGGAGCGCACATATAAGACACGTAAAGAATGGAATTCCGACTGGCCAGTTCCTTAGGGAGCGGAGGAATTGCTCCAGGAACCAGGATTTTGAGGAGCAAGCCTCCGAGTTGGCACGCAGGTTTCAGGCCAGAGGCTATCCGGAGAGGGTAGTGCTACAAGCCTACCAGAAAGCAAAGGTAACTAAACGATCTCAGACCCTCATACCAAATATTAGGAAGGAAAGGGTAAAGAAGGGTGGTCCAGTAAGACTGATTATGGATTTCCACAAACAGTGGCATAGGGTTAGAAATATTATCTCAACCCATTGGACCATCCTAAGTATGGATCCCACTCTCTCCCCACTAGTAGGGTCAAGAGCCATGATTACTGCCTGACGGGCTCCTAACTTTAGGGACAAGATGTGTCATAGTCACTATATACCAGCAAAAACTTGGCTCTCCAAAATGTCCGTAAACGGCTGCTCCCCATGTGGGAGTTGTTCCATCTGCCGTTTTATGGACAAAACAGAAACAGTGACCAACCTAGAAACGGGTCAACAGTTTAAAATTTTACAATTTATAAATTGCAGGACGCGATCTCTTGCGTATCAATTGAAGTGTGGATGCCCGATGGTTTACGTGGGGGAAACGAAAAATGCTCTGCGTACCCGCATACAGGCTCATGTCTCAAACATTTGTTTGGCTCAACGAGACACATTAGCAGGTAAGACTGTTTCGCCTGTCGCACGGCGCTTTTTGGAGGCCCACGGAGGAGACCCATCCATTTTGAGGGTGGCGGGAATTGAGAAAGTTAACTTGGGGCCCCGTGGTGGGGACTTAAAAAGGCTACTCCTACAAAGGGAATTACATTGGATTTTTCAATTGAGCAGCAGATCCCCGTGGGGGATGAATGAGGATTGGTCTTTCTCTCCCTTTTTAGGGTAGGTAGGGATGTAGTGGCTAGGTACATCCCTCATCCTGGGACCGATATGTGAAAATCCCCTCTGCGGGAACAACTGATGAACAGCTGGCATACATTCTTTTCACTAGAGGGTGGTGGTTATTTGGATATCCTAAGAGGATTGAATATAATGTTATGGTTTTATAATCATGTCGATGCACAGCGGTTGGGTGTGACATGGTCATGTCTTCAGTATTTATAATTAGCATTTAGTGTATATTTTTTTTGGGGGGGGGTTTGATTGGGCACGAACACTATATATGATCCAATGATTAATTAGCTCTCGGACAGTGACAATTTAAATCTGTCCCTAGCTTAGAATGATCGGATCATCTTAACACCTTTGTTCTTGTTTGCTTTGTATTATATATATATATATATATATATTTTTTTTTTCACATGGGGTGATTTAGCACACAAATGTGGGTTTAAGATTGTTCCGGTATTGGGCCAGCTTGTCGGCAGAGGAGAATTTAAGATCAATAGATAAAAGGAAGTATCCATTCATCATAAGATCCCAGTAGGAAGAGAGATGGGACTTATATCAAACCATGCTACCATCCCTTAACTACAGCCATATTCCTGAGAAATTAACAACATGTCTGTATGCGGAGCGATGTGGGAATACATACTCATCCTGTCTCCTAGTGGAACCTAGTTTGGACATGTATATACCTATAACATCTGTTCAACCATTCTTTCCGTATCTACAGAGGGACTAATCTTTATGATGTATTTTTATTCTACCATAGTCTAATGCGTACACTATAGAGGTGCTAAAAATGTTGTTCTAATAAGCAGTAGGTAGCGATATAATCTGCTTTTGTTCCTGTAAGATTCATACCCATTAGGACAAGAGACTAATGATATGTCCTCAACTTTTTATTGGGTATAATACATTTAGATACTGTTGAATAACAATATATGTATTATTTGTACTTCTGTGCTATTATCTTGACTTTTTATATGTGTTTCACTGTCTTTATGCCACCTTGGGGTGGCACATCATTCGGTGTGCCCCTCACTGTGTGCCTCCCCACATGGGCCTATGCCGTGCTGTTGCTTCATACATAACAGCACAGCCCCTCATATGACACGGCGGGCCGCACCGCAGTGCTGGAAGGCGTGGACCTCTTGGCCGCCCATGACCGGAGTGACGATGTGGGTGAGAGCGTCCTTAACAATGAGCTCTCGGGATGCCATGTCGTCCTGGCAACGGTGCTGTGCCGCCTGCGTCACTTCCGCTGCTGGCGACAAGTCGGGACGCGCATTCCTGCACGTTTTGTGGATTTGGCGCAGCTGTGCCCAGTTAGTTGGGAGGGGAGACACACAGGAAAGGTGGATATAAAGGCGGTGGAGAGGATCATATCCTGTTGTACCCAAGCAAGAAGCGGTCTTTGGTACCGCGAAGCGCAGGTGGAGCACCCCCTTAACCCTGTCTGTCCTCCTCTGTGATTGCATGCTTGCCAGGAATTTCTCTTTGTAGATCTATATGTATATGTGTTTATCTTTGTGTCTCTTACGTTATATTTTGATGATTGCCTTTTGGCACTTTATATGTGGATATATTTTGTTTCTTTAATGAGTTTATGAATTGGTTTATATTTAATTAGGTATAATTAATTAAGTGCACTCACAATGATGTTTTGCGCAATACACATTTCTTTGATTGTTCCAAGCATTTTTTGTAAGGTCTGTGATAGAGGCTTATAAATTAATATTAATCTTGATTATCTTAAGTTAGGTTTGTACACGGTGAGGTTCTTGTGGCAGTGGTTTTTATGTATTTCTTAGCACTTTGGTTTATTGATGTAGATAGTCTTTGTGCCGGCACAAAGGGGATTAGACACATAAAATTGTATATATCTGTACATTACTGTTTGTAAGCACAAGTAATTTCAAATATAGCAGCAATTGTATACTATATGGGTGATTGTTGAGGACAGATATTAATTCTTGTATATACACTTTCTATTTAATTTTACAGGACTATTAGAGGGGTGATGTTTTAAGATGTCTTGTTTGTTGATTTTAAAGGTTTGTCTTTTCATGTTTCAATACATTTTCATAGATTGTTCATTGGCTGTGCTCCATTTCTTGTGGTCCCTGATGGACTTTTTTGACCTTAGGTTCCACTTTGGTTTGGATAAAGATGAATATTCACATGACCGAGAAGTGATTTGGGTAAGTTTGAGGGGCCTAAAATGGAAGAAGAGCCTAACCGCGAAGTGGTTTGGGAGAGCTTTGAGCGTTCAAAAGGGAAGATGGAGGATAGTGCTAAGTGGTTTGGGTAAGCTTTAAGGGTCCAAAAGGGAAGATGGAGGATAGTGCTAAGTGATTTAGCTAAATATCGTAGTAGAAGTGAGGGTGGCAAATATGTAGGCGAGCACTTAAATGAGTTAAGTTTGTAGTGCGCAGGCGCAAGATCGTAAGGATTTCCGTCTGGACTAATATTTATTGAAAACGGGAAACAGAGTCTAACGGGAAACGTAAAGAATTTGTGGGAGGATACGATGGGAAATGGGCAAAAACGAAAGCCTACGTTGTAACATGTGAAAATGAAACGGAAAAGTCACGCTGGAAAATGACATACTCGTATTCGTAATCTGCCGTACGAACGGACAGAAACTTTACAGAAGGATTGCAATGCATGCATAGAAAAAAAACAGATCGGCACTAAAACAAAAGTTTTTTTTTGTCTTATCGAGCCTTATGTGCGGACCTTTCTAGAAAAGGTCTGCACATTTCGTTTGCACAGTTTGATGTCATTCACACCTCTCTGGATACTGTACCTGAGCTGCAACTGGAACAGAAGCGGCACCTGCATCTGCATAGGTGTGAATGGGGGCTAAACAAGTGCTTCTTTGTTTTTAGATGTAGGTATGGCACAAGGAGTTGACCAATCTATGGTGGGCCATATGCTAGTGTCACTGCTGTTTGTTTCTCTGGTGTGCATGTCTGGGCAATATCCTGGACTACATACACATTGATGGTCATCAGCTTGGTGTTGGGTCTTTTGGATGAGCTAGCTGCCGCCTCAGTGTACTGCAAGATATTCAGCAGACAGTTATGCAGTATTTATTGAAAATCTTTCTAAATTTTTCGGACAAGCTGCACATACTATTACCATATTTTCCAGCCTGTCATGCTTCTCACCTCCTTTGGTATTATTGGTTTCTTTTCCTTTCTTTACTGTGTTTTAACAAAGGCCAGTCTAGATATTTGGATGTTTTAAGGGCCCCTCAGAGACCCACATGTCATGTTCTTTTTGTGTTGGCCTCTGTGCTCTTTTTTATTTGGTGGTTTAGATTTTTTATATACCTATTTTATAAAGTAGAGCACTGTAAGAGTAAAACAACAGATCCTGGTTCAGGTGGAATGGCTTTCCATTGACTCCTGTTTCCAGTATCCTCTCTAGATGTTACCAAGCAGTCCAAAAAAGCCAATATGTTGGCCTGCACAGTTTTCCATGGAAACTCTGCATGGTAGAGTTTTGTACTGCACCAAAACCCTGTATTGAGATGTGGTCAAGCTCATGAGTTCTAAAATTGGAAAAAGTATGGTTCATGCGACCTGCAGCACACAACTGCTGATGATTCAAGACTAATGCTTGTAAAGCGCTACGGAAGATGATGGCGCTATATAAATAAACAACCTGTTAGCCCTGTGCATGACCAGTCCAATAAAATTTGTTCCTATATTTCTCTCTCCACTTCTTACAATCAATATATGTTTTATTGCATACTTCACTGGCTTACATGATTACTTTTTAAAGACAATAACATTGTTTTAAAACACACAAACAATCTTAAATTGTTGTAATTAAGCTTTAGCTGTTTCCTCAGAACTCATTACGATCTACAGTTTTCACATCCGCAGGAAAAAAAAAAAACAAATAGCATATAAAGCAGAAATTAGCATCTTGGCTGTTCATCATTTTTAATGAATTATTCAAAAAGCAATCAAGAGAAATTATTGTGTATAGAGACGCAGTGATGTTTATATTATCGGATTGAAAATAGAATGTTGATGCATAAGGCGCATGCCAAAATGTTTGGAAGTTTAAAGATAAAAGTTTTTACTAATGTAATAAAAGGCCACAAAGGTTAATAGTTTTCTATTGAAAAGATGTAATGTAACATGTAGCTTATTAGCAGTCTGTCCCCTGAAAAGCATCTGGAGAGGCAACGGTTCACTAATATGTTTTACTTAATACAGTCAGTATCTACATATTCTCATGCACTTGCCTTCAGCACCCCCTCTATAGCTGCGACACCATAGTTATCCTTCTGATCTTGGTATTTTGTCACAGGTTCCTGGCCCTGACTGCAGAGCACCCCGCAGCTTCTGGAGAGACTGCAGGGGAGGATAATCATGTAGACCATCCCTATGCTCATTGGAATAAGCTGAACCCTGTTGAGAGATATCCATTTTGCTAGGAATCTGAATAACTTTATTTGTCAATTATGTTAAAGCTTTTGATGGAGTTGTTTCTGACTATATACAGTAGTACAGACTAACATAAACTACAACAGTTCAGAAATAATAAATACCAACCTGTACACACCTGCATACATGACACATAATCTTAGGTGGAATAACTGAGAGGAAGTCCAAGCAGCAATTCATGTCAATCTATTTATTGCTTTTGTTTCTGATTTTCTCATTGGAGGTGGCGCTAAGCACATTGGTGAGCCAGTCACACGAGAACAAGTGTGCATTCATGTCATGTTAGCCTCAGAAAAAAAAGAGGAAGGTTAAACATAAGAAGACTGAAGGGGAGAAAGAAAGGGGACTGTGACTGATACCGCTAAGCACAAGAAGCCCCAATGGCATATTTTCAGTATGGCAAATTAGAATGGAATGGGATTAAAGGGCCAGTCCAGCCTAACTAACTCATATTATTCATCAGAACAGCCATGATGAAATTACTGCGAAAGCTACACTATTGTCTTCTATTGAGAGGAGAAGGGAGGGGTAGGGCTTTGTCTCAGTAGAAGACAATGGTGCAGCAATATGCAGTAATTCCATCATGGCTGCTCCCATGAACAATAAGAGTTAGCTAAACTGAACTGGCAAATTAATATAACCTTCAGTGGGAGGGATGCAAAGAGATGTTGAATGGATTTTGAATCTGCATTAAAGGAGAAATCTGGTGGCATTTTCTCTGGGTTCCATTAAGGTAAGATAAATGGCCAACCAACAGTGCCTATGTAGTAAGTGGCCCCTCTATCTGTCCTCTTAATCTCTCTTATACTGCCACTAGACAAAATGTAGCATCCAGCAGCATCATTCATTTGTTGAGCATGAAGCACCAAGTCAGCCTTTCCGTTCTGTCCCCATAAACTAATTGCAACAATTTGAATAGCGTTTGTCAGAGTATCTGGACATCCATGTGCTGTTTCTTGTGACCCATACCTAATATATTGCTCCTATGGCAGTAACACCCGTTAGGTCCTTGTGACACCACCACTTATCATTTGGAGTCACAGAGACTCAGTTAACCGCATGATTGTAAATAGAGATGGGCGAATCGATTCGGACGAACCTAAATTTGTTCCGAATTTCAAGAAAAATTTGATTGTGAACGAATCTGAATTTCCCCGCGATTCGATCGATCAAAGTTTTCCTTTAAACTCCATTTATTTCAATTACAGCCATTGTAAAATGGTGGATGGACATGTCCGGACATGTCCCCTGGGGCAAGTTATGATGGGAAGGTCACGTGCAGCTTATCAGCAGCCAGGAAGCCCGGTGACGTCACAGTGCTATATAAACGGCGGCCATCTTGCTTGTGCGCATTTCAGCCTTGCATTGCAGACAGAACGGAGGTTGCTGCAGACAGGGAGAGACTAACAGACAAGCAGGGAGAGTCAGGGAGACTCACAGAGACTCACACAGTGCCAGGGAGAGACAGGGAAAGATAGGGAAAAATCGGGAACGATCCAGGCAGGGACAGCAGAGAAAGTGACAGGGAAACTTTTTTTTTATTTTCACTTCACTTCATTTGCCAGATCAGTTCTAAATTGCTTTTTTTTGTGCTATAAATATTCCTGGCCACTGTGCATCCCATCTTGGCAGTGGCAGATTTAACCCTATCTGTTACACACAAGCATTTCTTATAACTCCATTAGTTTTAATTTTTTTTTGTATGCTGTAAAAACCCCAGCCCACATGGGCATACTATTTCAGCACATTTCACCCTAACTGTTATACTAAAGCAGCTTCTACAGGCTCTGTTTTATGAATATATTGCATTTTGAATTGGTTTTGTGTGTCCTGTAAAAACACCAGGCCGCAGGGTATCCCAAACCGGCACATTTCACCCTATCTGTTATACTAAAGCAGCTTCTACAGGCTCTGTTTTATTAATATATTGCATTTTGAATTGGTTTTGTGCGTCCTGTAAAAACACCAGGCCGCAGGGTATCCCAAACCGGCACATTTCACCCTATCTGTTATACTAAAGCAGCTTCTACAGACTCTGTTTTATTAATATATTGCATTTTGAATTTTTTTTTGCATCCTGTAAAAACACCAGGCCGCAGGGTATCCCAAACCGGCACATTTCACCCTATCTGTTATACTAAATCAGCTTCTACAGGCTCTATTTTATTAATATATTGATTTTGTATTGGTTTTTTGCGTCTTGTAAAAACACCAGCCTGCAGGGTATCTCATATTGCCAATTTTCATTGTATCTGGTGCAGAGAAGCAGTATCTCACTTTATTTAGCTTCTGCTTTTTAAAGTAAACACATTTTTTTAAGTGCCTATTGCGCATTTCAAATACATAAAAATGCCAGGCAGACAAGTGCCAGGATGTTCAAAGAGGAGTGGCAGAAGCCAAGATTCAGCAGGCAGAGGTCTCAGCAGACTAGGGGCGAGTGGCAGCAGGAGTCGCGGTGAGAGACCTGATCTGCCAGTATCTGCTAGCGGTCGTGTCTCCACCAGTAACGCATCTGCCATGGTAGATTGGTTAACGCGGTCATCATCACAAGTTACATCTGACACCCTCAGTCTACGGTTGGTAGGTTCCTCTGACACAACCCTGAGTTGGCATGGCTCAAGAGCAGTCCCTGTCCTCCTATTGCCTCTGTCCTACGCCGTTCCCTCCCCCAGCGACGTATCTTATGCTTTGGGTTCAGCTCTACTCTTTAGTGAGGAGGACGATCAGATAGAGGACAGTCAGCACCTACTGCCCAGCCAAGAAATGGAGGTGGCTTCCTTCGCTAGGCAGACAAATAGTGATGTGGAGAGTGGCGTGGGTGTTGTTGCGAGCATTCCAGCTCCTGCGCCAGACACTGTTGAGGAAACCGAGAACATCAGTGATGTGCAGCCACAACTCGGTGATGATGATGATGTCGATCGCACTTGGGAGCCTGGTGCAGAAGGGGCTTCATTCTCATCATCAGGAGAAGAGGGGCGCAGGTTGCCCCGGAGTCAGCAGCTGAGGCAGCAAGGTGTTAGCAGCATGGTTGGCAGTCAGCATGGGGGCAGAATTGTAAAGCCTGGAGCCAAACGGGGACAGGGCCGGGGTAGAGCACCTGCTGCGCTGCAGGCTACCTTATCGGGAGGTAGTGGAGCAGGGGTTCCTGGAGTTGGCGACAGTAGCAGTGAATCAGTGCGGGCTGTTGGTGGGAAAAGTAGCTACTCGGCAGTGTGGCAGCTCTTCCTCAAGCATCCGCAGGAGGGTAACATGGCCACATGCAAGATATGTAGGCAGAAGGTGAAGCGTGGCCAGGGTCCAAATGTTGGCACCACGGCCCTGCGTCAACATATGATGCGTCACCATAAAGCGGCCTGGGAGAACCGAGGCTCTGAAGAGGTGGTCCAGGCTGCTTCCTCACCAAGTGGCATGCCGCTCCCAATTTCTGCCAGTCAAGGCTCCAGCACCTCAGCCGAAGGCAGCTGTGCGTCATACCCATCCTCTGTCCCTCCTCCTGATGCTCCTGCTCCTCCTCCTCCTCCAAGTCATGCATCCCGCCAGCAATCCATCAGCGAAGCCATGTCCAAGAGACAGCAGCATGCGCCCACTCATCCTATGGCGCAGAAGCTGAATGTGCTCCTGTCCAAGTTGCTGGTGCTGCAGTCGCTCCCTTTTCAGGTGGTGAACTCTGCACCTTTCAGAGAACTGATGGCTTGTGCCGAGCCGAGGTGGAGAGTCCCAAGCCAAGAAGGCAGTACCAGCGCTGCACACTTTTGTTGAACAGAAGGTGGGCCAGTCCTTGTGCCTGTCGGTGTGTAGCAAAGTGCATGGCAGCGCTGACGTCTGGAGCTGTAACTACGGTCAGGGACAGTACATGTCATTTACTGCCCACTGGGTGAATGTGGTCCCTTTGCAGCAGCAGCAACTTGGACAGGTCACGCCGCTTCGGCCTCCGCGCTCCCTGGCCGTTGTGCCTGTGACACCGTGCGACTTGGCCTACTCATCCTCCGCCATCTACTCACCCTCCACTGTAGGCTCAAGTCTCAGTGCCCCTCCAGCCTACCATGTGTGCAGGGCACGGAGGTGCCACGCTGTGCTTCACATGGTTTGTCTTGGCGAACGGAGTCACACAGGGGAGGAACTGCTTAAATGTATTCATCAAGAAATCCAAACATGGCTCACTCCAAGAAAACTGAAAATGGAAACCATGGTTACCGACAATGGGAAGAACATTTTGTCTGCGCTGCGACAAGGAAGGCTGACCCATGCGCCCTGCATGGCTCACGTCTTCAATCTGGTTGTGAAGCGGTTTCTGAAGTCTTCCCCCCATCTGCAAGACATCCTGAAAACTTCAAGGAAACTTTGCATGCACTTCAGCCACTCATACACTGCCAAGCACACCCTTCTTCAGCTACAGCGTCAGAACGGTAGCCCCCAACATGCGATGTTTCCACACGTTGGAATTCCACCCTGCAGATGTTGGACAGACTATACGAACAGAGAAAAGCCATCATGGATTTCTTGATGATCCAAGCAAATAGGGGGACTCCCCTGTGTAACTTTAATTTCAACCAGTGGCAGCTTATACTTGACACCTGCCGTTTGCTCAGGCCCTTTGAGGAAGCCACTATATTTGTGAGTCGCCAGGATTACGGGATGAACGACGTGATTGCACTGCTTCATGTACTACAGCACATGTTGGAAACCATGGCTGGTTAGGGCACTGGAGACATGGCGTCTACATCTTACGGCCATATGAACCCCGTTGGAGCTGAACTGGAGGAGGAGGAGGAAGAGGAGTGGCACAGTGCACAGTTTAGGCATGGCGAAATGGCTGGTTTGTCTAGTCAGCGGACAGGAGAGGAGGAGCAGGAGCAGCCAGAGGAGCTAGAGGGTTGGGGGGCGTGGTTATGTAACTGAGCTGACCAGACGTGCAGCACGAGGGCTCCTGGAAAAATCCTGAATTTCCCTTGAGATCCAGAGTTAATCCCCCGGGAACTCGCCGGACATCTACCTTGCACATCTCCCTGGACCCTCCTGTTAGCCTCTGCGGGGATAAGACCCACCTGTCGGTCCCCCTGGGAGACTTGGAGTCCCTGCACGTGTCGACCCCCCGCCATCTTGACCGAGCAGGCACCTTACCTTGGTGTGCTGGCTGGCTGTTGTGTAGCGCTGCCGACGTCCGGAGCGGTGGGTGTCGCGCTCCCTGCCCAGCGGAGGTGACTTGCGGGTGGACGTGGAGCCGCTGCGGTCACGCGTCCTGGCCTGCTGCTCTTGCCTGCCGCCATTGCTCTCCCGGAACCTGGCGCGCCCTCTACCCGGGCCTCTCTGCAGCCGGCTCTGCTCCCGTGTTCGCTGTGGCTGTCCCTCTGAGTGGAGTACAGCCTGCTGGCCGGTTGGATTCCCCCCTTCGCTGCTGACTGCCGTGGGCACCGAGAAGGAGCCTCCTCTGCACCCGTCGACGCTGACCGCGGCCGCTGCTGAAGTGCCCCCAGCTGGTCGGCTGCCTTCCCTCCTCCGCCGCCGACTACCGACACTGGTGAGTGGCCTCCGGCCCATCCGCTGCTGCTCTTTGCTCTCCCCGCTGGGAAACCCCCCCCCCTGCTACATCGTTGGCGGTCACTGACAGAGGGGGCCCTCCTGCCCGCTGACCAGCTCCTTCCCTCCGCCGCGGGATACCGCAGTGCTGACTGACACCACCGCTGAAAGGCACATTAACCACTAACGACTCCCTCCTCCCCCCTCTGACCGCCAGTGCTAGTGAGTGACCCCCTGCTGATCCGTCTGATAGCACCCTGGGAGCCTCCTGCCCTCTGACCAGCCCTCTACACCACCGGCTGCTGTCACTGGTGGGGGTTTCTGTACCAGCTGGGCTGCTGCTTCTACCTACTGCTGGCTGCCACTGCCAGTGAAACTCCCTTGCCCACTGGCTGGCCCCCTCTCCGGTGCTGGCGGTCGCTGCTGGCGGTGCTCGCCGAGCTCCAACAACGGTTGCAATCACCCCCCACTGTAACGGCTTGACCTGCTGCCACAGAGTGAGCTTCCCCTGACTGGCCCGGGCTGAGGACAGCTCAATCTCACCATAAGCTTGACGGCCCTCTGATCCCCCCCCTGAGTGGTACGGAGGAGGATAAAAGAAATCTGGAGGGAGCCCCGTTACCTATCCCCACTATATATACCTCTCTGAATTCTGCGAGGGGGCACGGGTCTCTCCGAGAACAAGGAGTCTTTGTTGGCACACCCTACATCTCCTGAGCAAGTCCAGCATCTGTAAGCCCCAGGCAGCAAAAGGGGACAGTGTATTATCCCAGGCAACTATCACCCCTATATGAAAGGGGGCAAGAAGAGGCGCCCGGTGCTCCTAAACAGTGGCACACAAACCATGGCAGAATTACAGGCTGAACGTCCTGATTCTCCTGTCTCAGGTCCTAATAATGCTGCAATAATGGCAGCTATCACGAATTGTCAAAGTGTCCTGACGGCTAAATTTGATAATCTACAAGAACAGCTCAACTATTTTAAGCATGACCTAGACAAGATGAAGGACAGAGCGCAGGAGTCGGAGAGAAGAATTGGGGAGACTGAGGATGGGTTATCGGCTGTGACTGTTGCGGTGGAGTCTTTGAAGCGTCAAGTGAAGACACTTACGGAGCGGGCGGAGGACGCAGAGAACCGCTGCCGACGTAACAACATCAGAATAATTGGGATACCGGAGAGGGCGGAGGGAGACTCTCCTGAAAGCTTTGCGGAAAACCTCATTAAAAACGTGCTGGCGCCGGAGGGCCTCTCCCCCTTCTTCGTGGTTGAAAGGGCGCACCAGATCCCATTCAGGCCCCCACCACCAGGGGCCCCTCCCCGTCCCTTTATCTTAAAGAGGAGCTAGAGGGTTGTGAGGAAGGCGAGACAGAGGACCCAGACACACCGTGGCAGTATGCAGTGGAGATGGAGACAGGTAGTCCCTCCGGGTCACTTGTCAGCGAGATGACTTCTGGCTCTCCACCTTATTGGACCCTCGCTTCCGGCATAAAATGGGGGCATTTCTTAAACCCGCCGAGAGGGAGGACAAACTACATACTACAAAAACATTCTACTTAGTCAGTTGGCTGATGCCTATCTGCGCCATGGTCCATACTCGCAGGTCTGACTCGGGGGGACCTCTGCGCTCACCTTCCACTGCCATGGCTGCTGGGGGGGTTGGCAGGAGCAGCAGCAGCAGCTCCATCAGCAGCAGCCTCAGTCTTCAGTCGCTAATGAGTAGCTTTCTACACCCGCATAGTGAGTCTACTCATGAGCAGCAGGAAGACCTGGAGCAGAACCTGAACCAGCAGGTCATGTCATACCTTGACATGACCATGCCAACACACCTTGAGGATCCGCTAGACTTCTGCTTGCTGAGTTTGCCCTGGAAAAGCTGTCCTGCCCGGCAAGTAGCGTGCTATCTGAGCGGGTATTTAGTGCGGCGGGGGCCATAGTTGCGGCGAAGAGAACTCGTCTGTCAACTAAAAATGTGGAGAGACTCACCATTGTCAAAATGAATCAGGGATGGATCAGTCAAGATTTCCACCCACCCATGGCTGATGCATGCGACTAGATTCAGCATGGTGCCACGTTTTACACTTTCCAAATGGTGCAAAACATATTTATGTCTTTAGGCCATTTCTTGGGCTCCTACTGATGCCAACTTCAGGGTGTGCCTTTCAGCCAAATTTTGGCCTCCTGCTGCTGCTGCTGTCAACTGCAGTGTGTCTTTAGACCAATTTTTGGGTTCCTGCTGCCAACTCCAGTGTCTCTTTCAAGCTATGTTTGGGCTCTTCCTGATGCTGCTTGCAACTCCAGGGTGTCATTCAGCCAATTTTTAGGCTCCTGCTGCCAACTCCAGTGTCTCTTTCAAGCTATGTTTGGGCTGCTGCTGCTGCTGCTGCTTGCAACTCCAGGGTGTCATTCAGCCAATTTTTGGGCTCCTGCTGCCAACTCCAGTGTGTCTTTCAAGCTATGTTTGGGCTGCTGCTTGCAACTCCAGGGTGTCATTCAGTAAATTTTTGGGCTCCTGCTGCCAACTCCAGTGTCTCTTTCAAGCTATGTTTGGGCTCCTGCTGCTGCTGCTTGCAACTCCAGGGTGTCATTCAGCCAATTTTTGGGCTCCTGCTGCCAACTCCAGTGTCTCTTTCAAGCTATGTTTGGCCTCCTGGTGCTGCTGCTGCTGCTGCCAACTGCAGTGTGTCTTTAGGCCAATTTTTGGGTTCCTGCTGCCAACTCCAGTGTCTCTTTCAGGCTATGTTTGGGCTCCTGCTGCTGCTGCTTGCAACTCCAGAGTGTCATTCAGCTAATTTTTGGGCTCCTGCTGCCAACTCCAGTGTGTCTTTCAAGCTAGGTTCAGGCTGCTGCTGCTTGCAACTCCAGGGTGTCATTCAGCCAATTTTTGGGCTCCTTCTGCCAACTCCAGGGTCTCTTTCAAGCTATGTTTGGGCTCCTGCTGCTGCTGCTGCTTGCAACTCCAGGGTGTCATTCAGCCAATTTTTGGGCTCCTGCTGCCAACTCCAGTGTGTCTTTCAAGCTAGGTTTGGGCTGCTGCTGCTGCTGTTTGCAACTCCAGGGTGTCATTCAGCCAATTTTTGGGCTCCTGCTGCCAACTCCAGTGTATCTTTCAAGCTATGTTTGGGCTGCTACTGCTGCCTGCGACTCCAGGGTGCCATTTAGCCAATTTTTGGGCTCCTGCTGCCAACTCCAGTGTCTCTTTCAAGCTATGTTTGGGCTGCTGCTGCTTGCGACTCCAGAGTGTCATTCAGCCAATTTTTGGGCTCTTGCTGCCAACTCCAGTGTCTCTTTCAAGCTATGTTTGGGCTGCTGCTGCTTGCGACTCCAGAGTGTCATTCAGCCAATTTTTGGGCTCCTGGTGCCAACTCCAGTGTCTCTTTTAAGCCAGGTTTGGGCTTCTGCTGCTGCTGCTTGCAACTCCAGGGTGTCATTCAGCCAATTTTTGGGCTCCTGCTGCCAACTCCAGTGTGTCTTTCAAGCTATGTTTGGGCTGCTGCTGCTGCATGTAGCTCCAGGGTGTCATTCAGCCAATTTTTGGGCTCCTGCTGCCAACGCCAGTGTCTCTTTCAAGCTATGTTTAGGCTCCTGCTGCTGCTTGCAACCCCAGGGTGTCATTCAGCCAATATTTGGGCTCCTGCTGCCAACTCCAGTGTGTCTTTCAAGCTATGTTTGGGCTGCTGCTGCTGCTTGCCACTCCAGGGTGTCATTCAACCAATTTTTGGGCTCCTGCTGCCAACTCCAGTGTCTCTTTCAAGCTATGTTTGGGCTCCTGCTGCTGCTGCTTGCAACTCCAGGGTGTCATTCAGCCAATTTTTGGGCTCCTGCTGCCAACTCCATTGTCTCTTTCAAGCTATGTTTGCGCTCCTGCTGCTGCTGCTTGCAACTCCAGAGTGTCATTCAGCCAATTTTTGGGCTCCAGCTGCCAACTCCAGTGTGTCTTTCAAGCTAGGTTTGGGCTGCTGCTGCTGCTGTTTGCAACTCCAGGGTGTCATTCAGCCAATTTTTGGGCTCCTGCTGCCAACTCCAGTGTGTCTTTAAAGCTAGGTTTGGGCTGCTGCTGCTTGCAACTCCAGGGTGTCATTCAGCCAATTTTTGGGCTCCTGCTGCCAACTCCAGTGTATCTTTCAAGCTATGTTTGGGCGGCTGCTGCTGCTGCTTGCGACTCCAGGGTGTCATTCAGCCAATTTTTGGGCTCCTGCTGCCAACTCCAGTGTGTCTTTCAAGCTAGGTTTGGGCTGCTGCTTACAACTCCAGGGTGTCATTCAGCCAATTTCTGGGCTCCTGCTGCCAACTCCAGTGTGTCTTTCAAGCTATGTTTGGACTGCTACTGCATGCAACTCCAGGGTGTCTTTCAAACTATGTTTGGGCTGCTGCTGCTGCTTGCATCTCCAGGGTGTCATTCAGACAATTTTATTTTTGGGCTCCTGCTGCCAACTCCAGTGTCTCTTTCAAGCTATGTTTGGGCTCCTGCTGCTGCTGCTTGCAACTCCAGGGTGTCATTCAGCCAATTTTTGGGCTCCTGCTGCCAACTCCAGTGTCTCTTTCAAGCTATGTTTGGGCTCCTGCTGCTGCTGCTGCTTGCAACTCCAGGGTGTCATTCAGTCAATTTTTGGGCTCCTGCTGCTCCTGCTGCCAACTCCAGGATGTCTTTCAGACAATATTTGGGCTCCTGCTGCTTCCAGCTCCAGGGTGTGTTTTTCAGGCAATATAGGGGCCCCTCATAGTGATGCCACCTCAACAATTGTGCCGCTCTGCGATTCTAATAGCGATGCCTCTGATCTGCATGTCATAATTATCTACAGTATTATTTCACTAACCCAGCACGCATCCTATGCGTGTTACAGCAAGACAGAATGGTTTACAACCCTATTGAGGCTCTAGGAAGCTCAGAAATATCTTCCAAATGAATTTTGACGGAAAATTCGGCGAATCAGCCGAATCGAATTTTTCAAAAGTTCGCTCATCCCTAATTGTAAACCATCAACTTTGATAGCTGGACATAATCTTGTGCTTGATGAAAGGCTCTGTAAGGAAGATTTTTGATTCATTATTAAGTGTTGTATTCAGCACCGATCTATCACACAGTTTTACTAAACTGGCAGGATTAAAAGCAAAGGTCACCACCTGGATTTAACTAAGCAAATAGGTATGAACCTATTTGATAGGATAATTACTGCATGGGGTATTATGTGTCGGTTGGCAACAAGTTTTCTAACCCTATCTAATGCAATGAGTAGATTCTCATTAGTTAAATAACCATGTTGGAAGACACTTTTTGTGTTCTTGGAAAACATGGTTCAGACGGGTCAGATTATTGTCTTGGATCAAGCCAAAAAAACTTTTAAGGAGATTGCTGAAACTACTAAAATCAGGATCAGATCTGTCCAACACATTTTAAAAAAACTGGAAGGACAGTGGGGAAACATCATCTTAGAGGAAACAAGTGGTCAGAACAAAATCTTAAAATATTAGTTTGGCGATCACTTAAACAGTGAAATTAAAAAGGAGAAAAACAACAGTAAAAATTTGGGATTCATTTAATGGTGAAAGTAAGAGCATTTCCACATGCACAATGCAAAGTGAGGTCAGAGTTTGGTGACTAGACAGCTGTGTAGCCACTTGTTTGGTGAGGCTAGCTAGTAAAACTGCTTCAGATGGCTAGAAAACATAGATTAGACACTGGGACCATGGAAGAAGGCCATGTAGTCTGATGAGTCCTGATTTACCCTGATCCAGAATGATGGGCACATCAGCGTAAGAAGTTATGTACCCATCAGGCTTAGTGCCTACTGAACAAGCCTATGGAGGCAGTGCTATGATCTGCTATGAGTTTCTGCAGTTGGCTATTTAAAGGTGAATTTTCTCATGGACATGTTAAAGATGACAATGCCAGGAGTGGTCCATCATCTATACAGTATCTTGGGGAACACTAATGCAACTCTAAACAGAAATAAATGTTGTTATAATGCAGAAGCTTGTAGAAACAATGCCACAGCGAATGCAGGCCAGAAGCCATGCTAAAGGAGCTCCAATTAAATATTGTGTGACCTTTTTTTTTTTGTCCAGACAGCATACTGTAATTTTATCACAAATCAGCCTTAGCCTCAGCAGAGCTTGCATATGTATAGTAAACAGTTTACTCTGGAGTCCCTAATCACTTTGTTTTCTCTTGTAGCAGTTATTTCATATTAGAGTGGCCAAGTGTGACAACCAGTAAAATGTCTGGCTTTAGGACATCAATCTTACTTTGCCTCTATAGCTTTGCTCACTCTCCTTACTTCTGATAAATTGTCCAGTACACATTTCAGCAGCTACTATTTGTGGTGCTCAGATATGTTTGTTTTGATGCAGATTATTCAAATGATTGAATATCCTGGTTCTGCATCCCAACCTAAAGATCATTAAAGTGATACAGCAGACAAATTAAAAAAAACAAATGGTATTTACTTTTTTTCCCATGCAGCTAATTGGGGCTAGTCCATTGATCAGTAACTCAGCTGATCATTGGATCCGAGCCCCTGCGGCAGCCACTGTGGGGGGCAAATATGGAATTGGGATTGATGGCGGGTTGGGTTCGTGACCTGCAATCAGTCACAGAGCACTGCCACGCACTCTCTAGTCATTGCAATGGCCTGACACGCCTCCTTCATTGTAGTAAATGGAGAGGGCATGGCAGCACCCCACTGAATGATGGCAGGGCAGAACCCAGCCCACAAGTGCCAGTGAATAGAGTCCAGATCCAGGACGATGCAGGAAGCGAGGGATGCGGTGCAGGCTCGGATCCAGCGATCCATTGAGTGACTGATTGTCGGACTAACAACCAATGAAGTAGGAGGAGAAACATGTGACCCCTCCTTACAACAGATGATGATGAGTGACTGCAACAGCTAGACGAGCGCCTGCCTGACCAAGAGGGAGCCCCCCAACCCAGCGGAACTGAAGAGAGCACACCGCCCGACAAGGGACAGAAGGAGGAAGATGCCGAAATATTTTTATTTTTTTTATTAACTTATTTTTTTAACAGTTTGTGAACTAATAAGGGGTCCAAGGGACTCATATACCAGTTCACAAGATAGTGGAATATTTTAGATATTTGATTGGTTGATTCTACCCATACCTGGTTTGGAGAAAAAGAGGTTCGAGCTGAACAGTTCTCACCTGTAAACGCTGAAAAATACATTGGAAAATGTCAACCCCGTTTGTGTTTTCTTACCAGAAGAAAACACAAATTGGGTTGACAGGTTTCTAAATGTATTATTCAAACTTTTGCTTTTTTTACAGTTGTATAGGTAACCTATAAAAGAACCCCTCACCCCTTGCCATTTATCATTTTTCTAAGGATATATACGATATATAGCTCCTACAGTTTTTAAAAAATGCATTTTCTGTTACTCCTAAAGTACAAAAAGGTGGAAACATCACATCTAAGATACAGTGGCAAACTGTAAAAAGACCTCATGACCAGTATCCAGCATCCCTGCTGAGCTAATCCCCCACACACCCCTCTCCCTCCAGAAGGTCATTCGACGGCTGAGGCTATAGGATTGCAGGGGCAGAATATGAACAGGGGTGTCCATGGTCACTCCTAAAATGATGGTACTGAAGCTTTACTATCTTAGGGGTGCATAATGTGGTAGAAGTGTGTATGCGCCGCTGCAGCCATTATGCTAAAGCTATAGCATGGGAGGCAGAATATGAGCTGGGGTTTCTTGGCTAGAGGATTACAGTAAGGCTGGGTGCAGTTGGCTGTAGAAGAGATTAGGGAGGCAAGGATTGGATTAAAAACAGCAGCCCAGCCAGCCCCAAAGCAGTTGGCCCACCACAAAATCTCTCAGCAGATATACTAGAAGGAGTGAACTGGCCATAGGGAATCTAGGACCTGGCATCACTATGGCCATTCCACTCCTGCTAGTATATCCACTGTCTTTAGGTTCAACTATATACATATATTACATGATTATGAATGAGCTCCCTGCAATATTGTAGCTATGAATGGCTGGATGGGTTATATTGGAAATATATATATATATATATATATATATATATATATATATATATATATATATACAGACACACACACAGTGCTTTCTTAGGAACTAGGGGGGGGGTATAAATTATTGCATAGTTAAGGGTGTTTAACTGCTAAGGAGAATAGCCACAATAAATTGGATTTGAAAGTGTTTGCTGCATTTTATGTTCTATTAATAAAAGCATAAAGGCACCCCTAAAATACTACAAACTGGGTTAATTGTTTGTGCTTATCAGTTGTATTAAGTGGTTTGTTCATTGATTGTGTACCATCTAGAGCTCCAGTAATGCATTGTTTCTCATAGTGTTTAAACATAATACTTCTTCTGCACTAAATAATGTGTACTCCAAGCAAGGGAGAAGGTGCAGAAATGTAACTAATCGTATTTAATTAAATCAAATCCAAACAGACTACTAAGTCTGTTTTTTTATTTATTATTTTTTAAAATGCTTTTTTTTGGACAGAACAACATTTTACGACTAATAAACACCACCCTGCTCCCAGTAACTCAGAGTGCATTTTAGTACCTTCCACAGTAAATTTTAATCCACTGCATTTAAGGGGCAAAAAATAGATTTACTGCACATAGCTAAAGGTGCAAGTATTTGGTTACAACACATTTTTGCAAGCAATCTACTTAATTCACTACAGGGTAAAAGGGAAATAATTATTCAACATACTGTACTTGAACTGTCCCATTTTAATATTACTTACAACAGTAAGGGGCAGCGGACATTAGGGTGGTAGATAATAAAGATCTCCTCTCTTTTTAGAGGAGCAATGTGATCAACGTGGTATCAATGCAAAGTCCCTGCCCTGCAATACCATGTGACCAAGAATGCTTCTTTCACACTGCAGAAAGCATTCAGTTTTAGAGTGCACCTAATCACTGATACTTGGTCAAGTAAGCATGTCCAGAGGAGCTACATGTCTTTAATGTAACACTTGGTGAAACCAATGGATGTTGGGTGGCAAGCAGTAGTAGTTGCTTTTTTTTGGACCAAGAGCAGTTGACTATCTCTGTGCTTTACATATCTTCCTCCTCATCCTTCTCCTACATGTCAACCTCCTTCTGCTTGTCCCCCTTTTTACCAGGGGCACCAATTTATTGAACACCACTATTTTGACCTCCAAATGTCTTCATAGCAGCCACACAGATTGAGAGCTTCTGAAGGCCCTGTAACCCTTGAATCAGTGCAACCAACTTTTTTTTTTTTATTAGAATGTATGATGATCTGTCGGTGTAAACCAAATAGAATTCCTTGGGTATCTTTGATGTACTTGGCAAATAAAGATGAATCTGCTTTGATCTTGCCATGTGCGCTTATCTACCCTACTACAAACTGGCTTACACTTTACACTACCTCATTTGAGACTTCCATAAACTACATTTAGAGCACAAATGTTGTTCTATGAATCAGCCAGATGACACTTTTGGATTGAGCCATAGAAATCTGGGTAGTCATCCTGGATTCAGGCTACAATTTTAAAGATGCTACAGCACTCAACCCTGTTAGCTAGCAACCAATCCTATAATATGTCTCTAAAATCTGGACCACCAGTTGCCAAGGTGCCTATGTGTAGGTGAAGTAATAACTATAATTTATGAGATTGCAAAGCCATAATGTCGGAGTTCATCTCAGCAGAAGAGAGAGAAGTCAAAATATGTTATATCAGGACAAAGATTTAAGATGCTTGTGCATACACTTTCCAAGTGGCTGCTGGGATGCAACTGCTACATGTTTCAGCTCTGTGACCCATGCCAGTTAAACAGGAAGCAGCATGCGCTCCACCACAAGTGGAAGAGGTGCTGAACAGAGGGACTAAAACATAAGTTCAGGCCACATGATAAGGATGAACCAATAAACGTTTGATTTTATATTCAGTGATTTGTATATCGAGGCAAGGTTGTTTTAAACTATATGAGCCCCATTCTAACCCCCACAGACTAGGAGAATGATCCATAACACCCTAGTCCAACCATATCTATAGCTTTAAAGGGGCCATCAGTTCAACCAGCCCACATTTTCCTTTCCCAAGTTGGGGATCCATTTTGCTACCATGCAATAACACCAATTGACTGGTCTTAGTGGTGGGTCGAGCATGCAAAAGGTGTAACTCCCTGTATTCAGGGGGGGACCCAACAAAGCTTACTCACATGATAATTAATAGTTGTGTCTGATCATGCTTTGATACCTACAGGCTTAGAAATTCACAACATACACCAGAGACTCTTGTCTGCCTCTGCCAATCTGCAAAAATCTTGGCGTTAAGTACAGCTGTGTATATGTGTGTGTGGGAGAGGGGAGGTTAGTAAGCATTAGATGTATGCGACTGTCCATAGGGAATGTAGACAGCAAGACCAGAATGCACGAGGCTTGGAAAAGTCAGCCATTTATACCACTTGCTGTTTATCATCCACCATCTTGTCACACCCTTTTACGGATGTGGTAATACTCTTTATTTTCCAGGTTTTATTGATTTGTTTTGTTTGGGACACAGTAGGAGGAGAGCAACAGTGCCACGCTAACAAGGCAGACCCCTGAGATGTCCACTGGATGGTTAAGCAAATGATTTGTCCCCCTGTTTTAAATGTCAGATTGTTGTGATGGAGGATTTGGAAGGCAGAATCATCTGACATGGGATTGCCTGTGAGCCTCTGCATAAAAGATTTGACCCTATTTCAGTCAATCCTGGGCAGGAGCAGTTATGAAGGAGAGTCCTCCACCTCTATACTTCACCTTCAGCATGTTGGGAGCATGCTAGGGAATATTTTATACAGACACGTCATACCATCTGGAGACGATTGTATGCCCTGATGTAGGCTCTATGTGCCAGATTGTGGATTTCCCACTTGTTATAGAAAATTTGACAGATCCTTTTCAACTTTTTCTTGTAGAGGAGTACAACATTGTCTGGAGGGTTAGAGAGTCACTAGCAGATCTCAAGAGAGTATGTCTGTCATTATGTTAGGTATTGCAGAGAGATAAAAAAAGAGGGACCAAGTATCAGAAGGACAAAAAGAAACGAACCCTAGAAAATGAAGCAGCTGGTGGGAGGACCACAGCCTGATAATGCACCTTAAAGAGACCAAGGGCAATCTGCCAATCCAAAGACTTTAGCTAAATGAAATTCTCTGAAACAGCTCTTTGCAAACAGATATTTAAAGACTCTGTTACTAGTACATGTAATGCTTGATGGTGTTTGTGTTTATATAAAAAAAGGATAAATCTAAATATAATATGGCATGACATGTTTTCTTAAACTCTAATTCTATAGAATTCTATAAAAATCTATATAATTTTCAGTCTAGGCAGCTAATTAGTGCTAATTAGCAGCAAAATATCCCTCTGTCTTATTACCTCTCTACATGAATATGACTAGGTTAAGCCGGGTAGCGTTTTTCACAGCTTTTAACAAGACTAATAAAAAAACTCCCAGAGGGCTTTAATCAATATCTATTCTTCAGGGTTTTGACCTTTGTTAAACATGTCTCTAGTTAATAATACAACTGATGTACATCCAATATTGTATGGAGTAAGAATCTATGTAGCTACACTCATTAACCACAGCCACCAAAAAAGGAATCTATTAAAACCTGAGGAGCTTCTTCTCAGTAAAAGAGGTCAGGTTGTCAGTTAAAGAGCTTCTTCCGAGCTACACAAAATTTCGAAAGGCCTTCTGCGCGTATCCATGGGCAGACCGTGTGCTCATTCCTTGACACAGCAACGTGGCCTGCATGAGGACACCCCAAGTGAGACAACAAACGAGCAAGTGGGTGCTAGATCTCTGATGAGAACAAGGGAGAAATTGCAATGGAACACAAAATATCTCCAGGGGATCGGAGATTAGTTAGGTGTGTGTCCATGCAGATGTCCCTCAAGCTTAAATGAAGCATATGCATTTTCCATTAACTAGCATTCCACTACAGTCACCCCAGCTCTGTCTGGTTTTGCAAATGTTTTTAAAAAGGGTGTTCACTCACATTTATGGCCTTCCAGAGAGGATGTGCTGTAGTAAATGGGAGTTAGTTTCCTTACACCTGCAGAAGCTGTAGCAACGCTGAAGATTGCCCTTTCTTTCAATGTCTTTCCTCCAGGACCATGCCACGCAGTCCCTTGGTGTTCTCAGTACAAGTGAGCACAGAAAGCAACAGTCAGCTGTCTCTGATAGAGATGAGCGAACTTTTGAAAAGTTCGATTCGGCTGATTCGCTGAATTTTCCGACAAAATTCGTTTCGGTCCGAATTTATTCGCAACGAATCGCTATTAAAAACGGCTATTTCTGAGCCTCCTAGAGCCTCAATAGGGTTGTAAACCATTCTGCCTTGCTGTAACACGCATAGGATGCGTGCTGGGTTAGTTAAATAATACTGTAAATAAATATCACATGCAGATCAGAGGCATCGCTAATAGAATCGCAGAGCGGCACAATTGCAGAGAGTTGAAGTGGCATCACTATGAGGGGCAGGAGCCCAAACATTGCTTTAAAGAGACACTGGAGTTGGCAGCAGGAGCCCAAAAATTGGATGAACCACACCCTGGAGTTGGCAGCAGCAGCAGGAGCCCAAACATTACTTTAAAGAGACACTGGAGTTGGCAGCAGGAGCCCAAAAATTGGATGAATCACACCCTGGAGTTGGCAGCAGCAGCAGCAGGAGCCCAAACATTACTTTAAAGAGACACTGGAGTTGGCAGCAGGAGCCCAAAAATTGGATGAATCACACCCTGGAGTTGGCAGCAGCAGGAGCCCGAACATTACTTTAAAGAGACACTGGAGTTGGCAGCAGGAGCCCAAAAATTGGATGAATCACACCCTGGAGTTGCAAGCAGCAGCAGGAGCCCGAACATTACTTTAAAGAGACACTGGAGTTGGCAGCAGGAGCCCAAAAATTGGATGAATCACACCCTGGAGTTGGCAGCAGCAGGAGCCCAAACATTACTTTAAAGAGACACTGGAGTTGGCAGCAGGAGCCCAAAAATTGGATGAATCACACCCTGGAGTTGCAAGCAGCAGCAGCAGTAGCCCAAACATTACTTTAAAGAGACACTGGAGTTGGCAGCAGGAGCCCAAAAATTGGATGCATCACACCCTGGAGTTGGCAGCAGCAGCAGCAGGAGCCCGAACATTACTTTAAAGAGACACTGGAGTTGGCAGCAGGAGCCCAAAAATTGGATGAATCACACTCTGGAGTTGCAAGCAGCAGCAGGAGCCCGAACATTACTTTAAAGAGACACTGGAGTTGGCAGCAGGAGCCCAAAAATTGGATGATTCACACCCTGGAGTTGGCAGCAGCAGCAGCAGGAGCCCGAACATTACTTTAAAGGGACACTGGAGTTGGCAGCAGGAGCCCAAAAATTGGATGAATCACACCCTGGAGTTGGCAGCAGCAGCAGCAGGAGCCCAAACATTGCTTTAAAGAGACACTGGAGTTGGCAGCAGGAGCCCAAAAATTGGATGAATCACACCCTGGAGTTGGCAGCAGCAGCAGCAGGAGCCCAAACATTACTTTAAAGAGACACTGGAGTTGGCAGCAGGAGCCCATAAATTGGATGAATCACACCCAGTAGTTGGCAGCAGCAGGAGCCCGAACATTACTTTAAAGAGACACTGGAGTTGGCAGCAGGAGCCCAAAAATTGGATGAATCACACCCTGGAGTTGCAAGCAGCAGCAGCAGGAGGCCAAACATTGGCTGAAAGGCACACCCTGAAGTTGGCATCAGCAGGAGGCCAATAATTGGTTGGAAAGCACACCCTGAAGTTGGCATCAGCAGGAGCCCAAAAATTGGCCTAAAGACATAAATATGTTTTGCACCATTTGGAAAGTGTAAAACGTGGCACCATGCTGAATCTAGTCGCATGCATCAGGCATTGGTGGGTGGAAATCCTGGCGGATACATCCCTGATTCATTTTGACAAAGGTGAGTCTCTCCACATTTTTAGTTGACAGACGAGTTCTCCTCGCCGTAACTATAGCCCCCGCCGCACTAAACACCGCTCAGATAGCACGCTACTTGCCAGGCAGGACAGCTTTTCCAGGGCAAACTCTGCTAGTTGTGGCCACAAATCAAGTTTGGCTGCCCAGAAGTCCAGCGGATCCTCAAGGTGTGTTGGCATGGTCATGTCAAGGTATGACATAACCTGCTGGTTGAGGTCCTGCTCCAGGTCTTCCTGCTGCTCATGAGTAGCCTCACGATGTGGGTGTAGAAAGCTACTCATTAGCGACTGAAGACTGAGGCTGCTGCTGATGGAGCTGCTGCTCCTGCCAACACCCCCAGCAGCCATGGCAGTGGAAGGTGAGCGCAGAGGTCCCCTCGAGTCAGACCTGCGAGAGTATGGACCATGGCGCAGATAGGCATCGGCCAACTGCCTACGTAGAATGTCTTTGTAGTAGTTGAGTTTGTCCTCCCTCTCGGTGGGTTTAAAAAATGCCCCCATTTTGTGCCGGAAGCGAGGGTCCAATAAGGTGGACAGCCAGAAGTCATCCCGCCGACAGATGGAAACAATTCTGGGGTCACTACGCAAGCACGGAAGCATGCTTCCTGCCATTTGCGCAAGTGACTCGGATGGACTACCTGTCTCCATCTCCACTGCATACTGCCACGGTGTGTTCGGGTCCTCTGTCTCGCCTTCCTCAAAAACCTCTAGCTCCTCTGGCTGCTCCTGCTCCTCCTCTCCTGTCCGCTGACTAGATAAACCAGCCATTTCACCAAGCCTAAACTGTGTTTCGCTGGGCAACTCCTCCTCCTCTTCCTCCTCCTCCTCCAGTTCAGCTCCAACGGGGTTCATGTGGCCGTAAGATGTAAACGCCATGTCTCCAGTGCCCTGACCAGCCATGGTTTCCAACATGTGCTGTAGTACATGAAGCAGTGGAATCACGTCGTTCATCCCGTAATCCTGCCGACTGACAAATAAAGTGGCTTCCTCAAAGGGCCTGAGCAAACGGCAGGTGTCACGTATGAGCTGCCACTGGTTGACATTGAAGTTACACAGGGGAGTCCCCCTATCTGCTTGGATCATCAGGAAATCCGTGATGGCTTTTCTCTGTTCATATAATCGGTCCAACATGTGAAGGGTGGAATTCCAATGGGTGGAAACATCGCAAATCAGACTATGATGGGGGATACCGTTCTGACGCTGTAGCTCAAGAAGGGTGTGTTTGGCGGTGTAGGAGTGGCTGAAGTGCATGCATAGTTTCCTTGAAGTTGTTAGGATGTCTTGCAGATGGGGGAAACACTTCAGAAACCGCTTGACAACCAGATTGAAGACGTGAGCCATGCAGGGGGCATGGGTCAGGCTTCCTTGGCGCAACGCAGACAAAATGTTCTTCCCATTGTCGGTAACCATGATTCCCATTCTAAGTTTTCTTGTAGTAAGCCTTGTTTGGATTTCCTGATGAATAAATTTAAGCAGTTCCTCCCCTGTGTGACTCCTTTCGCCAAGACAAACCATGTGAAGCACTGCGTGACACCTCCGTGCCCTGCACACATGGTAGACTGGAGGGGCACTGAGACTTGAGCCTACAGTGGAGGGTGAGGAGATGGCGGAGGATGAGGAGGCCGAGTCGCACAGTGTCACAGGCCCAACGGGCAGGGAGCGCGGAGGCCGAAGCGGCGTGATCTGTCCAAGTTGCTGCTGCTGCTGCTGCTGCAAAGGGACCACATTCACCCAGTGGGCCGTAAACGACATGTACTGTCCCTGACCATAGTTACAGCTCCAGATGTCGGCGCTGCCATGCACTTTGCTACACACCGACAGGCTCAAGGACTGGCCCACCTTCTGTTCAACAAAAGTGTGCAGCGCTGGTACTGCCTTCTTGGCAAAGAAATGACGGCTTGGGGATCTCCACCTCGGCTCGGCACAAGCCATCAGTTCTCTGAAAGGTGCAGAGTCCACCACCTGAAAAGGGAGCGACTGCAGCACCAGCAACTTGGACAGGAGCACATTCAGCTTCTGCGCCGTAGGATGAGTGGGCGCATACTGCTGTCTCTTGGACATGGCTTCGCTGATGGATTGCTGGCGGGATGCATGACTTGGAGGAGGAGGAGGAGCAGGAGCGACAGAGGATGGGTATGACGCACAGCTGCCTTCGGCTGAGGTGCTGGAGCCTTGGCTGGCAGAAATTGGGAGCGGCGTGCCACTTGGTGAGGAAGCAGCCTGGACCACCCCTTGGGAGCCTCGGTTCTCCCAGGTCGCTTTATGGTGACGCATCATATGTTGACGCAGGGCCGTGGTGCCAACATTTGGGCCCTGGCCACGCTTCACCTTCTGCCTACATATCTTGCATGTGGCCATGTTACCCTCCTGCGGATGCTTCAGGAAAAACTGCCACACTACCGAGTAGCTACTTTTCCCACCAACAGGCCTCACTGATTAGCTGCTATTGTCGCCAACTCCAGAAACCACTGCTCCACTACCTCCCGATAAGGTACCGTGCCGCGCAGCAGGTGCTCTACCCCGGCCCCGGCCCCGTTTGGCTCCAGGCTTTACAATTCTGCCCCCATGCTGCTAACACCTTGCTGCCTGAGCTGCTGACTCCGGGGCAACCTGCGCCCCTCTTCTCCTGATGATCACGATGAAGCCCCTTCATCACCCGGCTCCCAAGTGCGATCGGCTTCATCGTCATCATCATTATCACCGAGTTGTGGCTGTACGTCACTGATGTTCGTGGATTCGTCAACAGTGTCTGGCGCAGGAGCTGGAACGCTCGCAACACCCACGACACTGTCCACATCACTATTTGTCTGCCTAGCTAAAGAAGCCATCTCCATTTCTTGGTTGGGCAGTAGCTGCTGACTGTCCTCTATCTGATCGTCCTCCTCACTAAAGAGTGGAGCTGAACCCATAGTAAAGGATACGTCGCTGGGGGAGGGAACAGCGTAGGACAGAGGTAATGGGAGGACAGGGACTGCTCTTGGGGCATGCCAACTCAGGGTTGTGTCAGAGGAACCTACCGACCCTAGACTGGGGGTCTCAGACGTAAGTTGTGATGATGTTGTTGATGAGCGCGTTAACCAATCTACCACGGCAGATGCGTTACTGGTGGAGACACGACCGCTAGCAGATACTGGCAGACCAGGTCTCTCACCGTGACTCCTGCTGCCACTCGCCCCTAGTCTGCTGTGACCTCTGCCTGCTGAATCTTGGCCTCTGCCACTCCTCTTTGAACATTCTGGCACTTGTCTGCCTGACATTTTTATGTATTTGCTTATTTAGTATAAACAGATAGGGTTCAAGGTGCAGCTTTGGGGTGCCCTGCGGTCTGGTTTATTAAAAGCAGTCAAAAACAAATGGGATGCCCCCACAGCAGACCTGAGATCAGTATATATGCACAGTAAAAGTGTCTAAGCGGGCTCAAACAGGCCAAATTACTTTAAATAAGTGTGCAGCTTAGAGTAAATACAGAGGCTAATGGGATGTTACAGAATGGGATGCCCCCACAGCAGACCTGAGATCAGTATATATGCACAGCAACAGTGGATAAGCAGGCTCCAACCGGCCAAATTACTTTAAATAAGTGTGCAGCTTAGAGTAAATACAGAGGCTAATGTGATGTTACAGAATGGGATGCCCCAGAGCAGACCTGAGATCAGTATATATGCACAGCAATAGTGGATAAGCAGGCTCCAACAGGCCAAATTACTTTAAAAAAGTGTGCAGCTTAGAGTAAATACAGAGGCTAATGGGATGTTACAGAATGGGATGCCCCACAGCAGACCTGAGATCAGTATATATGCACAGCAACAGTGGATAAGCAGGCTCCAACAGGCCAAATTACTTTAAATAAGTGTGCAGCTTAGAGTAAATACAGAGGCTAATGGTATGTTACAGAATGGGATGCCCCACAGCAGACCTGAGATCAGTATATATGCACAGCAACAGTGGATAAGCAGGCTCCAACAGGCCAAATTTCTTTAAATAAGTGTGCAGCTTAGAGTAAATACAGAGGCTAATGGTATGTTACAGAATGGGATGCCCCACAGCAGACCTGAGATCAGTATATATGCACAGTAAAAGTGTCTAAGCAGCCTCAAGCAGGCCAAATTACTTTAAATAAGTGTGCAGCTTAGAGTAAATACAGAGGCTAATGGTATGTTACAGAATGGGATGCCCCCACAGCAGACCTGAGATCAGTATATATGCACAGCAACAGTGGATAAGCAGGCTCCAAAAGGCCAAAATACTTTAAATAAGTGTGCAGCTTAGAGTAAATACAGAGGCTAATGGGATGTTACAGAATGGGATGCCCCACAGCAGACCTGAGATCAGTATATATGCACAGCAACAGTGGATAAGCAGGCTCCAACAGGCCAAATTACTTTAAATAAGTGTGCAGCTTAGAGGAGATACAGAGGCTAATGGTATGTTACAGAATGGGATGCCCCCACAGCAGACCTGAGATCAGTATATATGCAGAGTAAAAGTGTCTAAGCAGGCTCAAACAGGCCACATTTCTTTAAATAAGTGTGCAGCTTAGAGGAGATACAGAGGCTAATGGTATGTTACAGAATGGGATGCCCCCACAGCAGACCTGAGATCAGTATATATGCACAGCAACAGTGGATAAGCAGGCTCCAACAGGCCAAATTACTTTAAATAAGTGTGCAGCTTAGAGTAAATACAGAGGCTAATGGTATGTTACAGAATGGGATGCCCCACAGCAGACCTGAGATCAGTATATATGCACAGTAAAAGTGTCTAAGCAGCCTCAAACAGGCCAAATTACTTTAAATAAGTGTGCAGCTTAGAGTAAATACAGAGGCTAATGGTATGTTACAGAATGGGATGCCCCCACAGCAGACCTGAGATCAGGATATATGCACAGCAACAGTGGATAAGCAGGCTCCAAAAGGCCAAAATACTTTAAATAAGTGTGCAGCTTAGAGTAAATACAGAGGCTAATGGAATTTTACAGAATGGGATGCCCCACAGCGGACCTGAGATCAGTATATATGCACAGCAACAGTGGATACGCAGGCTCCAACAGGCCAAATTACTTTAAATAAGTGTGCAGCTTAGAGTAAATACAGAGGCTAATGGGATGTTACAGAATGGGATGCCCCACAGCAGACCTGAGATCAGTATATATGCACAGCAACAGTGGATAAGCAGGCTCCAACAGGCCAAATTACTTTAAATAAGTGTGCAGCTTAGAGTAAATACAGAGGCTAATGGGATGTTACAGAATGGGATGCCCCACAGCAGACCTGAGATCAGTATATATGCACAGCAACAGTGGATAAGCAGGCTCCAACAGGCAAAATTACTTTAAATAAGTGTGCAGCTTAGAGGAGATACAGAGGCTAATGCTATGTTACAGAATGGGATGCCCCCACAGCAGACCTGAGATCAGTATATATGCACAGTAAAAGAGTCTAAGCAGGCTCCAACAGGCCAAATTACTTTAAATAAGTGTGCAGCTTAGAGTAAATACAGAGGCTAATGGGATGTTACAGAATGGGATGCCCCACAGCAGACCTGAGATCAGTGTATATGCACAGCAACAGTGGATAAGCAGGCTCCAACAGGCCAAATTACTTTAAATAAGTGTGCAGCTTAGAGGAGATACAGAGGCTAATGGTATGTTACAGAATGGGATGCCCCCACAGCAGACCTGAGATCAGTATATATGCACAGCAACAGTGGATAAGCAGGCTCCAACAGGCCAAATTACTTTAAATAAGTGTGCAGCTTAGAGTAAATACAGAGGCTAATGGTATGTTACAGAATGGGATGCCCCACAGCAGACCTGAGATCAGCATATATGCACAGTAAAAGTGTCTAAGCAGGCTCAAACAGGCCAAATTACTTTAAACAAGTGTGCAGCTTAGAGTAAATACAGAGGCTAATGGGATGTTACAGAATGGGATGCCCCACAGCAGACCTGAGATCAGTATATATGAACAGCAACAGTGGATAAGCAGGCTCCAACAGGCCAAATTACTTTAAATAAGTGTGCAGCTTAGAGGAGATACAGAGGCTAATGGTATGTTACAGAATGGGATGCCCCACAGCATACCTGAGATCAGTATATATGCACAGCAACAGTGGATAAGCAGGCTCCAACAGGCCAAATTACTTTAAATAAGTGTGCAGCTTAGAGTAAATACAGAGGCTAATGGTATGTTACAGAATGGGATGCCCCACAGCAGACCTGAGATCACTATATATGCACAGCAACAGTGGATAAGCAGGCTCCAACAGGCCAAATTACTTTAAATAAGTGTGCAGCTTAGAGTAATTACAGAGGCTAATGGGATGTTACAGAATGGGATGCCCCCACAGCAGACCTGAGATCAGTATATATGCACAGTAAAAGTGTCTAAGCAGGCTCAAACAGGCCAAATTACTTTAAATAAGTGTGCAGCTTACAGTAAATACAGAGGCTAATGGTATGTTACAGAATGGGATGCCCCCACAGCAGACCTGAGATCAGTATATATGCACAGCAACAGTGGATAAGCAGGCTCCAACAGGCCAAATTACTTTAAATAAGTGTGCAGCTTAGAGTAAATACAGAGGCTAATGGTATGTTACAGAATGGGATGCCCCACAGCAGACCTGAGATCAGTATATATGCACAGTAAAAGTGTCTAAGCAGCCTCAAACAGGCCAAATTACTTTAAATAAGTGTGCAGCTTAGAGTAAATACAGAGGCTAATGGTATGTTACAGAATGGGATGCCCCACAGCAGGCCTGAGATCAGTATATATGCACAGCAACAGTGGATAAGCAGGCTCCAACAGGCCAAATTACTTTAAATAAGTGTGCAGCTTAGAGTAATTACAGAGGCTAATGGGATGTTACAGAATGGAATGCCCCCACAGCAGACCTGATATCAGTATATATACACAGTAAAAGTGTCTAAGCAGGCTCAAACAGGCCAAATTACTTTAAATAAGTGTGCAGCTTAGAGTAAATACAGAGGCTAATGGTATGTTACAGAATGGGATGCCCCACAGCAGACCTGAGATCAGTATATATGCACAGCAACAGTGGATAAGCAGGCTCCAACAGGCCAAATTACTTTAAATAAGTGTGCAGCTTAGAGTAAATACAGAGGCTAATGGGATGTTACAGAATGGGATGCCCCACAGCAGACCTGAGATCAGTATATATGCACAACAACAGTGGATAAGCAGGCTCCAACAGGCCAAATTACTTTAAATAAGTGTGCAGCTTAGAGGAGATACAGAGGCTAATGGTATGTTACAGAATGGGATGCCCCCACAGCAGACCTGAGATCAGTATATATGCACAGCAACAGTGGATAAGCAGGCTCCAACAGGCCAAATTACTTTAAATAAGTGTGCAGCTTTGAGTAAATACAGAGGCTAATGGGATGTTACAGAATGGGATGCCCACAGCAGACCTGAGATCAGTATATATGCACAGCAACAGTGGATAAGCAGGCTCCAACAGGCCAAATTACTTTAAATAAGTGTGCAGCTTAGAGGAGATACAGAGGCTAATGGGATGTTACAGAATGGGATGCCCCACAGCAGACCTGAGATCAGTGTATATGCACAGCAACAGTGGATAAGCAGGCTCCAACAGGCCAAATTACTTTACATAAGTGTGCAGCTTAGAGGAGATACAGAGGCTAATGGTATGTTACAGAATGGGATGCCCCCACAGCAGACCTGAGATCAGTATATATGCACAGCAACAGTGGATAAGCAGGCTCCAACAGGCCAAATTACTTTAAATAAGTGTGCAGCTTAGAGTAAATACAGAGGCTAATGGTATGTTACAGAATGGGATGCCCCACAGCAGACCTGAGATCAGTATATATGCACAGTAAAAGTGTCTAAGCAGGCTCAAACAGGCCAAATTACTTTAAAAAAGTGTGCAGCTTAGAGTAAATACAGAGGCTAATGGGATGTTACAGAATTGGATGCCCCACAGCAGACCTGAGATCAGTATATATGCACAGCAACAGTGGATAAGCAGGCTCCAACAGGCCAAATTACTTTAAATAAGTGTGCAGCTTAGAGTAAATACAGAGGCTAATGGTATGTTACAGAATGGGATGCCCCACAGCATACCTGAGATCAGTATATATGCACAGCAACAGTGGATAAGCAGGCTCCAACAGGCCAAATTACTTTAAATAAGTGTGCAGCTTAGAGTAAATACAGAGGCTAATGGTATGTTACAGAATGGGATGCCCCACAGCAGACCTGAGATCACTATATATGCACAGCAACAGTGGATAAGCAGGCTCCAACAGGCCAAATTACTTTAAATAAGTGTGCAGCTTAGAGTAATTACAGAGGCTAATGGGATGTTACAGAATGGGATGCCCCCACAGCAGACCTGAGATCAGTATATATGCACAGTAAAAGTGTCTAAGCAGGCTCAAACAGGCCAAATTACTTTAAATAAGTGTGCAGCTTAGAGTAAATACAGAGGCTAATGGTATGTTACAGAATGGGATGCCCCACAGCAGACCTGAGATCAGTATATATGCACAGCAACAGTGGATAAGTAGGCTCCAACAGGCCAAATTACTTGAAATAAGTGTGCAGCTTAGAGTAAATACAGAGGCTAATGGTATGTTACAGAATGGGATGCCCCACAGCAGACCTGAGATCAGTATATATGCACAGTAAAAGTGTCTAAGCAGGCTCAAACAGGCCAAATTACTTTAAATAAGTGTGCAGCTTAGAGTAAATACAGAGGCTAATGGTATGTTACAGAATGGGATGCCCCACAGCAGGCCTGAGATCAGTATATATGCACAGCAACAGTGGATAAGCAGGCTCCAACAGGCCAAATTACTTTAAATAAGTGTGCAGCTTAGAGTAATTACAGAGGCTAATGGGATGTTACAGAATGGAATGCCCCCACAGCAGACCTGAGATCAGTATATATGCACAGTAAACGTGTCTAAGCAGGCTCAAACAGGCCAAATTACTTTAAATAAGTGTGCAGCTTAGAGTAAATACAGAGGCTAATGGTATTTTACAGAATGGGATGCCCCACAGCAGACCTGAGATCAGTATATATGCACAGCAACAGTGGATAAGCAGGCTCCAACAGGCCAAATTACTTTAAATAAGTGTGCAGCTTAGAGGAGATACAGAGGCTAATGGTATGTTACAGAATGGGATGCCCCCACAGCAGACCTGAGATCAGTATATATGCACAGCAACAGTGGATAAGCAGGCTCCAACAGGCCAAATTACTTTAA
Source organism: Gastrophryne carolinensis (assembly GCA_027917425.1). Taxonomy (NCBI): domain Eukaryota; kingdom Metazoa; phylum Chordata; class Amphibia; order Anura; family Microhylidae; genus Gastrophryne; species Gastrophryne carolinensis. The sequence continues at coordinate 528,688,508 of CM051234.1, forward strand.
ATAAGTGTGCAGCTTAGAGTAAATACAGAGGCTAATGGGATGTTACAGAATGGGATGCCCACAGCAGACCTGAGATCAGTATATATGCACAGCAACAGTGGATAAGCAGGCTCCAACAGGCCAAATTACTTTAAATAAGTGTGCAGCTTAGAGTAAATACAGAGGCTAATGGGATGTTACAGAATGGGATGCCCCACAGCAGACCTGAGATCAGTATATATGCACAGTAAAAGTGTCTAAGCAGCCTCAAACAGGCCAAATTACTTTAAATAAGTGTGCAGCTTAGAGTAAATACAGAGGCTAATGGGATGTTACAGAATGGGTTGCCCCACAGCAGACCTGAGATCAGTATATATGCACAGCAACAGTGGATAAGCAGGCTCCAACAGGCCAAATTACTTTAAATAAGTGTGCAGCTTAGAGGAGATACAGAGGCTAATGGTATGTTACAGAATGGGATGCCCCACAGCAGACCTGAGATCAGTATATATGCACAGCAACAGTGGATAAGCAGGCTCCAACAGGCCAAATTACTTTAAATAAGTGTGCAGCTTAGAGGAGATACAGAGGCTAATGGTATGTTACAGAATGGGATGCCCCACAGCAGACCTGAGATCAGTATATATGCACAGTAAAAGTGTCTAAGCAGGCTCAAACAGGTCAAATTACTTTAAATAAGTGTGCAGCTTAGAGTAAATACAGAGGCTAATGGGATGTTACAGAATGGGATGCCCCACAGCAGACCTGAGATCAGTATATATGCACAGCAACAGTGGATAAGCAGGCTCCAACAGGCCAAATTACTTTAAATAAGTGTGCAGCTTAGAGTAAATACAGAGGCTAATGGGATGTTACAGAATGGGATGCCCCACAACAGACCTGAGATCAGTATATATGCACAGCAACAGTGGATAAGCAGGCTCCAACAGGCCAAATTACTTTAAATAAGTGTGCAGCTTAGAGTAAATACAGAGGCTAATGGGATGTTACAGAATGGGATGCCCCACAGCAGACCTGAGATCAGTATATATGCACAGCAACAGTGGATAAGCAGGCTCCAACAGGCCAAATTACTTTAAATAAGTGTGCAGCTTATAGTAAATACAGAGGCTAATGAGATTTTACAAAATGGTAATGTTCCCACAGCAGACTTGAGATCAGTTCAGTATATATGCACAACATCAAAAGTGTATAAGCAGCCTGAAACAGCTAACAAAGCCAGTCAGCCAGCCAGTAACACTCAGGCTGGATGAAAAAAAATAAAAATCTCCCTGTGACTGCCTCCGATTTTTCCTAACTTTCCCTGCTTCTCGCTAACTTCCTGCCTGTCTCCTGCCTGTCTCCGGGAAGAGGTGAGTTGGTTTGGGGGGTTTCAAACAGCTAGACACCCTTGATAGGGGTGCCCTGGGGGCAAGGAACAAAACCCAGGATAATTTGTCTAATTATTAGTTAAATAGAATTCTGTATAACTTCTAATCATCATTTATCCTTTAAGAAAACTACTTATATTTATGTTTAAAGTGATGATGGCTTATCATTTGCCTGACTTTAGTACTATAAATGATTTTAGCCATTCCTTGCTCCATTAAAGTGGACCTATCACCATTTTTTACAGCCCTGGGGCAAAAGAAACTCCAATGCTGGCCCACTAAATGCTCAACTGAAATCACCTACCTTACCTGCACTCTTACACCTCGAATGAGGGTCGCGGTCGCATCCCCTGCATCAGTGCAGCTGAGGCACCCTCCCGTGTCCAGTCATTCAGGTAGGTTGGGGGCGTGAGCTCCCCTTAGACTACAGGGAGACTGAAAATGCAACCACTCCTGGTCCCTATGCCGGTGCTCTGTTGAGGCAAGAGCCCGCATATTCGCAGTGGAAATGGTCAGAAAAGGTGAGTTGTGTGAATGATCTTGGGGTTAAGTAAAATTGAGGTAAATTGATTTTCACTATCCTGGTGATAGGTTCACTTTAAATAAAGAGAAAATCTTGGCTAGATTTCAGTGTTTGAAGCAATAATCCAGGATTGTTTAAGATATTCAGAAACTTTTTCCAGTTAATGTATGCAAACTATCCAGTTTTAATTAAAATAAGCATTTTATGTACAATAATTAAGAAAAATAAATATTAACTATAAAATAAGCATTAAGTGAAGTTTTATGCAGATCAGCAAATAAAACTATTTTCTCAAAGCAGCATTCCTAAATATGGTAATAATCATTTTAAATAACCGTAGTGTTGTTTTTATTAGCATTAAATATTAATTTACTTAAAAACTTGACATTTAATCACACGCTATATTACTAGTATACATTATGCTACCATTTCATTTCAAGAGGTTTATTTCTAATTTCTCCCATTCTCTCCAATGCAGTATAAGATAATTGTATCCACATTTAATGGAGAAGTAAAATCTAGCAGCTTCACCCTGTCCTGAATTCAAAGGGGACTGAGACATTTTATCTAACAAATTTACAGTCAGGGAAGATACATAGTTCCATGTGAGTGACTTTCTATGACCTTGCATTTACAGGATAAGAATTGTAGTAGTCAAGAAAAATCCAAATAGAATGCATTTGCACAGCCTTAAAGAGCATCATTGGGGTTGATTCAGAGCCAGGTGAGAATCCTCACTCCCTTTTTATGTGAGAAACCTGTCATTGACTTTCATTGTCTAACTTGGGGCTTATTCAGAGCAAGGTGAAAATTTATACCCGGTAGATAAGATCAACTTATATTGCACCCATCGCTCTATATAGTCTTGGAGACATCTGGGTTCTGTGTCACTGAAGCAATATCACCAATTGGTTTTACTGGCCAAGGTTTAAACTTGAAAGAAACACATTACATTTTGTCCCACCTGCTAATTAACCATTATGGTGTTGCACTTTCACTGCCACTTGGTACCTCTACCTGTGGTTCTATTTGAATATATAGGCCTCAATTCAATTAGAGTTCTCATGGTTTCAAAAAAATTGATGAGAGAAAAGCCTGATAATGTCACTTGTTGCTGAATCCCCACCTAGGAAAACAATGAAAGTCAATGATACTTTTTTAAATCTAAGAAAAGTAGAGAACCTTTTACTCCTTTTTACACTTTAGTAAAAAAGTGCCATTGACTTTCATTGTCTTCCTATCTACTGATCTAGTAAAAGTGACATTCTCAGGTGTTTTTCTCATAAAGTCTAGTTTTTACTACCATGAGACTTATTGAATCAAGGCTATAGCATTTGATTTAATTTGGTTTACTGGTAAAGCCTGCTTTAGGTCAGCATTATGCATTAGAAATACAAAATTAGACCAGACCAACAGCCTTGCACATTTGGGTAAAAAAACTCACCAAAATGTACTTGCGCTATCTGCATGTATGATACTGATTCACTGTCAGCACTTACAGTTGCTCCTGAATTTTTTTATTGGTCGGGGCCATCTTGCAAGCTTCTTTCCCAGCAACCCATTTGTGATGCTGCCTGGATTTACCTAGCATAGCCCACAATGCACAGCAGCAGGAAACCCAGCACTCTTTGCAGGCTACTTGTAGCTCCATAGGACACCATTAAGCAGGGAAAAGAGACCACAGCAGAACTACATCAGAGTTACAAAAAAGAAAAAAAAAAGATGCACAGAAATCTGAAATGCCCTGGGGAAGGATGCCTGAGCACTGTTCCTTGTAAGGGTGTTGGTCTGGTTTAGAGTTAAAGCGGACCAAAACCCACATTTTTAACTAGCATCCTCTGAATTGCTCTAACCTATCAAGGGTACATTTTGCCATTTTTCACTGCTCCTGCTTCACTCTAATCGCTTTTAATGCTGTCTGTTTCAGGTGTAAAGCTCCGCCTCCTCCATTCATTGCCACTGTTGTGTGTGGCAATGATGTAATTGCAACACCTATGTAATGACTGATCGCCTGCCATTTTACACCAAGGGAAATATCTTTTCTAGGTCTACACCCTAAGAAGGGAGTACCATCAGCAGGGGCTTTGTCGGGCAGGCTGATTCATTACTAGCACCAGGTAATAGCCGATGAGCGTCTGTACTGCGGCGCTAAGAGCAACCGCTAGTGGTCACTCTGATCGGCCGCCAGTGGCTATTACAGAGCGCCTCAGTCGCTATATTAACCTGGCCACCATTGATGAATCTGATGTTTTTCAGTCGCTATAAAGCCACTTTACTTTCGCTCACCCAAATCTAATAGTGTTTGGGCGTTTTAATGCTGCATTTTATGCTTAAATTTGATTTAATGTTAAGTTGTCAATGATCACATTGGCAATTTAAGATACATTTTTTAATTGTTTTGTTTTTTTTGTGTGTGTGTTGATTGAATGTTAAGTTAATTGAATAAAAATCAATGACAAATTTTTGGAAAACAAGTAAAAAATGTATCAAAAAGTTATAAAAACGCCCAACATGGGAATAAAACTATAATTCCCCCCCCCCCCCCCCCTATGGCTTTTTCTTCTTCCCCAGCAACATCAGTCGTGTCTTTCAGACATACTGCCACAGTCTGCTATGCTCCATTGTGCAAGCTGTAGGGATAAAAAAATATAAATAAGTTGCGCAGTTCAAAAAATACAGTATATACCTATGAAAGGGGAAAAAATATTTTTTGTAAGTAATATCATTCCAAATTATTTCAACCCCCCAAAGTTTGTCTAAATAATAGATGCCAAAATAATAAAATCTGGCCCACAATTCTATATTATCCACCCTATTCTCACATTATAAACTACCTTAACTAACCAAATAAAGCCTACTTAAGCAGCGGTACACTGTACTTCCTGTCTTGCTCAATTACTCCTGTCCCTTTTTAATTTTAAATCCTTTACCTATCCAATTTATAGATTGTGAAGTTACAATAGTAGGAGTATTAGAAATCCACAACATAATCACCGGCAGCCTATATAATGTTTTGTCAAGTAACATTAGCAGAGCCACCAAACTAGCATGCTTACATGCAATTATGACTGAGGCTTGCAAATATAGCATCTCCATGTCTGATAGTAAACAGCAGACTGTCACTAACATTTGTACATGGTCATGGACACAGATATATTTGTGTAACCAATGTATGATTTTAAATTTAGGGTACTCCCCATCGCAGCTGTGGCTTGGGCCCATGCTGCTGGAGGTTCCTGGAGCTGGGGTGGGGAGAATTAGTACGGGCTCCGTATGTGTGGAAACATCTGTTATGAGAAAAAACAAAATAGAAACAATCATAAGATCTATGTATTTGATGTTGTTAATAAGCCTCAACATGTATTAGTTTGAATGATAAAATAAACATACTTGTGGGTATATACTTGACCATGTGTTTGTTTAAACAAACCAACTTTGGCTAACATATGTTCTAGGCATATTAGATTAGGATTTAGGGGTACAACAGTAGAGTAGCTACTGTGAAATAGGCCACATGGCCCCCTCACCACCATATAAGGTATTTGAGCCTTAAACATTGTACATATATTTAAATAGATATTTGCATATACATTAATTTAATAAATAAACTAACTCTTACCATGGCTATGCCCCAGTGCCTCATCTGCAGCATAGCTGGTGGAGGTGCTGGCTCTATGATGCCCTGTAAAAAAAGTTATAGGTAGAAAGGAATATTTTAGTAACAACAAGGTACCAATGGAAATAATATCTGATCCTAGAGGGAGTGTGGTGAAGTCCCTTGCCTCCTCCCCACTGGGACTCCCCACTTGAGAGTGGCCACAGGGAGTTTGGGACACAGCTAAGTCCGATTGTGAGAAACTTAGGCTCCATACTGCCCTCACCCCAGCAGCACTCTCCACTGGGGCATTATCCCCTTCCTCCCCTGGGTCCTCAATATGGGATCTCTGAGAGGGACCCTCCCCCCGCAGACTCATCCGAACCCACAACACATGTGCGGGGGAGGATCCCCTTCCCGTGTTTACCCAGGGGAGCACGCTTATCTGTTAAGAGGAAACAAAACAAATAAAATGTACATTACACTCAAAGACATTACTGTGCACATGACATTAATTTGGACATGTATGTGTGTTGGACTTAACAGATGCGTAGGCATCATAGAGCCGGTCAGTTTTGTATTAAAGCGCCAGGACATGGTGGCTTGCACCTCCGCCATTATGCTGCGCTTGGCACTCAGGGCATAGTCATATGCCCGAATGCAAAAATCCTATAAAACAAAAATTTAATTTTATTCTTATGAGAAATGCTAATGATCATGTAAAAGATGATAGCCAAAGTCACTATAATATATTTTAATATTTACTAATACAAATATACAATATTGATCTATTGACAGTTATATGGATATAGTTTTAAATGTAATCAATACAAAAAATATGATTAATGATGTAAAAAAAACAATTAAAAAAAATATTAAAAGTTATTATAAATATTAATTAAAAATAATACAAAATAATTTGCATTTCAAAAAAAGCGATGCATCTTTCAGGTCTCCTGGGGCGCATGGTGGATCACCAGAAGTGCACAAAACAAAAGCGAAATCAAAACCTTTGACCATCCTCGAAAACTAACAATGCAATGAAACGCCAAACATCCCGCTATGAAACGCAACATTAAAACAGCATACGCATAGCAATGTTCGGCGCTATAGGCACACATGCCAATACCTTATTTAACAACGGTAGAGCGATGCATGCTACGAACGACAGCGACTGTTCAGGGCGACCAAATCTCAGCGACTCAACCCATATTCATTAAAACTTGACAGTGAGCGATGCAGGCATTCTAGATTGTGTGCCTGGAGGCCAAACCGCCAGATGCTGTGTGATTAAAGTGCATTCTTAAAGACAAGGCTGTAAGGTAAACTGGGAGCACCTCCCTCGAGCCATGAAGATTATTGTTCACCCTCAGGTCCCTCCAGACTTTAGCTGAGAAAAATATGCAATGAAAGGAGACCGCCCTTTGGGGGAAAACATGATATTTATATATATATATATATATATATATATATATATATATATATATATATATATACTGAAAGCACAAAAGAGGCCAAAATACTTACCCAATACCATGTTTCCCTCCTCCTACTGCCATTCTATGGCCCCATGTAACCACTTGTAGCCGGGCCAGGCAGGAGCACAGTGCTGTACAAATGTGTTACGCACATGTAAGCACATGGAGCACATGGGGAAAGAAACTAGTGCGGGAAATGGAAGTTGGTACATGCCACAGTCTGTTCTTGGGCTTCCAGTTGCAGTATATGTGGGCATCCTCTTGAGGGGAAGTAGTCTTTGACCCCATCTGGAGCTAGGGAGTGGATAAGTATGGCCCTTATTCATCAAGCGATAGCGTCAGGTAGTGTCTGACGAGTGCCATGTCCCGCCAGCTAACGTCTGCTACCGACTCAAGTACGCCCGGCGTCGGCCACAATGACGCATTTATCAAGCTAAATGAGGCTAGCGCCGGAGAGAGCGACGGCAAGCGCGGCATTCATCATGAAGCCGACTGCAACGAACAGCGCCGCTGCTAATCCCATCACAGCGACAGGTATGACCTGGCGCTACCTGCCGCTCTCCCATACATTTCAATGGCAGACGCTGCAATGATTGTTTTAAGTGGTTTTTGTGTTCTTTTCTTTGGCACAAAATTCAACACATGTTTATAGTGATATGTTTTATTAATCTGGCTGGTTATTTTTATGTTTTTGAAGTTTTTATTAATTTTTACAATGTAATGTTGTGAGTGACATGGGAATTGCATCTCCTCCAACCAAACTCATTGGCATCAAAATCGCTTGTTTTCACCACACACGGGGCTTGTAAAGCTATTTTGTAGCCTGTCAGGTTGGGCGGTCACGTTCGCTCTTTGAAATTGTCAGCGCCCAAGCTATTCGGCAGCCCTGTCCTTGATGAATCTGTGGTGGTCAGAGTTTGTGCAGTCGCTGTTTTAATTCGCTATGTGGCGGCGCGAGCGTCGCTGTGCTTCGCTGCGCTGCGTTGTGCGGCGCTGTGCTGTTCATACATGTGCCCTTCTGCCATTTGCAAGGAATTCACTTCCCGCGACCCCAGTCGTTCTTAATGAATACACTGTAGTTGTGAGCGTGCATGGCCACATATTGCAGGATTAACATTCAGTCGTACCAGCTCGTAACAACCCGTTATGCATTCTCATGTGTGCCACATTATCATGTAGTTGTCTAGTTTGATTTTGTGATGATTTTAGGAAGGAATAAGATTTGTATATTTAAGCACAACTTGATTTGCTTTTCAAGGACCTATGCATTACAGTATGTAGAACCCCCTGCTAAATCAAGCTAATAATTCGTGGCGCCTTGGGCCCTAGCTTGTTTTAAAGCGTCATTTTATTTTTTCCGCCACTTAGCTTGCACATAGCTGATATTAGCTTGTCCCTGTTGCGCGCATCTTTTTATTTGAATTTTTAATCACAGTTGCTTGCGTCATATCCGGTTCCGGTATCCTCCTTTGCGTTTCAAAGCCACCTAAAGCTAAAAATGTCTAGCGCTTATGCCAATAGCTTGTTTTCAAGCGTCATTTTATTTTTTCCGCCACTTAGCTTGCACATAGCTGATAATAGCTTGTTCCTGGTGCGCGGAGCGTTTTATTTATTTATTTTTTTTTCCCATGTCGCTTTGGTCATTTCCGGTTCCTGTTTCCTCCTTAGCGTTTCCACAATGCTGCCAAGACGCAGAGTCATGCGCCTCCCCAGCTCCTCCTCCGACTCCGACCCCACCACCCCTCCCCCACCTCCCCCACCTACCTCACCTCCCCCACCTAGCACCCCTCCCACCCCTTCACCTCCTGGGCATGCCAAGAAAAGGCGCTTACGGGTGGATAGCCGCGTTAATGGCCAGGTGGTCAAAGTGAGTATTTGGTTTTGGTATTTTAGGTTTAAAGTTGAAGAACACACAGGGGGGATTGGCCCTGAAATTTCTAATTTTTTTGGGCCAATTGGATCACTCCCCGTGGGGCATCCCCATTCTGGATGTCCTGCGGGGATGACCCCCCCTGGAGGGCCATAAAAATTACCTCAGCCCCGTCCCATCTGTGCATGCGTGAGCTGCGGATGCTCTTGCGCTTACCTCTAGCAGGGTGTACCCCTGCGCAAGACATTTGTTAATGTTGTGTGCAGGCGCACTCCCTGTTAGAGTCAAACGCCACATGCGTACTTTGCCGCGCAGACCCAGCTGAGCTGGTATGCATGTCCAAACGGCCTTGTATGCGCATACCACAGCGGCGCAGAGCGCTGTGCTCGGCTGGCGCAGTCACGTGGGAGCGTCGTCAGTGGTGTATTTGTGGCCTTCCAAGGGGGTTTCAGACAGCGGACCACCCACAATTGGTGTGGCCCACCAAAGTGCACACAAACCCAGAATAGTGATAATCCTGGGTGTGGGTCCACTTTGATCGGGTCTCTGTATAACTGTTTATGCCATTGTTCTGATGTCATGTATTGATTTGTGTTTGTTTTTCATTTCTCATAGGATTTCTGCGTGAACCAGTACGACTATGCCTGTGGGGGAAAAAAACGAATTGCCATGGAGGTGAAGGCCACAGTGTCCCGGCGCTTCCACACCAAGCTCACCATCCGAGCTATACAGCAAAAGTGGTCCGACTTTAAGCGCCGGGACCCTGAAGGCGTGTACTGCCTATATGATGCCTACGCATCAGGTAAGTTAAAGCTTATACTATGTTTATACTTTTTGGCTAATCATCTGCTAAGCTGTGTCCATTTGTGCTCTTTATATTAATTATTTTCTTTCACCCCCTCAACACAGATAAGCGTCCTCCCCTGGGGAAACGTGGGAAGGGATTCCTCCCCCGAACCAGGCAGGCGGACTCGGGGGAGTCATCGGGGGAGGGTCCCTCCCGCGGGTCCTATTTAGAGGACCCAGGGGAGGAAGGGGATGACGCCCCAGAGGAGTGTGCTGCTGGGGGGCTGGCAGGATCAAGCCTCAGCTCCTCACACTCTGAGTCTGAGGAGTCTCACCAGGCAAGGGGCCACTCTCAAGTGGGGAGTCCAAGTGGGGTGGTAGAAATGGACTCTCCCACACTCCCTGAAGGAGCAGGGAGTGAGAGGGAGGAGGGTGGCCCTTTGCCTGGTGGATCTTCCGACCAGAGTGTGAGGAGCCGAGGCTCCCCGCCTCCTCCTCAGAGCCCTCCCTGGGCTTCAAGTGGCGGTTCATCCCCTGGTGAGTGTCCTTTTTTTCATTGTTAGTCTGTGACAGGTTTCATCTTGCAATTTGTACTTAGCCCTTGCCATTCCTCTCTAATTTGCAGGGCATCATATAGGCGGCACCTCCATGGCCTTTTGGAGAAGCATTCTCCACGGGCATAGTCGTGGTAAGTGTTTGTTTTTATCCATCACATTCCCTATGTTATGACATTCCTTAAAGTGGACCCACAAACATTGTTGATAGTGCTTTGATTCTCGAAGCTTCCCTGAAAAATCACATCCCTCACCCAGGGCACCCCCCCAAAAAAAAAAACCCCACAAACTCCTTACCTCTTTGGGGGTTGCAGAAGCCACCGTCCCAGCCTCCTGTGTGCCACTCTAGATGTGTGTGCGCCTGCGCTCTGTTTCCTAATGGGCTGCGCGTGCGCACACACTGGAGGAGTGATGTGCGGAAGGCAGCGGCGGCGGCGGACGTTGTCTCACTCAAATTGTGGTGCTCTGCCAAAGCGGACCAAAACACAGAATTGTTGCAATCCTATGTCTTGGCCCACTTTTAACAGACACATGTTTCCTGGTCCATTGTCACAGCTGGTTTGATAATGTACCTTAACCTCACAAACCCCACTACAGTGCTAGCCAACTGGCAACCACCCCTATGTTTCTGCCCACACCATGATGGGTGTTCTCATTTCTTTTCTTGGGTTAAGTTGTTTCCGCTAACACATGTTGCACACTAGTAACATTAGCCAATCAACTGCTAATGAGTCCTTACATAGCACTGTCTATGTTATTTGCACATTATCTTTAGGGATACATGTTGCAACCATAACTAATTTACATTAACTCATGGACCAGGAAATATGCTAATTTTGGTCAACCTGTATGTAACCATGCAAGCCTTTGATTTTTCAGACTCCATAACCAGATGGATGTCAAATAGTCAGGTGTCATTGGCCCACTAATTGTGTTTTTGTCTTTTGCTTTCTGTTGACAGATGTTGCTACGCAGACGGAGCCAGAAAACCTCCTCCCCACCCCAGCTCCAGGGACGGCCAGCAGCATGGGCCCCCGCCACAGCTGCGATGGTGAGTACATCCCACTTCATATGCCTAAAGACTTGTGAAACCTATGTCTTCTAGTCACATCTGCAGACATTTAAAATGTACCTATGTGTTAATTTCACACACATGTAGATTCCATGTGTTTGTACAATAATCCAACATGCCTGTCTGCATGCTTGATTGTTGCCTCACATTCTTCATTTGGCCACATAGATACTATTTGTGCCTTAGACACAACCAAATGGGCCGTATTAGGTCTTGACCTCTAACATTATAGGGCAAACTCGTTTACTCGTTAGGACTTAGGCCCTGATGTTTGGCTGTGACTAAACACATAAATGGACACACTGGGACTTATACCTTCTTTGCTTCCCAAGAGTTAAAGTGGAACAACAACCAGGATTTTGACTTTCCTGGGTCTTGGTCCACTACGGTGGGGCACCCCTGATCGTCACCGCTGTGTGTCAACCCCCTGAACTCACTTTTCCTCCAGCCGACGTACAAGCCGCGGCAAAGCGGCTCCTCCTCCTCCGCCTCCCGCGCGTCCCTTTTTACGCGCGCGTGCCTGCGCCGGCCATTCACAGACGGCCGACGCAGGCACGCACACGTCTAGAGGGGCGCGAGGGAGGGCCCGGCGGCCGTGCCCCACCGAAACTGAGGGAGGGATTTTGGGGTGTTGGGGGGGTTTCACCCCGCGGGACATCCCGATCTCGGATGTCCCGCGGGGAGGGAGGTGATCGGGCCGGGAATCTGATAGATTCCAGGGCCGATCACCGGTGGGTGTTGGTACACTTTAAGAGTAAATGTATGCTTGGGATGTGTTGTCCAAATTCCTGCCAGTCAATAGTACTCATATCATGTTAACAAATAAGCGCACAGTGGCCAACAATGTTAATGTGAGTGTCAGCTAATTGGACACACTGACATTACATTGCTACATCTGTGTCTGTTGAGGTCACATTCAATTTATTAATAAATTGTTGTTTATACATCTCTACAGCTTGTGAAAACCAGCATCGCAGACTGTGGCGGGAGATCAGGCTCCTGAAGCTGATGCTGCTGGCCAAGAAGAGGCGCCGGCGGCGTCGTTAGGGTGGGGGGAAGGCTGGCCTGTTGACGCCCTTTGTTGGGCAATGTTGGCCCTGTTGGCCAGGTTTTAAAATAAAACTTTTTGATTCACATCATTACAGTGTGGTGCCTTGCAAAGCATAGTTTAACTGTCTCTAAACCCATTTGTGTGTCAATTTAGCCATACCTTTGGAGCCATTTCATGTGTTAACCATAGTAAGCTATGGTCTCAAATGTGTGGCCTAAATTTACAAATACATTGACATATCTAGATCAAGATACTCATCCCTGACTGTGTTATTAGCTATGTCTTAGGAAAAACACAATTTAGAGGTGGGTTAAGCCAATATATTTACAGAAACAAAAACAAACAAAATTAATATTCTTGGCTGGGTGGCCGGGGAGGTTGGGAGTCATTGCTAGGGGCGGTGTTGGGGGACAACAGTGCAGTAAAAAATATAGACTGCTGTTGTATGAGCTGTTGTATCAACAACAAAGTTTGGTCCTGCCGCTGTATCGCTTCTTGCTGCTGCTGGATAGATTGTTCCATTGCATTGGCCAGCCGACCAAGTTGCTGGTTTTGTTGAAGGTTATGCATCAACAGGTCGATCTGGCGCTGCTGGGCCTCATGTTGTTGCTGACACATCAGCACCTGCTGTTCCAACGCCGCAATGCGCTCATTTGTTCCATCACGCGGCTGTTGGCAACTGTAGTCCTCCAGCATCCGGACCCCTAGCTGGTAAAAATCGGCACTGGTTGGTGCAACACCTCCTCTTGCTGGGGTTTGAGGCTAACAAAATAGAAAACAACATTTTAGACAAACAGAAACAATGCATGTATGCCCCTCAAAATAATTTGCCCAAACAGTCACTATACAACTTACCCATGTCTGAGCCTCCGAAGCTTGGCCACATGGGACTTGGGAAGAGGTCCCAGCTTGGGGTTCTGGTTCCGCCTCCTGCCAAAATGACAAAGAAAGGAAATGTGACATGTTGCTTCATCCACTACCCACGAACATGGCAATGTGGTTATAGGTCGTCTAAATCAGCCATGTTACCTCCGTGTCATCCGCCACAGGTAGGAGCGAGGTATCGCTGCCAGAGAGGGGCAATTCAACATCAGAGATGTCCGGCAAGTTGGCATATGCTAAACAGGAAAGTCAGGTTAGTAGGTCAGTGGACCAAACTCAAATGTAACATGGCTAGGCTATCGAGGCCATACCTCCACAAAGTGCAAAATTACACACTAGACCAAAGGTATCTGTTAAACTCAGATTGTTAACATGTATGTTAGAGGACTAAGAGGCAATAATTTTGGCAAATCAGATCAGACACATTGCTTAAATTACACATACCCGCAATCTCCCAGATGTCTGGAGTGGGGCCCTCACTCGAGCTTGGACCTTTAAAATACATGTGGACACACAAGTTGCCAGAAGCAAGTGCCACAAAAGTAGAGCCAAAATACAGACTAGAGCAAGGCAAAACAACTTACCCTCATCTCTGGCAGCCTGAACTTGAGGGGCCCTTTCGGGACAGCCACTTCCGATATTCGGGTCAACTAAAAAACACAAGTAATGGCTCTAAATATTCATCAAACTACTACGGTGAATGTTTGTCCAAAAATATGTCCTCCAAAATACATTGCTATCACTCCAAGAACTATTAGACTGACCCTGGGGAGGGAATAAGCACTCCCAAGAGGCATCTTCAAGTTGACAGAGCAAACATGTAGATTATTAGACTAACCAAATCGAACCAGTGTAACAGAAACAGCATAAAGGATACATTATGTATTGCTATACACACCAACAGGGTCCTGTTGACCTGCAACATCGGAAGTGGGGTCCAAAGATGAACCAGTCACTTGGCCTACCAATAAAAAAGAGGAATGAGACACATGCACTTGGGTTAAAGTGGATAAAGCAAGGTTGACACATGCACTTACCGACATCCAAAGAGTAGCTTGGCTCCTGAGGAGATGCTGGGGCCAATGGCGGGGCAGCTAGGCAAAAATCAAGCAAACATTGAGCCATTGTTAATGTGCGTGCAAAAATACAACATGCATTAAGGTGTGTGTGAGCAGCTCATTCACTAATATTCACTAATCAAGGCCAGTGTGGCTTCCACATTTATATGCAGATATATGGCCACACATCTCTGCCTTCCAACATATCTACACATGTTAGGGCCTTGTTAGTTAGTTGCTGTGAGTGTTAAAGTGGGCGTGAAATTAGGCCGCAGGTCCATATTATTAATACTCCACAGTGCCCTACTCGATTGTTGGAGCTGCTCCCACACCCATTTGTTCCCCAAACAACCAGCACCGAAATTAGTGGTAAATACCTTCAATGGCAGACTGGGTTAGGCTTGAGGTTGGTTGAAGGGCAGGAGTTTGTGTGTCCTGAGGCACATCCCGGACAGCAGCATGTGCACCTATGCAGAAAGAAACAGACAGGAAAGTAAAAAATGTATGAGGTCTAATGTACTACTTCACAGGTCCTACTGTTAGTTGGTCAGAAAGAGAAAATGCAAATCACATACATTAACAGTAGCTTTTAGAAAAAGGCAGAAAATATGTACCTTCAGTCCAACCTGTGGTGTCATCCCCAGGATCCACACCCTGCAGCCGAGCCAGTGGAATTTTGGCCTTCAGCATCTCCTCATACGGCCTGTAGGTACTCTTTGGAGCCTGGATGGTCCCACTGTCCACATCAAGATCGTGATTCATCTTTTTCATAAGGGCCCCTCTCAAAGTGTAGAAGCGTTTCCTGCAGGATGGGCCACTACGTGGGTGTTGAGCAGTGCTACTAAGCTCCACACCAATGGCATCCCACAGTTTGCTTCTTTCTTGTTTGCCTATGGACTTGCTTTGGGAGCCAAAGAGTAGCTCCCATTTAGCAAGTGTAAGGCGCACAAGATGATTATTCTCCGCCAAATTAAATTCAGGCTCCCTCTTGGCACCTGGGCGCTTAGCCTGGGGTGCTGCCCCACCTTCAGGCTGGGCCCTTTTCCGTAAGGGAGGTCTGCGCACAGCACCCACCAAACTCCTACTTGGGCCTGCTGTGGCCGGCAGATGTCCTGAATTTGGCTCCATCCTGTAGCTGCACACACACACAAATACACACCCAACAAGCACGCATGCAGACTACAGAATGGCATCGCAATCTCTTTGGGTTGGGCAGGTTTTATGTGCTCTAACAGCCAATCACAAACCAGCCCACTTAATTGATTCACACATACAGCCCAGTTCCTTCTAGACACACCTCCACTGCACTGACTGAAGCATGTGTGTTAGCCAATTAACTCATTACAGACCTCATTAACCAAACAACACACACCCAAATACAACAATGGACTGATGTATCTGAAACCCTTGTGACATGTGGCTAGCCTAACGGCTATTTAAATAAACAGCAGCTTACCTTTCATTGGCCCACCACTGAATTTTCGCCCATGTCCGTTAATGCACGCAAGTTTCGGCTCACGTACGCCAGTAGCGCTACTAGCGTGCGCGTGCGCACTCCGTTTCACGCACACCTGGGTCGGCTAATTGGCGCCCAGAAATAGCAGAGCAACGCAAAAGGCGGCAAAGCGGACCTGTCCTTTTTGAAAGTGAAGTATAAATGGAAGGAATTTGCAAGCTTCTGGTATTCTTACACTGTGGCAAAGGCTGTGGTGTGGTGCGGTGCTTGCTTCCCTTAGCTCATTTGAGTCTCTGTCTGGGTTCTGTCCTCACTCTCTGTGGCTTGTTGGGTGATTTCTGACATCAGTGCTGTTTCTTTAGGAGCTTGTTTTTGGTGGCATATGCAAATATTGTGGAGCATACAGCAAGTGAGGCTTGATTTTGGGGCCTTTTGTGGGCTGTGCAGCAACTCCCCTCTTGGTTGTGCCTAACTTAGAAAGCTGTTTTTCAGCAGGCTGGTGGTTTGGACCACTATAGTTCTGGTTTTGTGGTGAGCTGCATTGTAGCGGGTGTGTGTGGAGTGTGATTGTTTGTGTGTGTGTGGTGTGTTTGTGGTTTTTGTTTTTGTTTTTTTGATTTTGTATATCTGTTGAGTGTGTGTGATGGATAAGAGGGTGATGTATGGTGTCTGGGTGGATGGATGTATGTGTATGCTGAAAGAGCAGGAGGAAAGGGAGCGGGGTGTTGTGAGGCTTAGGGCACCCCGCTCCTTTGCAATCCGCCTTTCAGTATGGGACTTAAGTGACGAGCAGATCAGGAGCCGCTTCCGTCTGAATCGTGCTGCACTACAGTCCCTATATGATCAGATTAAGCACAAAATCGAGCCATCCACCAAACGCACTCAATCCATTCCAGGCATAGTACGCCTGTGTGCCACGCTGAATATTTTGGCACGAGGGACCTTCCAGGCAACCTCCGCCCTCCTCAGCGGGATAAGCCAGGCTACTATGAGCCGCATACTAATCCAGGTAGTTCTGGCGATTTGTGATTTAATCCCAATTTACATCAAGTTTCCTGAGGATGAGGAAGAGGTTGCCAAAATAAAATATGCTTTCTATCTGATGGGAGGGATCCCGAATGTGCTAGGGTGCGTTGATGGTACACATATCCCTTTCCGCCCTCCCCGTGCACAGGAGCTGTATTACAGAAACAGAAAGGAATTCCATTCGCTCAACATCATGCTTGTCTGTGACCCAGACATGAGGCTGCGGGCGGTGAGATCGGGGTTCCCCGGCTCATGCCACGATTCTTACGTCTTGCAGCGGACAGTCCTGTGCCGGAAGTTTGAGAACAACGAAATGCCAGCTGGCTGGCTACTGGGTAAAAAATTAACCATGTCAAAGTATTTTGACTCAAATATGTGGCCTAGTAAGCCAAATTAGAAAAAAAGATAAACAAAACATGTACTAGTACTAATTGCTGTCTCTCTCCTTGTGTTTTTTCAACAGCGGACAAGGGACATGGGCAGAGAACGTGGGTCATGACTCCGGTCAGGAGCCCACGGACCTCTGCCCATGAACGCTACAATGCAGCACATCGCAAGACCAGAAGCATTGTGGAAAGAACCATCGGCCTGCTGAAAGCACGCTTTCTCTGTTTGGCACGGCCAGGAGGAGAGATGCTCTACAGCCCACAGAAGGTCTCCAAGATCATCCTCGCCTGCTGCGTGCTCCATAATATTTGTATATGCCACCGAATTCAAGCCCCCGAGGAGACAGCACTGGTGCCAGAAATCCCCAAACTGCCCGCAGGAAGAAGTGAGGACACCCAGACTGGCGATGAGCTAAGGGAAAGGATGATCACTTCCTTTTTTGCGGTAAGCTAACTACCCTTCACTCTAATCCAAGTACTGCACTACTGGGTAAATGTATTTGACCTCCCATCAAAATGAGAAAAAAAACACTCTAAGGGGGGGTGTAAGATGACCCAAACCACTCTAAGGGGGGTGTAAGATGACCCAAACCACTCTAAGGGGGGTGTAAGATGACCCAAACCACTCTAAGGGGGGTGTAAGATGACCCAAACCACTCTAAGGGGGGTGTAAGATGACCCAAACCACTCTAAGGGGGGTGTAAGATGAGCCAAACCACTCTAAGGGGGGTGTAAGATGACCCAAACCACTCTAAGGGGGGGTGTAAGATGACCCAAACCACTCTAAGAGGGGTGTAAGATGACCCAAACCACTCTAAGGAGGGTGTAAGATGACCCAAACCACTCTAAGGGGGGGTGTAAGATGACCCAAACCACTCTAAGGGGGGTGTAAGATGACCCAAACCACTCTAAGGGGGGTGTAAGATGACCCAAACCACTCTAAGGGGGGTGTAAGATGACCCAAACCACTCTAAGGGGGGGTGTAAGATGACCCAAACCACTCTAAGGGGGGTGTAAGATGACCCAAACCACTCTAAGGGGGGTGTAAGATGACCCAAACCACTCTAAGAGGGGTGTAAGATGACCCAAACCACTCTAAGGGGGGTGTAAGATGACCCAAACCACTCTAAGGGGGGTGTAAGACGCAAATGTTGGTTAACAATTAATGCAATATTTTTTTACAGCGAAAACACAAATTTAAAGATATATACTAACTGCACTTTTTTTAATTTTTCAGGCACCCCGAGATGCACCGTGATCACAAATTTCATTTTCTAGAACTTTTCTGAACTTTCCTTTGAATTCTAATTTCTGTTGGATTTTTCATTTTCATTTTCATTTCTGTTTTAATTTTAGTTCATTTTTAGTAAAAAAAAAAAAAATATATATATATATACATGTGGCTATGTGTTTAATTCTGTTGTAATTTTCCTTTTCATTCTAATTCCTGTTTTAATTTTCCTTTTCTTTCTCATTTCTGGTTTAATTTTCCTTTTCTTTCTCATTTCTGGTTTAATTTTCCTTTTCATTCTCATTTCTGTTTTAATTTTCCTTTTCTTTCTCATTTCTGGTTTAATTTTCCTTTTCATTCTCATTTCTGTTTTAATTTTCCTTTTCATTCTAATTTCTGTTTTAATTTTCCTTTTCTTTCTCATTTCTGTTTTTATTTTCCTTTTCAATCTAATTTATGGTTTAATTTTCCTTTTCATTCTCATTTCTGGTTTCATTTTCCTTTTCTTTCTCATTTCTGGTTTAATTTTCCTTTTCTTTCTAATTTCTGGATTAATTTTCATTTTCATTCTCATTTCTGTTTTAATTTTCCTTTTCATTCTCATTTCTGTTTTAATTTTCCTTTTCTTTCTCATTTCTGGTTTAATTTTCCTTTTCATTCTCATTTCTGTTTTAATTTTCCTTTTCATTCTCATTTCTGGTTTAATTTTCCTTTTCTTTCTCATTTCTGTTTTTATTTTCCTTTTCATTCTAATTTCTGTTGTAATTTTCCTTTTCATTCTCATTTCTGTTTTAATTTTCCTTTTCATTCTCATTTCTGGTTTAATTTTCCTTTTCATTCTCATTTCTGGTTTAATTTTCCTTTTCTTTCTCATTTCTGTTTTTATTTTCCTTTTCATTCTAATTTATGGTTTAATTTTCCTTTTCATTCTCATTTCTGTTTTAATTTTCCTTTTCTTTCTCATTTCTGGTTTAATTTTCCTTTTCATTCTAATTTATGGTTTAATTTTCATTTTCATTCTCATTGGTGGTTTAATTGTAGTTCCTTTTTCTTAAAAAATAAAAAACAAATAAAATACATGTGGCTATGTGTTTAATTCTGTTTTAATTTTCATTTTCATTCTAATATCTGTTTTAATTTTATTTCCTTTTCAACACAAAATAAAAACTAAAAAAAAGTAAAGAAACATGTTGCAATGTGTTTTATTCTGAAGGTACTTGATTCCCAGCCCACAGCAAAGCAAAGCGCAGGCGCTGTGTTGAATAGCGTGGTCAAACTGACTGACAGCGCCTACAAAGCTGAGGTCCAACATCATATTCAGCAATGTAGGCGTTGTTCCCAACAACGCCAGGTAGCGACTGAGGAGGCCTGCTATAGCGAATCGCTACCGCCCGCGGCGTACGCTAGCGGCGCTCATAGCGCCATACTTCAGTCGCTCATCTTGTTGTTGAGCATCCAGCTGTATTATATCTGGCAAGACATCCCACAGTGATAGATGATGGCATTGGGATCATTGGGATGATACACACACACACACTGTGTAGATGTTTGACTCTCCGGTCAGTTTTGACAGGAGGATAACCTTAAACCTGACCAACAGCCTGGCACAGTTAAAATAGTAAGGTAGCGGCCATTTTGGAGCTTCCTCTCTTAGCATCTCAGCCATGCTGCTGCCTGGATTCAACTGACATAACTGACAATGCACAATAACAGGAAGCCCAGCAGCACTTCCTGTTTGCAGGTGGCATGTGTTTATAAAATTTACCACATCAAGAGTTAGAAGAAAGTTAATTTTTATGTGCAGCAATCTAAATTGCCCTGGGGAGGAATGCACATGAACACTGTTTGTTGTGTTGGCTAGGTTTAAACCAGACCTTCACCATGATTTATTGAAAAGCCCAAACCCTTAAAAAACGATTCCCCAGCATCTAAAATTAATATATTTTATGTTTTTAGTCACTTACTTATTATTCTTTCCCCCGCTGAGCTGCAACTCTGTCCAGGACTTTAGGATATGGGCGCAGCCATCTTGACTCAGAAGCATCACACTTACTGAGGAGAGGATAGTGGGATAGAGTTCAGGGGCGGGTTACAGCTGTGCTTTGCTCAGACTGGGGTCAAGAAAAGGTCAGCAATCCCAGAATGCAGAGCAGCACAGTCAGAGGGCACTTCCTGTTTGCAGGCAGCCTGATGCTCCATGAGCCGCCATCTTGGATGTTTAAAGGCTCATAACATGTAGTAGATGCAGGTAGGATGAGTTTTAATGTGGGCAATCTATATGTACAGCGTGGGGGAAACATATAAGATAAGCTCTTATTCAGGGTGAAGGTCTGCTTTAAGTCATTTTTGACTGTTGGTCCGCTTTAAGCAGTGTTAGTTTTTCATGGCCCTAACATTTTGCATGGACCTAGGGTTGAGATTTAAGAATGTAACACATACAATTCATATTTAAGGAGCAAACTTTTTTTGTCAATGTTTATTCAGCTCACTACACTAGAACCAGCCTAAGTATTGGATCTTGTATCCAAATATAGGCTCCCAATCCATCTTCATAAAGAACATTGTAGTATTTCCCTGCTGATCCAAAGCTCCTGTAGGCTGATGGGAAATCACTACATGTAACCCCTTTTCTCTGCTCAGATTTATCTTTCAGCTTTCCGGTTTTAAGCAGCAATATAACATGCTTTTCAAACGATATTAAAATTCTAGAACTGCCATATAGTGATGTAGTGCTGTCAGTTAAATGAAGCTCTAACAAGATATAGATTGAATTACTCACTGGATGGGTAAATTATTAAACAAGGGATATCACACTCTTGGGCTTATATTAAAGTCAAATCCAGCTAAAACTTTTTTTTTATTTTCCCATAAAGCAGAGAAATGAGAAAGCAGATTGAATTCATCCAAGTTGCTGTCTGTGTGTCACTAATAGAGAAAGTTCAAGCACCCCCTCCATTGTAAGCCTGATTTGGGCAATAACATAGAAAAACCCACTAGTCAGGGAAATCTGCACAGAAGTTAAAGCGGTCCTTCACCCTGAATAACAGCCTATCTTATATGTTTCCCACATCCAGTACATACAGATTGCTCACATTAAAAATCATCCTACCTGCATCTACTGCATGTTATGAGCCTTTAAACATCCAAGATGGCGGCTCATGGAACATCCGGCAGCCTGCAAACAGGAAGTGTCTTCTGACTATGTCGCTCTGCATTCTGGGATTGCTGTCCTATCCCTAACGCCAGCTCTGCTCTGTGTGTGCAAAGCTCAGCTATAACCCCACCCCTGCACTTAATCCCACTCTCCTCTCCTCAGTATGTGTGGTGCTTCTGAGTCAAGATGGCAGCGCCTGTATCCTAGAGTCCTGAACAGAGTTGTGGGGGAAAGAATAATAACTAAGTGACTAAAAGCTTAAAATATAATAATTTTAAATGCCGGGGAAAAGTTTTTTAAAGGTTTGGGGTTTTCATTAAATCATGGTGAAGGTCGGGTTTAGGGCTGGAACCTTGAGTGACAGGCCAATCACCCAACCCGTGGGGCAGTGCAGTCACATTACTCCCTGGATTGGGTGACTGGCCTGTCACTCAAGTCTAACTGTCTCTCTAGTCCATGGCTGCCATGCAGATCGCTACCCCCCACTGGCATCCATCAAGAATTGCAGTGATCAAGTGAGTTGTTTTATTATTTTAATGCCTAAACTGGGTTTAGCACGGGGCAGCTGGCGGTTACAAAAGGCTTGTACTTCCTAAAGTGTGCAGACTTGCTTCCATCAAATCCTTAAAGGAGCAGTATCGCGAATTTTTCTTGGTGACTTAAATTTAAATGGTACTTTGAATGTAGGTAAGTGTTGGAGTAAGAATTACAAATTTAGAAAAAAAGTATGTGTGTGTTGTGCAGCTGAAGACTAATAGATCATGTTTATGTCTTCTGAGTGTCGAAGCCCGACACAATGGCCTGTTCCACGCTGAGGAGAGGGAGAAACAATGTATCAGAAGTATCAGCTGTTCAGTGCTGGCAGCTGTCCAGCATAAGATAACAACATTGCCTGGCCAGAACTAATATATCTAAAACAGAGAGAAAAGCTCTAGAAGTCATTTAGCTGATTTGGACAGTTTTCACTTCATGTTGGCTCTGCTTCAGAATCTTTCAGTTTACCATTTTCTCTCTCTTTTCTCAACACATTTTTCCATATGATCTTTCTTTCAGCTTTGTGTGTTTTGAGCAAAGCCCAACCCAGGATTATCACTATCTGGAGTTTTGTTTTGTGCCCCTGGGGGCATCCCAAGTCCCTGATATGTGAAATATCAGGATGCCCTGATATGTGAAATCCCCAAGTTTGCCTGTGAAAACGTACCTTTCCCTGTCCCACAGCGCATGAATGGGCTCTCATCCAATCAGCTCTGTTTGCACGCAGATGGGGAGCCTGAGCAGTAACCTTCCTGGCTGCCCGGCCTGTCTAAATGACTATCTGCGTGAGCGCGCCAGAAAAATGGGGGGATCTGTGGTTATCCAGGGGTCGTTTCACACAGTGGGCATCCTGATTTAGAATGCCCAAGGGGGAAGGTCAATGGCCAGGTCTTATAGACTTCAGGGTCGGCAACTCAGTGTTTTGTTCCACTTTAATACCTTTAGATTTTCCTGCACAGTTATTCAAAGAAGAATTTCAGTCATTTTCAGTCAGTTTAGTTTATTTTGTATAGATTTTACACATTTGAGTCACCTGGTCTCATAACAAAAGCAGCACCTCACACACACACAGCCGTTACCACTGATTACAGTGTCAGCCTCTGAGGTAAAGTGTTGCTCGGAGACCAGTGGGATAAATGAAGCAGCTCACTAAATACAACCCAGCACATCCCCCTATTCAGCAAATGGACTGAGCCTTTGTCATTATACAATTTAAAAGTAAGGCAGATATTTTTTCCTTTTTCTATCGCCAGATTATTTATACACATGTTAGAAGCTATTGTGTGGCTATTTAATTATTTATCTTTTTAATGCAAATTTCGCGATACTGCTCCTTTAACTTGTCAATTGTGCTCAGTACAACAGGGAACATCCTTTATGCATGCGGGGCTTGGGAGAGCAGGGGTGGATATATTGCCCAGAAAAAAGATTATTACAAGATCTAAGCATATTTTAACCCTTCTTTTCTTTTATTTTAGACTTCAGTTGGTTTTAACAAAATGAGTACTATTACAAGCATGGAGGGGCATCCCGATTACTGATGCCTTCATGTGTATACACCTCTATGCCCCCCTTTTCCCTGTGAAATCCAGCTCTTTGGTCTGCTAGCGGTGGTCACATAGTCCAGGTTTTTTGGGGGGGGATTCCGGGGACTAAGTAAACCCAGGCCTTAAAGGTACTGGACTAGTGAAGCTACTATTCTAATTGGAATCTTTCATACTATCAATGTGCAAAGAGTACAACCAGCCAAAGAGAATCCACACATCCACACCTACTTTGTACTGTACTACGAAAGATGATAGCGCTTTTATAAATTAATAATATATATAATATAATTAGAATCCCTCTGGCCCCACTGTTAGGGCGAGCGCTGCACGCCCGTCTCACAGCATTTCACCTACCTCCATGGCTGCATGCAGCCATCATCCATCTTACCTCAGGGCTGCTTCCAGCTGCCGCCCTTCCCCCAATGCTTCCTCCTTGCATGGTCAGGTGCGCACACGTCTCCGTCCACTAGAGGGCGAGCGCACAGGATCCCTGAGATTTAAAGGGCCTTTACAGCACTGATTGGTGTTTATGTCATCCAATCCTGCATCATCTTCCCCTATTTAAACAGGCACTTCCTTCCTTCAGTGCCGGATCTTGGTCTCTCCATGCTTGTTGAAAGTCAGACATTCTTGGATTGCTCACCCGTGTACCGACCTCTGCCTGTCCCCGACTCTGAACCTTTGCTGCCTGCCCCGACCTCGGCTACTCACCTTTACCGCGAACCTGTGCTGCCAGCCCCGATCTCTGCCTGTACTTACTACGCCTTTTTGCCTGCCACTTGTGTACCTCACTGAACCTCGGCTGACTGTGGGACTGGGCCGCTGTTAGGGGGTAGCGACCTGGGGGTCACTCGCCCCACAAGACCAACCTGCCTTGCGGTGGGCTCTGGTGAATACCGGTGGCCTCTTAGACTCCGCTCCCCTGACACGGTACCCGCCATCGGTTCCACAGTTAAAGCGGTCCGCGACAGTAAGATCCAGCCATGGATCCCGCTGAGGTACCGCTGCCGGATGCCACTGAATTGCCTGCTATAGTGGCTATGCAGTCCCGCCAGATTAATCAACTCTCTGCCATGATGCAGCAATTTTTAACGATTCAGCAACAGCAAGTTCCATCACCGGCTCCAGCATTACCGCCACAGCCCCCGGTAACATCTTCTGCCAGAATCCGTCTCTCCTTGCCGGCTAAATATGATGGGGATGCCAAGTTATGTCGAGGGTTACTTGCCCAATGTTCCCTGCACTTGGAGTTGTTGGCGGATCAATTTCCCACTGAACGAGCTAAGGTGGCCTTTGTCATCAGTTTGCTTTCTGGAAAGGCTTTGGCCTAGGCCACTCCCTTGTGGGATCGCAATGACCCTGTCTCTTCCAGTATTAACACCTTTGTCTCAGAGTTTCGCCAGGTCTTTGAGGAACCTGCCCGGGCTTCATCTGCTGAATCGTCCCTTTTGAACTTGGTCCAGGGCGAGTTGTCCCTTGGTGAATACGCCATTTGGTTCCGCACTCTTGCCTCTGAATTGTCTTGGAACAATGAGGCCTTGTGTGCCTGCTTCAAGAAAGGACTTTCTAGTAAAATTAAGGATGCTCTTGCGGCTCGTGACTTGCCTTCATCTCTCACTGAACTCATCCATCTGGCCACACGCATTGATGTGCGCTTTGCTGAGAGGCGTGAAGAATTCCGCCAAGAAAGAGACTCTCAGCGCCCTAGGAGGGCATCCCGTTTGGCTCCAGTATTTCAAAACCCTTTGTCTGCACATGTACCTCCCAGTGAGGAGGCCATGCAGGTCGATTGATTCCGTTTGACCCAATTGGAGAGAACTCGCAGAAGGAACGAGAACCTTTGTCTGTACTGCGGTGGTTCTGAGCATTTTTTGAAGGACTGTCCTATTCGCCCTCCACGTCAGGGAAACGGGCGCACCTAGTGGCGGTGGGAGAGGTGTCCCTGGGTGTATGTGCTTCCTCTCCACGGCTCACTGTTCCTGTTCAACTTTCCATCTCACCTTCCACCTCCCTGAATTTAACCGCCTTTTTGGACTCTGGTTCTGCAGGGAACTTTATAGAGGCTGCCTTGATCAATAAACATAATATCCCTGTGAATCGCCTTGCTACACCCTTATTTATCGCCTCAGTCAATGGTGATAGGCTGGACTGTACTGTGCACTATCGCACCGTTCCCCTCCAATTAAAAATTGGACTCTTCCATCAAGAGAATGTTGAGTTCTACGTCCTCCCTAATTGCACCTCTCAGATTCTTCTAGGCCTTCCTTGGCTCCAACGTCATGATCCCACGCTTGACTGGATCACCGGTGATATCAAGACTTGGGGTGCAGCGTGCTTTAAGAGGTGCTTGAAGTCTGTTCCTGTTCGACCTATTCCTGCTTCAGCACCATTACCTGGCTTGCCTGAGATCTACCAGACCTATGCTGATGTATTCTGCAAGAAACAAGCGGAGGTACTTCCGCCTCATCGCCCCTACGATTGCCCTATAGACCTCCTACCGGGTACCACTCCTCCTCATGGCCGAATTTACCCTCTCTCGGCTCCTGAGACTCAAGCCATGTCGGAGTATATTCCAGAAAATCAACATAAAGGGTTCAAACGGAAGTCTTCCTCTCCGGCAGGCGCTGGGTTCTTCTTTGTGGCGAAAAAAGATGGCTCTCTTCGCCCTTGTATTGATTACCGTGGCCTCAATAAGATTACCGTTAAAAATCGATACCCTTTGCCCTTGATTGCCGAATTATTTGACCGACTGCGTGGGGCCAGGGTCTTCACCAAGCTTGACCTGAGGGGAGCCTATAATTTGATACGTATACGCGAGGGCGATGAATGGAAGACCGCCTTCAATACCCGCGATGGCCACTTTGAATATTTAGTGATGCCCTTTGGTCTCTGCAATGCACCCGCTGTATTCCAGGAATACGTAAATGACATTTTTCGGGACTTGCTTTACTCCTGTGTTGTTGTATATTTGGATGATATACTCATCTTTTCATCTAATCTAGAAGAACATCACCGTCATGTCCGGCAAGTCCTGTCTCGTCTCCGTCAACACCATCTTTACGCCAAGCTGGAGAAGTGTCTATTTGATCAAACCGCCTTACCCTTTCTTGGATATATTGTCTCAGCTCGTGGCCTTTAGATGGACCCCAGCAAGTTGAAAGCAGTTCTGGATTGGCCCCGTCCTATTGGCCTGCGAGCTATTCTATCGGCTTCGCCAATTACTATCGGCAGTTTATTCCTCACTTTTCCACTGTAGTGGCGCCTATTGTGACCCTCACAAAGAAGAGCGCCAATTCGAAGTCTTGGCCTCCTCAGGCTGAAGAGGCCTTCATTGCTCTAAAAAAGGCCTTCTCCTCTGCACCAGTGTTGTCTAGGCCAGATCCATCTCGGCCTTTCGCCCTAGAAGTAGATGCCTCCTCCATTGGAGCCGGAGCGGTGCTCACTCAAAAATCGTCTACTGGCAGAATTCTCACCTGCGGGTTCTTTTCGAAGACCTTTTCGCCAGCGGAGAGGAATTACTCCATCGGAGATTGGGAGTTACTCGCCATCAAGTTGGCGTTGGAGGAGTGGAGACACCTCTTAGAAGGTTCTGCCCATCAAGTATCCATCTATACTGATCACAAAAATCTATCTAATTTAGAAACTGCCCAGCGATTGAATCCACGACAAGCTCGTTGGTCGTTGTTTTTCGCTCGATTTGATTTTCAAATCTACTTCCGGCCAGCCGCTAAGAACATCAGGGCAGACGCCCTTTCTCGCTCCTCTGACATCTCTGGTGTTGAATCCACTCCACAACATATCATCCCGCCTGAACGCCTTGTCCACTCTGCCCCCGCTACTCTTGTACAAGCACCGCCAGGAAAGACCTTTGTGCCAGCCCGCCAACTTCGCAAAATATTAGAATGGGGGCATTCTTCCCATGTAGCCGGCCATGCCGGTATCAGGAGGTCTTGTTCTATCATGTCTCGATATTATTGGTGGCCTTCTTTTGAAAAGGATGTGACCGAATTCGTTCAGGCCAGTACCACCTGCGCTCGCGACAAAACCCCTCGCCAAAGACCTGCTGGCCTACTCCACCCACTTCCTATTCCGGATACCCCATGGACACACATTGCTATGGACTTTATTACTGACCTCCCTTCTTCGCATAGCAATACTGTAATTTGGGTGGTAGTGGATAGGTTTTCTAAGATGGCGCATTTTGTTCCTTTGCCCGGCCTCCCGTCAGCTCCTCTGTTGGCAAAATACTTCCTGAAGCATATCTTTCGACTTCATGGTCTACCTACACATATTGTGTCTGACAGAGGTGTGCAGTTTGTGTCCAAGTTCTGGAGAGCTCTTTGTAAACAAATGAAAATTAAACTGGACTTTTCCTCCGCTTATCATCCCCAGTCTAACGGCCAGGTGGAAAGAGTCAACCAAATTCTCGGGCACTATCTTCGCCATTTTGTTTCAGCGCGTCAAGACGATTGGGTCGATCTGTTGCCTTGGGCGGAATTCTCGTATAATTTTAAGGATTCTGAGTCCACAAGGAAGTCCCCGTTTTTGGTGGTGTACGGCCGTCAACTCCTTCCGCCTTTGCCTTTATCCACGTCCTCCGGAGTGCCCGCCGTGGACAATCTCACACAGGTTTTCTCCACCATCTGGCAAGAAACACAGCGTTCCCTTTGTCAAGCTTCCGCCCGCATGAAGGTTAGCGCCGATAAAATGGGAAGAGCTCCGCCTGTTTATTCCCCAGGAGATAAAGTGTGGCTGTCGGCAAAATACATCCGCTTCAAAATTCCTAGCTACAAATTGGGCCCCCGTTACTTGGGGCCATACAAGATCAAACAACAGATCAATCCAGTTTGCTTCACCTACCGACTTCACCTACCGACGTCACTGCGAATTCCCAATTCTTTTCACGTCTCTCTGTTGAAGCAAGTTATTGTCAATCGATTCTCTCCTAAAATCGGGCACCGAGGATACCTTTTCAGTGAAGGAGATTCTGGCTTCTAAGCTCTCCAGAGCTGGGAAGGCTTTGGACCTGAAGAAAGATCTTGGGAGCCCGAAGAGAATATTCTAGACCGTAGTCTCATCTCAGATTTTCTTGGTCCCAAGAAGAAGGGGAGGCCCAAGGGGGGGGTACTATTAGGGCGAGCGCTGCACGCCCGTCTCACAGCATTTCACCTACCTTCATGGCTGCATGCAGCCATCATCCATCTTCCCTCAGGGCTGCTTCCAGCTGCCGCCCTTCCCCCAATGCTTCCTCCTTGCATGGTCAGGTGCGCACACGTCTCCGTCCACTAGAGGGCGAGCGCACAGGATCCCTGAGATTTAATGGGCCTTTACAGCACTGATTGGTGTTTATGTCATCCAATCCTGCACCATCTTCCCCTATTTAAACAGGCACTTCCTTCCTTCAGTGCCGGACCTT
The DNA here is from genome assembly GCA_027917425.1 of Gastrophryne carolinensis. Lineage (NCBI taxonomy): Eukaryota > Metazoa > Chordata > Amphibia > Anura > Microhylidae > Gastrophryne > Gastrophryne carolinensis. Next base: position 528,717,497 of record CM051234.1, read on the forward strand.
GGTCTCTCCATGCTTGTTGAAAGTCAGACATTCTTGGATTGCTCACCCGTGTACTGACCTCTGCCTGTCCCCGACTCTGAACCTTTGCTGCCTGCCCCGACCTCGGCTACTCACCTTTACCGCGAACCTGTGCTGCCAGCCCCGATCTCTGCCTGTACTTACTACGCCTTTTTGCCTGCCACTTGTGTACCTCACTGAACCCCGGCTGACTGTGGGACTGGGCCGCTGTTAGGGGGTAGCGACCTGGGGGTCACTCGCCGCACAAGACCAACCTGCCTTGCGGTGGGCTCTGGTGAATACCGGTGGCCTCTTAGACTCCGCTCCCCTGACACGGTACCCGCCATCGGTTCCACAGTTAAAGCGGATCCACACCCGAGTCCGCTCCACCCGGTCCGTGACACCCACTATAACCTATGAACCCCTCCTTATTCAAAACTCCCATTCATTCAGATTTGGCTACTCATATGTCTAATAACTCCTTACTAGCAAGGCCGTGTCTAGTGTTCATGGTGCCCTAGGCACTTTAAGTGCTTGTGCCCCCTTTTTGAAGTTAGGTCAGGGTCCATATAAAAAAAGTATTAGGCAGGGAGAGGGCACAAAGAGGCAAATGCAGAGGAGCAGGCAAGCATGCTCCATTTTCTTGCATTCTGACATACAGGAGTCACATGATCACAGCAAAGCTCTGGCCTGTGTTCAACCCACTGCACACTCCCCCCCCCCCACAAATTTACACTGCACCCTTCTGCAGCTGGGGGTGCTTGTTAGGAGGCATTAATGTTCCAGCTATGGGAGTTTTAATTCATGTTCTTTACTACAGTAGTACCCACCCCCTTCAATTTGCCACCCTAGGCACGTGCCTAGGGTTGCCTAATGGGAAATACAGCCCTGCTTACTAGATCCTCTGTAATCTGAATTCTGCTATCACTGTACTGATCATGGTATACCAACAAACATACTAAAACCTATCTTATCTATTACAGTTCTTCTCCCCTCTATTACAGAAATTTCAGTTTACACTTTTAAAATACTGTGTACAGCTTCTTTCAGCCTTATTTAATTAATCACTATCCAGCCCTCAAAGTGATCCTAAATGTGCTTGTTCAGAAAAGCATATAATCTGGATTAAGTATTTCTCCATATAGGTTCCATCTCTGTTCTTGTTCTCAACACTTAACAGGCACATACCACCACATTTAATACCACTTGTGATCCAGCCCGTTTTCTTCTCCCATTATCCTTTCGTCTGCAAGATTTTAGGGGCAGGGCCCTCACTCTTACTGTGGCATTTTGTTGCACATCGCTTGTAATTATATATGTATTACAAATGTATGTGTTCTACCTTGTCTGAAACTACTTTATACAGACCTATAGAAAATGATGTTTCGATGAAAACAATACATGAAAACAAATGTATGAAGGCAGTGTAGATTAAGAGTGCAGTTCTGGATGATAGTGGGGAGCAACAGAATAGTTTTCAGGATCATTGGCCCTGACTTGATTGTGATTTTACCAGCCATGGTAATGGGAAGAAGAGTTGTTGAGACCTAATTAAGCATGCTAAAAAAAAATATAAACATGTATAGTTAATGAAGCAATTGCATAACCTAGGGTCAAGAATATCTGAGAAATAGTTCTGTTTTTCTCAGCTGATTAATCAGTTCGGATGTCCAGGCTTGCCACAGTAAAGACATAAAGCCATAAGCCTCTCCTGTATGCATTCCCACATGCCGGAATGGTTTTTTTGCCTAGAGTTATGTTTTTTTGACCATGTCATCTTTTTCTGGGACTTTTTGGTTTGCGTACACAAAACCAAGTATTCATAATTTTAATACGAGTCAAGCGAAGCAGAGTTTGGGTGTCCTTGAAAAAAGCGGTGCCCTTAAATATCCTAACATGCTGAACAAACTTGTCAATGCTACGGAGACATGAAGGAACTGTATATTTCTGTTCCAACAGTCTGTAGGTCTAAGTTAAGTCTAGGTTAGGGGATACCTTTTAGTGTAAGATAATTTTGATAATTGCCCTGGTGTGTTGATCTGCCTAAGCCCTACCAACTGGTTTAATGCCCTTAAAAGCTAACACACATTTGCAAAATTATGAGAAACCACAATGCCCCAGTAAATTGGTCAAGTCTCTAGGTAACCCCTCTCCTGCACTGCCACCCTCCATTTGGGGGATGGGAGGTTACAAAGAGAATAATCCGTCTCTTACCACACCCAGTTTAGTGCAGTTCTTCCACCTTGGCGCCGCCATTTTTTTATGGGAAAACAGTAAATGGACCGATGGGAGCATGCACTATCCCTCGGTCCCACAATGTCCGGGAAAATCCCACCTTTCCTGCAATTATTGTAAGCTGGGAATTGCCGGCAAATCATTACTGCCACCCGCACTGTGTGAGTAGCGGGTGGGAGACAAGCATAGCCATGCGGCACAGCTGGTGCAGAATTGCAGGGCGGGGTAAAGGCAGGACCTCCTGTCCTACAGTGCCTGCTTCAGTGGGCATCCCGATTATACACTCATAGCCCGTGAAAATTCACCTGTTCACCTTGGAGAAACCAGCAGCTGTAATTGGCTGGCACAGGCACGTGGCTCCACTCCACAAGTGCTTGTTTCCTGGAAAAAAACGGCACCCTTGATTGGCTGGTGGCGCCACGTGACCTCACCAGCTGATTTTACCGGGAGACCATGGAAGAAAAGGCAATGGTTTGCAGGCAGCGATCACGCCCTGCACCACCTGACTGTTTCCCTGCCTGGGGTAAGTCATTGTCACGTGTTGGTTGCAAGCTTAAGTCGGGGGGGCATTAGTCTGAGGCTTGGGTTGGGCATTCTGAGTGATGACAGGGGGGTGATGGGGTATAGAGGCAGGCTGAGTGATGGCAGGGGGTGCTGGGGTATGGGGGCAAGCTGAGTGATGGCAGGGGTAGAATGCTGGGGTATGGGGGAGCAGGCTGAGTAATGGCAGTGGGTTCTGGAGTATGGGGGCAGGCTCAGTGATGGCAGGGGCGGTATGCTGGGATATGGGGATGCAGGCTGAGTGATGGTGGGGGGGGATGATGGGGTATGGGGGAGCAGGCTGAGTGGTGGAAGGGGGATGCTGGGGTATGGGGTTACAGGCTGATTCTTCCTTATTTTATCTGTCCCTTCCTTCTCTTTCTCTCTCCTCACGCTCTCTCTCCTTCTTCTTTGCTTTCTTTATCTTTCTCCCTTCCTCTACACACTTCTCTCTGTGTTCTTCTTTCTGTTTTCTCCCACCCTCTCTTCCCTTTCTTTCACACTTTATTCCATCTTTTCCTCAACCTTCCTTCTTTCTTTCTTTCTTTCTTTCTTTCTTTCTTTCTTTCTTTCTCCCCTATCTATTTTCTCTCACGCACTCCCTCCCTTCCTGTGCTCTTCCCTAAATTCATTCTTTTCTCTTTTTCTCACTTTCCTTCTCTTTCTTTCTCACTCCCCTACTGTCTTCTTGCTTTTTTTCTTTCACTTCCCCTCTTCCTCTTTCTTATCCCCTCTCTCCTCCTTCTTCTTTCTTTGGTGGGGGTTGGGGTGCCTTGTTTAAGAGTACTTGGTCAAGTCCCATTGCCGTGAATAGAACCTGCTACCCTCCGGTCACAAGTTTGCTTCCTTACCACCCCATGCTTCACTCGCTATGTTCTTTTTCATTTCCCTTAACTCTCTTTCCCACATACTGTTTTCCTCTCCCTCTTTTCTTTCTTTTCTTTTCCTCTATTCCTCTTCAACTTTCTCTTTTCCCTTTCGCTTTCTTTTTCTCTGTTCCCCACCCTCTGCCCCCTCTCTCTTTCCTCCCCTCTTTTTTTCTTCCTTTCTCTTTTCTTTCTCCCTTTCCTAATACTATACCTCTATTTTCTCTCTTTCTATCCCTCTTTCTCCCTTTTTTTCTCTTTGTCAATGATTGGTGATTGGGGTAAAATCCTTAGGTGGTGTTCCCCTTTAAAGAGTGTGGCTGAGGGAGTGGCTGTGGCTTAACTGCAAAAATGAAAATGCTGCGCCACTACTCGTGTCCCTCTTTCCAATTTTCAAAAGTTGGGAGGTGTGCTAAAATCTCATGCAACCATCTTCTGTGTGGGTCTTTTATGTTCATTAAGACCTGTAGATATGTACTTTCATTTGCTTGGCTTATTTACTATATCTAATAAAATAAATCCCACATATTTATACAGTGTGAGTGACAGTATGTACCAATGCATTATTACTTTATCACCTAAACAAATGTAAATAATAAATGCAGCATTTTCATGTAAATTCTCCCACTTCTCCAATCATCTTTTCACTAAAGTGTAATTGTGTGGCTTATATAAGTGCTTTGCTGATAAAATCTCTTGCAGAGAGGTTTACTGTTGCTCAAACATTAATAATAATGCTCTTACATAAACCTCAAAACAACCAGCTAGATGCTGCTAAATTGTTAATTTACCCTTTCTTGCTTATTTACAAAATGCATGAGAGTTCTAGTCTAACCAAATGCAGAGAGACCAGCTAATTTTACTTTGGTACTTTGAATTACTTAGCAATAATGACAACACTGTTTAGATTAGTACAGGGTTTTTTTTTTTTTTTGTTTTTTTTTTAATAGTGCCACTTTCTTTTTTCATGCCAGATTGGTTTGTATAGGTTGCTGTCACCTAAAATTGTGTTTGAAATGAGCAGAACATCCAAAACATGAGCAGAACATTAAAGTGGACCAAAACCCAGGATTTTGACTATCCTGTGTTTTGGTCCTTGCCCCGTGGCACCCCGATCGAAACCCCCAGAATGCCCGAACAAACTTACCTCTTCCCGGTCCTACAGTACATTCTCAGCTGCTCATCCAATCAGCGCACTCCGCTCCAGCTCCTTCGTCTAAGCCTCCATCTAAGGCAAGCAAATTCAATCATGTTGAAGACCCTTTCCCCCGCTTCCTTCTAACAGCTGCTAGCCTGCCCCTACGGCATTCTATATCAGATACCCTGCTGTGTTAAATCCCCCGGGGATGCCAATAATCTTACCTTCTTACCTTAACCCAACTGGTCCTGCAAAGCTTCCTTCACCGGCAGCCGTATCCTCGGCTTCCCTGTAGACGGGCCGCGCCGGGAGCATGCTGGGGATGTGGCTCCCAGTGCCACCTATGCCGACGCGAAGTTCAAATCAGCGATCTGGGGGGGGTTTCACAAAGGGGGCATACTACATCAGAATGTCCCCGTGGCAGAGGACAATTGCCAGGATCGTCAAAATCCTGTTGATTGGTCCACTTTAAGGTGGGTGACCAGCACAGGGGTACTTATATTACTGCAATGTTAACGTAGAAGTGCAATGGAGAGGAATGCTGGTACTCTGTATCTGCCCTTCATAATGGGCACCAGCCACCTAGATGACACAATCTAGGTGGCTGGAGGGCTTTTCCTACATCTTTTAGACAGCTAGTTGGTGGATGACCAGGTAACTTTTGCTATGAGAGCCTGGGTACTCCTCCTGGTTCTCTACCTTAGCCGCAGCAGGAGGGATCTATCATTCACCCTGTCTATGTTCCTGTCTTTCATGGAGAACACATGTGACAGGGGCTGATAAGTAGAGAGCAGACCATACCCCCCTCCGTACCTACATTTTGCAAGTCTTAAATGCCTAAAGTGGTGTTGTCCCACTAAATCTGGGAGAGTTTTATGGTTCTCTGGGGGTTAACAGCTATTTTTTATAATCTCCGTTGTACTGCTTGATATGAATAGTGAGAATATAAGGCCAGAATTCTGCGGACGCTCTGGAGACAATGCACCTCTGGTTTTAAAACATTTCAAACAGCCAGCTTACTTCCTCGTTCCCATAGGAAGGGGTAGGGGCTCTAAGGGAGTGAGGAAGTAAGTTGGCTGTATGAATTCCATATTTGAAAACCAGAGAAGTTGTTCTCAATATTCATTGTTTTAAGCACTGAGATTATAAATGATGACTGTTGATTGCAGCATCTTGATTGTAGATGCCCGTCCCCCTATGCGCAGTACCACCATACAAGTAAATTCTTAGGGCCTAGGAAATATGCATCAGCAATTGGGATACTCCTCCACTGGCATCAACAGTCATTTTATTTATACAATGAATGTTGTATTGCTTTAACACATTGCAATATTGGACAGTGCAAACAGAGGGATAGGTGACTGCCCCAAATGACTAGGACCAACTAAAAACGATATAATATTCGCAAATCACCAATAATTTAAACCAATAAAAGGATGCATTCAAAAAGACTTACAAGAGGGGGGTTTTAGTAATAAAGATAATGACATTAGGTTCTTTAGCAGGCTAATCCACATTTAATATGCCATCATTAATGAGATTCAGGGGCATTCCAGACTGTAGCTTGAAATTCCAATAAGCTCCTTTTATTAATACCATCCCCTTGCACTTAATGAAACTTGCTCACATACATTGGAATCTGCACATGGAAATTGCCCTGAGTACATCAATTATTGTTGGGCGTTTGAGGGCAATCGCTAGCCAGATCTTAAGAATCTCTAATATTTAGTTAATCTGTTTTTTTGTGATAAAGAATTAAAGGAGCTCTGTTGAGGAAATAGACCACTAATAAAAATCCATATAACTAGCATAAGGTGGAAAGAGGAGGGATTACTTATATACCTGTATAAAACATTCTGCCAAGTGTACCTTTACTGGAAGAAAGAAGAATTAGAAGGTGATTGGTTTGCCTTGCATCAGCCAATGGGAAACAGTAGCATTAACTACCATATTTTCCAGAGAAATGCATGATAGATAAAACATCTACGAACTTTAAAAGAATTGCAATAGCAACAAGTTATTCCTGCATGGGCTGGCATAGGGAATAGCCTGATATAGCTGAGCAGTTCTTGACTGTAGCTCATTTCTTTTTCCATTCCAGTAGAAATAAAAACAAACGACAGGATATATAAGTTATATGTATTTCCCCCGAAAGAGCTCCAAAAGCTAAAAAAACAGAATTTTCACCCTGTGGGCATTCCAATTTGGGTAACCCCCTGAATCACCCATGAAAATGTACCTTTCCCTGGTCACACAGCCCATGAAACAGCTTTTTCCCACCAGCGCCATATATCAGGTATATTACTGCAGAGCTCGGCAATAAGGAGCAAGATCGGGCTCATTCCCCGTTCCCTTTAGACTGGGGAGTGTCCAGCATCTCTGGGCTGAGGTGTGCTCCTGTGCCCACCAATTTAGATTTAGGCTGGGGACGGGACCACTCCTTAGCACAGTGATACTGGAGCTGGCATTGTTTACCTTGCTGTGGGAGCCAGGGCAAAGGTGAGTTTTGTGGTGACCCTGGGGAGATTATACAGCAGGCCCCACGGCAGATAGGCCTAGCATGGGGGCCCACTTTAGTCCGGGGTGTGCGGGGTCCCACGCATGCACCATTTAGTTGCTGTAAAGTTACTTTTTTTATGGTAAACCAGCGAATTTCACACAGCAGGGCAACCCAAATCAGGAGGCTCCATGGAGAGGGAATCAGTTGGCCCTGGAGCTTATAAGAAAAACACAATAAACTGGTGTTTTTTATAAGCTATGCTATTCTAAGTAGAATGGCTGACTTTCCTGGTCATGTAAAATTGAAGGTTCATATACTAATAATTCATTATGCAGAGAAAGGTGTGCATTCATGCATGACCACTGTGTCCTTGCTTCATACTGCAAGCCGAAATCAAAGTAAAATAAAACATTTCAAGCCATTTGTATAGACAGTATGAAAAGCAATTTATGGCACTTAAACATTTTGATATTAGCTCTCCAATAGTAATCCATTAGCTGAGGTAACTGAAGAGCTGACAAGGAGAATCAGATAAAATATATACTGCAATTTATTGCAAATATACCTTCTTTGGCCTTTTAATGAGGATATATATTTATCTCATGTTGTCCTTGTTACTATGTTATTTATGAGCTAATATTTTAGCTTTTCATACAATATTTCTCTGGCTGTAGATTACATGAAGTAGTCAAGAAGAGGCAAGAAGGAGCCTTATGTTTCAGTAAGCGGTGGTTTGATCTGTGAATTAGAGGCATGAAAGCAAACTATTCTGGCTCATCTGTGTGGACTGAATTGAACTGAATGAAACTGAAAGAACTGTGCAAAAAACACTGTATTTATTAAAACTACTGCTTAAAAGTAGCTGACCTAACAGTTGTTGCTGTTGCAGATGTCTGCCGTCTGATGCCATCAGACACAGGAAGCAGACAAACATTGGACCATATTGATAGTGGTAGAGCTGCTGCACCCCAACAAGTACATATGCAGGTTTTACAGTGTCCAGCAGTAAGACTACCACCCTCCAAGGTTAATTACTTCTTAGATGTCTTGTCACTGGCCACTGGCAAATTATTAAGGGAAGGAAGTCCCATGAATGTCTATAACCATGTGTGAAAACAACTACTCCAAGAAACCCAGTGTCACGGAGAACTCACCTGTGCCTCGTCTCCAAGCGCCGGGGCACTTCTGGGTGCTCGGGCCGCCGCCTCCACCTCCTCTCCTGCCTCGGCGTGTCCTCGCTCCGGCTTATGTGCTCGCACACGCGCGCGAGCACGCTCTTCTTATGCCCTCCGGCGGCGTTGCTCTCAGCATAGCCGCTGGAGGCTAATTAAAGGGACCAATCCCTAATTTGAATTTTCCTGGGCTCACGCCCTTTTGAATGTAATTGGCCAATCCAGCCTCACATGTTTTGTGCACCAATCACCACACATCCCCTGTTGGGTCAGTCCTATATAAGTTAGACCCCTCCAGTACACCAGTGCACACGTGATAGCGTTTGCTGAGTGTGCCTTGGATTGTCTTCTCTCCTGTTTTTGATCTTGTTGCCGACCTTGCTCGTTTGACCATTCTTGTTTGCCGCCTGGACCAACCATTGCCTGTACCCCGACAACGCTTCCATCTCACCCTCTGTACTGCGAACCCGTGACCTTCCGGATTGACCTTTGGCCTGACCTCGACCCTTCTGTTTGCCTACTCCCTTTGTGCTGCGACATTATTGGAAAGCATTCCGGTGTATGACCCAGCTTGTCTACGTTGACCTGTCGGGCCCTTGGTTCATCTACTCACATCCGTAATCTCACATCCTTTGTGCTATCAAGTCCTGGGGGCAACCGTGTCCAGCGAGGCGTAAAAAGCGTCCTGGCAAATGGAGGCTTGTCTAAAGTTGAAGCTAGCAGCGGAGATTGGGGGTTGTGGGCTTACTCTGAAGGCGGGTGTCCCACGGGGCCCTACACCCAGCAGGTTCCTAAATGGAAAGCTAAATGGAACTACGGCCCATTTCCCTGCCCTTCCCCTATCCCTGCTTCTCTCATTGAGATGCAAGACCAAGCATAGAGAGGCATACACATGGCTGACACCCCAGACGGTTTCACCTCCCACCATCTTCTCAACAAGGCTGAAAGTCAAACCAACAAGGTGCGGGTGTTGGTATCCTATTATCTAACTGTTGTTCCTTTAACACAAGTTCTGCCTTGACTCACTATACTTTCTATATCCTCAAATCCACTGACAGTCCTGCTGCCACCAGATTAAACTAACTTACCTCCTCTTCTGCCACCAAACAGGGGATGCCCTGCTCTGTGAAACCCAGGGATAGGCCTATTTACTAACCTCTTCACATAGCCCTCGGCTCATCCCTGGCATGTCTTTAGCCAGGGTGTGTACCCACAACCGATGTTTCTGAATGGCCAATGCAGGCACACCCACAGCTAGAGGTGAGCGGGGATGCAGCCAGAAGTGCTCACTCTATTCAGATTTCCTGAGTGCCACTCAGAACAGCAAACGAAATCTAAATCAAGCAAGCTGATTGGCTGAACTGGCCATATGAGAACCAGGTGAGTTTTTTGTTTTTCCCAGGGGATACACACAGTGAGGCATCCAGAATCAGGATTCCATGCCAGGGAGGAACGAAACCCAAAACATCAATGTAGAGTAAAGCACACCAGACAAGACTTTAAGTTTGCAATTTTAGGGTATATTGTGAAAAAATGTTGAGCAAAATGTACACAAGTACATGTATGCAGATCTGCTTAATATTCCATCATAACACACTCTAGGAACCTACTGATGATATGTGAAAAAAATGACATAAAAATAGACAAAATGAACAAGTGTGATAAAAAAAGATATAAACTTTAGGTCCGCATGAATGCTCGACATTAGCTAATATATACAATTAGATCATAAGAATCAGTCATAGTTTTTCAAAGATCGCTCTCATTGCAACGTTTGGGGGGGGGGGCAGGCGTTCCCCTTCCTCCAGTGAGGGTACCTTTATGTATGCCTATGTAAGATTTAATTTTAGGATAATCTTGTTCTTATATTACCAATTTTCAGGAACAAAACCCAAAAAAGAGAAATTCCTGGGTTCTTTTCTCTTTCCAGCCTTCCTTTATGTTCATAATTGTTAGAAGACTACAAGTACCAGCATGAAGGTTCATAACTTCATAGTTTAGGAACACACAGATCGGTAAGGACCTGGATTAAAAGAATCATTATTAGAATTTATGATATTTGTAGAATATATGTGGAAATGACATGCAGACAATATGCTCACTATGCCGTAGCCCTTCTGTATTCGGCTATGGCATATACCAGAACTAAGGGTCTTACTTGATGATGTGCACCTTTTAGCATCATTTTTGTGGCTATAGCTCCAGATCCAGAGCGCCAGTATTCCCATTTTATCTGGTGCTGCGCTGTGTAATACATTGGCAATAGCAGTCACTTCACAGAACGCTAAATAATTTGCTTTGATTGTTTCACTTAGGTATTGGCCGGCCTATGTCAGCGCCTGTTGGACCTGCCGATTATCCCAGGCACCAGTGAGCACCACTTTGTGCTGCCCTTTTTCCTTGAAAACTTTGCAGCTGTATTTTTCCAGTGCTGGTTAGCGTTTAAATTACAGTTACAAGAAATTACTGTTGGGGACAAAGGGGACAAACTTTACAGTGCATTTCTACTGTGTTTTAGTTGTTGGGGCCCAAATTACATATATTATTGAGCAAAAAAAGAAGTTAAAATCAATTTTAATAACCCAAACCGAAAAAAAAACAGTTTGGACCATCTAGATCCTGTGTTTCAATCATAGACACAGTCACAATGTAAGTTCTGTACAAACAAATGGGTAATATGAATTATAAGCATTAAACACTACAATTCAGCTCTGCCCATTGTGCTCTATGGGGTCTTGAGCTACAGAGCCAGGTTTCATCTGGCACTGCTTCAACCAGATCAACAGGTGCTGCATCATTTTTGGTGCTATAGTTAAATAAGAAATTATTTAAGACAATAACGCATTGGCATTAGTGTGTTTTCAGTTGTTAAATTTGACGCTGAGTGCCGCTGTGTGTTAAAGTGGACCAAAACCTAAGATTCTGACTATACTGGGTTTTGGTCCTTGCCCCCGGTGCCACACTGTGTGAAACCATCCAGGTCGCCCAAACAAACACCTCTTCCCAGGCCTACAAAGCATGCGTGCCCGCTTGTCCAATCACTGCGCTTGGATCTGCTCGAGCCCCTTCGTCCAGGAGCTTGTCTAATACCAACGTATCCAAGAGCACTGACATCCGCATCCCCCACTACTCTCTAACAGGGAGCATGCCAGCGCCGACCATCCACAAATGCCTGATGCTGGCACGCGCCCTGCTAGAGGGATAGCAGGGATGCAGCCGCTGCTCGCGCATGCACCATTGGACCAGGAAAGAAGATGAGTTTATGGGCAACCTGGAGGGTTTCTCACAGTGGGGCATCCCAATTCTGGATGCCCCAGGGGGAGGTAATCAATCGACCCATAAATCCTAACCACAGAATTACCATGATTTCTAAAGAGTGGGTGGAGCCATGCAAATCATATTTTTGTCTCTAGGAGGATTCCCCATGCTTCTGGAATTTGCCAGAGGTTGTAATATAGTTAATAATAATTACTCTGCATGGGTCTCTACCTAAAGTGTCTTGTGACTAGGCTTTATCCAAGTGGTGTAATGCATCATTTCTGTGTATTGTGGTATGATACCCAGTAAAATGTGTTCCTTATTCAAGTTTGCTGCTTATTGCAGGTTTCACCCATGCTGGGTTTTGAGGTTTAAGAGTCTGGGGAGCTAAATATTGCTTTCCATTCCCTTCTAAACAAGGTAGCTAACATTCCACATGGTACTCCACATTTCAGTTAGTTAGATCTACAGAAGTTGTTTTTAGATCAGCTGAAGCCCTTTTAGAGGAGTAGTGGGGTAGGGCACCTTTGGGGGATTACAATTATTATATCAAAGGTGGGGTAGAGCACCTTTGGGGGATTACAATTATTATTTCAAAGGTGGGGTAGAGCACCTTTGGGGGATTACAATTATTATATCAAAGGTGGGGTAGAGCACCTTTGGGGGATTACAATTATATCAAAGGTGGGGTAGAGCACCTTTGGGGGATTACAATTATTATATCAAAGGTGGGGTAGAGCACCTTTGGGGCATTACAATTATTATATCAAAGGTGGGGTAGAGCACCTTTATGGGATTACAATTATTTCATCAAAGGTGGGGTAGGGCACCTTTGGGGGATTACAATTATTATATCAAAGGTGGGGTAGGGCACCTTTGGGGGATTACAATTATTATATCAAAGGTGGGGTAGAGCACCTGTAGGGGATTACAATTATTAAATCAAAGGTGGGGTAGAGCACCTTTGGGGGATTACAATTATTATATCAACGGTGCGGTAGAGCACCTTTATGGGATTACAATTATTTCATCAAAGGTGGGGTAGGGCACCTTTGGGGGATTACAATTATTATATCAAAGGTGGGGTAGAGCACCTGTAGGGGATTACAATTATTAAATCAAAGGTGGGGTAGAGCACCTTTAGGGGATTACAATTATTATATCAAAGGCGCGGTAGAGCACCTTCATGGGATTACAATTATTATATCAAAGGTGGGGTAGAGCACCTGTAGGGAATTACAATTATTATATCAAAGGTGGGGTAGGGCACCTGTAGGGAATTACAATTATTATATCAAAGGTGGGGTAGAGCACCTTTGGGGGATTATAAATTATATAAACCTTGCAGATTTTACAACAAATTCTGTTTTCCTCCCTTTTGAAACTAGATTTCTCCACAAGGTAAAATCAAAACATTTCATTGCATGTGGCCCAGTCCAGGGGGGTGGCCCCTTTCATTCATTTTTCCTTAATCAGCATCCATTACTCATTTATAATATTATTGAAGAAACTGCACTCTTTACTTTTCTGTATGTAACAGGATGGTAATTTTCACATGGCATTATACTAGCTCTCAAACACAGAGAAAGATTAAATGAAAAGCAACATTTTTCAAAATAGATAAAAATAGAGGTGTAAATAGAAATTAAATATATTTGAGCTAATTAGCAGGAATACACGTGCCAACAGACAAAAACTTAAATGTAAGTGAAATAAGTTCCAGAAATAACCGCAAGATTTCGAGCAACACATTAACCGTATTTGTCTGGTCTAAAAATTTAAAACATCTATTTTCATCTAAGGATGCTCCAGCAGCATTTAGAAAAGAGGGGAACCTTCCCATTCATCCCGGCTCATGGCCGGGGTCTCCATGAGGAACCACCGGAGTTCGGCTCCAAATAAAAAAGCCTGCTCCTACAGCCATCAGTGGGTAGCAAGAATGAAAGAAGGGGGCCCTGAAGAACCCCCGAAGACCCGAAAGAGGAGGAAGACGGTGCCGGTGAGGGAGATGGAAGACAGGGACAGGTGAGTATAAGCTAAATGGAGAAAAATAAAACTATTTATGGACTCTTCTTTCTATTTTACTTTGGGTGAACTGGTATGGGATCCAAGAGACTCCTATACCAGTTCACCATGGTAAGGAATTGGCATGGAACAACATGACACAAAATACCCGCACCCTCATTTGGGGCATGAGGAGTGTAAAAGAGCCTGGTGCCATACCAAATGGCATAAGGGCTTGTAACTTGCAGGGACAGGGGCCGCCAATAGCGCACTATCTGAGCCCTGGGTTACAAGCCCTAATGCTTGGTGCAGGGGCTGATAGCCCTTGGGAGGGGGCCCTACATTTTAAAGTAAGAAGCAGAAAAATACAATTAAGCGGTTAAGCGGCATTCATTAAAACAAGGGAAAAAGACAAAAAAAGTAAAAACTTTTTTTCATTACATAAAAATTGTATCTAACGAAAAATACCTAAAAAGTTACAAAAAAAAGTAAAAAAAAAACCAACAGGCAGTTTCAATGTTAAATTGAACGCCATTGAAAGGGGAATTTAGTAAAACAGTGAGAACTGAAAAAATATGATTAAAAAAATAAAATGTCAGGCTATTTTTCGGTGGAAAAAATTGTATCCAAAGAGAAATGCCCAAAGGATATTAAAAAAAAAAACAGCAGGCAGTCACCTGCAGAGGGAATGGATTAAACACGGAAAAACTGTGTTTAATTCATTTGTGTTTGAGTACTTTCCCTACCTCATTTTGTGCAGAAAAATCTGTAAACCCTTGATTTGCCCCTTGAATGTGTTAACCCTTGATTTGCCCCCTGACACTGTTAAAAATTTAAATTGTATTTTTCTAATTTATTTATTCATTTTTTTGTTTTCATTATCTTTTTGATTACTTTCCCAACCCCATTTTGTGCAGGCCAATTGCTCTAATTTTCCCCCGGATTTGCAGCCCTAGTTACCCTCATTTTACTTCCATTTTAGGGCCCTCAGGTTCGGGTCCAAACTACTTCAACAGGGTTCGGGTTTGGGGACCTGAACCAAACTTTTGCAGCAAGTTTGACCAAACGTGTCAAACCCAAACTTCAGCGGGTTCGCTCATCACTACTAATAAAGCTTATACAAAATTAGGTAAAGTAAAGGCATCAGCAGATCAGCCTCAATGCATACCACCTTATAGGATTTCCACTGCTGTGCAGTAGACAATGTTGGTGGGTAATTTTTCAACCAATAGACTGGTTTCCTCTTTTTTTTATTTAACAATACTATAAAAATGTTCTTAAAGGGTCAGTCCAGGACCTCACCAAGGATCTCACCTGAAGTCTGTTCCATAAGCCTCTCCTCTATTTCCTACAGTGTGCTGTAGATGCTATAGCAGGTGTAGGAGGTTTGTGCCTCGTTTTTAATCCATTCCCTCATGACTATACAAAATGTGATTGCATGTCCATTCCAGTTCCCCAGCCTTATCTACTGGAAGCATTGAGGGACAGGTGTGGCAGCATGGCCCCATTTTGAGTGTGGACATGGAGTAGTGCACTGCAGGAAATGGAGGAGAGGCACACGGGACAGGCTTTAGGTAAGCTGTTTACTGCATTATTATTGACATTGCCTCGACTGTTCCTTTAAGTAGAATGTCAGACTTTGCATAGCCATGCGGAATTGGAGCTTTATATAATAATAATTCAGTTGACAAATATGCGTGTGCATTCATGCACCACGACATTGAAGGTCACATGAAGGTCAAGCATCATCAAAGATCAACATGTAATTCTTCTTATGGCAAGTTACCCACTTGCTGACAGGTGACTTGCCAGCTACTCCTGCCCTGTGAAATAGTATAGGGGTCTCATGGACCCCCTCACCAGTTCACAAGGGTTAAATGTAAGAAAAACACACACACCCGTGGACATAAAAAGAATTGTATTTTTTTTTCTCCCCCTACTTACCTCTGATCCATCGCAGATTGCTGTTGTCCCGCACCATCCTTCTGACAGCAGGATTGATCGGCAGAAGCTGAGCATGGGGCAGAGGATCGTGTCCCCTGCCCCACATCCGGCTTCCACCAATGACTCCAGCTTCTGATATCTCGCTCCCGCTGCATATCTCGCTCCCGACGCTCACTCACCAGTATAAAAAGCCTCCCTGTGGTGGGGAGTAAAACCTCTGTTGAGAGTGTTGCGGGCCAGCATGGTCTGGATGAAATGGAGGACAGCAGGAGGAGAGGAGTAGAGGTACTTTTTTATTTAAGGATTTCAGGGAAAAATATGGTTGTCATGAATCACAAGAAAATATGGATTCTTGCCTAAACCGATTTTTCCCTAAAATTCAGAGTAAATTCCGGTTCAACCGAACTGGTTCACTCATCTATGATACCTGCCACCAGGACAAAATGCATTTCCTGTAAATAAGCTATATTCACCTGGGATTACTAAATATAGAGGAAGACTTGAAAAAGTTACACAGGGGATTTAAGCCCCTGGATGTTCAATGAAAGTAATTTGACAAGCATACCATCAGCCTACAGAGGGTTGAACCCTGCAGAGAAAGGACGACATGGACATGAAGACTACAGAGGAAGAATAAAGCAGAAAAACTAAGAAAATAGAAAAAAAAACAAAATGAAAAGAATCCATTTGAAAAAAAGGACAGGAAAAAACAAACATGAAATCAAAGCAGATAACACTTATTTGAAAGAATACTGAACATGAAGATCATGATGATACATAATGTCAAATAAAAGGTGACTCAAAAGTCCCGCTAGGGGGGCAATGGTAGGCTGGATGGCAAATAGGAGAACACCTCAGATTCTTGTAACCAGAAAACTCAATAAAATGAAGGACTTATTATAAGAAAGTTACCCAGAGAAGAGTGTGGGCCACAAGTCATGGCCTTTAAACGATGGGTAAAAACTCAATTTATGGCCATGCCTATGGCCCACAACACAACACAGGACAACATCTAATACCAATAAACTGCCACCATGGCAACCTAAAAAATAAATTGGAATATTAAATAAACTACCATACGGATGGACAGGCTAGAGATCATCACTCCCCAACTCAGAAGAAATCATTTTATTATTCGGCTATGTTAGTTGTTAGAGCTTTAGACAGGCTTGTATTTGTTGTGGTCCTATATTTACTTTATTCTTTTGAATCTTTGTTCCTTGTTGTGGCATTTATTTTATTATTTTGCATGCCTTGGCTTGTTTGATTTGTGGGTTGCACTGCACTCCCTACCATTAAACGTGAGATTTGAATATACATTTTAATATCTAATGGTTAATGAAGACAAATGAATGCATACAAATATGCACATGCTACACTGATTTTTGTTTTTGCTGTATCCAGTATAGTAGGATATGGCTTATGTATACTACCAGTGTCTAAAACAAAAATGAAATGGGCCCTAAGTGTTTAAAACAAGTTTGGATTTTGGGGAAATTACTATACAATGATTTCTAGAACAATTTAATTTAGTCATTCAGATTCTATATGTAAAAATAAGTAAAATACTGTTACAGTATGCCTTCAGCCATGTGGTAGAAAAATATTGCAGAATATTGAAACTTGCAAGCAACAGGCTGATTTTTTTTTCATTTGACAATGCAGTAAAAATGCCAAATATATTTTACAGACTGGTTTTAAGTAGAATGCCAGATTTTACCTGGTCACATGAATTTGAAGGTTTATATAGTAATAATTCAGTATACTCAGATAGGTGTGCATCCATGCATTACTCTTTTCTCCTTGCTTTAAACTTTGTGTTGATTTAAAGTAAAATAAGAATTTCACACAGTTCATTCATAAGTCAAGTCAGCATGTAAAGACTATGAGCCTGGATGTTAGAACTAGATTCTAAGCCTTACGTGAGATTGCAAACACTCGTATTATTCTCAGTCGCAACCCGAGATTTTCTAGGCCAGGCGTATACGATCGTAAGTGATTCCTGTAAGCTTTCGATTTAGCCGAACAATTACAATTTTGGCCTGCTAACTTGGAAGCTAGTTTGCACCTGTTTCCAGCCTTATGTTGCCGCCGAGTCCTTGAATCTCGGTACTCTTTGGCCATCTTGCTGGTATGCCAGCATATGGGTTTATATTTTTTTCTGTTTCAATCTTTTTATTGTCATTTTTTGGTATAAAAGTTAGACAGTATGACATATTGTTCTTTTACAAATAAAGAGATGACAGGATACAAGTTGTCATTCTTAATACACCTTCACATACATACATGTCATCTTGAGTAAGCTGCTAAGGCACATTTAGGGTGTTGTGAGGCTTCTAGGGAGTAATTGTGCATGAGCATGAGCAACTTAAAGTTAACACCTACTAACTGATATTCATCCTTACTCAATTTGACGGACAGGTGGATTATCTCCTCCTGCCTCGAGCTCCCTGCACTGTCACCGGTTTGCAGGCCATTCTTCACTGCAATAAGACCTCTCTTAGCTCCGGAAACGAGTATTCCACCCAAGGGCCCCAAATCTTCATGACTTTCTCATGGGAATCACTTAGAATGCTGGTCAGTTTTCCGTTAATAAAAATGCCATTCAGCCTCTCTTTCACCATCTGGAAAGGGACATTTCCTTTTTTCCATGAGCTTGTGATGGCTAATATTGCCGCCAGCATAACTTGGGACAGCAAGGCATTCTGAAACTTGGTAATATCGTCTAGCTTCACATGTAGCAAGGCAACCCAGGCGTCTCATCGTAGGTTATTGTGCAGAAGAGTATACAGCAGGCCAAAGACCCGAGCCCAAAACCTCTTGACCTTAGGGCATTCCCACCAAATATGGAGGACCGTCCCTTCCGTAGGACAACCTCGGAAGCATGTTGCCGGATATCCTGGGACTGTTTTTGCTACGCGTGACAACACCAGATACCATCTCGTAAGCATCTTATATGCCGCTTCTAGCGTGGTGATGTTTATTGAACATTTGTTAATCCCCGCCCAGATATCCATCCAGTCTTTCCTATCTAGAGCTAAGTTCCGGTCTGTTTTCCACTTAATCATATATCCATGCTTTAGATTGGCCGGTAGCGCCGTAAGATGAGTATAAATCATCGAGATGAGGCCTGGTGTCGGTGTCCCCCGAAGGCACACCTTCTCAAAGGTAGTTTTATCTACCCCAGGGGTTTTGTTCTTCAGTAAGGGAGCTAGCCAGTGGCGGATCTGGATGTACCTGAAACATTCAGCAGGTGGTGCGTTTTCCTTTGACACTAAGGCGGGCCAAGAAACTAATTCCTCCCCATCGATTAGATGATGGACCTTGCTAATGCCTGTCCATCTCCACCATGTAAATGCCTCTGGAATCTCCATCCCTGGAAGGAACCAGGGGTTTTTAAACAGTCGCATTGCTGGGAGATGCGGCGAAATCAGCTTTCCTAACTATTTCACTCCATCCCATACACGGAGGGAATGGTTTAGGATCGGACACGTGATGCGGGGCCTATACTGTGGTGGAGTCCAAATTAGGCTATCTATGAGGATGGGGTCGCATGCCATGGCTTCTAAGGACACCCAGAGGGGGGTTTCCACTTCAAGATGCAAGCTATGAAGCTGCACAATCTCCACGGCCAAGTAGGACCTGTTCACGCATGGTACCCCCAGCCCTCTCTCCCTCTTATGTCTAAACATAGTGGTTTTGGCTACCCTCGGTCTGGTACTTCCCCAGACAAACCTCATTATGCTATTTTGCATGCTTTTGATCTGATGCGAGGGGACCTGAATGGGGAGCGTCCTAAAGTGATAAAGCATTTTGGGTAGTAGGTTCATTTTTACAGAGTTTATCCTTCCAATCCATGAGAGCCCATGTCCCTGCCAGGAATCAAGCATAGTTTTCAGCGATCGAAAGGGGGGGGGGGTAATTAGCCTGGTACAGAGTGTGATAGTGAGGAGTGACCTTGACCCCCAGATATGATAATGCCCCTGGGGCCCATCGGAAGGGAAAGTTGGATTGGAGCGACCTCAGTATCTGGAAAGGGATGTTCAAGTTTAACCCCAAGGATTTCTCTTTGTTAACCTTGAGGCCAGAGATTTGCGAGAAGTCATCCAGGAGGTGGAGGACATTAGGTAGCGAGATGTGGGGTCGCGAGAGGACTAGCAGTATATCGTCTGCAAAAAGGCATGCTTTGTGGTGATACCCTGCAAACTCTCCCCCTGTTATATCCGGGTGTGTCCGGATTGCAATTGCTAGCAGCTCCAGGGCCAAGACAAACAGTACTGGAGAGAGCGGACACCCTTGTCATGTACCTCTGCTGATTGGGAATTTGTCAGAAAGGTAACCCCCATACTGGACCTTCGCTGAAGGAGACAAGTATATGGACCTTATCCATGCTAGAAAGTTGTTCCCAAATCCCCATTTCTGAAGGGCCAGAGACATATACTCCCACGATAGGGAATCAAACGCCTACTGCATGTCTAACGACAAGAGAAGACTATGGATGCCCCTCTGCTGGACTAGCCTGATCAAATGGGCCACTCTTCGGATATTATCTGATGCGTGCCTATTAAGTACAAACCCCACTTGATCCTTCCCTATCAGGGTACCTAAAAACTCATTGATCCTAGAGACCAAAATCTTCCCCAGGATTTTAAGATCGACGTTGAAAAGAGATATGGGCCTGTAGTTCTGTGGGTTTAGGTGATCCTTGTCCGGTTTCGGGATCATGCTTATGAATGCCTCCAGAGAGGTTTGATTTAATGCACTTCTGTCTTTAAGGGAATTAAACATTCTTGCTAGGTGGGGGGCTAGTTCCGTGGCGTATTTCTTGTAGTATAAGTTTGAGAAGCCATCAGACTCCGGTGCCTTGGAAGCTTTAAAGCTTTTGAATGCTCTCAAAACTTCTGGGACAGAGATCTCAGCCTCAAGGTTGGCTCTATGAATTTCTGTTACCACAGGAAGCGAGATCGATTCAAAATATTTGGTAAATTGTAATATTTGTGGGGTAAATATATTTCCCATGTGGGACCTTGGCACCAAACAAACACTAAAGTTTACCAGCAGAGTGAGGAGATGTTCCCCAATTGCCTCCAGACACCAGCAACCCCTTTGCCATCCCAGAAACCCACACTGCATCCCGGGTCCAAAACCCCAGATCCTGCAAAGTCTTACAGCAGCTCACAGACCACCGAGGACCCAGGAGGCAGCCAGCCATGCCCTGCAGCCAGAGATCACTTCTTTATGGCACAGCGTTGATGGAGGAAGACTGGTGGGCAAACAGCACCAACTTAAGACTTCAACAAGGTATTTTAAAGTGGTGTGGAGGACTGTCAGTCTGCTCCATGAGGACTTGGCTTCAGGGATGGTTGAGAAGCTTGGCCAGATGGCGCAGCAAAATACAAAGACAGAAAGAATGCTGGCCCTCCTGGAGGCCAGAGATCAACCAAGCAGGGGGGACCAGGCAACCTCCCTCTAATCTGGAATGTTTAAATTTGTTTTTTCCTTTGTTTTCCCCTTTTTGGGGCCCAACGATTATTGTTTCGTGAAAATGTGTCTGTGTTGCTCATTCTTAGCACAATTTGTGGGGCACAATGTGATAGCTCAACAAATAAATGTCACTTTAAACAAACACATTTTGGTATGTTTAGTCACAACCAGAAAAAAACAACTGGGGGTAGCAAAGAACAAGCAAAAAATAGATAAACATAGTTTGTAATTAAAGGGTCAACCACGTGCTGGCAGACTGAATGTCCAGCACAACTCTGGGTGCCCGAATACAGATGACCTGGCACCTCCAGAGCTGCGGCGGTGGTTGTCACCTCCAGATTTGCCTCCTGGCCTTGCATCTACAGGCGCAAAAATGGGGTGAGCAACCAGGGCAAAAGAGGGTAGCCCAAATTACCTGAGAACACACACAGAGAAAGCTACTAGGAAAGGGGAACCACAGGGGCAAATGGGCCTAAACAATACAAAATAAAAGTAAAGATGATGAGATGAGGAGGCCACGGTTGCAAGTAGGTCAAGATTATTATGAGCACTAGACAGACAACTTGCAGGAAAAACTAGGTAAGATGCACTACAAGCACAAAGGAGTTTAACTAGGAACTGGGGGAATGAACCTAGGGACACGAGCACACAATTACAGAGGGAGGGCAGAGATACAAATAAACAATAATACATAAGACCCAAAATCACATACTATGCGGCCCAGCTGATTACAACATCCAACATTGCAAGTGCAAGGCTAACAATAGAAACACAAAAAGGCAACGCCAACTTACCCGGATGCCAACAAACACTCAGATTACACTAGTATAGTGGCTTAAGCATCATGGCTTGAACGGGGGAAGCTGGCCAATATGTTGAAGAACCATAGATCTGCACCCACCATTCAAGGAATGTCCCATTTTACGGTTTCTAGAAAAGAATGACAACAGGCACAAATACACTAGCAACATTACACTAGCAGGCAAAAAGCAAGCAGGAACATGGGCAACTTGGACACACGGATCAGGGGGGCACTATGAGCAACATGTATTAGCTAGTTTAGGGGAGCAGAACAAAGGATAGCAGAGGAGGCTTGGCAAGATGGAGGACCAATGAGTAACTAAATATGTGGAAATGTATACTACAGGAAGCACCAATGCCACATGCGCGCAGTCGATCGGGCTCATGACATTTGCCATATTCACCATGTTGAAAAAAAATGAGAGGTGTATTTCTTCTGCAGGGCAACCATGCCATCAAGAAATTTAGTCATAGACAGTGCCCCAAACCTCTTGAAGGAGCCATTTGGAAGAAATTGAAGGCAGCCAACCAATTTGATCATACTGTCAATTGCATGCCCCTTTCTCGTGGCAGGGACCAACAATGGACACACCTCTGGGTAAAGCTTCTCAAGAGAAAGTCGGTTTAGTCAGCTCAATTCAAACACCTGATGATCGGACATCAGCCGATCAACATCCAGATAACGGTGGTATGCCTAACTTCGGAAGGTACAAGTTGAGCAGGCCACAGCACTGCCATTGCTCATACTCTTCCAGGAACTTGTCAAGAGGATCCATGACACATGTCCTCCAGCAACCCTGCAAGCAAAAAAGGCCATAATTTGGCACTGGTAACTTCTAGTTTTTATCAGCCAGAAAATGGCCAAATCATGGCTCACAATAACGTGCAAAAGCAGGCTGAACCAGTAAACTTACAAACGTGAGAACACGTGAGAACTCGGTCTGACAGGTATTAATATGTTGAATCTTTGTTTTCGCATTCACAAACCAAAAAAGTCCCGGAAAACAGCAAACTCAGTACAAAAACCATTACACTGAATAGCACAAGCTTGGAAAATGGCTTAAACCAAGAGAGGCTATGAATCAGGTTTTATATGAAAAATAATCTACATTTAGACATCTTTTTTAGATTGTGATATTAGCTCTGTAGTATTAACCGGATAGCTGGGGTAGCTGAATAGTTGATAAAGGAGAGCAATTTATTTGCAAAAATACTGTGCTTAGATTTAGCTAATGGTTCCCCAGTTAAGTAAGTCCTTAATCAGAAAATATTTAGTTTTGGAAAAGTACTGAAAGCTATAGAGAGTTGATATAACAACTGTCACGGGGACCAGGACCACCACGCACTCACCTGTCCTCCGGTCCCACGCCGGCTGTACTCGGTCGGCCGGCGCGCGGGCTGGATGGCGTCTCCGGCAGGCGGCGGCTCGTCGTCTGCTGTTCCCGGCCGCGAGCAGCCGCTCGGCTGTTTCCGTCGCGAGCGGCTGCTCGGGTGGCTTCCTCTTCGGCGGTGTCTGGAACGGCCGCGCCTCTGCCATCTCGGCGCGCTCCCGGCACGCAGCAGAGTTCTCTATACTTATGCCTTCCGGCGGCGCTATACACAGCGCGCCCGCCGGAGGTAATTAGTTCTGGGCCAATGAGCCCAAAGTCACTGGTTTGAATGGGGCAATCAGCCTCAGGGTTCCTGGTTGCACCAATCATGTCCCTCTCCCTGCTCCATCAATTCCTATAAAGGTGTTCCTACTGCAGTTGATCCTTGCCCGTGATAGCATGCTGCTGGGTGTGATTTGGTGTCTGTTTTCCTTACGAATCCTGCCGTGTATGACCATCCCTGATTGCTGCCTGGACCGACCTTGCCTGTTTTTCGACCACGATTCCTGCCTGCTCCTCTGTACTGCGTATCTCTGATTCCCCGGTGTGACCCTTGGCTTGTCCTGACTATTCTTCTATCTCAACCCTCCTGTACCGTGCTTCCTTGGATTGATCTACCGTGTGTGACCTTTGCCCGTTTGACCCTACCCAGTCTCGTTCCTGGTTCGTTTGCCTTCCCCTGCATAAGTCTGCATCCTTTGTGCTAACAAGTCCTGGGGGCAACCGTGTCCGGTGAGGCGTGTCCTGCGTCCCGGCAAACGGGGGCTTGTCTATAGGCGAAGAAAGCAGCGGAGATTGGGGATTGCAGACTTATTGGAAGGTGGGCGTCCCACTGGACCTGACAACAACTGTGGTTTATTAAACAGTCCCAAAATGCTACCAGCTTTACTATTTGGCATTTTCGGGGATTTTATTTATTTACATCTAGGCATGGTTGCATCTATTCGTCCTAAGGTAGCTGAGCTTTCTGACTTTCTGCTGACAAATAATTTCACAGGAACTGTGAATGGCCAGTGTTATCCCATCATTAAAGCGGACCAAAACCACCAAACAATTCAATCTGTTTCCTCCACCCCAGGTACATTATCATTTTGATGTTTTCCACCCTCCGTGCTGTTTGGTATTCTTGTTATAGAGATTTTAGTTTTACCCAGGTATGCCATTTGTATGCCATTGGTTTCTGACATGATACCATTGTTCTAAACTAGCTGTTTAAGCTCCTTTCCTCCCTTTCCTCGCAATCTCACACTGGGTGCAATTAGTGTCTATTTAAAATAGTGCTAGAAGGAACATAAGAGCCAGAAGAAGATTTCATTTTCCCCCCATTTTTTATCTGAAGTCAAAATCTTTGTATTTTTATCAAATTATCAAAGAATCACACCTACTAGGCATCCCACAAGTCCACTTGTCCATTCCCCTGAGTTTTTGCTTGTGGCCTTGATAATACTTGTGCTATGGCATAAGGGTGTGGCAGTGCCTTCAAACAACCCTCCTGCACACAATGGCCAAACAACAGCTGGAGACTCCTGGATGCCCAAAAACATGATGCTCCCTTGCCATATGTCTATAATGTGGCCTGGTAATTGTGTGTATTTTTTGTAGTTTCCTTTTTTGCGCAGATTTTTGCTTATACATTTTGAGTTACCACAAGCATTACATTTGAATGTGTCTATTCCCAATGGAACTGTGAATGTGAGTGTTTGGAGTTTATGTGAAAAATATTAATCATACAGTATATTAAAGCGGAACTTAAGAGGAGCATTTAAGCAGAGCTAAAGAGAAGCAAAACAGTTAAATTTCTGCTCATGTAAGCTGGATTTCTGGTAAGCAGCACATTGACACTTTCTATGGTGGTAGACATTTGAATGTGTCTGTTCCCAATGGAACTGTGAATGTGAGTGTTTGGAGTTTATGTGAAAAATATTAATCATACAGTAACCAAAGTCATATAAGAAAACAGGCAAACGCATTTTAGAAACAAGAAATATTTTAATATTTTTGTAAACAAAAAGGCCAAAATGGCCATAAAAAAACAAAGCTGCACAGCAGCCAAACTATTACTTGCCCCCACCAAGAATCTTCTCCTGCATGTCCAGCAGCATTGCTCTGGACTCCAGAACATATTGCCAGTCTGTGATGCTCACATATGTAGGCAGTTAGGAAGAGCAACATTAGGCAAGCATATCAAGATCACAAAGTGAACACAAATAAATGTCAAAATTGTTGTATCCAATATTTAATAAAACCTAACTGGTGTTTGTGAAACACATTATTGAAACACGAACAAGGGGGCCGCCCCAAACACCATTGAATGTGTGGGTTGTCAAAACCACACATACTATCTGGGGGACTCCACATAGGGCCATATGTAAAATGTGGCTGGGAGGTGACTTCAATCACTAAGGGGGACACTTGATTGTTAGAATTTGGAATGAGCATGAAAATGTTTTTGGTGTTATTAAAATTGCTTAATTGAATACCAACAACTAAATTGCAACCTAAATAGACTGTAAAATTGGTCCCCAGCAGTGATTTCTTGTAACTGTACTGAAAAAAAACACTGACCATCAGAAAAACACAGCTTTAAAAATTTCAGGGAGGAAAGAAAACATAAATATGCTGGGGAGCGCCGGAAAAATGTTGGCGCTCACTGGCGCTTTGACAATCGTCCGGTGGGTCCAACGGGCGCTGAGATAAGAGCAAAAATCAAAGCTAATTTGTAGAGTTCTTCACAGCGACTGCTAGTGCTAATGTAGTACACGGCACACTGCCAGATAAGACAGGAATGTCAGCGCTCTGAAGCTGGCGCTATAGCCACAAAAATGATGCTAAAAGGCGCAGGTCATAAATAAGGCCCTTAGGCTGCACTGTCCCTTTAATGGACTCAGCCTACTTTCATAACCCTTTATTCCATTCGCTCTGTGGAAGGATAACTAACATATTAAGGTTGTTACTCTAGCTGAGATTTATTTGGTGGGTAGGTCTAATGTTGTCTAAGCTGTTTATCAGCTTCTGGAGGGTGAGTCAATAAATTAGGGGGGTATACATATTATTTGGATTTTTTCTGAAATGGTTGAGTTTGGAAAAGCGGTGCAAGCTTTTCTCATTCAGCACAAAGTAAAGTGGAAAAACACAGTTTTTTATTATTTAAAAAACAAAATCCCCTGCATGTTTGATGAGGTGGTCCTATCAGTGAAGAGTGAAAATCCCGAAATCATTTGAACCCCCCCCCTTTCGCAGTTGTTGAGGGGCCATATCTGCTGCTTTTGTAATATCCTCTTTATCCTGAAGGTTTACCTGACCATTTTATGAACAGATTGCTTTGTTTATGTATTTACAAGATTTGGGATGATAAGCTATCAGTCCCAAAACCCTAATACAATGACTATACATTTCACCATTCCTTTATTAATTTAATACTTGAAGTGATGAATGTGCAGTCTTTGCTTTCCAGTTTGTACAGTACATTATTTATTATTTAAACTTTTACACAGTGTTATACAAGTTCTCAAAGACAGACGCCAAAATGGAGAAAAGAAAAGCATCAATCTCAGCTAAAAATAAGGTGTAAATAGAATTGAAACATAATTTAGTTAATTAGTAGGAATACACACGCCGGAAGACAAAACTTGTAAGTTAAAATAAGGCATGGATTGGAGCCAGAAATATATTCCAAAAACACCAACTGAGAGTCAAGCTTTCAGTGCCCAAACTTCTGTAGTGAAATGGGTTTACAGCAAAGTGCCAGACATTTATAGATTAGCTGTTTGTAGCTCTTGTTTAATCACTTAAAATGCACCTATACTCAGAGGGAAGTTTATTTCATTACCTTCCATCGCCAGCCCAGTGCCCCAAAACAGTTTTTCTTTTCTCGCTAAAGCATTTGCCCAGAATTGATAAAAATACTCACAGAAAGTAGTATTATGGCACTGGGCTGGGGATAGAAGGTGACGAAAAAACTTCCCTTTGAGTATAGGCACAAACTAACTTTCTACCACCTTATTCTCCTTGGGAACTGTATAAAAAAAGCATCACAAAATCTCCAATAATATGTAAATGTTAAATACCTGTACGTATTCTAATTGAAGACACTTTCTTGGCTCATGGCTTAGCTGGGAAGGAAATATCATATCATTACGTAGCTTTGTCATGCGTAGTGATGAGCTGATCCAACCCGCAAAGTTTGTCTCTGTACTGAACTTTGCGAGTTCGAGCATTCAGAGCAGAACACGGATTTCAAACAGATATTACATGCAGTTGTCGTTTGGGCCAGACCCAGAAAAATGCTGAATGGCAATCAATCAGTGTTCTTCCTTCCCCTCCCTCTATTGGCCCAGTGGGACATGTGACCTTGCCATATAGCAGACGGGGTCTTCGTCTCTCGTCATCATCTTGCAGCGCTGTTTTAAATAGGGAGAGGTTCTTGTTGCAGCGTTTTAGGGACATATAGGGGTTCTTGTTTGAAACTGCCCTTTTCAGTGCAAACTATAATCAGGGATAGCGGCTGGAGTGAGGGCTAGAGTAGAGTTGTATTGGGGGTCATCACTACTACTGCACTAATAGCACTGGTTCTGGGTGTCCCCTTATCCCTCATTGAGCTCTAAGCGCTGGGGTGATTGTGTGAACCTTTATTGCAAACCTACCCTAGGGTGAGTGCGTAACCTCATTTACCAGCCTATCTGTAAAGACTAGGGTAAGTGTGTACCCCATATACCAAAACTATCTGTAATTAATGGGGTGATTATGTAACCTTATAACAGACCAAGCTGTAAAGACTGGGGTGAGTGTGTGCCTCCATAGCTGTAGCTGTAATTAACGGGGTGATTGTGTACTCTTATAGCAGACCAAGCTGTAAAGACTGGGGTGAGTGTGTACCCTTATAGCAGACCTAGATGTAAAGATCGGGGTGAGTTTGTGCCCCCATATACCAAACCTAGCTGCAAAGACTGGAGTGAGAGTGTCCTCTTATACCAAATCTATCTGTAATCACTGTGGTGGCTGTAACTGCAGGTGTCTAACAATTCAGAAAGCAGTAAATAAGGGACAGGAATGTGGCTGTGGTGATTCTGCTGCTGCTGGTAATGGAGCTGGTGCCCGTCCAGTAGCTGCTGCTGCACGTAGAGAACATCTTTCATCCTTGCCTGCTACACCTTCCTGGATCAGGTGCCTGGATTTGGAGCGCATTTTTGTAGGCCCCAGTACTACTGGCAGAGTGGTGAGGCCAGAACATATTGAGGCAGTCGTAGACTACATAACACGCAGTACTACTAGTTCCAGGAAACATTCTTCCACCTACTCCACTGCAGCCGAGAGTGCAGAGCACTAGGGCTTACGGATGCCCAAGAGCTTCTGTGGGAGAATGAGGACATGGCCAGCATATCATGGATGATGATGATGAGACCCAAGTGCCGCATGCTGCATCTTTTTGCAATGTTGAGGCTGAGAGTGAGGCTAGAAGGGAGGAGTGGGTGGAAAAGGATGCCAGGGAGGATGACGAGGTCCTAGACTCTATGTGGCTGAAGGCCACCACAGTTCGGAGGAAGAGGTGGTGGTGCAGAAGAAGAAGGGTGCAAGCCCTCAGTGGTAAGCCTGTCGCTGCCACTGCCCCCCACACCCAGGGACTGAGCGCACCGAAGCAGCATCACAGGATCTCACCAGCATGGCATTTTTTCATGCAGTCTACAATGGACAAGACAGAGGCCATTTGCGAGCTGTGCCAACAGTTGCTGACCAGGCATCTGCAAGCAAAACATGAGCTGCAGTGGCAGAACTACCTGAACAACCTGCAAGCATCTGAGTCTCTATTTGTCTCAGACTGAAGCTCCACCTACCAAACAACAAGGCCACCTGTCTCCCCCAAAGGGAGAATTTGGGAACCCCACCAGCTTCAGCAGCAGCAGCACCACCACCACCACTAAGCTGGTCTACATCATCCCAGTGAAGCGTTCAGCTCTCCATCACACAAACTTTGGAGAGAAAGCAAAAGTTGGGCCCATCTCACCCACAAGTCCTTGCCCTGAATGGGAGCATTTCAAAGTTGCTGGCCTTTGAAATACTCCCATTGAAAGGGGCACATGGCTCCTGCCCTGTGCTGCAGGAAATGGAGATGAGGCATATGGGACAGGCATTAGATGAGCTTTCTGTCTTATTATTGCTGTTGGGTTTATAGTTCCTTTGGTATGATTAATCAGTGTAATGATCAACGATGACATAGGCAGTGTTATCCAAGTAATTTTGTGAGTCTCTCCCACCTTAAATTAAAAACTTGTTTGGCAGTGTAGCATTATGCCCCATCCCATTCCCCGGTAAAAAAAACGTTTACTCACATGTCCTGGCACTCCTGAGCTGTTGGCCGGGCTGCCACAGCCACCAGGTGGCCAGAAGATCAAGGAGTGATGGGTGGGTGTTTAGGGTAACTGCGGCCTTCCCACTGCCTTCCTACTGCCATTGCCTCCCTGCTGCTTCGACTGGGAGCACCAGCACACGTTAACACCCAGCTAAGTGTAGCGAGTTTGCATCCTGCAGGAGGGCTGCAATTTCAGGACCCATTTTTTTTATATTAATAGTTAGTGGCTCAGCAGGGCGCTGATGAGGAGCCACCAATGATTGTGCCTTGGCCGCATCCCCCCCAATCCCTCTAGCAGGGCGCATTCACAAATGGCCGGCGCAGGGTGCGCTCCCTGTTAGAGGGAAGTGCAAGATGCGGCTGCCAGCGTTCTGGAGCCGCTGAGATGAGATGTTGCTCAGACACACATAGCTCAGCTGTTCCGAGCGAGCTGATTGGACAAGCGGCCGCGCATGCGCTGTAGGACCGCGCTGAGGTGAGTTGATGCGGGAGATCTGGGGGGTTTCACATAGCGGGGCACCCCCGATCGGGGTGCCCTGGGGGAGTGGACCAAAACCCAGGAAAGTCAAAATCCTGGGTTTTGGTCCACTTTAAAAAACATGACAAAAACATATTAGGTATACAGGTAGTTTAATATGGGAAAAGGGGGGGGGGGCTTCTATAGTTCACCTCAGACAGCAAAAGGCTAACTTCACCCCTGCACACAGGCAATTTAGGGAATGCAAAATGCTCTTTTTCGTGCATTTTGGTCGTGATTATATAAGCTATGCCAGGCTGGGCTGTGCCGGTCTGGAATTGGGTTGACTTAGTCTGCCAAAACATGAAGAGCAGACAAAGGTATACACTCCATTTAACAGGGGGCTCACGTCTGTAGAAGACAATGAAAAGGCTACAAAGCATATTTTTTGGATCTGCAGTTTATTAGGATTTTTAAACCAAGATTTATTTCTTAGTTATAATACATTGCAACATAACAAACTTAAAACTTTTTATGGCCGTGACCAATTACCTACTTTATTAGAGACTGGACATCCATTTTAATGCAATTTGGTAAGTAAGTTGTAATTGCAATACATATTACCCTGTTTCCCCCAAAATAAGACCTACTTGCTAATGAGTGATATATAAGTCAAGTACTCCAAAAATAAGCTCTAGTTACAATTCATAATTCAACTGCCGGGACGGGGCGGCTGTAAAAGAGGGTGAGGACACATCAAGTCACGCAGGTAAGCTTGTCCTACGGGTGTGAAATGTCTGAGCGGCATCCCCTCACCCCGAAACCCCCCTGTGAATGTTTTGTACTGGAGCTACTCTACTGCCGCCACCATCTTACCAGCTGCCAGCCGCCAGCCAGCTATAAGACATTCTCTGAAAATAAGCCCTGACACCTATTTTGGATCAAATTTTTATATAAACCTGCCTTATTTTTGGGGAAACATGGTATACATATTATGGTACGATATAGAGATGTACACAATGGGCCCTTATTTATGAAATGCACTATTTAGCATCTTTCTGATGGCTATAGTGCCAGTTTTGGAGCACCAGCTCTATGTCTTTTCTGGTACTGCTATTTAGACTACAATGGCACTAGAAGTCATAGTAACATAGTATGTAAGGCTGAATAAAGACTTTAGTCCATCCAGTTCAGCCTGTTTAACTCCTTCCAGTGGTCTAGTAGCCATAGCTGGAAATGTTATTACATGCCAGGAAGGCACCAAGGCCACTTTTGAACGTTTTTACTGTATCCATCATTACTACCTCCTCTGGCAGCGAGTTCCATAGTCTCACTGCTCTTACAGAGAAGAATCTCCTCCTATGTCGGTGGAGAAAGCACCTTTCCTCTAACCTTAGTGGATGCCCTCGGGTTATGGTTACACTCCGGGGTATAAATAGATTGTGGGACAGATCTTTGTATTGACCCCGAATATATTTATACATAGTTATTAGGTCACCCCTTAATCATCTTTTTTCTAGACTAAATAAACCTAACTTGGACAATCTTTCAGGGTACTCTAGCCCCCACACTCCTTTTATTAACTTTGTTGCCCTTCTTTGAACGCGCTCCAGTTCTGATATGTCCTTCTTAAGCACAGGTGCCCAAAACTGTACACAGTATTCCATATGGGGTCTGACCAGTGACTTGTACAGGGGTAAAATGATGCTCTGGTCATGAGCACCTATGCCCCTCCTAATGCACCCCATGATCCTATTTGCCTTGGCAGCAGCTGCCTGGCATTGATTACTACAGTTGAGCTTATTGTCAACTAAAACCCCTAGGTCCTTTTCCATTGTTGTTTAACCAAGTGTTTCTTTATTTAGTGTGTAATCATGACACAGATTTCTCCTTCCCATGTGCATAACCTTACATTTATCTGTGTTAAACTTAATTTGCCAATTAACTGCCCATGCTTCCAATTTATCTAAATCTGCTTGTAGCTGCCTGCTGTCCTCTTTTGTTTTATTTACTTTACTCAGCTTAGTATCATCTGCAAAGATTGAGACTTTACTGTTTAATCCAGTCACTAATGATTGTATTGGCCAGCTTGGTTAACCCAGCTGATGATTATTACAGCACTAGTGAGTACCACTTTGTACTGCGCCACTGAATTTCCTTTCCACCATGAAAAGTTTGGCGCTGTATTTTTCCAGCACTGGTCTGCATTTCATCACTGCTGGGGACAAACTTTACAGTGCATTTAGGCTGCGTTTTAACTGTTGTTGTATAGTTTACACATTGGTAAGCAAAATAAGCCATGAAAAACCATTTTACAGGAAAAGATCCTGCATTTACATTATTGACACGTCCCAGTCAATAAAGTACATTATTGACAGTAGTTGTTTAGCAGTTGTGTTAAAAAAGAAAACCATATCTTAGCAACAATGTGTTTACCTTAGCAACGTACACAACTTCCAGACTCTGCTAAGGCAGAGATGTCCTTCCACATTCCTAATCTCACATGTTTTATCCCTGCTACTAATAAAACCCTTTGTGGGCATCACAATCTTTTGTTTCAGTAGTTAAAGGTAATCACTGGGGCTTGGATGAAGAAATTTGTTTATCAGGACAGCTGGTGGTCACACCCTTGTTATGCAACAACTCATCTCAACATCTCTCCCCCAAGATGGCCTAGAAACTCCATGACGGGGCAGGGTTTGTGCATATTGGTGCTGGAATTAATGTGTTATATATATACTATATATAAGACTGCATAAGACTCATGGATGCTTGAGAGAGAATCTCATATCACCTGCATACTCTTTCCCCCTTTCTCTTCCCCTCTATCCTGTTTTAGTATTGTTTTTATTTAGATACTTTTCCTTGTAAAAATTCCTCATATTCCTATAATCCATGGTTTTACTATTATTCGTCGAGCACCTCAAAACCAAGCAGATACAACAACTTTAGTCAAGGCCAGGAAAGGGGTTATAACCCTTAAAATTCAAAAGAATGCCCCCCATGACTCTATGTCATTTTTTAAATTAACCCCTTATGTCCTGTTGCCCAGCAGGTATTGTTTTATTTAATAAAATTTTACTTAAAAATATTTGTAAAAACAGTGGAAAAATTACAAACAAGACATTTCATGTTAAAGCCTAAACTCTGGCGCAAAAAAATAAATATGTAATTTTCATCGAAATTCCTGCAAAAATTACAGTTAAACATACACCTAAAGAGCATAACATGTTTACTTTTAGAGAATATATGATTTGTGTATTTTGGTTGAAAATGTGCAAGGTGCGCAGCTAAAATTTTCAAGTAAAATTACCTGTACGCGCATGCTCTACTTTGGGGTGTTTGGCAACTCTTCCCTTGTCAGTACCTATACTTGTTGGGTATTGTTCTGTTTGGGGGACCTTGCTTTTTCAGTGTTAACTTGATTATTCTTGTGCATATTTGGGAGAGTTTCCTGGGCAGGAAAGGGTGTCTACCAATACATATGTGGTAGTGTTGTAACCAGGGGAAAAAGGGATTTTACATACAATAGGATTTTATTGAAAAAGAGTAAAAATAGAGTATATAAAAAAGAGTAAAAATAGAGTATATAAATAGAGTATATATAGAGTATATTTTTGCACATATTTCACCCCGAAATATCAAAAATAAACTTAAAATGACAAACAAGACATTTCATGTGGGAAATTTCTGGAAATCCCTTCAAAAATCACAGTTGAACACGTGTAGCACAAAATAGTGAAAAATGGTCTGGCAAAAGACGGTGACAAAAACTCTAGGTAGGCTGATAGTCAGACAGTTAAAGAATATCTTTAGCTGAGCAGTAGGGATGGGCGAACCCGAACCACAAAGTTTGGGTTCTTACCAAATTTTGCGAGCTTGTGTCCCCAAACCCAAGCACAGATTTCAAATTAAAATCCGCGCGCACGTTTGGCCCTCGGGCCTATGCCTGAACCTGGGAGAAGCATAGCAGCCATCCAGCCTTCGTCTTTCACTGCCAACCATTGACCAAGCCACAGGACCCTGGCGTATAAAAAGCGGGGTCCATGTCATGCCGCTCGTGCTGCCGCTCTGCAGTAGTTAGGGAAATGTGCTGCTGGCTGCTGCTGCAACGACTGGGGGCCAGATAGGACTTTATTTTCTTACTAAACTGTCCATGTATTTATATAGGGAAAGCAGCTGCAATCAGGGCTAGATAGGTTGGGTGTGAGTACTGTTAATGTCACTTGCTCCAACCGCTTGTGTGTGAGTACTTTTAATACCACTTGCTCCTACCCCTTGGGTGTGCATACTCTTTAACCCTTTAACCGTCAGCCTACCTTGAGATTTTGTCACCCTTTGTTGCCAGATTATTCTGCACTATTTTGAGCTCCCCATGTTCAACTGTGGAAGGGATTTCCAGGGATTTCCCAGGAAAGTGATATATTGTATTTTTCAGCAGAGCCTGGGCTTTAACATGAAATGTTTTGTTTGTCATTTTTAGAGATGAGCGAACTTTTGAAAAATTCGATTCGACTGATTCGCCGAATTTTCCGACAAAAATCGTTTCGACCCGAATTTATTTGTGACTAATCGCTATTAAAAACGGCTATTTCTGAGCCTCCTAGAGCCTCAATAGGGTTGTAAGCCATTCTGCCTTGCTGTAACACGCATAGGATGCGTGCTGGGTTAGTTAAATAATACTTTGAATAAATATCACATGCAGATCAGAGGCATCGCTAATAGAATCGCAGAGCGGCACAATTGCAGAGAGTTGAAGTGGCATCACTATGAGGGGCAGGAGCCCAAACATTGCTTTAAAGAGACATGGAGTTGGCAGCAGCAGGAGCCCAAAAATTGGATGAATTACACCCTGGAGTTGGCAGCAGCAGCAGCAGCCCAAACATTGGCTGAAAGAGACACTGGGGTTGGCTTCAGGAGCCCAAAAATTGGATGATTCACACCCTGGAGTTGGCAGCAGCAGCAGCAGCAGGAGCCCAAACATTACTTTAAAGAGACACTGGGGTTGGCTTCAGGAGCCCAAAAATTGGATGATTCACACCATGGAGTTGGCAGCAGCAGCAGCCCAAACATTACTTTAAAGAGACACTGGGGTTGGCTTCAGGAGCCCAAAAATTGGATGAATCACACCCTGGAGTTGGCAGGAGCAGCAGGAGCCCAAACATTACTTTAAAGAGACCCTGGGGTTGGCTTCAGGAGCCCAAAAATTGGATGATTCACACCCTGGAGTTGGCAGCAGCAGCAGCGGGAGCCCAAATATTGCTTTAAAGAGACCCTGGGGTTGGCTTCAGGAGCCCAAAAATTGGGTGAATCACACCCTGGAGTTGGCAGCAGCAGCAGGAGCCCAAACATTACTTTAAAGAGACACTGGGGTTGGCTTCAGTAGCCCAAAAATTGGATGAATCACACCCTGGAGTAGGCAGCAGCAGCAGCAGGAGCCCAAATATTACTTTAAAGAGACCCTGGGGTTGGCTTCAGGAGCCCAAAAATTGGATGAATCACACCCTGGAGTTGGCAGGAGTTGGCAGCAGCAGCAGCAGCAGCAGCAACAGGAGGCCAAACATTACTTTAAAGAGACACTGGGGTTGGCTTCAGGAGCCCAAAAATTGGATGAATCACACCCTGGAGTTGGCAGCAGCAGCAGCAGCAGGAGCCCAAACATTACTTTAAAGAGACACTGGGGTTGGCTTCAGGAGCC
Source organism: Gastrophryne carolinensis (assembly GCA_027917425.1). Lineage (NCBI taxonomy): Eukaryota > Metazoa > Chordata > Amphibia > Anura > Microhylidae > Gastrophryne > Gastrophryne carolinensis. The sequence continues at coordinate 528,753,307 of CM051234.1, forward strand.
CAAAAATTGGATGATTCACACCCTGGAGTTTGCAGCAGCAGCAGCAGGAGCCCAAATATTACTTTAAAGAGACCCTGGGGTTGGCTTCAGGAGCCCAAAAATTGGATGATTCACACCCTGGAGTTGGCAGCAGCAGCAGCAGGAGCCCAAACATTACTTTAAAGAGACCCTGGGGTTGGCTTCAGGAGCCCAACAATTGGATGAATAACACCCTGGAGTTGGCAGCAGCAGCCCAAATATTACTTTAAAGAGACCCTGGGGTTGGCTTCAGGAGCCCAAAAATTGGATGAATCACACCCTGGAGTTGGTAGGAGTTGGCAGCAGCAGCAGCAGCAACAGGAGCCCAAACATTACTTTAAAGAGACACTGGGGTTGGCTTCAGGAGCCCAAAAATTGGATGAATCACACCCTGGAGTTGGCAGCAGCAGCAGGAGCCCAAACATTACTTTAAAGAGACAATGGGGTTGGCTTCAAGAGCCCAAAAATTGGATGAATCACACCCTGGAGTTGGCAGCAGGAGCCCAAACATTACTTTAAAGAGACACTGGGGTTGGCTTCAGGAGCCCAGAAATTGGATGATTCACACCCTGGAGTTGGCAGCAGCAGCAGCAGGAGCCCAAACATTACTTTAAAGAGACACTGGAGTTGGCTTCAGGAGCCCAAAAATTGGATGAATCACACCCTGGAGTTGGCAGCAGCAGCAGCAGGAGCCCAAATATTACTTTAAAGAGACACTGGAGTTGGCTTCAGGAGCCCAAAAATTGGATGATTCACACCCTGGAGTTGGCATCAGCAGGAGCCCAAAAATTGGCCTAAAGACATAAATATGTTTTGCACCATTTGGAAAGTGTAAAACGTGGCACCATGCTGAATCTAGTCGCATGCATCAGGCATTGGTGGCTGGAAATCCTGGCTGATCCATCCCTGATTCATTTTGACAAAGGTGAGTCTCTCCACATTTTTAGTTGACAGACGAGTTCTCCTCGCCGTAACTATGGCCCCTGCCGCACTAAACACCCGCTCAGATGGCACGCTACTTGCCGGGCAGGACAGCTTTTCCAGGGCAAACTCTGCTAGTTGTGGCCACAAATCAAGTTTGGCTGCCCAGAAGTCCAGCGGATCCTCAAGGTGTGTTGGCATGGTCATGTCAAAGTATGACATGACCTGCTGGTTGAGGTCCTGCTCCAGGTCTTCCTGCTGCTCATGAGTAGCCTCACTATGCGGGTGTAGAAAGCTACTCATTAGCGACTGAAGACTGAGGCTGCTGCTGATGGAGCTGCTGCTGCTGCTCCTGCCAACCCCCCCAGCGGCCATGGCAGTGGAAGGTGAGCGCAGAGGTCCCCTCGAGTCAGACCTGCGAGAGTATGGACCATGGCGCAGATAGGCATCGGCCAACTGCCTACGTAGAATGTCTTTGTAGTAGTTCAGTTTGTCCTCCCTCTCGGTGGGTTTAAAAAATGCCCCCATTTTGTGCCGGAAGCGAGGGTCCAATAAGGTGGACAGCCAGAAGTCATCCCACCGACAGATGGAAACAATTCTGGGGTCACTACGCAGGCACGTGAGCATGCTTCTTGCCATTTGCGCAAGTGACTCGGATGGACTACCTGTCTCCATCTCCACTGCATACTGCCACGGTGTGCCCGGGTCCTCTGTCTCGCCTTCCTCAAAAACCTCTAGCTCCTCTGGCTGCTCCTGCTCCTCCTCTCCTGTCCGCTGACTAGATAAACCAGCCATTTCACCAAGCCTAAACTGTGTTTCGCTGGGCAACTCCTCCTCCTCCTCTTCCTCCTCCTCCTCCAGTTCAGCTCCAACGGGGGTTCATGTGGCCGTAAGATGTAAACGCCATGTCTCCAGTGCCCTGACCAGCCATGGTTTCCAACATGTGCTGTAGTACATGAAGCAGTGGAATCACGTCGTTCATCCCGTAATCCTGCCGACTGACAAATAAAGTGGCTTTCTCAAAGGGCCTGAGCAAACGGCAGGTGTCACGTATGAGCTGCCACTGGTTGACATTGAAGTTACACAGGGGAGTCCCCCTATCTGCTTGGATCATCAGGAAATCCGTGATGGCTTTTCTCTGTTCATATAATCGGTCCAACATGTGAAGGGTGGAATTCCAACGGGTGGAAACATCGCAAATCAGACTATGTTGGGGGATACCATTCTGACGCTGTAGCTCAAGAAGGGTGTGTTTGGCGGTGTATGAGTGGCTGAAGTGCATGCAAAGTTTCCTTGAAGTTGTCAGGATGTCTTGCAGATGGGGGGAACACTTCAGAAACCGCTTGACAACCAGATTGAAGACGTGAGCCATGCAGGGGGCATGGGTCAGCCTTCCTTGGCGCAGCGCAGACAAAATGTTCTTCCCATTGTCGGTAACCATGATTCCCATTTTAAGTTTTCTTGGAGTAAGCCATGTTTGGATTTCCTGATGAATACATTTAAGCAGTTCCTCCCCTGTGTGACTCCGTTCGCCAAGACAAACCATGTGAAGCACTGCGTGACACCTCCGTGCCCTGCACACATGGTAGACTGGAGGGGCACTGAGACTTGAGCCTACAGTGGAGGGTGAGGAGATGGCGGAGGATGAGGAGGCCGAGTCGCACGGTGTCACAGGCCCAACGGGCAGGGAGCGCGGAGGCCGAAGCGGCGTGACCAGTCCAAGTTGCTGCTGCTGCTGCAAAGGGACCACATTCACCCAGTGGGCCGTAAACGACATGTACTGTCCCTGACCGTAGTTACAGCTCCAGATGTCGGCGCTGCCATGCACTTTGCTACACACCGACAGGCTCAAGGACTGGCCCACCTTCTGTTCAACAAAAGTGTGCAGCGCTGGTACTGCCTTCTTGGCAAAGAAATGACGGCTTGGGACTCTCCACCTCGGCTCGGCACAAGCCATCAGTTCTCTGAAAGGTGCTGATTCCACCACCTGAAAAGGGAGCGACTGCAGCACCAGCAACTTGGACAGGAGCACATTCAGCTTCTGCGCCGTAGGATGAGTGGGCGCATACTGCTGTCTCTTGGACATGGCTTCGCTGATGGATTGCTGGCGGGATGCATGACTTGGAGGAGGAGGAGGAGGAGCAGGAGCGACAGAGGATGGGTATGACACACAGCTGCCTTCGGCTGAGGTGCTGGAGCCTTGGCTGGCAGAAATTGGGAGCGGCGTGCCACTTGGTGAGGAAGCAGACTGGACCACCCCTTGGGAGCCTCGGTTCTCCCAGGTCGCTTTATGGTGACGCATCATATGTTGACGCAGGGCCGTGGTGCCAACATTTGGACCCTGGCCACGCTTCACCTTTTGCCTACATATCTTGCATGTGGCCATGTTACCCTCCTGCGGATACTTCAGGAAAAACTGCCACACTGCCGAGTAGCTACTTTCCCCCCCCCCCCCCGGCCTCACTGATTCACTGCTGCTGTTGCCAACTCCAGGAACCCCTGCTCCACTACCTCCCGATAAGGTAGACTGCCGGACAGCAGGTGCTCTACCCCGGCCCCGGCCCCGGCCGGCTCCAGCCTTTGGAATTGTGCCCCCATGCTGACTGCTACCACCTTGCTGCCTCAGCTGCTGACTCCGGGGCAACCTGCGCCCCTCTTCTCCTGATGATGACGATGAAGCCCCTTCATCACCCGGCTCCCAAGTGCGATCGGCTTCATCGTCATCATCATTATCACCGAGCTGTGGCTGTACGTCACTGATGTACGTGGATTCGTCAACAGTGTCTGGGGCAGGAGCTGGAATGCTCACAGCACCCACGACACTGTCCACATCACTATTTGTCTGCCTAGCTAAAGAAGCCACCTCCATTTCTTGGCTGGGCAGTAGCTGCTGACTGTCCTCTATCTGATCGTCCTCCTCACTAAAGAGTGGAGCTGAACCCAAAGCATAGGATACGTCGCTGGGGGAGGGAACAGCGTAGGACAGAGGCAATGGGAGGACGGGGACTGCTCTCGGGGCATGCCAACTCAGGGTTGTGTCAGAGGAACCTACCGACCCTAGACTGGGGGTCTCAGACGTAAGTTGTGATGATGTTGTTGATGAGCGCGTCAACCAATCTACCACGGCAGATGCGTTACTGGTGGAGACCCGACCGCTAGCAGATACTGGCAGATTAGGTCTCTCAGCGTGACTTCTGCTGCTACTGGCCCCCAGTCTGCTGCGAGCTCTGCCTGCGGAATCTTGGCCTCTGCCACTCCTCTTTTCACTTCCAGACACTGGCGTGGTAGTAGGTGATATTTTAAGAACCCCCAGGCAGCGGTGGGTCTATATGAAACAGAATATAATGCACACCAAAAGTGAGCAGTAACACTCAGCCTCCAACAGGCCTGCCTAGTGTAAATAAGAGAGCTGCTTAGTGTAAATAAAGAGGGGTATGCTATGTTACAGAATGGGATGCCCCAACAGCCAGCAGTGCACCTGGCAGCAGTACTACTATGCACAGCAAAAGTGTCTTTATCAGGTCTAATTTCTATTAGAATAAGTGCAAATGGTTATGGTATTAAATAGAGGCTGGTGTAGTCACAGAATGGGATGCCCCAAAAACCAGAGAGCACCTGGCAGGCAGCAGTAAGACTATGCACAGCAAAAGTGTCTTTATCAGGCCTAATTTCTATTAGAATAAGTGCAAATGGTTATGGTATTAAATAGAGGCTGGTGTAGTCACAGAATGGGATGCCCCAAAAACCAGAGAGCACCTGGCAGGCAGCAGTAAGACTATGCACAGCAAAAGTGTCTTTATCAGGCCTAATTTCTATTAGAATAAGTGCAAATGGTTATGGTATTAAATAGAGGCTGGTGTAGTCACAGAATGGGATGCCCCAAATACCAGAGAGCACCTGGCAGGCAGCAGTAAGGCTATGCACAGCAAAAGTGTCTTTATCAGGCCTAATTTCTATTAGAATAAGTGCAAATGGTTATGGTATTAAATAGAGGCTGCTGTAGTCACAGAATGGGATGCCCCAAAAACCAGAGAGCACCTGGCAGGCAGCAGTAAGACTATGCACAGCAAAAGTGTCTTTATCAGGCCTAATTTCTATTAGAATAAGTGCAAATGGTTATGGTATTAAATAGAGGCTGGTGTAGTCACAGAATGGGATGCCCCAAAAACCAGAGAGCACCTGGCAGGCAGCAGTAAGACTATGCACAGCAAAAGTGTCTTTATCAGGCCTAATTTCTATTACAATAAATGTAAATGGATATGGTATTAAATAGAGGCTGGTGTAGTCACAGAATGGGATGCCCCAAAAACCAGAGAGCACCTGGCAGGCAGCAGTAAGACTATGCACAGCAAAAGTGTCTTTATCAGGCCTAATTTCTATTAGAATAAGTGCAAATGGTTATGGTATTAAATAGAGGCTGGTGTAGTCACAGAATGGAATGCCTCACAGCAGACTTGAGATCAGTTCAGTATATATGCACAGTTAGTGTATAAGCAGCCTGAAAACGCTAACAAAGCCAGTCAGCCAGCCGGCCAGTAACACTCAGGCTGGATGAAAAAAAAAAAAATCTCCCTGTGACTGCCTCCGATTTTTCCTAACTTTCCCTGCTTTTCGCTGACTTTCTGTCTGTCTCCTGCCTGTCTCCAGCCTGTTCCTGTCTGTCCCTGTCTGTCTAACTGTCTCTCCCTGCCTACAGCAGCGTCCTGTCTCTCACGAATGCAATAGAGAAATGAGGAAAAGCAATATGTCCGCCGACTTAAATAGCGCTGTGACGTCACCGGGCTTGCTGGCTGCTGACAGGCTGCATGTGACGGTCCCAGCTTGCACTGGCGCGAGGTTGATGTCTGGACATGTCCCGTCCGCCATCTTTGAATGCCTGTAATGTAAATGAATGGATGTTAAAGGAAAACTTCGAGCGATCGAATCGCGGGAAATTCGGATTCGATCCGAATCGAATTTTTCATGAAATTCGGATCGAAACCGGGTTCGTCCGAATCGATTCGCTCATCCCTAGTCATTTTATAAGTGTATTCTCAATATTCTGGGGTGAAAATTGTGCAAAAAAATTTAAAAAAAACTATTTTTTACAATTTGTAGTGTTTTTTTGTAATAAAAAATTTAAGTTTGTCAATAAAATCTTATTGCATGTGAAACCCCAATATCTCCATGTTACAGCGGTACCACATAGGTAGACACCCTTTCCTGCCCAGGAGACTCCCCCAAACTGAAACAACGCTTTAGGAGATTTTCAGATAAAATACAACTATGCTATGCAATATGCGCACCTTGCAGTTTTTCAAGAAAAACAACCCTTTACATTTGAAATACCCCGACAAACTATATATTCCCTAGAAGTATACACCTCAAGCTTTCTAGGCGTACCAGGCTTCTTGACATGGGTGCAGATTTCTGGAAGTAATCCCTCAATGTAATCTTTGGTTGCACAGGGTTTCCCTAAAAATGAATAAAAAAGCAGAATCAAAACCACATTTTCCTAAAAAAAACTATATGCAAACCAGAAAAAAACAGAAAATCTGAAAAAGCAACATCCCCCAAACAGAATGATACCCAACATGCATAGGTTCTGTCAAGGAAAGAGTTGCCAAACACACCAAAGTAAAGCATGCGCATAACGGTATTTTTACTTCAAAATTTCAGCTCTGCAAAGTGTGTACCTTGTGCTTTTTCTACCAAACCAACTCTTTACATTTGAAATATGCCCCATAAACCATATATTCCCTGAAAGTACACATGTTAAGCTTTCTAAGCGTACCCAGCTTGTTGTAATGGGCTCATCTTTCTGGAAGTAATATCTCGAAGAATTCTTAGGCTGCACAGGGTTTCACAAAAAAATGTATAAAAAAGCAGAATAAAAAACAACTTTTCCTAAAATATCAATATGCAAATAAGAAAAAACAAGCTAAATCTGAAAGCGCAAGGTCCCCCAAGCAGAACAATACCCAACATGCATAGGTACCTGTAACCTTTTGACTGCCAGTCTACTTGAGATTTTGTCACCCTCTGCTGACAGGATATTTTTCACCATTTTGCGTGATGTTTAACTGTGATTTTTGCAGGAATTTCCAAGAAAATTGCATATTTTCTTTTTGTGGCAGAGTTTAGGCTTTAACATGAAATGTCTTGTTTGTATTTTTTCTACTTTTTTAAATATTTTTAAATAAATAAGTAAAGAAAAATAAAAATATGTATATCTTTTAAATTGTCTCCTTTATTTTAACAAAAACATTTATTTTATTAAAGAAAACCATATTGCATGTGAAAGCCCAATTTCTCCCGATTACAATGATACCACATATGTATCGGTAGCCCCCCGTTCCTGTTCAGGTGATCCCCTAAACTGAAAAGAGCACTTTATAACATTTACAAATAAAATACAACTACTATCCACATAATAAAGGGTTAAATAAAAAAAAAATTGGTGTGGGGTCCCCCTTCACAGGGGGGGGGGGACACCATTTCTTGGGGGAATTTTAAGGTCTTTTTTGGGAGGCAGGTAATGGGGGGTCTCGGGGTTAATGGCAAGTCACCCACTAGCCGCAGGTGACTTGCCAGACCCAGAGCCTTGTGAACTGGTATAAGGGGTCTCATAAATCCCTTACCAGTTCACAAAGGGTTAAAAGTAAAAACACACACACACACACACACACACACACACACACACAGAGACACCCTTTAAAAATAACTTTATTAAAAAAAAATATTTTTTTAAATGATTTTTTTTAATACTTCCCATCCATCCCTGTGTCCCACGCTGATCACTTAGGCTTCTGCTCTCCTGCTGCTGCTGGAAGCCTTTTATACCTACTGGGTTACAGGTAACATAGGGTTAATAAAAAAAAATGACATAGGGTCCCCCCTCCCAGGGAGGGGGACCCCATTTTTTTTTTGGATTTTTAAGGGTTAAAACTCTTAAAAATCCCCAACAAAAATGGCGTGAGGTCCCCCCTACCCAGCGTAACCAGCCTGTGACCAGCTATGGGGGCTTGTAGAACAGGGCGCAGGGGCCAGCTTTAGTGGCCCCTGGCCCTGCCGGCTACAAGCCGTCATAGCCTAGGGCCATGGCTCTTCTGCCCCCCCCCTGGGCTTCGGGGAGGCAGGTAATTTGGGGGGCCAGGGGTTAATGGCAAGTCACCCACTAGCCGCAGGTGACTTGCCAGACCCCTGAGCCCTGTGAACTGGTATAATGGGTCACATGGACCCCTTACCAGTTCACAAAGGGTTAAATGTTAAAAAAAAAAAGACACACACACTTTTTTAAATAACTTTATTAAAAAAAAAAAATGTTTTACTTTACTCACCTCCGATCTTCATTTCCTGTGTCCCGCAGCGATCTGATGTCAGTGACGGCTGGGCAGAGGAGGGGGAGGCAGGCGATCGGACGATCGCCTACCTCCCTCCTCCTCTGTCCAGCCGTCACTGGCATCTGACAGCTGAACCGCCGGGTGTCATCGAAGCCGAAGAGGCGGGGCCAGAATCCAAGATGGCGGCCGCCATCGGAAGCTGTGGAAGGAGGAGGGCTGTTATGCCCCCTCCAGAAGACGGAAGAGTGGGGGGGTGATTGGAGCCCCCCCCCCGTGAAGAGGCGAGCCTGCGGGAGCCGGCGGGGACAAAGGTAGGTAACTGTCATTTTGTTTTGTTTTTTTTGTTTTTTTGCAGGAAACCGGGCGGCTGCTGAAACGGGGGGGGGGGGCCCTATTTTGGGCACTCCCCTGCAGCCGGAGGAGCCCCGGTGGGTGTTCAGAGCCCCTCTGGCTGAAGAGGAGACCCGGCCAGATCGAACGAGGGGTCAGGTAAGTGTCTTTTTTTTTAATTTTTTAACTGTTAGTGGGGAAAGTCAGGCACGTAAATTTTACGTGGCTGGCGTTTAATGGTTGGAGAGGCAGCCACGTAAAATTTACGTGGTTGGCAATAGAAGGGTTAATACCACTTGCTCTAATCACTGGTGTGCCAGTACTCTTTAATACCACTTATTAAAACCACTTGGGCGTGAGTCCACTTTAATACCACTTGCTCCAACCACTTGGGTGTAAGTTCTCTTTTATACCACTTGCTCCAATCACTGGTGAGTCAGTACTCTTTAATACCACTTGCTCAAACCACTTGGGTGTGAGTACTCTTTGATACCACTGGCTCCAACCACTGGTGTGTCAGTACACTTTAATACCACTTGCTCCACTAGGTCAAGCCCATTTAAGACCCACTTGAGAACAAAACATTTTTGTGTAGAGTCCACTGGTTCAAACCACTTAGGTGTCACTGTATTTTAATAGCACTCGCTCAAACCACTTGAGTGCAAGTTCACTTTAATAGCAATTGTTATTGGAATACTATATGATAGAAATTGTTATTATAGTAATACCAAGTAGTAATACCAATTGTTCAAACCACTTGGTGGTCACTGCTCTGTAATACCAATTGTTCAGACCACTTGTGGGTCTCTGCTCTGTTATACCAATTGTTCAGGACACTTGTGTGTCACTACTTTGTAATACCAATTGTCCAGGCCATGTGGGGCTCACTGTTCTGTAATATCAATTGTTCAGGCTGCTTGGGGGTCACTGCTCTGTAATACCAATTGTTCCGGCCAGTTAGGGAGGTCACTGCTCTGTAATACCAATTGTTCAGGCCCGTTAGGGAGGTCACTGCTCAGTAAAATTACTGAGTCGCTGCTCTGTAATTCTAATTGCTTAAACCACTCTGGGGTTACCGCTCTGTAATTCCAATTGTTCAGGGCACTTGAGGGTCACTGCTATGTAATACCAATTTCTCAAGCCACTTGGGGGTCACTGCTCTGTAATACTAATTGTTGAGGGCACTTGGGGGTCACTGCTCTGTAATACCAATTGTTCAAACCACTTGGGCATCACTACTCTGTAATACCAATGGTTCAGACCACTTGGGGGTCACTGATGTGTAATACCAGTTGGCCAAACCACTTGGGGTTCATTGCTCTGTAATACCAATTGTCCACTCCGCATGTGTGTCACTACTCTGTAATACCAATTGCTCAGGCCATTTGGGGGTCACTACTCTGTAATACCAATTGTTCAGACAACTTAGGGTTCACTGCTCTGTAATACCAATTGTTCAAACCACCTTGGGGTCACTGCTCTGTAATAAAAATTGTTCAGGCTACTTGTGTGTCACTGCTCTGTAATACCAATTGTTCAAACCATTTGGAGGGCACTGTTCTGTAGTACCAACTGTTCAGTCCACTTGGGGGTCACTGCTCTGTAATACCATTGTTCACACCACGTGGGGTTACTGCTCTGTAATAACAATTGTTCAGGGTACTTGGGGGTCACTGCCCTGTAATAACAATTGTTAGTGGAGTATCCACTGGGTCAGGCCACTTGTGTGTCATTACTGTTTAATTTAATTTTAGCTACTTCATTGTGGGCACACCTGGTTTTATACTCTTTTGAACTTTGATAAACCAGTTACTTGTGGGCACAACTTGTATTAAATTTTTTTGATCTATGATAAACCAGTTACTTGGCACACCTTGCATTATACTCTTTTGAGCTTTGATAAACAAGTTACTTGTTGGGCCACCTTACCTTATACAAAGAGGCACATGAAGATTTCAGAGTGCATTGTTAGATGTAGATGGCAACATAAACATACTGTTCGCCCATAATGCCTTTAACATGGATGCTGGAAGCTAAAATATACAGACACCTAATGTAGGAAAATTATATATACCAAAACAGTGCCTTAAAGTAAAGAATGAGTGCTTAAGAATAACTTTTATAATGAGCAGTCACACAACTCTTCCATTCATATGCTCTTTTACCATTTTCATTTTATGTTCAGTGTCGTTCCTTATTTCCCTGAGCCCTTCATTTGTCAATAGTGTTTTATTCCTATGAAAGGAAAAATGAATTGATGCAATCCAGAAAATAATCTTCATATTCTCTTTACTCCATTTACCCTTTTAGTGCCAAGCACATAGTTTCTGTGTGTTTTTTTCTCCTACTGTTAAGTGCCTAGTGCCTGCTCCTGAGGAAGGTGTAGTAGGCACAGATGTCACACGTCCTCTCCCTCCAGCATCATCAAAAGCAGCAGCAGCACCACAGCCACATCCCTGTCCCTTATTAGCTGATTTCCTCATTTTAGAAGTTACTGTGACCTGTCCCTGGAAGTGGTCTGTAAAAGACAATTGGCAGATGTTTTTCTCTATCCCTCAGTATATGAGCAGTCTGTCCCGGGAAGTGGCTTGAAAAGGACGATTAGGCTCCTTTGTCTCTGGCTGTCCCTCAGTATGTAGTATCTTGAGTACTTTCCCTAGCCCATTTTGTGCAGAGCAGTCACCCTGGTACTACTCCCAAAGTGGCCTCTGAGTCTGATACCTATGAAAAAATTAATATTTTATTTATATGTTTAATTTATATGTATTTCGTATGTATTTCTTGTTGTTGTTTTCTGTATGTTATTATTTTGAGTACTTTTCCTATCACATTTTGTGCAGGGCAATCTCCCTGGTTTTACCCCATGATTTGCCCTCTGACACCTGTTTTGAATTTCTTTTTGTATTCTGTTATTGTCTTGAGTACTTTCCCCATTTTGTGCAGGTCAATCACCCTGGTGTTCCACTTAATTTTCAGCCCTCTAGCCCTTGCTACCCTCATTTTACAACCATTTTTGATTCCCATAATTCAGGTTCCCGTTGACTTCAAGGGAGTTTAGGTTTGACTGAGTCTGGTGACCCCAACCGAACTTTAGCTCAAAGTTCACCGAACTTGTTGAATCAGAGCTACCGTGGGTTCGCTCATTCCTACTGAGGAGAAATTCTGCAAGCGAACTTTAGTTTATTCATAATATTTAGCAAACGTTTTGCTGCAATGGATCATTTAAAGATCTTTTTAAATCTGATGTTTATAGATTTGAATTGAATCAGAAAGTTGACCGATACAAATACAGCTGTGTACTGCAATATTTATAACTGAAATGCCCTAGGAACATGGTTACCAATGCTCCCATGCTTACACAGCACTCGCCACAGAGATGAATCCATAATCTTTGAACCTGAACAATGTAGCCTCTGATACACTGAAGAAAAATGAGCAAACCAGACAACACAAGCGCATATGCAATAGCATTGCAGCCATTACTCTTGGTAGTGATTGCTCTTGGAACGTTTGCTCTACCATCTGCTAACATTTTATTTGCATTGAGTTAAAGTTCAAGCCAAGAGTTTCTTTGGCTTTTTAACAATACATGTAGCTTTTTATTTAGGGCAATCATTTTATTTAGGATTTTTGCCCAGATCGCATGGGCTTGTCATACTGGTATCTTAGCTTGAATAAGCTGTAATTAAAGTTATTGTATTTTTCCTTAAAGATGTTAGATTGGTTGAGAACGGTACTATAATATCACCTGCAATTTTTATAATATATCTCCTATTTTTTAACATGTCAAGACTTCAATTCTTTTTGAAATATATTCTTAGATGCCTACAAAAAATATTACATACTGCAGAGCCTACTCATGTTAATGCAGAACTAAAGCCAAAATGTCTCTTATGGCTGCACACACACAAACACACACACACTGCCAATTCTGATTTTAGAAACTTTGTTCTTGCAGACAAGCATCTCAAATTGGAAAGCGAAAGTGAAGAAAAAGACAGCACTCTGAAGAAAAACTTTAGATTCAAAGTGTTGAAAAAACAGAATAGCATCTATAGTAAATATGTATTAGGAGGTTGCTGTATCTGAAGTTTTTCAAAGTTCTCTGGTCTATAGACTATTTTAAATAGATCCCAGCCAATGCCCCTGTAGAGTAATAATAGTTTTACAAATGCTTTAATTATACTTTGACCTAGACAGTATACACTTCCAAAAAGGATTTATAAATCACAGTGATCATTTCTAATTTTAGCAAACTCCCTACTTGTCAGGAACGGTCTGGATCCCTGGCCGCTGTACCCCTTATCCACCTGCTGGTGGCACCGCTTCACCTAAATAGCTGCAATGTTTCTGTGCAGCCTGACCAGCAGGTGGCCCTCTTAGGCACTCCCTCCAGGGTGAGTGCTCAGCTGCAGTCACTAATCATCTGGCTTTAAATTGGCTCTACAGACAAGGCTCACGGATCCAATGTTTGATTGCCTTCCTGCATTACAGATCTGCCATCCTGTTCTCCTGAAACTGCAATACCTTATACTGTTCTTGCTCAGCCTTCGGTTCTGTTACAGCTTCCAGTTTAGCTCCAGTTCTGTGCCCAGTCCCATCCTGCCCTACTTTCTGTCCTTCCTTCCCCTATGGTTCTCCCATCTAACCTCTCTCTGGCCTTTCAGGTACTTGGTAGCCCTGTCTGTGAAGCCTGTATATCCTCTACATATTGTTTATATTGTGTTGGAGTTGTGGTTTGCCATTAGTTCTGCCTTTAGTTTCTTGTTTGCTGTGCTCTGTGTTCTGTTGTATATAGTTTTGGTTGTTTGTTTTGTTGGTACTGGTGTATGTGCAGGGTCACTGTAAAATAGTTGTGGTTACCGCAAGGTGTGCCACAAGGCTCTGTCCTGGGCCCCATTCTTTTTAATATATTTGTAAGTGACATAGGAGAAGGCTTGGTAGGAAAAGTTTGTCTGTTTGCTGATGATACAAAGGTTAGTAATAGGGTGGATATTCCTGGAGGTGTCTGCAACATGGAAAATGATTTAGCTTTACTGGATAGATGGTCAAAACTGTGGAAACTAGAGTTTAATGTCTCTAAATGTAAAATCATGCACTTGGGTAGAAGGAATCCCTGCTCTGAGTACCGTATAGACAGTACTGTGTTAGCCAGGACCTCGGAGGAGAGAGATTTAGGGGTACTGATTACTGATAGCTGCAAGATGAGTGGACAGTGTAGCCAGGCAGTGGGAAAAGCAAGCAGGATGCTCGGCTGCATAGCTCGAGGCATCACCAGTAGGAAGAGGGAGGTTGTGATGCCGCTGTATAGAGCCATGGTAAGGCCACAGCTAGAATACTGTGTGCAGTTCTGGAGACCTTACCTGCAAAAAGACATTATTCAAATAGAACGTGTCCAAAGGCGGGCAACGAAAATGGCGGAAGGACTTAAACTTAAAACTTATCAGGAGAGACTTAAAGAACTTAATTTGTACAGTCTGGAGGAAAGAAGGGAGAGGGGGGACATGATTGAGACCTTTAAATATGTGAAAGGATTGAATAAGGTTCAGGAGGGAAGTGTTTTTAAGAAGAAACTTAACGATAGAACAAGGGGGCACAACCTGAAGCTAGTCGGGGGGAAGATCAGGAGCAATGTTAGAAAATATTATTTTACAGAAAGAGTAGTAGATGCTTGGAACAAACTTCCAGCAGAGGTAGTTGAAACATCAACAGTCACTGAATTTAAACATGCCTGGGATAAGCACACATCTATCCTAAGATAAAGAGTACATACAGTATACACATAAGGGCAGACTAGATGGACCGTATGGTCTCCTTCTGCCGTCAACCTTCTATGTTTCTATGTTTCTATGTTACTGTGCTTTGTTTCCTTGTTGTTGCTCCAGCTTGGCCTTAGTGTTGGTCACTTGTTGGTACCTTGTAAATCCGTGACAGTATACTGGAGCCATAAAATGACCAGCAATAGCACTGAGATCTCCAGCTGAACTGAATTATTATACATTGATGGCTGAGGAAAATATACCTGCTTTCTATGAGGAATTTTCAGGCAGTTGTAGAGAAATTCTTGTTAGAGCTAGAGATGAGCGAACTTTTGAAAAATGTGATTCGACTGATTCGCCGAATTTTCCGACAAAAATCGTTTCGACCCGAATTTATTCGCGACGAATCGCTATTAAAAACGGCTATTTCTGAGCCTCCTAGAGCCTCAATAGGGTTGTAAACCATTCTGCCTTGCTGTAACACGCACAGGATGCGTGCTGGGTTAGTTAAATAATACTTTGAATAAATATCACATGCAGATCAGAGGCATCGCTAATAGAATCGCAGAGTGGCACAATTGCAGAGAGTTGAAGTGGCATCACTATGAGGGGCAGGAGCCCAAACATTGCTTTAAAGAGACACTGGAGTTGGCAGCAGCAGGAGCCCAAAAATTGGATGAATCACACCCTGGAGTTGCAAGCAGCAGCAGGAGCCCAAACATTGGCTGAAAGAGACACTGGAGTTGGCAGCAGCAGGAGCCCAAAAATTGACTGACACACCCTGGAGTTTCAAGCAGCAGCAGCAGGAGCCCAAACATAGCTTGAAACAGACACTGGAGTTGGCTGCAGGAGCCCAAAGATTGGATGAATCACACCCTGCAGTTGCAAGCAGCAGCAGCAGGAGCCCAAATATTACTTTAAAGAGACACTGGATTCGGCAGCAGGATCCCAAAATTGGATGAATCACACCCTGGAGTTAGCAGCAGCAGCAGCAGCAGGAGCCCAAACATTACTTTAAAGAGACACTCGGGTTGGCTTCAGGAGCCCAACAATTGGATGAATCACACCCTGGAGTTGGCAGCAGCAGCAGGAGCCCAAATATTACTTTAAAGAGACACTGGAGTTGGCTTCAGGAGCCTAAAAATTGGATGATTCACACCCTGGAGTTGGCAGCAGCAGCAGCAGGAGCCCAAACATTACTTTAAAGAGACACTGGGGTTGGCTTCAGGAGCCCAAAAATTGGATGAATCACACCCTGGAGTTGGCAGCAGCAGCAGGAGCCCAAACATTACTTTAAAGAGACACTGGGGTTGGCTTCAGGAGCCCAAAAATTGGATGATTCACACCCTGGAGTTGGCAGCAGCAGCAGCAGGAGCCAAAACATTACTTTAAAGAGACACTGGGTTTGGCTTCAGGAGCCCAAAAATTGGATGAATCACACCCTGGAGTTGGCAGCAGCAGGAGCCCAAAAATTGGCCTAAAGACATAAATATGTTTTGCACCATTTGGAAAGTGTAAAACGTGGCACCATGCTGAATCTAGTCGCATGCATCAGCCATTGGTGGGTGGAAATCCTGGCTGATCCATCCCTGATTCATTTTGACAAAGGTGAGTCTCTCCACATTTTTAGTTGACAGACGAGTTCTCCTCGCCGTAACTATGGCCCCCGCCGCACTAAACACCCGCTCAGATGGCACGCTACTTGCCGGGCAGGACAGCTTTTCCAGGGCAAACTCTGCTAGTTGCGGCCACAAATCAAGTTTGGCTGCCCAGAAGTCCAGCGGATCCTCAAGGTGTGTTGGCATGGTCATGTCAAAGTATGACATGACCTGCTGGTTCAGGTCCTGCTCCAGGTCTTCCTGCTGCTCATGAGTAGCCTCACTATGCGGGTGTAGAAAGCTACTCATTAGCGACTGAAGACTGAGGCTGCTGCTGATGGAGCTGCTGCTCCTGCCAACCCCCCCAGCAGCCATGGCAGTGGAAGGTGAGCACAGAGGTCCCCTCGAGTCAGACCTGCGAGAGTATGGACCATGGCGCAGATAGGCATCGGCCAACTGCCTACGTAGAATGTCTTTGTAGTAGTTCAGTTTGTCCTCCCTCTCGGTGGGTTTAAAAAATGCCCCCATTTTGTGCCGGAAGTGAGGGTCCAATAAGGTGGACAGCCAGAAGTCATCCCGCCGACAGATGGAAACAATTCTGGGGTCACTACGCAAGCACGTGAGCATGCTTCGTGCCATTTGCGCAAGTGACTCGGATGGACTACCTGTCTCCATCTCCACTGCATACTGCCACGGTGTGCCCGGGTCCTCTGTCTCGCCTTCCTCAAATACCTCTAGCTCCTCTGGCTGCTCCTGCTCCTCCTCTCCTGTTCGCTGGGCAACTCCTCCTCCTCTTCCTCCTCCTCCTCCAGTTCAGCTCTAACGGGGTTCATGTGGCCGTAAGATGTAAACGCCATGTCTCTAGTGCCCTGACCAGCCATGGTTTCCAAATGTGCTGTAGTACATGAAGCAGTGGAATCACGTCGTTCATCCCGTAATCCTGCCGACTGACAAATAAAGTGGCTTCCTCAAAGGGCCTGAGCAAACGGCAGGTGTCACGTATGAGCTGCCACTGGTTGACATTGAAGTTACACAGGGGAGTCCCCCTATCTGCTTGGATCATCAGGAAATCCGTGATGGCTTTTCTCTGTTCATATAATCGGTCCAACATGTGAAGGGTGGAATTCCAACGGGTGGAAACATCGCAAATCAGACTATGTTGGGGGATACCGTTCTAACGCTGTAGCTCAAGAAGGGTGTGTTTGGCGGTGTATGAGTGGCTGAAGTGCATGCAAAGTTTCCTTGAAGTTGTTAGGATGTCTTGCAGATGGGGGGAACACTTCAGAAACTGCTTGACAACCAGATTGAAGACGCGAGCCATGCAGGGGGCATGGGTCAGGCTTCCTTGGCGCAGCGCAGACAAAATGTTCTTCCCATTGTCGGTAACCATGATTCCTATTTTAAGTTTTCTTGGAGTAAGCCATGTTTGGATTTCCTGATGAATAAATTTAAGCAGTTCCTCCCCTGTGTGATTCCGTTCGCCAAGACAAACCATGTGAAGCACAGCATGACACCTCCGTGCCCTGCACACATGGTAGACTGGAGGGGCACTGAGACTTGAGCCTACAGTGGAGGGTGAGGAGATGGCGGAGGACGAGTCGCACGGTGTCACAGGCCCAACGGGCAGGGAACGCGGAGGCCGAAGCGGCGTGACCTGTCCAAGTTGCTGCTGCAAAGGGACCACATTCACCCAGTGGGCCGTAAACGACATGTACTGTCCCTGACCGTAGTTACAGCTCCAGACGTCGGCGCTGCCATGAACTTTGCTACACACCGACAGGCTCAAGGACTGGCCCACCTTCTGTTCAACAAAAGTGTGCAGCGCTGGTACTGCATTCTTGGCAAAGAAATGACGGCTTGGGCCTCTCCACCTCGGCTCGGCACAAGCCATCAGTTCTCTGAAAGGTGCAGAGTCCACCACCTGAAAAGGGAGCGACTGCAGCTTCTGTGCCGTAGGATGAGTGGGCGCATACTGCTGTCTCTTGGACATGGCTTCGCTGATGGATTGCTGGCGGGATGCATGACTTGGAGGAGGAGGAGCAGGAGCGACAGAGGATGGGTATGACGCACAGCTGCCTTCGGCTGAGGTGCTGGAGCCTTGGCTGGCAGAAATTGGGAGCAGCGTGCCACTCGGTGAGGAAGCAGTCTGGCCCACCTCTCCGGAGCCTAGGTTCTCCCAGGCCGCTTTATGGTGACGCTGCATATGTTGACGCAGGGCCGTGGTGCCAACATTTGGACCCTGGCCACGCTTCACCTTCTGCCTACATATCTTGCATGTGGCCATGTTACCCTCCTGCGGATGCTTCAGGAGAAACTGCCACACTGCCGAGTAGCTACTTTTCCCACCAACAGGCCTCACTGATTCGCTGCTATTGTCGCCAACTCCAGGAACCCCTGCCCCACTACCTCCTGATAAGGTAGCCTGCCGCGCAGCAGGTGCTCTACCCCGGCCCTGGCCCCGTTTGGCTCCAGGCTTTACAATTGTGCCCCCATGCTGACTGCTACCACCTTGCTGCCTCAGCTGCTGATTCCGGGGCAACCTGCGCCCCTCTTCTCCTGATGATGAAGATGAAGCCCCTTCATCACCCGGCTCCCAAGTGCGATCGGCTTCATCGTCATCATCATTATCACCGAGTTGTGGCTGTACGTCACTGATGTTCGTGGATTCGTCAACAGTGTCTGGCGCAGGAGCTGGAACGCTCGCAGCACCCACGACACTGTCCACATCACTATTTGTCTGCCTAGCTAAAGAAGCCACCTCCATTTCTTGGCTGGGCAGTAGCTGCTGACTGTCCTCTATCTGATCGTCCTCCTCACTAAAGAGTGGAGCTGAACCCAAAGCATAGGATACGTCGCTGGGGGAGGGAACGGCGTAGGACAGAGGCAATGGGAGGACAGGGACTGCTCTCGGGGCATGCCAACTCAGGGTTGTGTCAGAGGAACCTACCGACCCTAGACTGGGGGTCTCAGACGTAAGTTGTGATGATGTTGTTGATGAGCGCGTTAACCAATCTACCACGGCAGATGCTTTACTGGTGGAGCCCCGACCGCTAGCAGATACTGGCAGATTAGGTCTCTCAGAGTGACTCCTGCTGCTACTGGCCCCCAGTCTGCTGCGACCTCTGCCTGCGGAATCTTGGCCTCTGCCACTCCTCTTTTCACTTCCAGGCACTTGTCTGCCCGACTAAGTCTAACTGGTGTGGTAGTAGGTGATATTTTAAGAACCCCCAGGCAGCGGTGGGTCTATATGAAACAGAATATAATGCACACCAAAAGTAAGCAGTAACACTCAGCCTCCAACAGGCCTGCTTAGTGTAAATAAGAGAGCTGCTTAGTGTAAATAAAGAGGGGTATGGTATGTTACAGAATGGGATGCCCAAACAGCAGAGCACCTGGGAGCAGTAGTACTATGCACAGCAAAAGTGTCTTTATCAGGCCAAATTACTTTTAGAATAAGGGCAAAGGGTTATAGTAAATAGAGGCTGTTGTAGTCACAGAATGGGATGCCCCAACCGGAGTGCACCTGGGAGCAGTACTACTATGCACAGCAAAAGTGTCTTTATCAGGCCAAATTACTTTTAGAATAAGTGCAAAGGGTTATAGTAAATAGAGGCTGGTGTAGTCACAGAATGGAATGCCCCAACCAGAGAGCACCTGGGAGCAGTACTACTATGCACAGCAAAAGTGTCTTTATCAGTCCAAATTACTTTTAGAATAAGTGCAAAGGGTTATAGTAAATAGAGGCTGTTGTAGTCACAGAATGGGATGCCCCAACCGGAGAGCACCTGGCAGCAGAACTACTATGCACAGCAAAAGTGTCTTTATCCGGCCAAATTACTTTTAGAATAAGTGCAAAGGGTTATAGTAAATAGAGGCTGTTGTAGTCACAGAATGGGATGCCCCAACCGGAGTGCACCTGGGAGCAGTACTACTATGCACAGCAAAAGTGACTTTATCAGGCCAAATTACTTTTAGAATAAGTGCAAAGGGTTATAGTAAATAGAGGCTGGTGTAGTCACAGAATGGGATGCCCCAACCAGAGAGCACCTGGCAGCAGTACTACTATGCACAGCAAAAGTGTCTTTATCAGGCCAAATTACTTTTAGAATAAGTGCAAAGGGTTATAGTAAATAGAGGTTGTTGTAGTCACAGAATGGGATGCCCCAACCAGAGAGCACCTGGCAGCAGTACTACTATGCACAGCAAAAGTGTCTTTATCAGGCCAAATTACTTTTAGAATAAGTGCAAAGGGTTATAGTAAATAGAGGCTGGTGTAGTCACAGAATGGGATGCCTCACAGCAGACTTGAGATCAGTTCAGTATATATGCACAGTAAGTGTATAAGCAGCCTGAAAACGCTAACAAAGCCAGTCAGCCAGCCAGTAACACTCAGGCTGGATGAAAAAAAAAAAAAATCTCCCTGTGACTGGCTCCGATTTTTCCTAACTTTCCCTGCTTCTCGCTGACTTTCTGCCTGTCTCCTGCCTGTCTCCTGCCTGTCCCTGTCTGTCCCTGGCTCTCTGTCTCTCCCTCACTACAGCAGCGTCCTGTCTCTCACGAATGCAATAGAGAAATGAGGAAAAGCAAGATGTCCGTTGCCTTAAATAGCGCTGTGACGTCACCGGGCTTGCTGGCTGCTGATAGGCTGCATGTGACTGCCCCAGCTTGCACTGGTGTGGGGTAGATGTCTGGACATGTCCCGTCCGCCATCTTAGAATGCCTGTAATGTAAATGAATGGATGTTAAAGGTAAACTTCGAGCGATCGAAGCACGGGGAAATTCGGATTCGATCCGAATCGAATTTTTCATGAAATTCGGATCGAATCCGGGTTTTTCCGGATCGATTCGCTCATCCCTAGTTAGAGCTAATCAGACAGGCACAGGTATTGGAGAAAAGGCTTCACTCACCTTATGGTCTAGACTGGCTCTGTCCAAGATAGAAGTAAGTAATGATGTTTGTCCACCTTTTCCGCTGACCAGGTGGAGCGTTTATTAGACTTGCTGGAGGATGATGCAGAACACTTGCTTGAACAGTATAGGAAAAGAACATTTTTAACAGATTGCATAAATTCTGTTTATAAACTAATGGATGAGATAGAGTTTAACCTCAGGGAAGTTCAGCCACTGCTTAACTGGTGGTCTGATTTGTTAAATCACGGCGGGTGGGGGATGCTTGCTGGACACTGGACACGTGAGATTCTATTGATGTTTATTTATATATATGTTTGTCTCTTGTCCCAAACTGGCTGGTCCTCTCATTATGCATATAAAGGTTTTTTATTGCACTCAGATATTTGCACATAGGCACACAGCACTTTTTGGAGATTCATTATAGCACAGAGTATAGATTATAGATTATAGATATAGATTATTTTGGCACTTATTAGGACTATATATGGGTTTGTTTGGGCGGTTTACAGCTGGGTTTCAAGTGGACTTAAACATGTATGATCATTATACTATATATGATTGACTTAATCAGTGTCTTTTAAACAGCATATGTGTTAGCTTGGTTCCCCCCCCCCCCCCTCCCCTTTGTCCCCTTCTCAGGTAACGCATGTTATGTGTTTTTTAATATGGTTTTAATATGTCTATGTACTGTATTATAAAGTTATGCATTAATAAATGATTTGGATACTTTGAAATAGCAAGTGGTGCCACTAAGTTTCTTTCGGGTGGGATTTCTTAGGGGGTTGTGGGACCCCTTTCCCTCATATTTACAGTGTTGTGTATCCCTACTCTTTGTGTGCACACTTGATATATTTTGAAAATAGGCCAGTGCGGTCTCATTTATTTATTGCACATACCACTAAAATGTGCTAAACCTTAGGCATACTTGGCAAGAAAACCTTATCTTCCACTTCTATCTCTTCAGCCATCTCCTGCGCTCCGGTCACAACATCCAAACCTAAAATCAAAATGATATATTTCACCCACCAAAACCATTCAACACTTTACCCCTGCTTCTATTTCCACACCACCAACCAAGACTACTGCTGCCACTATTTCAATGCCGCCTGCAATGACTCCTGCCCCTGTTCCCAGCCCCCCATTGATAATACCTACAGCAGTTTCTGGTCATTCTGTAATGAGTTCTGCTGCTGTCCCCAGCCCTTTGATGACGAGCTGCCACTGTTTCTAGTCTTTCAGCAATGGGTCCTGCCATCGTTTCCTGTCCACCAATGCCGTCTCCTGCAGCAGCTTCCTGTCCATCTTCCTGTCCATGCTGAGCCATGCAGCAGCTTCCAATCCTCCAATGCTATGCTGTGCAGCAGTGTCTGGTCCTCCAAAGCCATACAGCTGTTTCTAGTCTTTCTGAAATGGGCCCTGAGGTCATCACTCACCAGCTCCCCATTTTGTCTATTTGTCCATTTTTGGCATCACAGGGTTAAACTGTGGTTGTGTTGGCCTGGCAGCAGCAGAGGGTGGCAGGCTGGCAGCTGAGGTGCTGTTGGTGGTAGTAGTAGTAGCTTTAGCAGTGGCTGCAGCTGTTGAAGGAAGACTAGGCCATGACACAGGAAACCCGTGGTGGTTTTGTAGGCCTGCCAGTAGTGGGCAAGCCCTCAAAAAATTGGCCCACTTGTAGTTGAAGAAGACCAAACAGTGGCTTTACAAACCTTGATAAACATATCCATTTTGTGCATCACAGTGTAGACTTGTGATTGTGTAGGTCTAGTAGTAGCAGAGGGCGGCCGCAGAGTTGCTGTTGGGGGTAATAGTGGCAATAGCAGTGCTGAAAGGCTAGGCAGAGGGACATGAGACCTGTGGTGGTTGTGTAGAGCTGGCAGTAGTGGGCAAGCCCCCAAAAAAGTTCCCATTTTTACAACAAAAGCAGTGGGATTGACATCTTGACAACTTAGTTGAAGAAGACCAAACAATGTTTTTTTTTTTACTAGCCACTGCAGTTGTGTAGGCCTAATAGTAGCAGGGTGGCAGCAAAAGGGGCTGTTAGTGGTAGCAGTATCATTAGCAGTACTGAGGGACAGGAGACCTGTGGTGGTTGTGTAGGGCTGGTGTTAATAGACAGCAGTAGGGGTGTTGATGCTGAGTGGTAGCAGAGCCACAGATTTTAAAGGCCAGGCCTGGTTGTTGTGTAGGCCTTGTGTAGGCCTGGCACCAGCAGTGGCTGACAAGCACTAAAAAATGATTTTTAGAGAAGTAGCAACAGGATTGGCTTCCTGGAATTTGAAGAAGGGCATTTCAATTGTCCCATGCAGCTTTGTGATTCCACTCCAGGTTCCTATGTAGAGCCGTAGTTCCTAGTACTAGATTTGTGCCCACATTTGTGGCCACACAGCTAAATTTCTGCTTGCAGATCTAGCACTGTGTTAGGTTTTGTTCTACAGGGAAGGCACAAAGAAATTGCCAACCGGCAGCATACAATAAATAAGAAGATCTAGAATGTCCACCCCCCCCCCCCCCCGACTTTGCTTCTCTTTTGGCAGGCTTTTTTCTGGAGTCTGCAAAAGCAGCATTGCTGTCACCTGCTCCTGGGTGGACCAAACCAGCAGACTTAGGCCCTTATTCATCAAGCGATAGCGTCAGGTAGTGTCTGACGAGCACCAGGTCCCGCCAGCTAACGTCTGCTACCGACTCAAGTACGCCCGGCGTCGGCCACAATGACGCATTTATCAAGCTAAATGAGGCTAGCGCCGGCGAGAGCGACGACAAGCACGGCATTCATCATGAAGCCGACTGCAACGAACAGCGCCGCTGCTAATCCCATCACAGCGACAGGTATGACCTGGCGCTACCTGCCGCTCTCCCATACATTTCAATGGCAGACGCTGCAATGATTGTTTTCAGTGGTTTTTGTGTTCTTTTCTTTGGCACAAAATTCAACACATGTTTATAGTGATATGTTTTATTAATCTGGCTGGTTATTTTTATGTTTTTGAAGTTTTTATTAATTTTGACAATGTAATGTTGTGAGTGACATGGGAATTGCATCTCCTCCAACCAAACTCATTGGCATCAAAATCGCTTGTTTTCACCACACACGGGGCTTGTAAAGCTATTTTGTAGCCTGTCAGGTTGGGCGGTCACGTTCGCTCTTCGAAATTGTCAGCGCCCAAGCTATTCGGCAGCCCTGTCCTTGATGAATCTGTGGTGGTCAGAGTTTGTGCAGTCGCTGTTTTAATTCGCTATGTGGCGGCGCGAGCGTCGCTGTGCTTCGCTGCGCTGCGCGGCGCTGTGCTGTTCATACATGTGCCCTTCTGCCATTTGCAAGGAATTCACTTCCCGCGACCCCAGTCGTTCTTAATGAATACACTGTAGTTGTGAGCGTGCCTGGCCACATATTGCAGGATTAACATTCAGTCGTACCAGCTCATAACAACCTGTTATGCATTCTCATGTGTGCCACATTATCATGTAGTTGTCTAGTTTGATTTTGTGATGATTTTAGGAAGGAATAAGATTTGTATATTTAAGCACAACTTGGTTTGCTTTATAAGGACCTATGCATTACAGTATGTAGAACCCCCTGCTAAATCAAGCTAATAATTCGTGGCGCCTTGGGCCCTAGCTTGTTTTAAAGCGTCATTTTATTTTTTCCGCCACTTAGCTTGCACATAGCTGATATTAGCTTGTCCCTGTTCTTTGTTTTTGAATTTTTAATCACAGTTGCTTTCGTCATATCCGGTTCCGGTATCCTCCTTTGCGTTTCAAAGCCACCTAAAGCTAAAAATGTCTTGCGCTTATGCCAATAACTTGTTTTCAAGCGTCATTTTATTTTTCCCGCCACTTAGCTTGCACATAGCTGATATTAGCTTGTCCCTGTTGCGCGCATCTTTGTTTCTGAATTTTTAATCACAGTTGCTTGCGTCATATCCGGTTCCGGTATCCTCCTTTGCGTTTCAAAGCCACCTAAAGCTAAAAATGTCTAGCGCTTATGCCAATAGCTTGTTTTCAAGCGTCATTTTATTTTTTCCGCCACTTAGCTTGCACATAGCTGATAATAGCTTGTTCCTGGTGCGCGGAGCGTTTTATTATTTTTTTTTTTTTTCCCATGTCGCTTTGGTCATTTCCGGTTCCTGTTTCCTCCTTAGCGTTTCCACAATGCTGCCAAGACGCAGAGTCATGCGCCTCCCCAGCTCCTCCTCCGACTCCGACCCCACCACCCCTCCCCCACCTCCCCCACCTACCTCACCTCCCCCACCTAGCACCCCTCCCACCCCTTCCCCTCCTGGGCATGCCAAGAAAAGGCGCTTACGGGTGGATAGCCGCGTTAATGGCCAGGTGGTCAAAGTGAGTATTTGGTTTTGGTATTTTAGGTTTAAAGTTGCAGAACACACAGGGGGGATTGGCCCTGAAATTTCTAATTTTTCTGGGCCAATTGGATCACTCCCCGTGAGGCATCCCCATTCTGGATGTCCTGCGGGGATGACCCCCCCTGGAGGGCCATAAAAATTACCTCAGCCCCGTCCCATCTGTGCATGCGTGAGCTGCGGATGCCTCTTGCGCTTACCTCTAGCAGGGTGTACCCCTGCGCAAGACATTTGTTAATGTTGTGTGCAGGCGCACTCCCTGTTAGAGTCAAACGCCACATGCGTACTTTGCCGCGCAGACCCAGCTGAGCTGGTATGCACGTCCAAACGGCCTTGTATGCGCATACCACAGCGGCGCAGAGCGCTGTGCTCGGCTGGCGCAGTCACGTGGGAGTGTCCTCAGTGGTGTATTTGTGGCCTTCCAAGGGGGTTTCAGACAGCGGACCACCCACAATTGGTGTGGCCCACCAAAGTGCACACAAACCCAGAATAGTGATAATCCTGGGTGTGGGTCCACTTTGATCGGGTCTCTGTATAACTGTTTATGCCATTGTTCTGATGTCATGTATTGATTTGTGTTTGTTTTTCATTTCTCATAGGATTTCTGCGTGAACCAGTACGACTATGCCCGTGGGGGAAAAAAACGAATTGCCATGGAGGTGAAGGCCACAGTGTCCCGCTTCCACACCGAGCTCTCCATCCGAGCTATACAGCAGAAGTGGTCGGACTTTAAGCGCCGGGACCCTGAAGGCGTGTACCGCCTATATGATGCCTTCGCATCAGGTAAGTTAAAGCTTATGCTATGTTTATACTTTTTGGCTAATCATCTGCTAAGCTGTGTCCATTTGTGCTCTTTATATTAATTATTTTCTTTCACCCCCTCAACACAGATAAGCGTCCTCCCCTGGGGAAACGTGGGAAGGGATTCCTCCCCCGAACCAGGCAGGCGGACTCGTGGGAGTCATCGGGAGAGGGTCCCTCCCGCGGGTCCTATTTAGAGGACCCAGGGGAGGAAGGGGATGACGCCCCAGAGGAGTGTGCTGCTGGGGGGCTGGCAGGATCAAGCCTCAGCTCCTCACACTCTGAGTCTGAGGAGTCTCACCAGGCAAGGGGCCACTCTCAAGTGGGGAGTCCAAGTGGGGTGGTAGTAATGGACTCTCCCACACTCCCTGAAGGAGCAGGGAGTGAGAGGGAGGAGGGTGGCCCTTTGCCTGGTGGATCTTTCGACCAGAGTGTGAGGAGCCGAGGCTCCCTGCCTCCTCCTCAGAGCCCTCCCTTGGCTTCAAGTGGCGGTTCATCCCCTGGTGAGTGTCCTTTTTTTCATTGTTAGTCTGTGACAGGTTTCATCTTGCAATTTGTACTTAGCCCTTGCCATTCCTCTCTAATTTGCAGGGCATCATATAGGCGGCACCTCCATGGCCTTTTGGAGAAGCATTCTCCACGGGCATAGTCGTGGTAAGTGTTTGTTGTTATCCATCACATTCCCTATGTTATGACATTCCTTAAAGTGGACCCACAAACATTGTTGATAGTGCTTTGATTCTCGAAGCTTCCCTGAAAAATCACATCCCTCACCCAGGGCACCCCCCCAAAAAAAAAACCCACAAACTCCTTACCTCTTTGGGGGTTGCAGAAGCCACCGTCCCAGCCTCCTGTGTGCCACTCTAGATGTGTGTGCGCCTGCGCTCTGTTTCCTAATGGGTTGTGCGTGCGCACACACTGGAGGAGTGATGTGCGGAAGGCAGCGGCGGCGGCGGACGTTGTCTCACTCAAATTGTGGTGCTCTGCCAAAGCGGACCAAAACACAGAATTGTTGCAATCCTGTGTCTTGGCCCACTTTTAACAGACACATGTTTCCTGGTCCATTGTCACAGCTGGTTTGATAATGTACCTTAACCTCACAAACCCCACTACAGTGCTAGCCTACTGGCAACCACCCCTATGTTTCTGCCCACACCATGATGGGTGTTCTCATTTCTTTTCTTGGGTTAAGTTTTTCCCGCTAACACATGTTGCACACTAGTAACATTAGCCAATCAACTGCTAATGAGTCCTTTACATTGCACTGTCTATGTTATTTGCACATTATCTTTAGGGATACATGTTGCAACCATAACTAATTTACATTAACTCATGGACCAGGAAATATGCTAATTTTGGTCAACCTGTATGTAACCATGCAAGCCTTTGATTTTTCAGACTCCACAGGGTTTCAGACAGCGGACCACCCACAATTGGTGTGGCCCACCAAAGTGCACACAAACCCAGAATAGTGATAATCCTGGGTGTGGGTCCACTTTGATCGGGTCTCTGTATAACTGTTTATGCCATTGTTCTGATGTCATGTATTGATTTGTGTTTGTTTTTCATTTCTCATAGGATTTCTGCGTGAACCAGTACGACTATGCCCGTGGGGGAAAAAAACGAATTGCCATGGAGGTGAAGGCCACAGTGTCCCGCTTCCACACCGAGCTCTCCATCCGAGCTATACAGCAGAAGTGGTCGGACTTTAAGCGCCGGGACCCTGAAGGCGTGTACCGCCTATATGATGCCTTCGCATCAGGTAAGTTAAAGCTTATGCTATGTTTATACTTTTTGGCTAATCATCTGCTAAGCTGTGTCCATTTGTGCTCTTTATATTAATTATTTTCTTTCACCCCCTCAACACAGATAAGCGTCCTCCCCTGGGGAAACGTGGGAAGGGATTCCTCCCCCGAACCAGGCAGGCGGACTCGTGGGAGTCATCGGGAGAGGGTCCCTCCCGCGGGTCCTATTTAGAGGACCCAGGGGAGGAAGGGGATGACGCCCCAGAGGAGTGTGCTGCTGGGGGGCTGGCAGGATCAAGCCTCAGCTCCTCACACTCTGAGTCTGAGGAGTCTCACCAGGCAAGGGGCCACTCTCAAGTGGGGAGTCCAAGTGGGGTGGTAGTAATGGACTCTCCCACACTCCCTGAAGGAGCAGGGAGTGAGAGGGAGGAGGGTGGCCCTTTGCCTGGTGGATCTTTCGACCAGAGTGTGAGGAGCCGAGGCTCCCTGCCTCCTCCTCAGAGCCCTCCCTTGGCTTCAAGTGGCGGTTCATCCCCTGGTGAGTGTCCTTTTTTTCATTGTTAGTCTGTGACAGGTTTCATCTTGCAATTTGTACTTAGCCCTTGCCATTCCTCTCTAATTTGCAGGGCATCATATAGGCGGCACCTCCATGGCCTTTTGGAGAAGCATTCTCCACGGGCATAGTCGTGGTAAGTGTTTGTTGTTATCCATCACATTCCCTATGTTATGACATTCCTTAAAGTGGACCCACAAACATTGTTGATAGTGCTTTGATTCTCGAAGCTTCCCTGAAAAATCACATCCCTCACCCAGGGCACCCCCCCAAAAAAAAAACCCACAAACTCCTTACCTCTTTGGGGGTTGCAGAAGCCACCGTCCCAGCCTCCTGTGTGCCACTCTAGATGTGTGTGCGCCTGCGCTCTGTTTCCTAATGGGTTGTGCGTGCGCACACACTGGAGGAGTGATGTGCGGAAGGCAGCGGCGGCGGCGGACGTTGTCTCACTCAAATTGTGGTGCTCTGCCAAAGCGGACCAAAACACAGAATTGTTGCAATCCTGTGTCTTGGCCCACTTTTAACAGACACATGTTTCCTGGTCCATTGTCACAGCTGGTTTGATAATGTACCTTAACCTCACAAACCCCACTACAGTGCTAGCCTACTGGCAACCACCCCTATGTTTCTGCCCACACCATGATGGGTGTTCTCATTTCTTTTCTTGGGTTAAGTTTTTCCCGCTAACACATGTTGCACACTAGTAACATTAGCCAATCAACTGCTAATGAGTCCTTTACATTGCACTGTCTATGTTATTTGCACATTATCTTTAGGGATACATGTTGCAACCATAACTAATTTACATTAACTCATGGACCAGGAAATATGCTAATTTTGGTCAACCTGTATGTAACCATGCAAGCCTTTGATTTTTCAGACTCCATAACCAGATGGATGTCAAATAGTCAGGTGTCATTGGCCCACTAATTGTGTTTTTGTCTTTTGCTTTCTGTTGACAGATGTTGCTACGCAGACGGAGCCAGAAAACCTCCTCCCCACCCCAGCTCCAGGGACGGCCAGCAGCATGGGCCCCCGCCACAGCTGCGATGGTGAGTACATCCCACTTCATATGCCTAAAGACTTGTGAAACCTATGTCTTCTAGTCACATCTGCAGACATTTAAAATGTACCTATATGTTAATTTCACACACATGTAGATTCCATGTGTTTGTACAATAATCCAACATGCCTGTCTGCATGCTTGATTGTTGCCTCACATTCTTCATTTGGCCACATAGATACTATTTGTGCCTTAGACACAACCAAATGGGCCGTATTAGGTCTTGACCTCTAACATTATAGGGCAAACTCATTTACTCGTTAGGACTTAGGCCCTGATGTTTGGCTGTGACTAAACACATAAATGGACACACTGGGACTTATACCTTCTTTGCTTCCCAAGAGTTAAAGTGGAACAACAACCAGGATTTTGACTTTCCTGGGTCTTGGTCCACTACGGTGGGGCACCCCTGATCGTCACCGCTGTGTGTCAACCCCCTGAACTCACTTTTCCTCCAGCCGACGTACAAGCCGCGGCAAAGCGGCTCCTCCTCCTCCGCCTCCCGCGCGTCCCATTTTACGCGCGCGTGCCTGCGCCGGCCATTCACAGACGGCCGGCGCAGGCACGCACACGTCTAGAGGGGCGCCAGGGAGGGCCCGGCGGCCGTGCCCCACCGAAACTGAGGTAGGGATTTTGGGGTGTTGGGGGGGTTTCACCCCGAGGGACATCCCGATCTCGGATGTCCCGCGGGGAGGGAGGTGATCGGGCCGGGAATCTGATAGATTCCAGGGCCGATCACCGGTGGGTGTTGGTACACTTTAAGAGTAAATGTATGCTTGGGATGTGTTGTTCAAATTCCTGCCAGTCAATAGTACTCATATCATGTTAACAAATAAGCGCACAGTGGCCAACAATGTTAATGTGAGTGTCAGCTAATTGGACACACTGACATTACATTGCTACATCTGTGTCTGTTGAGGTCACATTCAATTTATTAATAAATTGTTGTTTATACATCTCTACAGCTTGTGAAAACCAGCATCGCAGACTGTGGCGGGAGATCAGGCTCCTGAAGCTGATGCTGCTGGCCAAGAAGAGGCGCCGGCGGCGTCGTTAGGGTGGGGGGAAGGCTGGCCTGTTGACGCCCTTTGTTGGGCAATGTTGGCCCTGTTGGCCAGGTTTTAAATTAAAACTTTTTGATTCACATCATTACAGTGTGGTACCTTGCAAAGCATAGTTTAACTGTCTCTAAACCCATTTGTGTGTAAATTTAGCCATACCTTTGGAGCCATTTCATGTGTTAACCATAGTAAGCTATGGTCTCAAATGTGTGGCCTAAATTTACAAATACATTGACATATCTAGATCAAGATACTCATCCCTGACTGTGTTATTAGCTATGTCTTAGGAAAAACACAATTTAGAGGTGGGTTAAGCCAATATATTTACAGAAACAAAAACAAACAAAATTAATATTCTTGGCTGGGTGGCCGGGGAGGTTGGGAGTCATTGCTAGGGGCGGTGTTGGGGGACAACAGTGCAGTAAAAAATATAGACTGCTGTTGTATGAGCTGT
The DNA here is from genome assembly GCA_027917425.1 of Gastrophryne carolinensis. Taxonomy (NCBI): domain Eukaryota; kingdom Metazoa; phylum Chordata; class Amphibia; order Anura; family Microhylidae; genus Gastrophryne; species Gastrophryne carolinensis. The sequence goes on from CM051234.1 coordinate 528,784,201, forward strand.
TGTATCAACAACAAAGTTTGGTCCTGCCGCTGTATCGCTTCTTGCTGCTGCTGGATAGATTGTTCCATTGCATTGGCCAGCCGACCAAGTTGCTGGTTTTGTTGAAGGTTATGCATCAACAGGTCGATCTGGCGCTGCTGGGCCTCATGTTGTTGCTGACACATCAGCACCTGCTGTTCCAACGCCGCAATGCGCTCATTAGTTCCATCACGCGGCTGTTGGCGACTGTAGTCCTCCAGCATCCGGACCCCTAGCTGGTAAAAATCGGCACTGGTTGGTGCAACACCTCCTCTTGCTGGGGTTTGAGGCTAACAAAATAGAAAACAACATTTTAGACAAACAGAAACAATGCATGTATGCCCCTCAAAATAATTTGCCCAAACAGTCACTATACAACTTACCCTTGTCTGAGCCTCGGAAGCTTGGCCACATGGGACTTGGGAAGAGGTCCCAGCTTGGGGTTCTGGTTCCGCCTCCTGCCAAAACGACAAAGAAAGGAAATGTGACATGTTGCTTCATCCACTACCCACGAACATGGCAATGTGGTTATAGGTCGTCTAAATCAGCCATGTTACCTCCGTGTCGTCCGCCACAGGTAGGAGCGAGGTATCGCTGCCAGAGAGGGGCAATTCAACATCAGAGATGTCCGGCAAGTTGGCATATGCTAAACAGGAAAGTCAGGTTAGTAGGTCAGTGGACCAAACTCAAATGTAACATGGCTAGGCTATCGAGGCCATACCTCCACAAAGTGCAAAATTACACACTAGACCAAAGGTATCTGTTAAACTCAGATTGTTAACATGTATGTTAGAGGACTAAGAGGCAAAAATTTTGGCAAATAAGATCAGACACATTGCTTAAATTACACATACCCGCAATCTCCCAGATGTCTGGAGTGGGGCCCTCACTCGAGCTTGGACCTTTAAAATACATGTGGACACACAAGTTGCCAGAAGCAAGTGCCACAAAAGTAGAGCCAAAATACAGACTAGAGCAAGGCAAAACAACTTACCCTCATCTCTGGCAGCCTGAACTTGAGGGGCCCTTTCTGGACAGCCACTTCCGATATTCGGGTCAACTAAAAAACACAAGTAATGGCTCTAAATATTCATCAAACTACTACGGTGAATGTTTGTCCAAAAATATGTCCTCCAAAATACATTGCTATCACTCCAAGAACTATTAGACTGACCCTGGGGAGGGAATAAGCACTCCCAAGAGGCATCTTCAAGTTGACAGAGCAAACATGTAGATTATTAGACTAACCAAATCGAACCAGTGTAACAGAAACAGCATAAAGGATACATTATGTATTGCTATACACACCAACAGGGTCCTGTTTACCTGCAACATCGGAAGTGGGGTCCAAAGATGAACCAGTCACTTGGCCTACCAATAAAAAAGAGGAATGAGACACATGCACTTGGGTTAAAGTGGATAAAGCAAGGTTGACACATGCACTTACCGACATCCAAAGAGTAGCTTGGCTCCTGAGGAGATGCTGGGGCCAATGGCGTGGGAGCTAGTCAAAAATCAAGCAAACATTGAGCCATTGTTAATGTGCGTGCAAAAATACAACATGCATTAAGGTGTGTGTGAGCAGCTCATTCACTAATATTCACTAATCAAGGCCAGTGTGGCTTCCACATTTATATGCAGATATATGGCCACACATCTCTGCCTTCCAACATATCTACACATGTTAGGGCCTTGTTAGTTAGTTGCTGTGAGTGTTAAAGTGGGCGTGAAATTAGGCCGCAGGTCCATATTATTAATACTCCACAGTGCCCCACTCGATTGTTGGAGCTGCTCCCACACCCATTTGTTCCCCAAACAACCAGCACCGGAATTAGTGGTAAATACTTTCAATGGCAGACTGGGTTAGGCTTGAGGTTGGTTGAAGGGCAGGAGTTTGTGTGTCCTGAGGCACATCCCAGACAGCAGCATGTGCACCTATGCAGAAAGAAACAGACAGGAAAGTAAAAAATGTATGAGGTCTAATGTACTACTTCACAGGTCCTACTGTTAGTTGGTCAGAAAGAGAAAATGCTAATCACATACATTAACAGTAGCTTTTATAAAAAGGCAGAAAATATGTACCTTCAGTCCAACCTGTGGTGTCATCCCCAGGATCCACACCCTGCAGCCGAGCCAGTGGAATTTTGGCCTTCAGCATCTCCTCATACGGCCTGTAGGTACTCTTTGGAGCCTGGATGGTCCCACTGTCCACATCAAGATCGTGATTCATCTTTTTCATAAGGGCCCCTCTCAAAGTGTAGAAGCGTTTCCTGCAGGATGGGCCACTACGTGGGTGTTGAGCAGTGCTACTAAGCTCCACACCAATGGCATCCCACAGTTTGCTTCTTTCTTGTTTGCCTATGGACTTGCTTTGGGAGCCAAAGAGTAGCTCCCATTTAGCAAGTGTAAGGCGCACAAGATGATTATTCTCCGCCAAATTAAATTCAGGCTCCCTCTTGGCACCTGGGTGCTTAGCCTGGGGTGCTGCCCCACCTTCAGGCTGGGCCCTTTTCCGTAAGGGAGGTCTGCGCACAGCACCCACCAAACTCCTACTTGGGCCTGCTGTGGCCGGCAGATGTCCTGAATTTGGCTCCATCCTGTAGCTGCACACACACACAAATACACACCCAACAAGCACGCATGCAGACTACAGAATGGCATCGCAATCTCTTTGGGTTGGGCAGGTTTTATGTGCTCTAACAGCCAATCACAAACCAGCCCACTTAATTGATTCACACATACAGCCCAGTTCCTTCTAGCCACACCTCCACTGCACTGACTGAAGCATGTGTGTTAGCCAATTAACTCATTACAGACCTCATTAACCAAACAACACACACCCAAATACAACAATGGACTGATGTATCTGAAACCCTTGTGACATGTGGCTAGCCTAACGGCTATTTAAATAAACAGCAGCTTACCTTTCATTGGCCCACCACTGAATTTTCGCCCATGTCCGTTAATGCACGCAAGTTTCGGCTCACGTACGCTAGTAGCGCTACTAGCGTGCGCGTGCGCACTCCGTTTCACGCACACCTGGGTCGGCTAATTGGCGCCCGGAAATAGCAGAGCAACGCAAAAGGCGGCAAAGCGGACCTGTCCTTTTTGAAAGTGAAGTATAAATGGAAGGAATTTGCAAGCTTCTGGTATTCTTACACTGTGGCAAAGGCTGTGGTGTGGTGCGGTGCTTGCTTCCCTTAGCTCATTTGAGTCTCTGTCTAGGTTCTGTCCTCACTCTCTGTGGCTTGTTGGGTGATTTCTGACATCAGTGCTGTTTCTTTAGGAGCTTGTTTTTGGTGGCATATGCAAATATTGTGGAGCATACAGCAAGTGAGGCTTGATTTTGGGGCCTTTTGTGGGCTGTGCAGCAACTCCCCTCTTGGTTGTGCCTAACTTAGAAAGCTGTTTTTCAGCAGGCTGGTGGTTTGGACCACTATAGTTCTGGTTTTGTGGTGAGCTGCATTGTAGCGGGTGTGTGTGGAGTGTGATTGTTTGTGTGTGTGTGTGGTGTGTTTGTGGTTTTTGTTTTTTTGATTTTGTATATCTCTTGAGTGTGTGTGATGGATAAGAGGGTGATGTATGGTGTCTGGGTGGATGTATGTATGTGTATGCTGAAAGAGCAGGAGGAAAGGGAGCGGGGTGTTGTGAGGCTTAGGGCACCCCGCTCCTTTGCAATCCGCCTTTCAGTATGGGACTTAAGTGACGAGCAGATCAGGAGCTGCTTCCGTCTGAATCGTGCTGCACTACAGTCCCTATATGATCAGATTAAGCACAAAATCAAGCCATCCACCAAACGCACTCAATCCATTCCAGGCATAGTACGCCTGTGTGCCACGCTGAATATTTTGGCACGAGGGACCTTCCAGGCAACCTCCGCCCTCCTCAGCGGGATAAGCCAGGCTACTATGAGCCGCATACTAATCCAGGTAGTTCTGGCGATTTGTGATTTAATCACAATTTACATCAAGTTTCCTGAGGATGAGGAAGAGGTTGCCAAAATAAAACATGCTTTCTATCTGATGGGAGGGATCCCGAATGTGCTAGGGTGCGTTGATGGTACACATATCCCTTTCCGCCCTCCCCGTGCACAGGAGCTGAATTACAGAAACAGAAAGCAATTCCATTCGCTCAACATCATGCTTGTCTGTGACCCAGACATGAGGCTGCGGGCGGTGAGATCGGGGTTCCCCGGCTCATGCCACGATTCTTACGTCTTGCAGCGGACAGTCCTGTGCCGGAAGTTTGAGAACAACGAAATGCCAGCTGGCTGGCTACTGGGTAAAAAATTAACCATGTCAAAGTATTTTGACTCAAATATGTGGCCTAGTAAGCCAAATTAGAAAAAAAGATAAACAAAACATGTACTAGTACTAATTGCTGTCTCTCTCCTTGTGTTTTTTCAACAGCGGACAAGGGATATGGGCAGAGAACGTGGGTCATGACTCCGGTCAGGAGCCCACGGACCTCTGCCCATGAACGCTACAATGCAGCACATCGCAAGACCAGAAGCATTGTGGAAAGAACCATCGGCCTGCTGAAAGCATGCTTTCTCTGTTTGGCACGGCCAGGAGGAGAGATGCTCTACAGCCCACAGAAGGTCTCCAAGATCATCCTCGCCTGCTGCGTGCTCCATAACATTTGTATATGCCGCTGAATTCAAGCCCCCGAGGAGACAGCACTGGTGCCAGAAATCCCCAACTTGCCCGCAGGAAGAAGTGAGGACACCCAGACTGGCGATGAGCTAAGGGAAAGGATGATCACTTCCTTTTTTGCGGTAAGCTAACTACCCTTCACTCTAATCCAAGTACTGCACTACTGGGTAAATGTATTTGACCTCCCATCAAAATGAGAAAAAACCACTCTAAGGGGGGTGTAAGATGACCCAAACCACTCTAAGGGGGGGTGTAAGATGACCCAAACCACTCTAAGGGGGGTGTAAGATGACCCAAACCACTCTAAGGGGGGGGTGTAAGATGACCCAAAACACTCTAAGGGGGGGTGTAAGATGACCCAAAACACTCTAAGGGGGGTGTAAGATGACCCAAAACACTCTAAGGGGGGTGTAAGATGACCCAAACCACTCTAAGGGGGGTGTAAGATGACCCAAACCACTCTAAGGGGGGTGTAAGATGACCCAAAACACTCTGGGGGGGGTGTAAGATGACCCAAACCACTCTAAGGGGGGTGTAAGATGACCCAAAACACTCTAAGGGGGGTGTAAGATGACCCAAACCACTCTAAGGGGGGTGTAAGATGACCCAAAACACTCTAAAGGGGGGTGTAAGATGACCCAAACCACTCTAAGGGGGGTGTAAGATGACCCAAACCACTCTAAGGGGGGTGTAAGATGACCCAAAACACTCTAAAGGGGGGTGTAAGATGACCCAAACCACTCTAAGGGGGGTGTAAGATGACCCAAACCACTCTAAGGGGGGGTGTAAGATGACCCAAACCACTCTAAGGGGGGTGTAAGATGACCCAAACCACTCTAAGGGGGGTGTAAGATGACCCAAAACCCTCTAAGGGGGGTGTAAGACGCAAATGTTGGTTAACAATTAATGCAATTTTTTTTACAGCGAAAACACAAATTTAAAGATATATACTAACTGCACTTTTTTTAATTTTTCAGGCACCCCGAGATGCACCGTGATCACTAATTTCATTTTCAAGAACTTTTCTGAACTTTCCTTTGAATTCTAATTTCTGTTGGATTTTTCATTTTCATTTTCATTTCTGTTTTAATTTTAGTTCATTTTTAGTCTAAAAATAAAAAAAAAATATATATATACATGTGGCTATGTGTTTAATTCTGTTGTAATTTTCCTTTTCATTCTAATTCCTGTTTTAATTTTCCTTTTCTTTCTCATTTCTGGTTTAATTTTCCTTTTCATTCTCATTTCTGGTTTAATTTTCCTTTTCTTTCTCATTTCTGGTTTAATTTTCCTTTTCATTCTCATTTCTGGTTTAATTTTCCTTTTCTTTCTCATTTCTGTTTTTATTTTCCTTTTCAATCTAATTTATGGTTTAATTTTCCTTTTCATTCTCATTTCTGTTTTAATTTTCCTTTTCTTTCTCATTTCTGGTTTAATTTTCCTTTTCTTTCTCATTTCTGGATTAATTTTCATTTTCATTCTCATTTCTGTTTTAATTTTCCTTTTCATTCTCATTTCTGTTTTAATTTTCCTTTTCTTTCTCATTTCTGTTTTAATTTTCCTTTTCATTCTCATTTCTGTTTTAATTTTCCTTTTCATTCTCATTTCTGGTTTACTTTTCCTTTTCTTTCTCATTTCTGTTTTTATTTTCCTTTTCATTCTAATTTATGGTTTAATTTTTATTTTCATTCTCATTGGTGGTTTAATTGTATTTCCTTTTTCTTTAAAAAATAAAAAACAAATAAAATACATGTGGCTATGTGTTTAATTCTGTTTTAATTTTCCTTTACATTCTAATATCTGTTTTAATTTTATTTCCTTTTCAACACAAAATAAAAACTAAAAAAAGTAAAGAAACATGTTGCAATGTGTTTTATTCGAAGGTACTTGATTCCCAGCCCACAGCAAAGCAAAGCGCAGGCGCTGTGTTGAATAGCGTCGTCAAACTGACTGACAGCGCCTACAAAGCTGAGGTCCAACATCATATTCAGCAATGTAGGCGTTGTTCCCAACAACGCCAGGTAGCGACTGAGGAGGCCTGCTGTAGCGAATCGCTACCGCCCGCGGCGGACGCTAGCGGCGCTCATAGCGCCATACTTCAGTCGCTCATCTGTCGCTACCTGGCGCTATTGATGAATCGGCCTCCCAGGTTCCCAGGTCCTGTCCAAAACTACATCATCATACGTCTCCTCCTGATCCCCGCCACTTCCCTGTTCCGATGTTTCATCATGGTCTACTTGCCTCCCCAAACCACAACCACCCTTACCTCCTTGTTTTTTTTAACTTTTTTAACTGTATTTAACAAAGAGGCACCGTGGACCTTAACTTAGAGATAGACGGGGCCTGCACATTTAAAACAAAGCTGCCATCTCCTGCAACAGCACCTCCTGATTGGCCCAGCTACCCTGATCTCTTAAGCTGTGACCATGTGACCCTGTCTCTCTACCTCTCCTTCGCTGGTCGTGACCTGTGTGGTGGGGCTGGTGAAATCTCACCAGGTTCGTCTTCTGTGCTTTGCCGCAAATCAAGTAAAGTTCGGGTTCATGGTGAACCAAACTTTTCCTGAAATTCGTGTGGAAACGGGGTTCTACCAGTTCAGTTCACTCATTTCTACTAAAGATATATCTCTATATTCCCTTTATTTTACTTTTTATGTAACATGTATAAATATTTCCAATCTAAAATATAATCTGTGAACCAAACTTGAGTTAAAACCCATTGCTCATTTACCTAAAGGGTACTATTTATTATCTAATGCTCATTTATAGCAGAACTATAGTTTAGGAAATGTAAAATATGACCCCCTCAGTTTGCTATTTATTTAGAATTATCATAACTTCTGTTTGCTTTCCTTCAGTGACAGACGGTATGTTTGCTTGCATGAAACCTGTCTTTCAAATACCAACAAGAAATAAACAGCTATATTGTGCAGTTTCCTCAAGTCAAACCCATCGATAGCAGAACTTGTATAAATATTTTACTTTCATTCCCATTCTAAGGAATCTGCCTGCCAAGATTAACTATTTTATGGCAAATAACATACCTTTGAATAAATCCGTGCTTTTGGCTGATGCATGTTTATAGGGTTTATGGAAATCCATAGGTTCTCTTTTCAATGCTGCCCTTAATCTCCTAATAGCCTAATTGTCGCTGTTGCAGAGTACTGTATAGATCCAACATTAGAAACCATATGCACAATATGCTGTATATTATTTTACTTACATAGAATTTAAACTGTACTGACATCAAGAACATTTGTTTGCAGACTCCAGGGATCCAGTGTAGTCCAGGGATCTCTAGCAAGGGATTTGCTCCAGCTCACAGCAAACAGATGTTTTTTAAGCATGTATTTCAATTAAAGTGCTTTGCGTTAAAGCATTGTAGATTGAAATATTGTTTACTGCACACTGCCTGTCACATGGGATACATGGTTGCTGGCCAGCATGCCTCTTTTTTTTAGATATCTTACTACACTATGATTGGAATGGCTTGTAAGAAAAATATCAAAAGATAAGCATAGCTGTGAGAAAATCTTGCAGATTGCTCACTTTTCTTTAGTTTTCAAGATTCAATGGTGCTAGCAAACCTCTCAATGATATTCTAGAGAAAACATTCCTCAGAGCAGTCACTTGAACTTTGCAAACTGTAAATTGGTGAAACGTATCTGATATATGTTGTTTGTTTCCCTGTGATATTAAAGGAAAGCTGGAGCTTTTTACTAGAATGTCTGGCCTGTAGCATTAGCATCCACTGAATTGGTTGACTTCTTGTTTAGAGGTGCACCTGTAAGTGGAATTAAAATGTAAGATGATTCATAAATAATAGTTATAGGTTCTTATTGCTACTTACATGAACAGACCATCGTTGTATACAAAGGTTTGGACATTGGATTGTAGCAAGTAGCATGATACATTAATAAATGATTTTCTTTAAATCCAACGTCTATGTAAAATTAGCAACACTACACCATGGCTGAAACATTGTTTGCTGGCTTTATTTCCTTCAACAACAGAAAAATAATAGACCATCACAGAAGCATGGAATTCATTTAATACTCTATACAATATTTTTTCACATCCACGCTCAACAAGGTTTGCTCATGTTGGGAGCACTGAGGCACAGAGTTGACCATTTTGAAGCATGGTTGTGGAAAAAATGAAAGGAAGGGAAAACTTTAAGGACCTGCTACAGCATTTACAGACCACTTCAGGAAATGGATGCACGCCACATGGGACAGACTTGCTGCCTTATTATTGCTGTTACTGTCCTTTTAAAACATGATTACTTTAGACAATTAATTTACCTGTTGTCATATACCACATAAAGTACATGTTGGTCTTGGCATGTGTAATAAATCTTGACATGTAACAAATGCTGTACTATATACATTCACTCCAATAACACATTTATTTTTACTTAACTTACTAGTAGGGATAAGTTTATGAGTGAAGTCCGGCCAACCACTAAAGTCCGTTTTGGGATTCAAATTTGGGGGACCAAAAATGGCTGTAAAATGGGGGTAGCAAGAGTTAGAGGGCTGCAAATGAAGGGAACACCAGGGCAAATGCCCTGCACAAAATGGGCTAAGAAAAGTACTAAAAACAATACCAGAAAACAAAAAAATGAAAGAAATAGATACATAAATTAAAAATATAAGTAAAATATTAATTTTTTCACAGGTGTCAGGCACAGAGGCCAGCTTGGGAGTAGCATCGGGGCGATTGCCCTGCACAAAATGGGCTAGGGAAAGAACTCAAAATAATAACAAAAAACTAAAAAAATGTGATATTTTTTTCTTTAATCAGATATACATCTTGTTTCTCATTAACAGAATTAATACATTTGTTCACCGGATAAGTAAGGGGGGAGGAGTCAATTTCCAATGGTCACTGTCCATTTAATTTTCCTTCCATGGCCAGGTGGCTCACATGCTAAGGGACAGCTAAGGACAACTGAGCCTCTGCTAATTGTCCTTTTCAGGCCGCTTCCGGGGACAGGCTGCTTATTTACTGTAGGGGGAGGAGGAGAGGTGAGGAGAGGAGGTCCTTTATAGACCACTGCCAGGGACAGGGGGCTGATATACTGAGGGGGACAGACCACTGCCAGTAACTTAAAAAATTAAGAAATCAGCAAATAAGGGAAAAGGACATGGATGTGGTGCTGTAGGGAGAGGACATGGTACATCTGTGCCTTCTACACCTTCCTCTGGTGTCAGTTGATTTATATAATGCCATTGTATTCTGTGCTCTAGAAACTATAGGTTGCAGGAGGGTGGGACACTGAATAATCTTCACTATGTCCAGGCCCAGGAGTCTGCAAAGAAAACAGAAAAACATGGTTAGTTTTATTATTATACATATTTTTCCTTTTTTTTTCACCCATTACATTTTTTTCTTCAACCCACTGTACTTCTGCAAAGCCTTCCACCTCACCCCCTTCAAATCAGCAAGGCCGTCTTAGCCACAAGTTCTAGAGCATTCACTAAATCTCTGTTATGACAATCCTAGCTGGGATTCCATGAGCTATCCACCTGCCCCAGCCCCAGTTGAAGACATAGGGATTCCCAGATACCCAAAAACTTGTTTTGGAGGATGAGGGTGTAGACATCAGACCATCACAGGACATCTACGATAGGGATGAAACCCGAGTGCCGACTGCTGCGGCTTTCTGAAATGTGGAGGTTGAGAAAGAGGGTAGCAAGGAGATGTGGAAGACTAAAGGCAATCAGATTTCAGTGGAACAGGTGGTGGCCACGCAGTCACGAGAAGGAGAAACCATCAGAGGTCAGCCCTTGCTACTGCAGTCCACCACACCCAGGGACTGAGTGCTGAAAAAGCTGGCACAATGGATCTCACCTGCATGGCATTTTTTTATACAGTGCATAGACAACAAGTACTGAGCCATTTGCACGCTGTGCCATCAGTCACTGAAGAGGGAAAATTGTTAATAATCTCTGAACAACTTCCTTCACCAGGGACCTGCAAACCAAACAGACAGTGTTATTATTATTGTTGTTGTTTATTTATAGAGTGCTATCGTATTCTATGGTGATGTGCAAACTAAAAATTACAAGAGGGTGGGACACTGAATAATCTTCAACACATCCAGGAACCTGCAACGCAAACAGAAAAACATTGTTAGTATTATTATTTGCCTCCACTGGTTGCCTCTTAACCCACTTCCTCTCTCCTGCTTCCTCATACAGTCAGCATGGTGCCAGCAGCACCACTTTGAGCCCATCAGGAAATGGCAGCAGGCAGTACTAAAATTCATCTGTCTTGGCAAAAGACCACACCTCATCCAGGAGCTGTGGACTGGCATCCAGGAGCAGATAGATGAGTGGTTGCTGTCACTGAACCTAAAGCCTGGCAAGGTGGTGTGCGACAACTGGCAAAACATAGCAGCAGCCTTGGGCTGAGCTGGGTTGCGGCACATCTGTTGGCTGGCACATGTGCTCAACTTGGTGGTGCAAAGCTTCATGGCCCATTATCGAGACATGCCGAAGCTGCTGCATAAAGTGTGTGCCATGTGCCTTCTGCTGCTCACCTATTTGCACTACAGAGGAACTTTGACCTTCCCATCCACCGCCTCAAAGGTGATTTGCCAACCAAGTGGAATTCCTCTTTACATACTGTATGTTTGAAAGGGTGTGTGAGCAGCATCAGCGGGGAATAGTGGGGTTCCAGCTCCAAAATGCCCAAGTGAGTCGAAGTGCAGACCAACAGCACTTCACCACCAATACGTGGTCCTCCATAAGGGACATTTGTGCCGTGCTGCTGTGCTTTCAAACCGAAACTCTCTAGAACCACACATAGCCAATGACAGCACACCTTCTGTGCTTCTAATACGCCACCAAAATGGTCAGAGCTGATGAATGATGCCGTTTTCAGTGCTACCATCCCCATCCTTTGCCTGCCATCAAAAAACACTTAAGGCCTTGACACAACCTGAAAGGTACTTTATACCTTTTATACAGGGTCACGTGTCCCATCTAGCCAATGGTTGCCAGTGGAGGAAGAAAGCTGGTTCGGGTTTGCCCATCTCTATTATCACTTTATGCCCCAGATAGAGACCCTAAGTGTTCATACTCACCAGTTTGCCCCTGTGTTGGTCATTCAAACATGCACACTTCATTCAATGCAATGAAGCATGTTCCAAACCCTGGTGTACCCACCCCCATTCCTGTGAATTAAGATGGTGTTCTAGAGTCACTAACTGACATGGCGGTGGCCCTACATCCCTGAGGTCCTGTGGGAATCCAGTAAGTTTTATCTTGAGTAGGAAGGAAAAGCTGCAGAGGATAAAATGTGGATATGAATTTTTTTCTGTTTTGGTTGCCTGACAGATGAACCAAGGAATGTAGTCATACATAACAAGCTAAAGCATCAAGTTCAACCAAAGGACAAAAGAAAAATAAATTTTTATTATCATTATAAACTTCAACGTCAACTCTTGGTCAACTCTTGCTGCTGTTACCATCATTTGTTCCAGTAGTTTGCTACAAATCTATGCAGTGAGTGAGTATTGGATAAAGGTAAGAGTTGTAGTAGTAGGAGGTCTTTGTCTTGTCTGTTAGGTGACTAATGTTTTTAAGGTACAAGAAACACATGGTAGATCAGATCTGTGGGTTTCGAGTAATGTTCAGCTTCAGATTCGTGTCAAAGTTATATTCAGTCCAAAGCAGAATTTGGCTAAAGTAAGCATGCCAGCTTCACTGATGATGGGGGCAGCCATGTGTATCAGAGACTGCCCAGTGAGATGCTGTCTGGACAGCAGGGGCATTCGATCTGACAACCTGGTAATTGTGTAAGCATCGGACTACCACCATCTGCAGGGGACAAACGGTGAGTCTCCCTATTATTATGCCACGCATTAATATGCCACGCATAAAGCAATGATTGTGCACTAGCACATGCATGTGGCGTCTGAGTGTTGGAAAGGTACGTTTATCTGGTAAACCGAGGGAATCAACTCTCTTTTCTTTTTTACTTTGACAAAGTGAAACAAATCTCACAAATCTGGTCTGCAGTTTGCAGTGTCTTGGCAGCATTCCAGAGCAATTGTAAGTCAGTCCCTCAAGGATATAACTTACTCATCACCCTTCAAGTTTTTTTTGTGTCCTGTCCTATTGTTTTCCCCTTTTGGAATGTAAGGTAAACAATCGTGTTATGATTGTGCTCCCATACTTGTGATTTACTTATCAGCATGCTGTTTCTAAGTTTCTTATATTCCTGTGGCTCTGTGCTGCTAAAGTGGGAGTGGCTTTCCTGGCTTTGAATAAATCCCTTAGGTATGTTTCTGACTACAAGTCCTAGAATCCTTCCACTGTAACCAGTTTGCTTCTCAGCAGCGTTGGCTAAATCAAGTAGCAATATTGACTTAGCCAGGTGAGAACAATGCCAGTAACCCTTTAGCTACTTATCCCCTTATATGAAGAGGCCGAATTAGGGCAGAAGTGGGTTAAGCCTGTTGTTTCTGCCTCAGTCAATCAGAAAGCCAGAGTCAGAAAGTTTCTGTTCTGTACACCAAACACATCACTTTGGTGTACGTTGCTAATATAAACACATTGTTGTTACGGAAAATGGTTTTCTTTTGCAACGCAGAATTGCAAACAAATAAAAAAACAAGTAAGCTCTGCACCTTGAGGACATTTAGCACACAATAATGGAAACTTCGCAAAAATGCTATTGAAAGTGGAATTACCCTTTAAAAGGTTAAGTCCACTTTTTTCTAATGTTAGCAAATGTGTGTTTTATGGAAGCAATTTGCAATCTGTTGCTCTTGGCAACATTCAAGTGCAGACTTGGTGTTTGTTTCTAATAGCAACAGATAGCAAATAGTTGCACTGAGCACGTTTAAGGTTAAGTGAGTTTCCTCACCTCAGCAGTGGCCATAGCAGCAGTGTTCTGTGTGTACAGGGTCACTTCTCTCTTCTTGGTGTACAGACTTGGTGTACATTGCCAAAACGCCTCTAAGCACAATCAGTGCATGATCTCAGTTAGAAATTAGTGCCATCTGGCAATGAGCCCCCAAGTGAAATGCTGGGTGCAAAATATACTCCAAAACGTAATTGTGATTAGCTTTGTCTAAATAAAATTTTTATGGCAATAATTCCAAAGAAATACCAAAAGGTATGAAAACAAAATTTGATTGAAATCCTGCACCAACAAAAGGCCAAGAGGTTTCCCCCTTGCGTTCCGTGGTCAAAACTCAAACCACTTCCTCAAGGTATCCTGGTGGTTTGACCAAGGAAAGCGTGGGGGAAACCTGTTGCACTCTTTGCACTGTACAATTTGCACTATTAGAGGAGTTCTTTATTATGAAATTGTTTACAATATTGATGATTATAATTAGTTTGTGGGTTCGGATGGGATGCCCCATATGTTGATATTTTTTAGATATGTAGTTTTTAGATTGGACTATAATAAAGATGATTTCCTGAAAAATGTATTAATATATTAAGATTGGATTAATTAACCGTTTGGGGGAAGGTGCTACAGTTTTTTCAGTGGCTGCTGGAGCCACATTAGTGAATTTATTTTTTAAATACCAAAAGGAACTTTAAATTGTTATTCATACTTTTTCGCTAGAACACACACAATACAGATTTTTCAGTCGCTGCTGCTGCTGCAGAGTAGGCCTCAACAAATCAAAAGGAAAAATAGGAAAATGGCTTTCCTAAACAAGACAATACAGGTAACACGTACAGTATCTGGTTAAATTGTCTGGGAGTCATTGAAGCATCATGAGACCCCATTTAAATGTTTGTGATAGTTGTTGTCCCTTCGCTCCCAATGCAGGTATGATCTCTCCCTTCACTGGTAGACGCTGATTCAAACCAGCTCAGGCCATTGCACTACACCAGGGGTTCCCAACATTTTTTCACCAAGTACCCCTTTTCATGTTCTGACTATATAAAGTACCCCCAGGATGGTGTTGAGTTTGTCACCTAAAACAGTAAAAGATACAAAAGAGCAATAAGAAAATGAATGAATTACATATACTGTACAGAAAATTAGCATGCTCTCTGTAGAAAAATGGCCCTGATGAGATGGTAAAGATGTCCTATACTAAATACATGGATGCTCTGCTGCATTGCTTGAACAATTGAAATAATATTAGCCTCTCCAGAACCAGGCTCTAAGTGTAAACAGTTGAGCTAAGGATTCTCAGAGAAAGATATGGTGCCACCATTCCTGAGGCCCTCAACAGCTGTAAATATCTGGATGACGGGTTCCCAACATTTTTTAATCAAGTGCCAATATCCATTTACTGATTATATTAAGTACTACCTGGGTGGTGCAAGAGCGTTGACAGACACCAAAAACCATAATCAAAACATACAAAACAGCCATTTAAAGCAGACTAAAAGTAAAAAAAGCAAGTTTAGTAAATTGGTAATAAGTGACATAAACTATTTGAGAGGGCTTAACTCCATGCAGATAGAATAGCAGGCAAATTCTATGCTGCATAACTGAATGACAGCGACCATCTTGCCACATACATGAGTCCAGTTTATATAAAAACCCAGTCCCACAGTTAAAATTGCCTCACATATCAGTGCAATCCTCTTTTATTTCAGTAGAAAGCCATCAGCTGTGATGACTCATTGTTCTGCTGCGCAGCTGAGAGAATTGTATCATTTTAGAAGATACATATATATGTTTACACTGTCTGGATGGTGTGCGGTAAAGTGAACAGTGAAAAAGATACATAGTTGCAGCTTTCCCTTGACACAATCTCTCTACCTGCTGGTTATTCAGTGTGTGTGTGTTTGTACAACATAATTCACAAACTGCTCGTGTTTTTGGTGTGGGCGGCTACTGGCATAGCTCTCCCCTCATGCTTATATGTGGGACAAGATGGCCACATTTCTGCAGCAAAGGATCAGCCTGTTATTCCAGAATATGGAGTTAAGCCCTCTCAACTAGTTTTTGCCAGAGGGGAGCAATTTACTAAACTTTCTTTCTTGACTTTTGGTCCGCTTTAAAATTAATGAGGCAAAAAGGGGCAGTTTTTTCTTTATAGTGCAAATCGTGCTTGAGTGAAGTATAGATGCCAGCAGATCAGGTTAGGTACAGGTAAGTCTGCAGACTTGTCCAGTACCACCTGTTGGGAACCCCTGCACTACATTTTTCTACTTCTACAACAATATTTCCCAGATGCTCGATGGTTTCATCTGGCAGAATTTCTGTTGCTATGCTTGTTGGTTTCATTTACTCAGAGCAGAATACATCCTCTCACTATTTATGGTACATCCCAAAATGGGGATGCTCCACTGTGTGTAGCCCTGCTATACACTTACAATATATTTATGGCCTGATTTAAAGTGGACCAAAACCCACCCTGCGGTCTATAAGACCCCAGGGTATCCAGATTCGGGATGCCCCACTGTGTCAAGCCCCCCCCCCCCCCCAGGTCGCCCAAAAACTCACCTTCGCTCCCGGCCCGACGCCGCCCAGGAGGGCAAAGACTAAAATCTATGATAGTCAAAATCCTGGGTTTTAGTCCACTTTAAGAAGTCTCTGCCCATTCAGTGCCGATGGTTTGACTACTGCATCACTCTGTGCCTAATTTAATACGTGTGCAACAGTTAGCGGCAAGTGAAACGCCTTATACAGACAAATTTATGACAAATGCTGAAAAGACACAAAGAAATAGAAATAGTTTGTGTAACATGTAACAAATGCAAGCACATTACTTAGATGGCGCCAACTGCCATTCTTTTACAAATTGTCAAAAATCCCTTTTATTCTTCAGATTTTCACACCAGTGCCTTTATTTAACATGCTACAAGTTTGCCATATTTTTATCGCAACAGTTTTTTTAGACAACTTTTGCAATATTTAGGGATGAGCAGATCCATCCTGCAAAGTTCTGATCCCTACTGAACTTGTACGTGTGCCCCCTAATACCACAACTTGCTCTAAGCACTGGGGTGAGAGTTTCCCCTTATACCACAACTAGTGGTAAAGGCTTCGGCTGACTGTGCCCCCTTATACCACAATTAGCTGTAAAGACCGGGTTGACAATTAGCTCTAAGCACTGGGGCGAGAGTGTCCCCTTATACCACAACTTCATAAAAGTAAATCACCCTTTTGTCAGGTTTTTGGTGTTCTGTCTTATTGTTTTTCTCTTTTGTGATGTAAAATAAACATTTGTGTTAGGATTGTGCCTCCAGATCTGTGATTTATTTATCAGCCTGGTGTTTCCAAGTTTTCTAAATCCCTGTGTGTCTGTGATGCTAAAATGGGAGAGTTTTTTTAGGCCTTGAGTAAAAAGAATCCTTCCACTGTAAAAGATGAGCACATTAGCAGCTTTAGCTAAGTCAAGCAGCAGTTTTAACCCTTCCCAGCTGAGAACACTGCTAGTAACCCTTTAGCTACTAAAATACAAGATTGTGATCCTCCCTATCTGAATAAGTTGAACTACAGCAGAATGGGTTAAACTTGTTGCCTGTGTGTTAACTAGATAATTAGCAAGCTAGAGTGAGGATGTCTCTGTATGTGTACAGCTAATGCACCAGTACATTGCTAAGGTAAACACATTGTTGCTAGGGAAAATTGTTAGCACATTGAAGACATTATTTTGGCACACAATAATAGAAAATTTGAAGAATGCCATCAAAAGTGGAATTATCCATTAAAGCACTTTAATACTACTTGTTTAAAGCATTGGGGTTTAATCCTTTGTAATGGCACTTGCATGTCACTACTGTTTAATACCAATTGTTCAGGGCACGTGTATGTCACTGCTTCTAACAAATATTAATTGAGGGTCCACTGGTTAAGGCCACATCGGACTCTTTTTGGTTTAATAACAAGTACTCCACTGGTTCAGGCACGGACCTAGGGAGAGCAGACGGCTTCAGTGAGGGCGAGCTAGGGAGTGACATCTGCCTGCTCTCATTGCACCCTGAGTATGGGCAAGCTGCTTGGGCACATCTGGACATCATCTGATCTGTGGGCACCACCTGCATTCTGCTTACTCGCGCCTAAAAAAAAACGACTCACTTGTTGGGGAGGTGGATGTGGCATTGTAGGTGGAAGAGATGGAGGTAGCTAAAACTTCAACTGCTCAGTCAGGTGCTGCTCACATCCGGTTTATCTTCACAAATGCAAGGAAGTCCACGTTGGCTGTGACATTTGTACTCTTTGTACTCTCATCTTTCTATCTTGCTCCAATGCTGGAATCAGGGGGGTGATGTTATAATTATGGTGAGGATCCAGCAGGTTGGACACTCAGTAATTAGTGCTGTTGACTAGACGGGTAAGTCTGTGGTCAGTCCACAGGCACTGAAGCATGTAGTGGCTAATGTGAACCCGGCTATCTTGAGTCAAAGAGAAGTTGTCCTCAATGGCAGGAGTCTCCTCCTCTGTATTCCCCCAGCCATGTTCCAGTGACGTTTCGTGAGCTGCGCTGAGTGCCACCCTGCTGTGAGGAAAAGTCCTCATCTAAGCCTTCCAAAACCATCCTGTGGCTGGTTGCTGTCGGTCCAGCAACCCACCCTGCAAGCCACATGTGGAGTGGCCTGGCACCTGGAAAATGGACCAGTTTTTTTCAATATAATTTTTAAATATATAATTTTTTATTTAATTTTTAATAATACTAATATTGTTTTTTTTGTTGGCTTTGCAGGTGCCTGGCCATGGACGTGGAGCTGACAACACATGAACACATAGTTTTATAAGTTATAAAAAAGACCCTGCTGTAAGGGACTCACCTCTTCCAGGGGGCCCGCGGCAATAGTCAGCTGGGCGACGTGACACTCGACGCGATGCTCCTGCTGCTGAGCTGGCCGCCGCTCCCAGATGACGGGGAGTGCGGTGCGCACTCTGGCAGCCTCCCGCAGTCTGTAAATTTCGCCACTAGGAGGCGCTGCGCTGCGAGCGGCAGGCAGCGCAGAGTCCTCCGCACCTGATGGGAATGAGGGGCTGATCAGCCTTGCTGCCAAGACTGACCAGCCCCTGGAAAGTTTCTCCAATCACTCACAGTGTTGTAAGTTGCACCAATCAGCACATATACTCCCCCCAGGGTGGCCATTGGTCAATTCCCCAATAAATATGGAGTCAGCCCAGTACTCAGTGCCCGTGATAGTCGCTTGTGATTAGGGTGTGATTCTCATCCCTGTACTCTGACACACCCTCTGGACTGACAATCTGTGAACGACCTTTCGGGATACCCTCGTGGTTCATCAGCCTTCACCGTAAGCAGCCATCCTTTGCGCCTATTAAGACCTGGCGGCAACCGTGTCCGGTGAGGCGTACCTAGTGTCCCGGCAAACGGAGGCTTGACTATAGGCAGAAGCGGGGGTGGAGATAGGGGGTTGCCTGCTTACAGAAGGCTGGTGTCCCGCTGGGCATCACACCTGCACTATACATGTATCAGCTTTTAGATGACTATAAAGAAGGGGGTCTTCATATCATGCCTTACTCTTGCGATTCTCCCCCAGCGGAAAGAGAGCCATGAGAGGACAGCCTAGTTGTTAAGCAAGTGGAATATTCCAAAGAAGATGACTCAAAAAGGACTGGCATGGTAATTCATCTAGTGGAAGCCAAACCTTCAGTATACTTCATCAAGTTTCTTCAAGTTTGATGACGATTTCCATATTTATGTCTATGATTTGGTGAAGAAGACCTACGAGAACCCTGGTGCCTGCTTGCACCAGAGAAAAAAAAGGAGGGTGGATGAAAAAAAAAGAAAAAAATATAATAATAAGAATAACAATGTTTTTCTGTTTGCTTCGCAGTCCTTTTCAAAAACCTCTAAAACTCTGCCTTGCCTCTGCTGTCAGTCCAGCAATCCACCCTGTGAGCCACTTATGGAATAGCCTGACATTGGGGAAAATGGTTCTTCTTGTTTTTTACTTGAAATTTTTAAATAATTTTTTTTAATTTTTAATAATACTAGCAAGCTTTTTCTGTTTGTTTTGCAGGTCCCTGGGGATGGACATTATGTCTGGTGGAAGCGCATCACAATGTAGAAGTTTTACAAAGGAACCCTTATATTCAATGTTTTTCTCTTTGCCTTGCAGGTTCCTGGTGATGGACTTCATTAACAATTTATGTTATTGTTATGCGCTCTTCTCTCACCATGCTACCGGAAAAATGGCGCAAAAAAGTCCTCCTCAGAAGCCGGCAAAAGTGTCCCTAGACTTGCTGCTGTTGGTCCAGCAACCCACCCTGTCAGCCATGTGTGGAGTGGCCAGACACCTGGGTAAAGGGGCGTTCCTGTTTCTTTAAATTGTATTATTTAATATTTTATAATTTTTAATAAAACTAACAATTTATTTTTTACATTTTTTGTTTGCTTTGCAGGTGCTTGGCCATGGGCGTGAAGCAGAGATTAATAATGCTTTTCCCTTGCTTCAGAGACTGGTGGCACAGCTTGCAAATCACCCGTGTCTTGTCATTAGTGCACTGTTTTAGAAAATGTCTGGTCTGTGTGTGTACAGGTACACTTCTCTCTTCTTCTAGATTTTGTACAGTGGCCAATAACGACAGATTGCTGGTAGTGAGAACTGCTTCCACACACATTGCCTGAAAAAAGAAAAAAAGTACTAGAGCAGCTCAGTAGAAGAAGAAGATCTTTTTTTTGGTGCAAAAATTACAAAAATTTCAAAATGCCATTGAAAGTGGCCTTTCGCTTTAAATCCAGCATACAGCCCAATACGCTGATCTGTAGGAATAAACCTAGTGCACCAAAGCAAGCTGATTATTTAAGATCAGTTGTTTTGAATTCCTGCTCTATTTAAGAAAGATAATAGCGTCAAAAATTAAGAAGAAGTAGACGCGCCAAGGTGCACGCACATTTCTGCAAAATGGCACGTGAGTAATGTAAAAACACAATGGCAACTTCTGAGAGCTAGCAGCTAACAGCAGGCAGCTACTGGGATTTGTAGATCAGATCTAATTTGAGCATTTGAGCATTTGGTCCAAGCTCAGTCATCCTGCTTAGTGTCTGATAGATGCCGGCACAGAGATCTCTTTTTATGATTATTAACAATTGACACCCTAGGGAGTAATGACTACAAACAGCTGCCCAGTGGTGGGCTTCTCTAGCTATGGTGCCTAAGGAGTGGTTGGGGGCTAGATACCTTTCTCAACAGAACTTCAGTCATGTCCGAGCTGGCAACCGAATCCTGCGGTCACAAGATCAGTTTCTGAATCACTAAGCCATGACTGCCATGTTCTCTGGCAAAGCAGAGGTTAAAGCAGATGCTGATATTAGGAATGTTCTTTACACATGTTAACCAATAGTAACTATGTATTGTGTAGTTTACCTGCCACCGGTATCTTATACAACTGTAGGTGGGATAGACATTTGTGTAGATCTGTCATGTGGGGAATATTATATATTCCCCTTGTCATGGACTGCAGTTTACCACCAACAGGGGGTCAGTGGAGCTGCCTGGTCTCCTCATTAGGAACTCCTGTTGCAGTCCTATAAAAAGGTTCTGGGCCCACTACTGATGATCTCTGATTCTGCTGCTGTGAGCCTTTGGGGCTCTTCCGTACCCCGTGTGGTTTCCACCAGCACCCGAATTCTCTGTGTTTGATTGCCATTTATTTTTTGTTTATACCAGACCATAAGTTTTTGTCTTTATTTTATAATTAAAATCTATTTAAGTTTATCCGGGCTCTGTGCAGTAACTCTAGTCGCTATCTTGTCATTGGCACCAAGCTCCATTTCTTTTATTCGATTGTGAACCATAATGAAAAAGAATGTTTTTTTCTAACCTTACATGATTTGAAGCATTTCAGATGAGAACACTTTCTAAAAATATGATGGCATCATAGATGGTCAACAACCTTTGTTATAATTTATTACTAAAGGTAGGGCAATGGCACTGCAAAGGTCATAAGTCAACAGCATAAGGTTGTAGAAACTACATCTTAATAAAAAACTAGAGTTAGGACAGGCACTGTCCAGCATGGCAAACACAAGTAAGCATTGAGGCAAGATGCTGTCCAGCATTCAAGACTAGCTTAGAGATTGCTGGTGCACTATGTTATCTGCATTGTACTTCACTGCTAAGCATTTACATTTATAGGGGATATTGAACAAAGCAAATAATATACAAAATAATATAAGAAAACATTTCCAATTCCTCTTTGTGTGTAGCCAACCTTCATTTTAAAACCATAAAGCTTTATGGTAAAAGGATTGACCCCCCCACCAAAAAAAAAAAAAACAAAAGCAAATGGGTAATCACTTTTTTTTTCCCTGTAGATAATCAGAACTCCAGTCATGGTACTTTGGTGTCAGGATTGCACCCTTCTGCTATCAGTCACAGGGGAACAGCCATGCTCTCTCTATTTACTGCAATGTAGGGGGCTAAATACAATGTCTTCACTTCTTAAATTAGGTAGAAAGAGAGCAAGAGCCTAATTCGTCAATTGTCAATGCTAATATTTTCACCCCAGTGAAATAAAGAAGAGTCAGCACCAATGTGTCCAACATTTGGTGTCTGATTTATCAGTGCGGCCCCATATAGTTTTTGGTGTCTGGCGCTCTTCTCAAAGCTGCACCGGTTTATTGTGGTATTGTAGCTTAAGATCCCATAGACCACAATGGGCAGAACTGTACAGAAGTAATTTTTGCTTTAAACCCTTTAAATGCCAGCCACGTAGAATCTACGGAAGAGTCTCTCTGACCTTTAAAGAAGAACAAAACCCAGCAGCAGCCAGCCTGAAATCTAAATATTTCCAGGACCGTCCGCTGGCTCTTGTCCAGCGTGTCCAGAATCAGGATGCCCTTCTGTGTGAAACCCCCCAGGGTGCCAGTAATCACTCACCTTTCCCCTGGTCCAACAGCGTATGAGTGGGCTCTCAGCTCCCAGAGCCACCTGCTTAACTGACGTAATTCAGCAAGGCGGCTCTGATTGTTTACTATGGGGAGCGGGAGCGTGCGCATAGTCTGAGGATGCGGGGATGCACCCGATCTCTCCATTCAAATAGGCTGGGGTGCCCATTCACTCTAATCAAAGCTGATTGCCGTATTACGTCATATTCAGTAGGTGGCTCTGATTTGACTGGAGTTCGCGCCGGTGCAGTTGGAAATATGTGAGTCTGAAAGCGGCAATGGCATAGGGTTTCACACAATAGTGCATCCTAATGCGGGATACCTGGGGGGCATAGAACAAAACCCAGAGTTTAGTTCTGCTTTAAGTAGCAGCACCATAGATTCTACCTGGCTGGAATTTTGTCCTCGCTGTGAAAAGAAATGATCACCTCTGTCCTTAATCCAGTGTCTCCTCTTCCCCCTCAGCCTTTAATTCCCACCCCCAGGGTCCCCAGTGGGGCAGAGAACGCCCGTTCCTTGCCCCGCACTGCAGCTTCTGGCAGCTTGTCAGCCACAGCAGTAAGGGGATTTTTATAGCAATAGTGAGATGACATCACAGCGGGAGAGCTTGTAGAAGCTGGTAGTGATCAACAAAAGCGGGTGCAGGGAAAGGGCACTCCAATCTCCTGCACCCTGTTCCTGGGCTTCCAACGATCAGTTCCGTATACCAGTCCACAGGGCAGGAGGGGCTGGCAGGTCCCCGTCGTAGCTGTCATAGCAACAGGAGGCCAGAAGAAGAAGAAGGAGTGGTGGGCAGAAGGGCAGGGTAACTGATCCCTGCCCCGCTGCTTCTTCTCTGTCGGAGAAAAAGCAACACGAGTGGGGACAGTGCCCTTACATCACCCGGCCTGCCTGCACACTGCTCCTCCATCTTCTGACCTCTTGTGGCTGATGGTGGCCCAGCCAGCAGTGTGGGAGCAATGAATATGTGAGGGTTTTTTGTTTTTTCTTTACATTCACCCGATAAGACCCACTGAATATTCACAATCTCCTGAATTAGGCATATCTGCTTGAGATACTTTCATAAACCATCACAGGTTTGGTTAATTCATGGCAAAATCGGTAACCCAAATTCTACAAGTCTTTTATTAGATAAATAGAGTTACCACTATTGGTCACACCTGGGACTGAATTTACCACTAGGTAGACATTGGGTGGGGAGGGGGCTCATATCTTGCAGTGCGATTTGCAACCTGCATCTCAGTGAGCATTTGAATGTTCCCACATTAGACAAGAAATGTTCCACCCCCCCATAAAAAACAATTTTCCAATGAGGTAATGATATTTATTTTTATGAATTTAGATATAACAGCACACTATGGGGTATGCCAAAATCGGCAAAATATTCTGCATAGCCCATAGGATACTGTGGTATCCAAACTTAAAAAAATATTATTACCTCTTTTTATATATGTCACCTGTAAAAATGCCTCATCACATGTGCAGGTTATATTTGGGGAAAATGGAACATGAGGTACAGGTTGCACCAGGGGGGGCATCTGTAATGAGCCATGTCTGACCAGTCTGACCAGTGCTGGACCACCAAATCACTCATTCTTCCTCATCTGTAAAAATAAATATGGCAGCGCCGTGTTGAAGCTCTAGCAGGGATCAAAGGTTCACTTACTATCAATTTTTCAACTACCTCTGCTGGACGTTTGTTCCAAGCATCTACTACTCTTTCTGTAAAATAATATTTTCTAATGTTGCTCCTGATGTTCCCTCTGTCTAGCTTCAGGTTGTGCCCCCTTGTCCTGTCATCAAGTTTTAAAGGTCTCAATCTCGTCCCCTCTCTCCCTTCTTTCCTCCAGACTGTACAAATTAAGTTCTTTAAATCTCCCCTGATAAGTTTTTAATTTAAGTCCTTCCACCATTATTGTTGCCCGCCTTTGGACACTTTCTATTTGAATAATGTCTTTTTGCAGGTAAGGTCTCCAGAACTGCACACAGTATTATAGCTGTGGCCTCACCAGAGCTCTATACAGTGTCATCACAACCTCCCTCTTCCTACTGGTGATGCCTCGAGCTATGCAGCCGTGTGTACACACTACACTCATTTGGCAGCTTACAGTAATCAGTATCCTTAAATCTCTCTCCTCCGCAGTCCTGGATAACACAGTACTGCCCATACGGTACTCAGAGCAGGGATTCTTTTTACCCAAGTGCATGATTTTACATTTAGAGACATTAAACTTGCACAGTTTTGACCATTTATCAAGTAAAGCTAAATCATTTTCCATGTTGCAGACACTTCCAGGAGTATCTACCATATTACTCACCTTTGTATCATCAGCAAGCCTTCTCCTATGTCACTTACAAACATATTAAAAAGAATGGGGCCCAGAACAGAGCCTTAGGGTACATCACTTGTAACTTGCCTTTGTTGATTGCACGTCATTAACAACAACACTACTAATCCTTCAGCCAGCTATAAATCCACTGAGCTAACCAGAGATTGAGCCCTAACTTACATAAGTTAGTGTGGTACAGAGTCAAAGGCTTTGCTAAGATCCAGATAGGCGGTATCCACAGCACCACCCTCAGATTGGTATAACATGCTCTGCCCTCAGTAAAGCCATGTTGTTTTTGGGTCCAACAGGTTGTTAATTTATAGATGGGAAATTATCTGTTTTTTTTAAGAGAGTTTCTATTAGTTTGACCACTAAAGATGTTAAACTAACTGGCCTGTAATTACTGTCTTCATCTCTACTCCCCTTCGTACGATATTGGTACCAATTAGGGATGAGCGAATCGATCCGGACGAACCCGGATTCGATCCGAATTTCAGGAAAAATTCGATTCGGATCGAATCCGAATTTCCCCGCGATTCGATCACTCGAAGTTTTCCTTTAACATCCATTCATTTACATTTACAGGCATTCTAAGATGGCGGACGGGACATGTCTGGACATGTATCCCGCGCCAGTGCAAGCTGGGGCAGTCACATGCAGCCTATCAGCAGCCAGCAAGCCCGGTGACGTCACACAGCGGTATTTAACGGCGGCCATCTTGCTTTTCCTCATTTCTCTATTGCATTCGTGACAGACAGACAGAACGCTGTGTAGCTGAGGCAGTTAGACAGGCTGGAGACAGGGACAGACAGGGACAGGCAGGAGACAGGCAGGAGACAGACAGGAGACAGACAGAAAGCCAGGGAAAGGTAGGAAAAACGGAGCTGGCTGACAGGGAGATTTTTTTTTTTTCATCCAGCCTTTGTTAGCGTTTTCAGGCTGCTTATAGTAACTAACTGTGCATATATACTGAACTGATCTTAAGTCTGCTGTGAGGCATCCCATTCTGTGACTAAAGCAGCCTCTGTTTAAGACCATATAAGCATTTGCTCTTATCATATTTGAAATTAGGCCTGATAAAGACACTTTTGCTGGCCAAAGCACTACTGGACCCTGCCAGGTCCATTCCTGCCCAGGGCATCCCATTCTGTGACTACAGCAGCCTCTGTTTAAGACCATATAAGCATTTGCTCTTATCATATTTGAAATTAGCCTGATAAAGACACTTTTGCTGGCCAAAGCACTACTGGACCCTGCCAGGTCCATTCCTGCCCAGGGCATCCCATTCTGTGACTAAAGCAGCCTCTGTTTAAGACCATATAAGCATTTGCTCTTATCATATTTGAAATTAGGCCTGATAAAGACACTTTTGCTGGCCAAAGCACTACTGGACCCTGCCAGGTCCATTCCTGCCCGGGGCATCCCATTCTGTGACTACAGCAGCCTCTGTTTAAGACCATATAAGCATTTGCTCTTATCATATTTGAAATTAGCCTGATAAAGACACTTTTGCTGGCCAAAGCACTACTGGACCCTGCCAGGTCCATTCCTGCCCAGGGCATCCCATTCTGTGACTAAAGCAGCCTCTGTTTAAGACCATATAAGCATTTGCTCTTATCATATTTGAAATTAGGCCTGATAAAGACACTTTTGCTGGCCAAAGCACTACTGGACCCTGCCAGGTCCATTCCTGCCCGGGGCATCCCATTCTGTGACTACAGCAGCCTCTGTTTAAGACCATATAAGCATTTGCTCTTATCATATTTGAAATTAGCCTGATAAAGACACTTTTGCTGGCCAAAGCACTACTGGACCCTGCCAGGTCCATTCCTGCCCAGGGCATCCCATTCTGTGACTAAAGCAGCCTCTGTTTAAGACCATATAAGCATTTGCTCTTATCATATTTGAAATTAGGCCTGATAAAGACACTTTTGCTGGCCAAAGCACTACTGGACCCTGCCAGGTCCATTCCTGCCCAGGGCATCCCATTCTGTGACTACAGCAGCCTCTGTTTAAGACCATATAAGCATTTGCTCTTATCATATTTGAAATTAGGCCTGATAAAGACACTTTTGCTGGCCAAAGCACTACTGGACCCTGCCAGGTCCATTCCTGCCCAGGGCATCCCATTCTGTGACTACAGCAGCCTCTGTTTAAGACCATATAAGCATTTGCTCTTATCATATTTGAAATTAGGCCTGATAAAGACACTTTTGCTGGCCAAAGCACTACTGGACCCTGCCAGGTCCATTCCTGCCCGGGGCATCCCATTCTGTGACTACAGCAGCCTCTGTTTAAGACCATATAAGCATTTGCTCTTATCATATTTGAAATTAGGCCTGATAAAGACACTTTTGCTGGCCAAAGCACTACTGGACCCTGCCAGGTCCATTCCTGCCCAGGGCATCCCATTCTGTGACTACAGCAGCCTCTGTTTAAGACCATATAAGCATTTGCTCTTATCATATTTGAAATTAGCCTGATAAAGACACTTTTGCTGGCCAAAGCACTACTGGACCCTGCCAGGTCCATTCCTGCCCGGGGCATCCCATTCTGTGACTACAGCAGCCTCTGTTTAAGACCATATAAGCATTTGCTCTTATCATATTTGAAATTAGGCCTGATAAAGACACTTTTGCTGGCCAAAGCACTACTGGACCCTGCCAGGTCCATTCCTGCCCAGGGCATCCCATTCTGTGACTACAGCAGCCTCTGTTTAAGACCATATAAGCATTTGCTCTTATCATATTTGAAATTAGGCCTGATAAAGACACTTTTGCTGGCCAAAGCACTACTGGACCCTGCCAGGTCCATTCCTGCCCAGGGCATCCCATTCTGTGACTACAGCAGCCTCTGTTTAAGACCATATAAGCATTTGCTCTTATCATATTTGAAATTAGCCTGATAAAGACACTTTTGCTGGCCAAAGCACTACTGGACCCTGCCAGGTCCATTCCTGCCCAGGGCATCCCATTCTGTGACTACAGCAGCCTCTGTTTAAGACCATATAAGCATTTGCTCTTATCATATTTGAAATTAGGCCTGATAAAGACACTTTTGCTGGCCAAAGCACTACTGGACCCTGCCAGGTCCATTCCTGCCCGGGGCATCCCATTCTGTGACTACAGCAGCCTCTGTTTAAGACCATATAAGCATTTGGTCTTATCATATTTGAAATTAGGCCTGATAAAGACACTTTTGCTGGCCAAAGCACTACTGGACCCTGCCAGGTCCATTCCTGCCCGGGGCATCCCATTCTGTGACTACAGCAGCCTCTGTTTAAGACCATATAAGCATTTGCTCTTATCATATTTGAAATTAGCCTGATAAAGACACTTTTGCTGGCCAAAGCACTACTGGACCCTGCCAGGTCCATTCCTGCCCAGGGCATCCCATTCTGTGACTAAAGCAGCCTCTGTTTAAGACCATATAAGCATTTGCTCTTATCATATTTGAAATTAGGCCTGATAAAGACACTTTTGCTGGCCAAAGCACTACTGGACCCTGCCAGGTCCATTCCTGCCCGGGGCATCCCATTCTGTGACTACAGCAGCCTCTGTTTAAGACCATATAAGCATTTGCTCTTATCATATTTGAAATTAGGCCTGATAAAGACACTTTTGCTGGCCAAAGCACTACTGGACCCTGCCAGGTCCATTCCTGCCCAGGGCATCCCATTCTGTGACTAAAGCAGCCTCTGTTTAAGACCATATAAGCATTTGCTCTTATCATATTTGAAATTAGGCCTGATAAAGACACTTTTGCTGGCCAAAGCACTACTGGACCCTGCCAGGTCCATTCCTGCCCGGGGCATCCCATTCTGTGACTACAGCAGCCTCTGTTTAAGACCATATAAGCATTTGCTCTTATCATATTTGAAATTAGGCCTGATAAAGACACTTTTGCTGGCCAAAGCACTACTGGACCCTGCCAGGTCCATTCCTGCCCAGGGCATCCCATTCTGTGACTAAAGCAGCCTCTGTTTAAGACCATATAAGCATTTGCTCTTATCATATTTGAAATTAGGCCTGATAAAGACACTTTTGCTGGCCAAAGCACTACTGGACCCTGCCAGGTCCATTCCTGCCCGGGGCATCCCATTCTGTGACTACAGCAGCCTCTGTTTAAGACCATATAAGCATTTGCTCTTATCATATTTGAAATTAGGCCTGATAAAGACACTTTTGCTGGCCAAAGCACTACTGGACCCTGCCAGGTCCATTCCTGCCCAGGGCATCCCATTCTGTGACTAAAGCAGCCTCTGTTTAAGACCATATAAGCATTTGCTCTTATCATATTTGAAATTAGGCCTGATAAAGACACTTTTGCTGGCCAAAGCACTACTGGACCCTGCCAGGTCGATTCCTGTTGGGGCATCCCATTCTGTGACTACAGCAGCCTCTGTTTAAGACCATATAAGCATTTGCTCTTATCATATTTGAAATTAGCCTGATAAAGACACTTTTGCTGGCCAAAGCACTACTGGACCCTGCCAGGTCGATTCCTGTTGGGGCATCCCATTCTGTGACTAAAGCAGCCTCTGTTTAAGACCATATAAGCATTTGCTCTTATCATATTTGAAATTAGGCCTGATAAAGACACTTTTGCTGGCCAAAGCACTACTGGACCCTGCCAGGTCCATTCCTGCCCAGGGCATCCCATTCTGTGACTACAGCAGCCTCTGTTTAAGACCATATAAGCATTTGCTCTTATCATATTTGAAATTAGCCTGATAAAGACACTTTTGCTGGCCAAAGCACTACTGGACCCTGCCAGGTCCATTCCTGCCCAGGGCATCCCATTCTGTGACTACAGCAGCCTCTGTTTAAGACCATATAAGAATTTGCTCTTATCATATTTGAAATTAGGCCTGATAAAGACACTTTTGCTGGCCAAAGCACTACTGGACCCTGCCAGGTCCATTCCTGCCCAGGGCATCCCATTCTGTGACTAAAGCAGCCTCTGTTTAAGACCATATAAGCATTTGCTCTTATCATATTTGAAATTAGGCCTGATAAAGACACTTTTGCTGGCCAAAGCACTACTGGACCCTGCCAGGTCCATTCCTGCCCAGGGCATCCCATTCTGTGACTACAGCAGCCTCTGTTTAAGACCATATAAGCATTTGCTCTTATCATATTTGAAATTAGCCTGATAAAGACACTTTTGCTGGCCAAAGCACTACTGGACCCTGCCAGGTCCATTCCTGCCCAGGGCATCCCATTCTGTGACTACAGCAGCCTCTGTTTAAGACCATATAAGCATTTGCTCTTATCATATTTGAAATTAGGCCTGATAAAGACACTTTTGCTGGCCAAAGCACTACTGGACCCTGCCAGGTCCATTCCTGCCCAGGGCATCCCATTCTGTGACTACAGCAGCCTCTGTTTAAGACCATATAAGCATTTGCTCTTATCATATTTGAAATTAGGCCTGATAAAGACACTTTTGCTGGCCAAAGCACTACTGGACCCTGCCAGGTCCATTCCTGCCCGGGGCATCCCATTCTGTGACTACAGCAGCCTCTGTTTAAGACCATATAAGCATTTGCTCTTATCATATTTGAAATTAGGCCTGATAAAGACACTTTTGCTGGCCAAAGCACTACTGGACCCTGCCAGGTCCATTCCTGCCCAGGGCATCCCATTCTGTGACTAAAGCAGCCTCTGTTTAAGACCATATAAGCATTTGCTCTTATCATATTTGAAATTAGGCCTGATAAAGACACTTTTGCTGGCCAAAGCACTACTGGACCCTGCCAGGTCGATTCCTGTTGGGGCATCCCATTCTGTGACTACAGCAGCCTCTGTTTAAGACCATATAAGCATTTGCTCTTATCATATTTGAAATTAGCCTGATAAAGACACTTTTGCTGGCCAAAGCACTACTGGACCCTGCCAGGTCGATTCCTGTTGGGGCATCCCATTCTGTGACTAAAGCAGCCTCTGTTTAAGACCATATAAGCATTTGCTCTTATCATATTTGAAATTAGGCCTGATAAAGACACTTTTGCTGGCCAAAGCACTACTGGACCCTGCCAGGTCCATTCCTGCCCAGGGCATCCCATTCTGTGACTACAGCAGCCTCTGTTTAAGACCATATAAGCATTTGCTCTTATCATATTTGAAATTAGCCTGATAAAGACACTTTTGCTGGCCAAAGCACTACTGGACCCTGCCAGGTCGATTCCTGCCCAGGGCATCCCATTCTGTGACTACAGCAGCCTCTGTTTAAGACCATATAAGCATTTGCTCTTATCATATTTGAAATTAGCCTGATAAAGACACTTTTGCTGGCCAAAGCACTACTGGACCCTGCCAGGTCCATTCCTGCCCAGGGCATCCCATTCTGTGACTAAAGCAGCCTCTGTTTAAGACCATATAAGCATTTGCTCTTATCATATTTGAAATTAGGCCTGATAAAGACACTTTTGCTGGCCAAAGCACTACTGGACCCTGCCAGGTCCATTCCTGCCCAGGGCATCCCATTCTGTGACTACAGCAGCCTCTGTTTAAGACCATATAAGCATTTGCTCTTATCATATTTGAAATTAGGCCTGATAAAGACACTTTTGCTGGCCAAAGCACTACTGGACCCTGCCAGGTCCATTCCTGCCCAGGGCATCCCATTCTGTGACTAAAGCAGCCTCTGTTTAAGACCATATAAGCATTTGCTCTTATCATATTTGAAATTAGGCCTGATAAAGACACTTTTGCTGGCCAAAGCACTACTGGACCCTGCCAGGTCCATTCCTGCCCAGGGCATCCCATTCTGTGACTACAGCAGCCTCTGTTTAAGACCATATAAGCATTTGCTCTTATCATATTTGAAATTAGCCTGATAAAGACACTTTTGCTGGCCAAAGCACTACTGGACCCTGCCAGGTCCATTCCTGCCCAGGGCATCCCATTCTGTGACTACAGCAGCCTCTGTTTAAGACCATATAAGCATTTGCTCTTATCATATTTGAAATTAGGCCTGATAAAGACACTTTTGCTGGCCAAAGCACTACTGGACCCTGCCAGGTCCATTCCTGCCCAGGGCATCCCATTCTGTGACTACAGCAGCCTCTGTTTAAGACCATATAAGCATTTGCTCTTATCATATTTGAAATTAGGCCTGATAAAGACACTTTTGCTGGCCAAAGCACTACTGGACCCTGCCAGGTCCATTCCTGCCCGGGGCATCCCATTCTGTGACTACAGCAGCCTCTGTTTAAGACCATATAAGCATTTGCTCTTATCATATTTGAAATTAGGCCTGATAAAGACACTTTTGCTGGCCAAAGCACTACTGGACCCTGCCAGGTCCATTCCTGCCCAGGGCATCCCATTCTGTGACTAAAGCAGCCTCTGTTTAAGACCATATAAGCATTTGCTCTTATCATATTTGAAATTAGGCCTGATAAAGACACTTTTGCTGGCCAAAGCACTACTGGACCCTGCCAGGTCCATTCCTGCCCAGGGCATCCCATTCTGTGACTAAAGCAGCCTCTGTTTAAGACCATATAAGCATTTGCTCTTATCATATTTGAAATTAGCCTGATAAAGACACTTTTGCTGGCCAAAGCACTACTGGACCCTGCCAGGTCCATTCCTGCCCAGGGCATCCCATTCTGTGACTAAAGCAGCCTCTGTTTAAGACCATATAAGCATTTGCTCTTATTATATTTATATTATAAGACACTTTTGCTGGGCATAGGCTTACTGCTGCCTGCCAGGTGCACTTCTGTTGAGGCATCCCATTCTGTAACATAGCATACCCCTCTTTATTTACACTAAGCAGCTCTCTTATTTACACTAAGCAGGCCTGTTGGAGGCTGAGTGTTACTGCTCACTTTTGGTGTGCATTATATTCTGTTTCATATAGACCCACCGCTGCCCGGGGTTTTTTAAATATCACCTACTACCACGCCAGTTAGACTATGTCGGGCAGACAAGTGCCTGGAAGTGAAAAGAGGAGTGGCAGAGGCCAAGATTCCGCAGGCAGAGCTCGCATCAGACTGGGGGCCAGTAGCAGCAGGAGTCACGCTGAGAGACCTAATCTGCCAGTATCTGCTAGCGGTCGGGTCTCCACCAGTAACGCATCTGCCGTGGTAGATTGGTTGACGCGCTCATCAACAACATCATCACAACTTACGTCTGAGACCCCCAGTCTAGGGTCGGTAGGTTCCTCTGACACAACCCTGAGTTGGCATGCCCCGAGAGCAGTCCCTGTCCTCCCATTGCCTCTGGCCTACGCCGTTCCCTCCCCCAGCGACGTATCCTATGCTTTGGGTTCAGCTCCACTCTTTAGTGAGGAGGACCATCAGATAGAGGACAGTCAGCAGCTACTGCCCAGCCAAGAAATGGAGGTGGCTTCTTTAGCTAGGCAGACAAATAGTGATGTGGACAGTGTCGTGGGTGCTGCGAGCGTTCCAGCTCCTGCGCCAGACACTGTTGACGAATCCACGAACATCAGTGACGTACAGCCACAACTCGGTGATGATGATGATGATGACGATGAAGCCGATCGCACTTGGGAGCCGGGTGATGAAGGGGCTTCATCGTCATCATCAGGAGAAGAGGGGTGCAGGTTGCCCCGGAGTCAGCAGCTGAGGCAGCAAGGTGGTAGCAGTCAGCATGGGGGCACAATTCCAAAGGCTGGAGCCGGCCGGGGCCGGGGCCGGGGTAGAGCACCTGCTGTGCGGCAGTCTACCTTATCGGGAGGTAGTGGAGCAGGGGTTCCTGGAGTTGGCAACAGCAGCAGTGAATCAGTGAGGCCAGGGGGTGGGAAAAGTAGCTACTCGGCAGTGTGGCAGTTTTTCCTGAGGCATCCGCAGGAGGGTAACATGGCCACATGCAAGATATGTAGGCAAAAGGTGAAGCGTGGCCAGGGTCCAAATGTTGGCACCACGGCCCTGCGTCAACATATGATGCGTCACCATAAAACGACCTGGGAGAACCGAGGCTCCCAAGGGGTGGTCCAGTCTGCTTCCTCACCAAGTGAGCTCCCAATTTCTGCCAGCCAAGGCTCCAGCACCTCAGCCGAAGGCAGCTGTGCGTCATACCCATCCTCTGTCGCTCCTGCTCCTCCTCCTCCAAGTCATGCATCCCGCCAGCAATCCATCAGCGAAGCCATGTCCAAGAGACAGCAGTATGCGCCCACTCATCCTACGGCGCAGAAGCTGAATGTGCTCCTGTCCAAGTTGCTGGTGCTGCAGTCGCTCCCTTTTCAGGTGGTGGAATCTGCACCTTTCAGAGAACTGATGGCTTGTGCCGAGCCGAGGTGGAGAGTCCCAAGCCGTCATTTCTTTGCCAAGAAGGCAGTACCAGCGCTGCACACTTTTGTTGAACAGAAGGTGGGCCAGTCCTTGAGCCTGTCGGTGTGTAGCAAAATACATGGCAGCGCCGACATCTGGAGCTGTAACTACGGTCAGGGGCAGTACATGTCGTTTACGGCCCACTGGGTGAATGTGGTCCCTTTGCAGCAGCAACTTGGACAGGTCACGCCGCTTCGGCCTCCGCGCTCTCTGCCCATTGGGCCTGTGACACCGTGCGACTCGGCCTCCTCATCCTCCGCCATCTCCTCACCCTCCACTGTAGGCTCAAGTCTCAGTGCCCCTCCAGTCTACCATGTGTGCAGGGCACGGAGGTGTCACGCAGTGCTTCACATGGTTTGTCTTGGCGAACGGAGTCACACAGGGGAGGAACTGCTTAAATGTATTCATCAGGAAATCCAAACATGGCTTACTCCGAGAAAACTTAAAATGGGAATCATGGTTACCGACAATGGGAAGAACATTTTGTCTGCGCTGCGCCAAGGAAGCCTGACCCATGCCCCCTGCATGGCTCACGTCTTCAATCTGGTTGTCAAGCGGTTTCTGAAGTGTTCCCCCCATCTGCAGGACATCCTAACAACTTCACGGAAACTTTGCATGCACTTCAGCCACTCCTACACCGCCAAACACACCCTTCTTGAGCTACAGCGTCAGAATGGTATCCCCCAACATAGTCTGATTTGCGATGTTTCCACCCGTTGGAATTCCACCCTTCACATGTTGGACCGATTATATGAACAGAGAAAAGCCATCACGGATTTCCTGATGATCCAAGCAGATAGGGGGACTCCCCTGTGTAACTTCAATGTCAACCAGTGGCAGCTCATACGTGACACCTGCCGTTTGCTCAGGCCCTTTGAGGAAGCCACTTTATTTGTCAGTCGGCAGGATTACGGGATGAACGACGTGATTCCACTGCTTCATGTACTACAGCACATGTTGGAAACCATGGCTGGTCAGGGCACTGGAGACATGGCGTTTACATCTTACGGCCACATGAACCCCGTTGGAGCTGAACTGGAGGAGGAGGAGGAGGAAGAGGAGGAGGAGGAGTTGCCCAGCGAAACACAGTTTAGGCTTGGCGAAATGGCTGGTTTATCTAGTCAGCGGACAGGAGAGGAGGAGCAGGAGCAGCCAGAGGAGCTAGAGGTTTTTGAGGAAGGAGAGACAGAGGACCCGGGCACACCGTGGCAGTATGCAGTGGAGATGGAGACAGGTAGTCCATCCGAGTCACTTGCGCAAATGGCACGAAGCATGCTCACATGCTTGCGTAGTGACCCCAGAATTGTTTCCATCTGTCGGCGGGATGACTTCTGGCTGTCCACCTTATTGGACCCTCGCTTCCGGCACAAAATGGGGGCATTTTTTAAACCCACCGAGAGGGAGGACAAACTCAACTACTACAAAGACATTCTACGTAGGCAGTTGGCCGATGCCTATCTGCGCCATGGTCCATACTCTCGCAGGTCTGACTCGAGGGGACCTCTGCGCTCACCTTCCACTGCCATGGCCGCTGGGGGGGTTGGCAGCAGCAGCAGCAGAAGCTCCATCAGCAGCAGCAGCCTCAGTCTTCAGTCGCTAATGAGTAGCTTTCTACACCCGCATAGTGAGGCTACTCATGAGCAGCAGGAAGACCTGGAGCAGGACCTGAACCAGCAGGTCATGTCATACTTTGACATGACCATGCCAACACACCTTGAGGATCCGCTGGACTTCTGGGCAGCCAAACTTGATTTGTGGCCGCAACTAGCAGAGTTTGCCCTGGAAAAGCTGTCCTGCCCGGCAAGTAGCGTGCCATCTGAGCGGGTGTTTAGTGCGGCGGGGGCCATAGTTACGGCGAGGAGAACTCGTCTGTCAACTAAAAATGTGGAGAGACTCACCTTTGTCAAAATGAATCAGGGATGGATCAGCCAGGATTTCCACCCACCAATGCCTGATGCATGCGACTAGATTCAGCATGGTGCCACGTTTTACACTTTCCAAATGGTGCAAAACATATTTATGTCTTTAGGCCATTTTTTGGGCTCCTGCTGCTGCTGCTGCCAACTCCTGCCAACTCCAGGGTGTGATTCATCCAATTTTTGGGCTCCTGAGGCCAACTCCAGTGTATATTTGGGCTCCTGCTGCTGCTGCTGCCAACTTCTGCCAACTCCAGGGTGTGATTCATCCAATTTTTGGGCTCCTGAGGCCAACTCCAGTGTATATTTGGGCTCCTGCTGCTGCTACTGTCAACTCCTGCCAACTCCAGGGTGTGATTCATCCAATTTTTGGGCTCCTGAGGCCAACTCCAGTGTATATTTGGGCTCCTGCTGCTGCTGCTGCCAACTTCTGCCAACTCCAGGGTGTGATTCATCCAATTTTTGGGCTCCTGAGGCCAACTCCAGTGTATATTTGGGCTCCTGCTGCTGCTACTGTCAACTCCTGCCAACTCCAGGGTGTGATTCATCCAATTTTTGGGCTCCTGAGGCCAACTCCAGTGTATATTTGGGCTCCTGCTGCTGCTGCTGCCAACTTCTGCCAACTCCAGGGTGTGATTCATCCAATTTTTGGGCTCCTGAAGCCAACTCCAGTGTATATTTGGGCTCCTGCTGCTGCTGGTGTCAACTCCTGCCAACTCCAGGGTGTGATTCATCCAATTTTTGGGCTCCTGAAGCCAACTCCAGTGTATATTTGGGCTCCTGCTGCTGCTGGTGTCAACTCCTGCCAACTCCAGGGTGTGATTCATCCAATTTTTGGGCTCCTGAAGGCCAACTCAAGTGTATATTTGGGCTCCTGCTGCTGCTGGTGTCAACTCCTGCCAACTCCAGGGTGTGATTCATCCAATTTTTGGGCTCCTGAAGCCAACTCCAGTGTATATTTGGGCTCCTGCTGCTGCTACTGTCAACTCCTGCCAACTCCAGGGTGTGATTCATCCAATTTTTGGGCTCCTGAAGCCAACTCCAGTGTATATTTGGGCTCCTGCTGCTGCTGCTGCCAACTTCTGCCAACTCCAGGGTGTGATTCATCCAATTTTTGGGCTCCTGAGGCCAACTCCAGTGTATATTTGGGCTCCTGCTGCTGCTGCTGCCAACTTCTGCCAACTCCAGGGTGTGATTCATCCAATTTTTGGGCTCCTGAGGCCAACTCCAGTGTATATTTGGGCTCCTGCTGCTGCTACTGTCAACTCCTGCCAACTCCAGGGTGTGATTCATCCAATTTTTGGGCTCCTGAGGCCAACTCCAGTGTATATTTGGGCTCCTGCTGCTGCTGCTGCCAACTTCTGCCAACTCCAGGGTGTGATTCATCCAATTTTTGGGCTCCTGAGGCCAACTCCAGTGTATATTTGGGCTCCTGCTGCTGCTGCTGCCAACTTCTGCCAACTCCAGGGTGTGATTCATCCAATTTTTGGGCTCCTGAGGCCAACTCCAGCGTATATTTGGGCTCCTGCTGCTGCTACTGTCAACTCCTGCCAACTCCAGGGTGTGATTCATCCAATTTTTGGGCTCCTGAGGCCAACTCCAGTGTATATTTGGGCTCCTGCTGCTGCTGCTGCCAACTTCTGCCAACTCCAGGGTGTGATTCATCCAATTTTTGGGCTCCTGAAGCCAACTCCAGTGTATATTTGGGCTCCTGCTGCTGCTGGTGTCAACTCCTGCCAACTCCAGGGTGTGATTCATCCAATTTTTGGGCTCCTGAGGCCAACTCCAGTGTATATTTGGGCTCCTGCTGCTGCTGCTGCCAACTTCTGCCAACTCCAGGGTGTGATTCATCCAATTTTTGGGCTCCTGAGGCCAACTCCAGTGTATATTTGGGCTCCTGCTGCTGCTACTGTCAACTCCTGCCAACTCCAGGGTGTGATTCATCCAATTTTTGGGCTCCTGAGGCCAACTCCAGTGTATATTTGGGCTCCTGCTGCTGCTGCTGCCAACTTCTGCCAACTCCAGGGTGTGATTCATCCAATTTTTGGGCTCCTGAGGCCAACTCCAGTGTATATTTGGGCTCCTGCTGCTGCTACTGTCAACTCCTGCCAACTCCAGGGTGTGATTCATCCAATTTTTGGGCTCCTGAGGCCAACTCCAGTGTATATTTGGGCTCCTGCTGCTGCTGCTGCCAACTTCTGCCAACTCCAGGGTGTGATTCATCCAATTTTTGGGCTCCTGAAGCCAACTCCAGTGTATATTTGGGCTCCTGCTGCTGCTGGTGTCAACTCCTGCCAACTCCAGGGTGTGATTCATCCAATTTTTGGGCTCCTGAAGCCAACTCCAGTGTATATTTGGGCTCCTGCTGCTGCTGCTGCCAACTTCTGCCAACTCCAGGGTGTGATTCATCCAATTTTTGGGCTCCTGAAGCCAACTCCAGTGTATATTTGGGCTCCTGCTGCTGCTGGTGTCAACTCCTGCCAACTCCAGGGTGTGATTCATCCAATTTTTGGGCTCCTGAAGCCAACTCCAGTGTATATTTGGGCTCCTGCTGCTGCTGGTGTCAACTCCTGCCAACTCCAGGGTGTGATTCATCCAATTTTTGGGCTCCTGAGGCCAACTCCAGTGTATATTTGGGCTCCTGCTGCTGCTGCTGTCAACTCCTGCCAACTCCAGGGTGTGATTCATCCAATTTTTGGGCTCCTGAAGCCAACTCCAGTGTATATTTGGGCTCCTGCTGCTGCTGGTGTCAACTCCTGCCAACTCCAGGGTGTGATTCATCCAATTTTTGGGCTCCTGAGGCCAACTCCAGTGTATATTTGGGCTCCTGCTGCTGCTGCTGCCAACTTCTGCCAACTCCAGGGTGTGATTCATCCAATTTTTGGGCTCCTGAGGCCAACTCCAGTGTATATTTGGGCTCCTGCTGCTGCTACTGTCAACTCCTGCCAACTCCAGGGTGTGATTCATCCAATTTTTGGGCTCCTGAGGCCAACTCCAGTGTATATTTGGGCTCCTGCTGCTGCTGCTGCCAACTTCTGCCAACTCCAGGGTGTGATTCATCCAATTTTTGGGCTCCTGAAGCCAACTCCAGTGTATATTTGGGCTCCTGCTGCTGCTGCTGCTGCCAACTTCTGCCAACTCCAGGGTGTGATTCATCCAATTTTTGGGCTCCTGAGGCCAACTCCAGTGTATATTTGGGCTCCTTCTGCCCCTCATAGTGATGCCACTTCAACTCTCTGCAATTGTGCCGCTCTGCGATTCTATTAGCGATGCCTCTGATCTGCATGTGATATTTCTTCAAAGTATTATTTAACTAACCCAGCACGCATCCTGTGCGTGTTACAGCAAGGCTGAATGGTTTACAACCCTATTGAGGCTGTAGGAGGCTCAGAAATAGCCGTTTTTAATAGCGATTCGTCGCGAATTTATTCGGGTCGAAACGATTTTTGTCGGAAAATTCGGCGAATCAGTCGAATCGAATTTTTCAAAAGTTCGCTCATCTCTAGTACCAATCATCCAATCATCTCCAATCATCTGAAACCTCACCAGTTGAAGGGGAATGGATTAGTAAATCAGTCAGAGGGGCTACAATCACAAATCTGAGTTCCCCTAAAATTCCATCTGGACCCACTGCTATACTTTAACTTTAGATGTGTCAGCTCAGCTAAAACATCAGTCTTCAAAAACTCCGGAGCTGGACCCTTCCAGCTGGATGCTATGCTATGGCCATACATGTTATGGGTTTGAAAGCCACATCTGCAAATACTGAACAAAAGTAGCTATTCAGATGGTCAGCCACAACCTTATCTCTGTCAATATAGTTATTTTCCCTATTTCTAATTTTTGAGACTGTACTGTCATCCTCTTTCTGTCGCCAATATATCGGTTTTATGTCTCCCATTCACATATTTGCCCATTTAATTCTCCATTTGCCCTTTGGCAGCATTTATAATTAATTTTGCTTCCTTCTATTTAATTTCATATGCCTTTCTGTCAGGCTTTCTGTCAGTTGCACTTCTACTTTGTTTCTACTTTTGCTATAGTGCTGACTTCCCTAGTAAACCATAGCAGTTTCTTTTTCCTTTTATTCTTGCTAGTTTGTTTCACGTATTGCTAAGTTGCCTTTAAGATGGCCATTTTAAATAGTAACCACTGGGCTCTTACTACTCTACTCTGTTCCACTAACCTGATTCCCTTTCTACATAGTCTACCATTTACTTACATTTTGTTTTACTAAGTTTAGCACTTTGTTTCTGGTGTGGGATTGCACAATGTCTGTTTTTATGCGGAACCATAAGCATTGATGGTCACTGGACCCCAGATTTTCTTCTACACTGACCTCAGACATCAGATCCCCATGGGTCAGAACTAAGTCAAGAATGTTATCTCCTCTAGTTGTGGACAACACATGTTGTTTTAGTGATGTCTCTAATACATCCCTGCTCTTGCATGTCGATGCAATTGGGAAATTCCAGTCCACATCAGGCATGTTGAAGTCACCCATAATAACAATGCCCCCCTTCTGTGCCATTCTGTGAAGGATGCAAACCATCCCTTTTGTACAAGTCCTTGTTTGACCACCTTCTAACATCTAACATTACTAATACATCCAAAGCCTTTGTCTTCACACTAGTGACGTAACCACACATTGAACTTTGCAATGTTAAGTGCATTTTTTACTGATTACAAACTGGCAGAAAATTTGATATTTTCAAAGATCCTGACAAATTTTGGAAGTTTCTTTGCACAGTAACCAAATCTTTTTCTTCAGGAC
Organism: Gastrophryne carolinensis; assembly: GCA_027917425.1. Taxonomy (NCBI): domain Eukaryota; kingdom Metazoa; phylum Chordata; class Amphibia; order Anura; family Microhylidae; genus Gastrophryne; species Gastrophryne carolinensis. The sequence goes on from CM051234.1 coordinate 528,825,000, forward strand.
CACACCAAAAAGTGCTCTAACAGCCCTTCTGCCCCTTGGAGCTCTCAGCATGAGCGAGCCTGGCAAAGTGGTCCTGCAGCTGTCTCTGGTCACATGCCGTGACTCTGCACTGAAACCCCCTGATGGGTGGCCATGTAAACTCAACTAATTTCTTGGTCTCACAGTATATCCTGGTCTTGTGCATTCTGCCTGCCTGGCAGTCTTTAAAGGAGGCCATGCCATGAGGTGTGTGACTAAGCACAGTGCATCTAAGCTTAGTTGCAGACCTGGCAGCAGGGCTGTATTCAGGATTCATGCTGCCCTAGGCACCTCTTGGTAACACCCCCCCCCCACACCCATTGTTAAAGTGGAACAACCTGGGATTTTGACTATCTTTGGCTTTCTTCCATGCCCCAGATGCCCCTGCTGTGTGAAACCCACCATATTGTCCATAACAACTGACCTTTTTCTGGTCCAATGGTGTATTCATGGGCTCTCGTCCAATCAGAGCCGTTTGCCTTGACTATGTCATTCTGCGGCTGATTTGCTTTGAGCAGGCATATCCCTAGCGATGTGCATTCTCCCACCAAAGCCTATATGAATGCCTGGGGTGGTAGCGCACACAGCCCATAGATGCAGGGGATGCGTCTGCTTCCACTCCCTATTAAAAACAATCAGAATGGTTTGCTGAATGACAAAAAGCTGGACGAGAGACTTTGCATTTGCTGTTTGACTCGGAAGAGGTGAGTTATTATGGGTGATCTAGGGGGTTTCACACATCCCCAAAATGAGATGGAGGGAATCTTTTCTCTGGAATCCAGCCTGAGAAGCAGGACGTATCTTTGATTAATGCAGTTCCCAGTGCCTTACCCTCTGCCCCTATACAAATTGATATAACTTCAGAGGTGGGGGGATTGTGGAAGATCAGGATTCCCCTCAGGATTCTATGGATGATGGGGCCTAGGAAGAAGGGGAGCAGGATAGTTCCCATATAATTTCAGAGGAGCTTAATTTACTGTTGCAAGATATTTATGATACTTGGGGAATTCAGCAGGAAGAAAAAACCCTTACGCTACAAGATAAATAAAATTTCTAGTCAAAAAAGCGGATGTGCCAGAAAAGGAAATTTTCCTTCCTAAATCTTTAAAGAGAAAATATCCATTTCATGATCACTTAATGGAACACTGGAGCAAGATTCCTAAATTGGATGCCCCCTTAGGTCAAATGTCTAGATCATCAGATTTTAGCTTTGAGGATATGGGGGCCTTGCGTAATCCCATGGATCACAAGGGTGATCATATTTTAAGGAGAGCCAGGAATGCAGCGCTGTTAATTTTTAGACCCACTTTGGCATCTGATGTGGTCCTTCCAAGCATGACTAGGTGGATTGATACTCTTAAAGCACATATGAGTAATAAAGTACCTTCTCAGGATTTGTTGGCGTCCTTACCAACACTGATTAGAGCTGTTACTTGTTTAACTAATGCGTCCCAGGAACCCATCAGGGCCTCAACAAATACATCCGCCTTAATTCCCTGTGCTCGTAGAACAATTTGGTTAAAAATCTGGTCAGGTGATAGTGTGTCCAAAGAAAAGTAATGTGATATTCTCTTTCATGGGCCTCTTGTTTGGGGAAGACTTGGATGTTATCCTAGCTAGATCTAATGAAACAGGGAAAAAGTTCCTCATTTTTTTATCCACGTTCTTGTAATAGAGCAAAAGCAGTTTCAAGTCTGACCCAGACCAGACAAACAGATACCAAGAAACGTTGTACACAGCCTTGGCCCCAAGGAAAGAATTCATTGGTTAACAAACCCACGGAGGGGCCTAAGCCCCAGTCCTGACAGGGAAATTCCAGTCAGGGGGAGACTCTCCGGGTTCATACCTACCTGGAGAGAAATTACCCAAAATCAATTTGTACTAAAAACACTAGAAAAGGGGTATCAATAAGAATTTGCCCCCCCCTCATCTTTTTTGGTAAAGGACCTGAACACAGTCCCTCCAACCTCAGTGGAAGAAGGGTTTTACTCTCACATGTTTTTGGTACAGAAGCAATCAAGAAAGTACCGTATTATTTGGAATTTGAAAAGATTAAACAAATTCATTTGTTACAAGAGATTCAATATGGAATCAATCTATTCAGTGAGAAATGTTTTGATTGAAGAGGCCTGGATGGTAAGCCTAGACTTACAGGATGCTTACCTACATATCCCCATTCTACCAACACACCGGAAATTCTTAAGATTTGTGGAGCAGCTGGATCAGAAAATTATATACTACCAGTACAGAGTGCTACCCTTCGGCCTATCGTTATGATTTTTACCAAGATTCCGGGGGAACCAATGGTCCACCTCAGACAGCAGGGAATCATCGGGATCCCCTATCTGAATGACCTGATATTATTTAGGTCAGGGATGGGATTGTTTGCAGACCTAGAAAGGACTTTGAAGATACAAAAGAACCTAGGCTGGTTAGTAAATCTGGAAAAGTCCAGTCTAAAACCCAGTAAACAGTTCAAATTTCTGGGGTTCAATATAGACAGTCAGAAGAAAATGTTGCTACCGCAAGACGGAATTGTGAAAGAGGTGGTTGCTCTAGCAAGGAGTCCCTGGGTGTCCCTAAGGGCTATAATAAAAATACTGGGTTTCATGACCTTGGCAATTCCAGCAGTACTTTGGGCACAATTGCATACAAGGACACTGCAGAGGTTCCTGTTATAAGGGTGGGGCAAAAAACAAAGCTCATTGGATCAACTAGTTCAGTTGAACCAAGAGATCTTAACGGATCTGAATTGGTGGATAGACCCAAACAACCTGGAAAAAGTGAAAAAGTGGAGACAGACCAACCCAGTTATAGTCACAACAGATGCAAGCAACAGGGGGTGGGGGGCACCTAAAAAGCCATCAAATACAGGAGAAATGGCCAAAACAGATTAAAGGCAGGTCATCAAATTTCAAGGAGCTCCTGGCCGTGAAGCTCGCACTGGAGCACTTTCGACCATTAATACTAGACAGGGAAGTGCAGATAAGGTCAGACAACGCAGCAACTGTGGCATATCTAAACAATCAAGGCACAACCAGGTCCTTAAAACTAATGGCACTGGCAAGGAAATTCCCCTCCAGTATCAAGTCCCATCATTGTTGGTGGTTCATTTGAAGGGGACCCTAAACACTCTGGCAGACTTCTTAAGTCGAGTAAAAATTTTGAAAAGAGCTTGGCTGTGAGTACACTAAAGACTCAGACTTCTGCATTATAAGTATTTCTGGAACAGAAATTGAGACAAAATAAACGTATTAATTGTTTTTTCAAGTCAGTAATGCTTAAAAGGCCGGCACCATTTAAGGGTTTTCCTACATGGGACTTGTCGATTGTGTTAAAAGGGTTGATGGAACCCCCATTTGAACCTCTGGATGAGGTCTCAGAGAAATGTCTTTTTTTAAAGTGTTGTTTTTTGGTGGCTATTACATCTGCTAGGAGAGTAAGCTAAATACAGGCCTTATCCATTAAAGAACCTTATTGTGCAGTACTACCAGACATAGTCATATTTAGACCAAATCCATTATTTCTTCCAAAAGTTGTGACTTCAGTTAACAGGTCGCAAGAGATGGTTCTTCCATCATTGCCAGATGGAACAGGCAAGGAAGAAGATCTCTAGCTGCTTGATGTCAGAAGAGCGCTGATCATTTACTTAGAAAGATCAAAAGAATGGCGAATAGCAGAACAACTTTAAGTGGGAAAAAGAATGGTTCAGCAGCTTCAAAATCCATGATAGCCAGATGGATAAAACAGACTATTGCTCAAGCTTACTCTACTAGGGGGTGTCTCCCTATGGCTATGGCTACATCATCACCAGAAAGAACTAGGGCATCCATAGATGAGATATGTAAAGCAGCAATGTGGTCATCGCCCCACACCTTCCTCAGACATTATAGACTTGACTTATTATCCACAAAGCAACAGGCCTTTGGTAGAAGAGTACGTCTTGCAGCTTCCTACCCCTAAGGTATCATTACTTGCCTAATCCTCTCCATGTGGTCGGTCAAGCTGAAGGATGACTTGGAAAAACCACCTTTAGACTCACCGGTAATGGATTTTTCAGGAATCCTTCAGCTTGACCGCCTATTACCTGCCCATAGTCCAAGAGTGGTTAGGGTATTACTTTTCTATTACTTAGGAGGGGAGGAAGGGGTGTGGCTTTTAATCTCTGTTCAATTTAGTGTTTTTCCTCCCAGGGGATGGAGCCTAATCTCTCCATGTGCTCGGTCAAGCTGAAAGATTCCTGAAAAATCCATTATCGGTAAGTCTAACGGTGGTTTTTGAATTTACCCCTATAGACATTTATGCTATCCACACTCACATTTCTAGACAATTTTCAATCTAATATGTAATGTAGTATAATATATGTAGTATAATTAAGTTTTAAATCCTAACTCACGAAGCTCCCTCCAGCCAAACCCTCTACATTTAATTACAAATCCCAAGATATCAGCCCTAATGCAGCCTTTCCAAGTCCTCCTGTCTACAACCCTGATTGCCGTCTTCCAATTTACTACACATCTGCAGCACCAGTCACCAGCCCTCCACAAAAAGTGGCCTTAAACTCATCTACTCAGACAAAACCATTTGTCTATACCCCCTATTCTCTATACCACATATGCTCAACCTGTGGCCCTCAAAGGAGCCTCAGTAAGGGTGATTGTAAGGAGAGTGATATAGGAAGGGAACATTGAAAAATAGAGGTGGCAGAGGTGGTTTGGAGAAACATGGTAACATTCATAGTGCAACAAAAGCTCTGGTTGAACTCAGTAGCAACAGTTTTTTTGTATTTAATTGTATGTTGGTAGGTGTATAAATGGGGTGAGTATTGGGAATACAGTTATGATTTGGGTCTAAACGGGGAGATGGGGTATAAATAAAGAACCCATTGTTAAGGCAAAAAGCATGTGTATTGCTAGCATCTAGGGTATAATAGATATAAATGTGGTAATGGTGTGGTGTGGCAGAAGGACATATGAGTGTACAGAAAAACACTCTAATGGAGTGTGTGGGTATTCTGATCAAAATGATACATTTAAAATTCTGAACCTATTCATTGTGGCCCGCGACCAGTTTCCAAATCGCTTAAGTGGCCGCACTCTTCAATAGATTCAGCATCTCTTCTCTAAACAGTAAGCTTAGCGCAAGGCCCTTGCTCCCATTGTACTCCATTATCAACTTGTTTTTGTTGCATCTCTGTCATAACTGACTCACAATAACCAGTGAATTTAATAAAGTATTAGCTAGCAAATGTTTCCACTTTTGAAATCCTATTAAAACCTAATGTAAAGAGATCGGGTTATTGTTATTAGTCAAAAAAGCGATTACATGTCCAGGTACAGCAATTTAAAGAAAGAAAATTAGGCACGCAGTACACGTTAGAGAACGAGGGTGATGAAATATTGTATGCGTGGTTTACAATAATGAAATGTAAATTCAAATGTAGTAATGATATACACAATGTCTACTACAGTACAATAAAATATTACGTTTACCTTTAAGGAGTCAGACAAAATTTGCACTTTACCAACTTTGCTTGTAGGTTTTATTTACTCAGCAGAATAGATCATATATATATATATATATATATATATATCCTTATATTGAGAATGCCTATAAAAGGCAATTAAACAGCTCTATTTACCAAGGTGGAAACAAGCTGTAAGCCATTTTAAAGGATGGAAACCTATTTTAACCTTAAAGGACAATTAGCTTTAAAAGGATTTTCGGAAAACCGGTATAAAAGGAACAATCATTAACATGAATAAATTCCTTACATAGTACATAGAAAGGAAATGGGCCATCTCAATCACTTACTCAGCCATTTGGAGTCCACCGAGGCCAGTCCACCGAGGCCAGGCTTGCAAGCTAACATTCAATACTGTAAAGATCCAGCACTCCAATATTTCCATAAACACTTATCATTTGATGTCATAGTAAAAATCCACTGTTTTCTTTAAAAAATAGTTTATCAATCACATGGTAGCATCATGACATGTTTCAGGCCGCTGTAGCACTGCTCCCTTAGACATATACCTAGTGGGCCAAGTGGAGAACCCAGACTGTCACAGTATATGACTAAAGGAGCAGTACTACAGTGGCCCGAAATGCAGCATGATGCAGTCATGTCAGTGATGGATCTTCGATGTATCCTTATAGTCCATCAAGCAGCTCTTTATTTTGTTTATCCCCGTTCTGTTGCAAGAAGAGAACTTATCACCCAGATATACTGTGCCTCATAATCTTTATCTAAGCCAGGCTGTAGAATGAAATGTACAGCGTAAATGGCCGGATTACAAGATAACTTCTCTTTGTCTAAAGTTGCCTTGTAGCCGATGTGCTGTGTGACAAAGCTTAAACAGGCTTCAGGTCAGGTCAGGCCTAATCAGCCAATCCCAGCAGCCGTCAAAGTATAAATAGGCACATTACTATCAATCTATGCATCCAGGCTAAATTAAAATGAAGGTCGTTTGGTCAAGCACAGTCACCATGCTCAGTGTCTAGCAGCAAGATGTACTGTTGGCACATAGATGTTGTCACACCCAGGCGAAGGAGGACCGACAGCCTGTCTGCACCACCAAAGAGGAAAGCTGCCGACCACCCGGGGCATGGTACTTGGGGAGCCCATAATCCATCCAGTTCAGCAGTGCCACTGAAGTTGGGGATGCGCAGGCCCCGGGCAGTCCCATGGTGGTCGCAGACTTGGGAGAGGGGAAACACAGGACATATGTACACAAGACATGAACAGGTGATCTGGGCCTCAATGCAGGCCGTAGTGGAGCTGAGCCCCAGTGCAGGCTTGTAGTGGAGAGAATATTTTACTCAGCAGAATAGATCATATATATATATATATATATATATATATATATATATATATATCCTTATATTGAGAATGCCTATAAAAGGCAATTAAACAGCTCTATTTACCAAGGTGGAAACAAGCTGTAAGCCATTTTAAAGGATGGAAACCTATTTTAAGCTTAAAGGACAATTAGCTTTAAAAGGATTTTCGGAAAACCGGTATAAAAGGAACAATCATTAACATGAATAAATTCCTTACATAGTACATAGAAAGGAAATGGGCCATCTCAATCACTTACTCAGCCATTAGGAGTCCACCGAGGCCAGTCCACCGAGGCCAGGCTTGCAAGCTAACATTCAATACTGTAAAGATCCAGCACTCCAATATTTCCATAAACACTTATCATTTGATGTCATAGTAAAAATCCACTGTTTTCTTTAAAAAATAGTTTATCAATCACATGGTAGCATCATGACATGTTTCAGGCCGCTGTAGCACTGCTCCCTTAGACATATACCTAGTGGGCCAAGTGGAGAACCCAGACTGTCACAGTATATGACTAAAGGAGCAGTACTACAGTGGCCCGAAATGCAGCATGATGCAGTCATGTCAGTGATGGATCTTCGATGTATCCTTATAGTCCATCAAGCAGCTCTTTATTTTGTTTATCCCCGTTCTGTTGCAAGAAGAGAACTTATCACCCAGATATACTGTGCCTCATAATCTTTATCTAAGCCAGGCTGTAGAATGAAATGTACAGCGTAAATGGCCGGATTACAAGATAACTTCTCTTTGTCTAAAGTTGCCTTGTAGCCGATGTGCTGTGTGACAAAGCTTAAACAGGCTTCAGGTCAGGTCAGGCCTAATCAGCCAATCCCAGCAGCCGTCAAAGTATAAATAGGCACATTACTATCAATCTATGCATCCAGGCTAAATTAAAATGAAGGTCGTTTGGTCAAGCACAGTCACCATGCTCAGTGTCTAGCAGCAAGATGTACTGTTGGCACATAGATGTTGTCACACCCAGGCGAAGGAGGACCGACAGCCTGTCTGCACCACCAAAGAGGAAAGCTGCCGACCACCCGGGGCATGGTACTTGGGGAGCCCATAATCCATCCAGTTCAGCAGTGCCACTGAAGTTGGGGATGCGCAGGCCCCGGGCAGTCCCATGGTGGTCGCAGACTTGGGAGAGGGGAAACACAGGACATATGTACACAAGACATGAACAGGTGATCTGGGCCTCAATGCAGGCCGTAGTGGAGCTGAGCCCCAGTGCAGGCTTGTAGTGGAGCTGGACCCCAGTGCAGGCTTGTAGTGGAGCTGGACCCCAGTGCAGGCTTGTAGCGGAGCTGGGCCCCAGTGCAGGCTATGCGACCAAAAATGAAGGCCTGTATGTCCAAGACACACAAGGCTAAGACACTTGAAGGGCAGGTGGCCCAATGCAGACAATGACACAAACTGTGGTGAAGTACAATGTCCAGCACAGACATGAACTATGAAGGACTGTAAGCCCCAGTACACAAGCTATGAAGGACCACAAGGCCCAGCAAGGACAAGAAGGCGATAAGCTCAAAATCACAAAACAAAAAGGCCCGAAGGCCTCACAAGAACTAGGAGGTATCTGAGGGGTTGGAGAGCATGGCTAGGCTTCAAGAAGACAATGCAATGATCCAACACAGGGGCAGGGCCAAGCACATGCATGTATAGGAAACCCAACAGCATGATTAACGCCAGATGAGGTTAAACAATGTGTATCTAGAACAGCAACACATAGCAGAAAGCACAGAGGTGAGAGCAGTAGACTTGGAGCGATGATGGGTGGCAGATTGCTGGTACAAGACCCCGCCCAAGCCAGTCCTGATAGATGTCATCTTATAAGCCTACCATTTCCCCGGACATCTGGCCCCAAATTACATTTCAAAAATATGCTAGCAGCATTGTGGACACCCTTGATTTTGCTACTTCTTATCAGTAAAGGTGGGACAATGACACTGCAAAGGTTGTTGCACATGACTGAACGAAGCAAATAATACACAGACATACATCAGAATGTGACAAGTCGACAGCATATACTACATCTTAATAAGAAAAACAAGGATCAGGACAAAATTTGTTCAGCATGACAAACACAAGTGAACTTTGAGACAAGCTGCTGCCCAGCATTCAATTTAAGTATTTTACTGTACTTTAGTGATTCCTGGTTCAGTATGTCCTCTAAGATATTCAATTTCACAACATTTTTGACAAAATATTCAACCTTAAAATATACAACATATACTTCATTTGTATGAAACCAGTATAATTTCCTGTTTGTGTGTAGTCAAGTGTAATTTTTTAAGCTTAAAAAGGAACATTGGAGGCCCTGGAGTCTAAAAGGCGTTCCACTCCTTGGGACATACTGATTTGGGATGCCCGCAGAATAAAACTTCCCAGAAGCCCCATTTCACTCACCTTGTCCCGGAGCCATCACCATGTCTCTACGCCTCATCTGCATCCCCACTCACCTTTAACTGCGCGCACCTGCGTCCGGCCTTTCCAAATGAGCGTCGTGTGCATGCAACAGCTAGGAGGTGAACGGGGATGGCGCTGACAGTTCACTCGTCTCTCTTTGACGCCGCTTGGCTGCTTAGCTGTCTAGCCGCCCACCCATGCTTAATGCCACCTCTTTTCATAAATCTGACTGTGCCCACTTTTTAATAATTGTGCATGAATAAATTATAGACATGTACTACAATCTCTTGATTACATCTATTATAAATGGGGACATTCACAGTTGGTATAAGGCAAAGCAAAAGAGGCGTATACCTGCACAGCACTAAAGATCAGAAATAAAGTATAAGTGAACAAAGGGTGTGTCTGGATGCTGGTTCGGGTGGGTCCAGAAGCCCGGTAAACCGGACAATACCAAAAGAAAAGAAATGGAGCTGCCAGCACATACCCCAGGGCCCACCAACGTAACCGCTCAACAGATACACCAAAGTATAATCAATGAACAAAACTTTATTTAAGTAGCCTGCGCATACATTAAAAACAATTAAAAACACAGGGAATCATGGGGCTGTGCATCAGACTATCCGCATAATCTCTGGTACACCGAATAAATACAATCATGACATGTATATCAGCATATAATTGATAAATACATAAAGCATGTAAATACATGCATAGATGTATGACAATGAATAATTGATTAATCGATCAAGAAAAATACATAAATAATAAGTAGTAATAAGCTACTGCTACATTTGTGCATGCCAATGGAGCGCTCCAAAGAAAAGTGCAGTGAAGATGTGCTCAAAGAAGAGGTTTCTGAAATCCGGGGGAGCATTCATGTGCTGGGGCGGTATATTTCACCTCCAGAAGCTGAGCCAGGGGCTCAATGATAGGTAAAGCAAGTAGAATAGTTTGGATGATACATCAGATTCATAAATTGTTTGCACCTTATTGTGTGTTGAGGTAGAGAGTTTGCCAAATGTCTGCAAATCATGGGCGACTAAAATGTCAAACTTCCCTTATGGGTTGGAGAGCTTAGCACTTTTTGTGTATTACTCCAGAAACAACAGGCAACCCAAGGTACCTTCTTATCTACTTACCTTTCACCCGCCAATATGGCATGCCCTACAACTTTGTATGTTGTGGTTTATTTATGTGATGCCTATCTATCAGAACACCTCACTCCTACCAACTCCCCCCTGCCCCATTCATTAACTCATTTCACACAGTTAACTGCACAAGGTCTCTCCTCTCTGGCCTCAAAGGCCCATCAGATCACCTGCTCCCTTGATCCCGTTCCATCCCACCTTATACCTCAACTGTCTTAATCTGTCATTACAGCCCTAACACTCCACTGGCAACTTTCCTTCTGCCTATAAGCATTCTGTTATAACTCCAACTTTTGATACAGTCGACCATGCTCTACTTCTCAATATTCTTTCTTCTCTTGGAATCCAAGGTCTCGCACTCTCTTGGCTCTCCTACTATCTCACTGATCGCACAATCTTACTGTAACACAATTTCCTCTCCCTGTCTTTTGTCTGTTGGTGTACCACAAGGTTCAGACCTAGGACCCCTACTTTTTTTCAATATACACTTCTGGTCTCAGACAACTAATAACCTCGCTGAGCTTCCAATATCACTTTTATGCAGATGACACTCAAATCTACCTCTTTGGCTCAAATCTCTCTTCCCTCCGCTTTCGCCTTCTTGAGTGTCTAACAGCCATCTCTTCCTTCATGACATCACACTCCCTTAAACTGAATATGGACAAAAGAGAACTGGTCATCTTCCCACTATCTCACTCCCCTCCCCTCTCTAACACCACAATCTCTGTAAATAATCTTACAATGGGGGCGTGGCTTGACAATGGCAGAGTAAGGTCGCATCGGGAAGGAGCTCTGCACCCAGAAGCTGTAGAGCTGAGGCAGAGTGACTGCAAGAAAAGCCAGAAAAGGCAGATCCCACACTATCCCTGCTTTATTCAGTGCCAGGGAACAAAGAGGCGGCAGCGAAGAAGATGGTGGCGGCGGGGGTAGAGGAACGCGCACAGAGAGACCGCAGCGCAGCAGGAAGGAGCACATACCTGCTGGCCGGCCCCAGTGAAAGATCCACCCGCACATCGAGAGGTCCACGGGGAGGTGATGAGCGTCCACCCCAGCATCGGGACGGAGCATCGGGGGAGCGGAGGCCGGATGACAACAGTGACGGCGGAGGTGCACAGCGAGGCGGACGGGGGGGGACAGCACCCGGCGGGCTCCAGGTTAGTCACTCATCCCGGCCCCCTCCGCCCAGTCCCCGCTCTAAGATAGAGGCCCCGCTCCACACCATGTCGAGCCAGGCGGGGAACATCTCAGGGGGAGGAAGAGGTGACACCGCCTGATCCCACAGCGACGTGCTCGCCGCACAAAACGCAAAGCGGCACTATGAGAAGCCCACGCTTGGGGGCAGGTGCAGCCCAGATTCCCCACAACAGAGCCAACAGAGGGGTTCCCCTACTCTGCACGTACGGGGACGGAGTTGCACTTCCCCGCAAATAGAGGAGCTGCTGTTGAGCGCAAGCTCTTTGACGGGCACCCCATCACCTCCACTGAGCCCACAGTCGACTTGGCAGGCCAGCTCTGAGTCCCCTCCTGGCAGCCATGCAGGGGATCTAACGATTTTAGGGGATGCCCCCTGCTCCATACAGCTTATGGGAGGAGGACGTGGTCCAGTCTGTGTGGGGATCCCTGATGGGGGACAAACAACCAGGTGCCCAGCTGGTCATAGGACCACCCCCGCCGGGGAGAAGTGCATCGGCAATACTCACCCTGAGCCCGCCACCCATCACCGAGCTATCTCCTTTACAGAGCTCCCCAGCTGCCATACCAATAGATCTACTTTCCCATTCCATCACGGAGGCGGTAAAAGTCAATATCAAGGAGGCTCTGCGGGGACTCGCAATGCGTGGGGACTTTGACGGATATGTTTCCAGAATGGAGGGCAACATCAAGAGAGAACTGGCGGCTTTGCAGGGCTCGGTGGCGGAAGTTACAGAAAGAATGGATGGGGTTGAAGCCTCACATAGAGCCCTGGAGACACGCGTAGCAGAACTAGAACAGCAGCAGGACCAGAACAAACTCCTCCTATCTGACCTATCCCTGGCCCATGACGATGTGGAGAACAGGAGTCGTAGGAATAATCTGCGCCTTTGGGGGCTCGGGACCTACTGGAAGCAGTCACCTCTATTTTCAACGAGCTCCTAGATCTTCCTGATACAAATCACATAGAAATGGACTGGGTGCACAGGGCCCTGGGCCCCTGGCCACAGGATCTAAATAGGCCCAGAGACATCATCAGCAGAGTACATTTCTTCAAGATAAAAGAAGATATACTCGCGCGTGGGAGAAAGGCCTGGTCAGATGCAAAGGAGCGCAGGTGATCATACTCCAGGACCTCTCTCGAAGAACATTACAGATGAGAAAGCTCCTGAGGCCCCTCCTGGATACTCTTCAGAGGCGAGGGGCGTCTTACAGGTGGGGGCACCCGTTCCAGCTCTTGGTGCGTAGGGGAGAAAACCTATTTGCCCTCAGAGCGCCCAGCCAACTGTCGGAGCTATTTTATTTTCTGGAAGCTGAGAACGTGGATGTCCCGGACTGGACGGTCCCGGACTTAGCCATATACAACAGGCAGCTGCCACAGCGCCTGGGAGGAGGCCCTAGAGGAGACAGAAAAGGCGTGAGGGGCCGTAGAAGGTGAAGCCTCCCGCTACCGGTGACATAGCCACATAACATCACCCAGTGCTGCTCTTGTTAGCATCTGCGGTGGGGGCGTGTCGCCTTGTGACTTTGGTTACTGGGCCCGGGCTTGGGCCCCCCTCTGCTAAATTTGTTTGATGTTGTTGTTGTTGAAGTCTATCCTTTCCTAAAATATTAGAGTTACATATTTAAGTTTGATTAAATTAGCTTTGCATGTGATCTGGCGCCCCCCTCCATGTGGGGATTCACGCTTAGGTAGCCACAGGGTTGCACTGCTGAGCGAGGCGACAACTCGCTTTAAACCCCCCAACCCCTACGCAGCAGAGTATTGGCGCATGCAAGGTCGCGATTGGGGTATTCCTCACTGAGCAGCTACAATCAGGGTGCATCTCCCAACCCGCTGAACACGAGCCTAGTCTTCCAACCCCCCCCCCCACACTTGGTGCACCCCTCTGGGTAAGCCTCTTGGCCTCCTCCAGACAGGAATAGACTTAGCACTGGGCTTGATTGCCCGTGGATGAGAGACCTTTTTTGGTGTCCCCTTCACCAAGTGCATTCCAAAAAGGCACCATTTCCGGCTCACGTTCTCAGGCGAATAGCCGGCAGACTACCTGCGAGTCCTTAGTTTCCCCCTGCCATTTGTGATTTACTCCCCAACCCCCTGTTCCTCACTCGCCATCCCTCAGAGCAGGACCACTCCCCCCCCCCGATCTCTACCTTCCTCCGCTGACCTCTACTTACCCCACCTTCCCTTCCTTTGGCGTGTGGGACCGGGCAAGGGATAAACAGTTCTGCCACACACCCGTGCCCAACAATTTCTTCCCCCTCACCACGTACCAAGGGCAATATGACCCCAATAAAAATAGTAACCCTGAACACGAAGGGGCTCAATACTCCAGAGAAGAGAACTATCCTAGGACAGGAGTTAAAAAGCTGTAAAGCGAAACTTATATTTCTGCAGGAGACGCATTTCAAAAGAGACGCGGCTCCTAAACTCTGTAATAAGCAGTTCCCTCATGTGTTCACCAGCTGCGCTGCAGATACCAAAAAGAAGGGAGTAGCAATCGTGATTGCGAGAGATTTACCCTTCATCTCTAAGAAGGTCTGGAAAGATGAATCGGGAAGGGTGGTGCTGGCCAAAGGGCTGATTAATCAAAAAATGTACACACTGGCCTCTATATATGGGCCCAGTCAAGGACTGATCCAGTTTTCTAAAACACACATTGGATAAGATAGAAAAGTTTATGGAGGGAGAAGTAATATTGGGGGGAGACTTCAATTTAACCATAGAGCTTGACTCATCAGCGGGCAGATCAGCATTCTCCCAATTGGCTCTGAGATCCCAGAGGAAGAAACTGCATGGTATGCAGCTGGTGGACGCGTGGCGGGTCAGGAACCCTGGGGAACGGGATCACTCCTTTTACTCTAATGTTCATGGGACATACTCCAGGCTAGACTACATCTGGGTCTCACACAGACTACTGAGCCTGGCCACCAGAGATGGGATATACCCTACCTCCTTCTCGGATCATGCCCCAGTTTTCCTAGATCTTGACCTCATAGACAGACCCCCGCCCCCCTCGATGTGGAGACTAAACGAGTAGCTTCGGCGGCGCAGATGCGCTCAGGCACAATAGAGGAATATATAGGGGGCTCCGATATGCCAGCTGTCACAGAGGAGATTGCGGCATCACTGGAGGATCTGATTGGGATGGAGGAGCTCCTGGAGGCGATTAAACAGACCCCGTCAGGAAAGGCCCCGGGACCAGATGGATACTCTTTTAAATATTATAAAACCTTTGTCACAATATTGGGCCCACACATGGTTAAGGTTTGGAACTCGTTTCTGGACCCAGAAGCGCCTGGCGCTTTCTCGAGCAGAGACCTTGAGGCACACATCTCTGTCCTACATAAGCCAGGAAAGGACCCCCTGTCATGTAAGAGCTACCGCCCCATCTCCCTTTTCAACGCGGACCTGAAGCTGTACGCTAAAATTATAGCCAATAGACTGGCCCCAGTGGTGGCTCAGGTAGTCCATCTGGACCAAACGGGTTTTGTGTTGGGAAGGGAGGCCAGGGATAACGTGGTTCAGACGCTTAGCGCAATATACACGGCACATAACTCTGACATACCTATGATGCTCTTATCCACAGACGCTGGCCTTCCTTAGGAGAGACCCTCAGACATGCGGGCCTGGGGGATAACATGAGGAAACTTGTCCAAGCCCTGTACACAGTGCCCTGCGCTAGAGTTAAAGTAAACGCCCATCTTTCCGCCCCGGTACCAATCCGCAACGGAACCCGCCAGGGATGCCCTCTGTCGCCCTATTTGCCTTGACCCTGGAACCTTTCCTGTGCAGGATTAGGAAGAACGTGGACATAGGGGGACTAAGGTTCAGAGGAGATACCCATAAGGTCGCCGCGTACGCTGACGACCTGTTGTTTTTCATTATGAACCCCACGATCACCTTGTCAGTCCTGATGAAATAGTTTGAAGTTTTTGGTAGGCTGTCCTTTTTTAAAATCAACTTTGAGAAATCTGAAGCACTAAATGTGTCACTCTCGGGGGACGTGGCCAGAAATATTCAGCAGACATTTTCATTTAAGTGGGCTAAGACCTCAATAATGTACCTCGGCACGCAGCTGCCAAACAGGTTATCGAGAATTCTGGCGCTGAATTTCCTGCCACTATCCCAGAGAATAAAAACCGACCTAGATAGATGGGACACCCCCACCTTCTACTGGATGGGCAGGGTAAATATAATCAAAATGTCGATCCTGCCGAAACTGCTGTACCTATTCCAAGCACTCCCAATTAGCATTCCTAAACCCTTCTTCAGGGAACTAGATAAAATCCTGATGGGATTTGTCTGGCAAAAAAAGGGCAAGGCCTAAGCGGCAGATACTGTGTAAGCCCAAACAACTAGGAGGCATGGCAATGCCGGATGTTCAATCATACTGGGTAGCTTCCCATCTACAAAGAGTATGTGAATGGCACACATGCAAGGGAACAAAGAGATGGGTCCAACTGGAACACACCTTGGCGCCGGCCCCGCTAGATATCTCTGCTTGGAATAGAGAGACCCCCATTCCGGGGGATGAGATCCCACCCAACAGTAGCACCCACATTGGGGGTCCTGCGGGGCATCAGAAATCGATCAGACATATCTCCTTGGCCCTCTCCCATGATCACATTAGTGGACAACCCACTACTTCTGGCAAACTGCATTAGGGCGGACCTTAGGGAATGGGGAAAAGTAGGCCAATTGAGAGGAAGCAACGAGGGGGGATGGGTCTCCCTAGGTGTACTAAGGGCCAAGCTAACGAACAGGGACCTGGACCCCTGGACACTGTTACGATTCCAGTCAGTACTGTCTCGGATAGGCTTCCGAAAAGAGAGCATCAGGGGGCTCACAGAGTTGGAAAAGTTTTGCTTGGAGGGAAAACCATGCCCCCACCTGATCTCCAAATTATACTCACTCCTCATAAATGAACAGGTGGCTCCCCCTACATTCTGGAGAGATTGGGAGTCTGACTTGGACAGAGCAATAGGGGACAAGGAGAGGAGCAAAATAGAGACCTTAGCGCACAAGTCCTCGGTAGCCATGAGAACTCAAGAGGTCAATTATAAACTGTTGACACGCTGGTATTATACCCCTGAAAGACTGAGTAAGATGCTTGGCACAGCTGACCCAAGTTGCTGGGGATGTGGAGAGAGGGTTCCACATATTCTGGACGTGTCCCCGGATCCAGGAATACTGGAGAGCAGTCCTGTCCATTGTCATGCAGCTTACGGAGGCACGATTACAGGAAGACCCAGCCCAGATCCTGCTCCACTCAACAATGGTCCCGACAGGGAAATACAAAAAAACCTTACTGATCCACCTACTTAATGCAGCCAAGAAGACAATACCTAGGTTCTGGAAACAAAAAAAGATCCCCTCCGTAAGGGACTGGGCGAAGGAGGTCATGAGCGTCAGGGAAATGGAAGATTTGACGCTGGCTATACATGATAGGGATGAGCAATACAGAACTACTTGGCTGCCCTAGTTGATCTATGAGGAATCAGCAGATTTTAGAAGCTTGTTTGAACAGTAGGCCTTGGGTCATGCCCGTGACGCTGACCTGCGTAGCCTTCCACGGGCAGAATGGAACCCGGGCCATCTCGTGTAATATTAGTTGATGGCAAGCCCCACCTCTTGTGTAATGTATTGTATTCCTAAATGTCTGTAATGTATAAAACTGCTAAATACTTAAATAAAGAATATTAAAAAAAAATAATAATCTTACAAAAACTGCAACTCTTCAAACTCGGTGCCTGGGCATCATTCTGGACCCACATCCGTCCCTTCCTTTCACCTGACACCACTAAAATGCTAGTGCACGCCCTGGTCATCTCCCGACTGGACTACTGCAACAGCCTCCTATGTGGTTTGGCAACAAACAGACTGCCACCCCTCCAATCTGTTCTAAACTCTGCTGCTCCCCTCCACCTCTCCTCTCGCTTCTCCAGTGCTGCTCCCCTCCGTAAATCCCTCCACTGGTTACCTGTCTCACACAGTTCAGTTCAAACTTCTAACACTAACCTACAAAGTTATCTTCAACCAGGCCCCTCCCTTCATTTCATCTCTGATCCAGCGTTACCAACCCAAGAGCATCCTCCACTCTGCCTCTGACATTCTCCTGTCCTCCTCCTTGGTTTCATCCTCACACTCCCGCCTTCCAGACTTCTCCTGTGCCTCCCCACTTCTCTGGAGTGCACTCCCCCACTCAATCCATCACTCTCCATCACTTCAAGCCCTTAAAAGTGCCCTCAAAACTCACTTCTTCAGACAAGCATATAATCTGGCTTAAGCAACTCCTATAACTTTCAAATGGCACATGCAGCCCAACTTTAGCTCTACCACTTGTGTTCCCTACCTTTCATCTCCACCCCCATCCTTTAGACTGTATGCTAGCAAGGGCAGGGCTCTCTTTCCTATTGTCTCCTGTGATCACAACACTTGGTTTGAATCTTGTGGTATCTCATTTTGTATTGTATTTGTATTGTTCCCTGTACTATATGTTTTACTATGTCTGTAATAATACCTTGTAAAGCGCTACGGAAGATGATGGCGCTATATCAATAAACAATAATAATAAGATCTAGCTAGCTAAGGCTACAAATGCCTAAACTGCAGCTTAAGCTTACATCAGAAAACACAGTAGTTGACGATGGCCATGCTACATTGTTGCTGATAGGTGGATTTATATATATTATTGTGGTAGGTTGAAAAAACAGAGGTCTTTAGCAGAAGCAACATTACCATATACCCTGTACCATAACCATATTTATATTAATGAATTACTGCATATATACAGTACATGATTAGGAACATCTGTCTGAGCCAGTCTTTAACATAACATAACATAATTTTAGCAATGTTTTCCCCATATGTTTGCCCCATTCTAGGACACCAAATCTTACTCATGGGGTGGAGAGAAACATATTGCTTGTGTGTTTTTTTTGTAGTTTTTCCAGGAGGTTTATCGCAAATTTACATAACAAAAATAAATAAAGAATTTATGCAATAGTTCATAATATGTATACAAACAATACAGCAAAAGTATAAAAAATGTATTCCTTACTTTTATATTTAAAAATGAAAATTGTCTGGGTGATGCTGTGTGTGATTCAGTCCATCCATTGAATAGGGGAATCAACTTGGTGGTTATTTAAGAACGGATAGCGTCAGGTAGCGCCTTGTAGCGGCTGGCAGCGCCTGGTGAACGTCGGACACTGTACGCAAAACCACATTTAAGAAAGTGAATCTGGTGAGCGACTCTAACAGCGCCATGTAGCACCACATGTATTACTACAGGCTGCTCAGCGTATAGCACCTGCGCTCTAGGTTCAGGAGCGCCATGTAGTACCTGTCGATCTCTAGTGCTCTCCCATACAATTCAATGGGGTTTCATTAGTTGTGTATAAATAGCTTGTTTCCCATTTTTTTCCTCAAATCATTGTGTGACCTTTCCTGGCTGCAAACAAACACTTTTAGAAACTTTTTGACTGATATTTTTATGCAGAATTGTCATTACAGGTCTGGCACTAAAGTGTTAATATCACAGATTTAAAACAATGTAATTCCATGCGTTTTCACTTTGTTACTGGTAGATATGTGTTAAAAAACAGACTTTAATCACACAGCATCTGGCACTCTATGCTACAGCGCCCAGCTTTAGAGAACCGACGCTGTGTGTGAAGTTTTTTGTTAAAGTGCCGGACGCACTGAGATGGCGCTACCTGTCGCTCGCTGCAGCACTGTACTGTTGTTACAGCTCCCAACATGCATCACAATTATCTATGCCAGGCACTGTTACAGCGCCCGATACCCGCTTACAGCAGCTGTTAGCGGTCCCTCATTCATTGTGTTGTGACACACATGGCAGTAAAGCCGCAGGTGTGGTGGATATTGCCCCTTGTTGCAGTTCCACTTTCATTGAGTTACCCCAAAGACCTCAGAGAAGATAGGGCCAGCAGGTAAAAGAAAGAAAGAAAAAGGGATTGGCACAGAACAAAAGAAAGAATTAAAGAAAGAGTAAGAAAGAAAGAAACAGAAAGGAAGGAAAAAGAGAAAGAAAAAAAGGAAGGAAGGAAAAAGAGAAAGAAAGGAAAAATAAGGAATTGCACTAAAAGAAATCAAGAAAAAAAGAAAAGAAGGAATGACACCGAGAGAAAGAATAAAAAGGAATGACAGCAAGAGAGAGAAAAAGAATGAAAAGAAGGGACAACAAAAAAGAAAAGAAGAAATGAGAAAGAAAGAAAGAAAGAAAAAAAGAAAGAAAGAAAGAAAGAAATTACACAGAAAAGAGAGGAAGACAGAAAATGAATGACACAGAAAGAATGACAGAAAGAAAGATAAAAATAAAAGTTGGAATGATAGAAAGAAAGAAAAAAGAAAGATAGGGAGGTTAAAAAAAATTGAAAGGGTGGGAATGAAGGAAGAAAATAAACTAGGGATAAAAGCGAGAAGTAATGAGCAAAGAGACAGAAAAAAGAAAGATGTAAGGATGGAAAGAAAGAAAAAGGGAAGATGAAAGAAAGAACGAAAATGCTGGGAGTGCAGGAAGAAAGAAGGAAAGAGAGAAGGAAAAGAAATGGCACAGAGGAAATGAAGGAAGGTAAGAAAGAAAGGGAGAGTTGGATGAAAAAAAGGAAAAATAAATAAAATCAATAAAAGAATGAAAGGAAGGAAAAAGAGAGTAATGTTGGATAGAAAGGATTAAAAGAGAAGAAAGGTGCGAGAAATGTAAGAATAAAAAAAATGGTAGCGAAAGAAAGGGGGAGGGAAAGAAAGAAGAAAAGAAAATTATGGAAAGAAAAAAGGGAAAAAGAGAGTAAGGAGGGAAAAAATGGAAGACAGGAGAGACGAAAGAAAAAGAGAAAAAAAGAATAAAGAAAGAAAAAAGTAGGGGAGGAGGAAAAGAGAACTAAAAATTAAGGAAGAAAGTTGAAAGGGAGACAAGAAAGGCAGAAAAATGAAGAAAGGAGGAAAAAGAGAAGAAAGATAAAGGAATAGGAAAAAAAAAAAAAAAAAGGAAAGTAGAAATGGAACAAAGAAAAAAGGGATGGATAGGTCACTTGCACAGGTTCACTGGTGGTGGAAAAGAGTGTGGTTAGGGTCTTTCTGGTCTTCTTTCAAACAACCAGTCCAGCTAAGTAAAAGAATAACAGGCTGATTCATCACTAACGCCAGGTAGCGACAGATGAGCGTCTGTAGCAGGCATTTTCAGAGCGCCTGCTAGTAGTCGGTGTGCTCGGCCATGAGTCGCTAGTTTATAGCGACTCAATCGCTGTTCAGTAATGTTGAATACATTGTGAGGAGTCGCTATTTGACTAGTACAGCGCTGTATGGGAGCGCATGGTAGCGACTGCTCATAGCGACCGACTCACACCATATTCAGCAAAAAAACAGCCTCACAAATCTCTCACTGCGCAGGAGGCGGTGTGTTTAAAGTCTGTTTTTCAGCATCTTTTCACTAGTAACAAAGTGAAAACATATGGAATTACATTGTAGCAACATTGTAACATGAACACTTTAATGGCAGACCTGTAATGTCATTTCTGAGGAAATATATAAAAAATGAAAAAAATGTGAAAAAACTGCTATTTCAATGCCAGAAGAGGTCACAGAATTAGTTGTGATTTTTTGAAAAAAAAATAAAGAAACAAAAACCCCATTTAAAGAGAAGAAAAGGATCGTCCATTGAAATGTATGGGAGAGCGACAGGTAGCGAGAGGTCATACCTGGCGCTGTGCAAGGCTGAACGCCGGAGCTGTTCGCTAAGGCTGTGAAAATGATGAATCAGACGCTACATGGCGTTATCCCAGTCGCTAAACAGATTCAGCTTGATAAATGTATAATTGCGTGCCGTGTCTGGCGTTCAACAGTCGCTACCTGTCGCTACCTCTCATTAACCAGCCACTACCTGACGCTATCCCTTCTTAAATAAGGGCCTAATATCTTCTCTCTCTCCCTGCTCCTCTCTCACATGCTGTGCACTGAAGGGGGAGCGCAGACAACATGGGGCTGACTACAGCTTCAAGCTCTGTTAACTGGAGCTTGCAGGCACACAAGTGCAATGGCCTCATATCAACACAGGAAGCTGCATTGCGCCTATTCTGCTCCGCTGTGGAGAGGAGTGAATAACCAGCGAGGTTTTCTCCCCCCACAGCAGTAAGTACGGAACCTGGACTCCAGGGCTCTTTATAACTGTTATTTTTGGAAAAACAGCAACATTTTGAAATGTTATTTTGCCACAATTATTACTTAATTATTTTACAATATTTATGCGCATTAACACAAAAATCTGAAATTATCTCCAGATTTCGCAATAGTTCTCCTTTAAAGCTGACCAAAACACACTGAACTTGGGAAATACACTTGGTGCCTTATTCATGAAGGGATAGTGTCAGGTAGTGCCTTGTAAATGACAGGTAGCGACAGGTGAACGCCAGACACGACACACAATTACACATTTATCAAGCAGAATCTTTTGAGCGACTGGGATAATTGTGATAATTTTATTTATTATGCATGGTTATTTACTTTATATAATATATATATATATATATATATATATATATATATATATATATATATATAGATTTTTTTCTACATTAATTATTGTTTGCAGTAAAGTTGGTATATGTATGTATGTTTGTTATTGATTTTTTTATCCTACTTGGGTGTTTATTGGCACCTCACCACCCTTTGATCTCTGTTGATTTCTGCCTGACCGATGATGTGTTGTTCAGCCCTTATCTGCCTCACATATGCAGCAGCATGCTTGTGAGTGTCTTGGTTGCCATGGACGCAGTGTTGTTTACGCAATCCATCCCTCTGAGATTATCTCCAGCTGACTGCTGCCATGTGACTGTCCAGTGACCCGGATGTTCACAGCTCAGCAGTGTTTTCTATTGATTGACTGCTGACCCGGATACACATCCTCGGCACAGGTGAGGGATCCATGTGTGGTGATTACTGGGGGGGAGGTGCTAGTGCTCTACTTAAGCTCAGTGTAGCCAGCATGAGATCAGCCTGATGAAGTGGGTGATTTGCCCACGGAATGCGTGGCTCCTGGTGTGGTAGGCGGTGGGGAGACTTCACACATGTTATTTTCATGATACCTTGGCTTTATTTCTGGTGATTTTTTGTGATATTATTTTTTGATTGGTATTGTGATATATATCAGTTCCCCTTTGGGATGCCTAAATAATATATACAGGTGATTATATTTTCATTGGTGAATATAGTAGATTGATATGTTTATGAGTTGTTATGGTTGGGAATATTAATTTTTAATTTATTGTTTGACTAGTAGCACTTGCACTTTTATAAATGTATAGAATTTGTAGTGATCTGGATCATAGGCAGGATTTGCACATGTTTAGTTGCATTGTTGGAACACTTTGTTGAATGATTTTAGCACATATATCTAGGCATTTGATATCAATTAGTGTGGTGAGACTCCCCATCGCCTACAGACCTTCATGTTGGTTTGTCCTGTTTGTTATTGTCCTATTTATGTTTTTTTAAGGGATTTTAATATGTTGAGTGTATTGTATGTAGTGATTATAAATATGTAATTAATAAAAATGTATTATTTGATCGATTTATGAGTTGAGTGTGCCTCCCTACATATTTTTTTCTTTTTCTTTGTTCCTGGTCTGAGCTCTTTTGCAGCTTTGGGAGTGGCACCTCCTACAGATTGAATAGGGTATAGTGCAAATCCCCAATATTTTTTTTTTTTCCTCCAGGTAGCGTCAGGTGAACGCTGGACATGGCACGCAATTACACATTTATCAAGCATAATCTTTTGAGCGACAGGAAAAACGCCATGTAGTGTCCGATTCATCATTATCCCAGCCTCGGCGTACAGCCTTGCAGAGCGCCACGTCTTACCTCTCACTACCTGTCGCTCTCCCATACATTTCAATGGAAGTTCTTTTATTTCTCTTTAAACAGGGGATTTTCATTAGTTTTTTTTTTTTTTTTTTTTTTTTTTTTCCATCTCAAATAATGTTGTGACCGCTCCTGGCCTAGAAAAAGCCATTTTTGAAAATATTTTTCATGTTTTATATATTTATGCAAAATTGACATTACAGGTCTTGCATTAATGTGTTCACGTTACAATGTAATTCCATATGTTTTCGCTTTGTTACTGGTGGATATGTGTGCAAAAACAGCCTTTAATGACATAGCGTCTGGCGCTCTGGGCTACAGCGAAGCATTTTTGAGCGCCGGAGGTGTGTGAGGCTATTTTTTTGATGAATATGTTGTCAGTCGGTCGCACTGACCAGTCGCTACCATTCGCTCCAATACAGCGCTGTACTGGTCATATAGCGACTCCCCACAATGTATTCATCATTGCTGCACAGCGACTGAGTCGCTCTGAACTAGCGACCCATGGCCGAGCACAGCGACTACTAGCGGGCGCTCTGAAATGCCTGCTACAGATGCTCATCTGTCGCTACCTGCTGCTAATAATGAATCAGCCTGTTGGCCAAAGCCACAGCCGATATTCTTCTTCTTAAGGTGTAGAACTAGAAATGAATAATTCCGCTTTTCGAATTGTCCTGATTTTTTGGCTGTTCCTCTCTGTAAGATGGCAGGTGATCAGTCGTTGCTTTGGTGTGGCAGTGACATCATTGCCATACACAACAGTGGCAATAAATGGAGGAGGCGGAGCTTTACAACTAAAACAGACGGCATTATCTGGCATTAGAGTGAATCGGGAGCAGGGAAAATGAGCAAAAGGTACTCCTCATGGGGGAGCAGTTCAGGCGATGCAAGTTAAAATGTTGGGTTTTGGTCCGCTTTAAATAAACACAACAAAATGGTAAAATGTGTTGTGATAAAGTGGATTTTTTAAATCAAATGTGTGATTGCTCCACTGTTAATGGGCAGGCTGATTCATCACTAACGCCAGGTAGCGACAGATGAGCGTCTGTATAGCGGCGCTACGAGCGACCGCTAGTGGCCGCCACGATCAGCTGACAGTCGCTATTGCAGGGCTCCTCAGTTGCTACCTGCCGTTATTGGTAATCACGCTGCCAATGTTGAATGTGATGTTTCAGATGTGCTTTAAAAGCACTGTTGGGTTGTGACACCGTATTCAATAGCGCTTCTTTGCTGTTGGATAGAAATCAATCTGTTAAATTTGGAAATGTGATATAACATTTTGCAAATAACACATGGGACAGATGTTGCCATCTTCATGGTGCCTGAAATGGAGAAAAAATTGTAGTTAGTTAATGTAGTCACTTAAAAATATATTTTCCAAAATCCCCTTTGTTTGGTGGTGTTGAATTTAATTACATACAAAACAAAACACCTTCGAACTTTATAGACTGAAAGCAAGCCACTTTGTATTTATCAATATAAACTACCACCCACCCACTAATATTTTTTTTTTTTTTTATTAATTTAAGCTGTTTACGAATTTTAGACCACCCACATTTTTAAAGTAATGTTTAGAAGGGCCCTGTAGTACAGTAGTTGTAGTATAGTTAAGGTGACCTAGCTTACCGAAAAAAAGAGCTAATCATGTTTTGCCGTCACTCAAACCCAGTCTGGGTGTCCTCGTTACTGTCTGCGGCCATGTTGGGGACTTCTGGCACCAGGGCTGTTTCTCTCCTCCTGGGCATGCCAAACGGAGAAAACGTGCTTTCAGCAGGCCGATGGTTCTTTCCACTATGCATCTGGTTTTGCAATGTGCTGCATTGTAGCATACTTGGGCAGTGGTCTGTGGGTTTCTGACCGGAGTCATTAGCCACGTTTTCTGGCCATATCCCTTGTCCGCTGTTGAATAAACAAATTGAGAGAGAGCAATTAAATCCATTCACAAACGGCCGGCGCGGGTGTGCGCCCTGCTAGAGGGACGCGCGGGAGGTGACAACGGCTTGTCCGTCGCTGATAAGGTAAGTTTTTCGGGGCTCTCTGGGGGGTTTCACACAGGGCATCCTGATTTCGGATGCCCCGCGGGGAGGGAGCTGGCCAATCAGGGGTGGGTGTTGGTCCACTTTAATCTGATCATATAGGGACTGTAGTGCTGCACGATTCAGACAAAATCGACTTCTGATCTGCTCGTCACTTTAATCCCATCCCAGAGAGGCGGATGCCAAAGGATCGGGGTACCCTAAGCCTCACAGCACCCCCCTCCCTAGACTCCTGACCTTCTTGTACGCTCCCACAACAATACATCCATAACCCAAACATCAACCTCGCATCCATCTCACAATCACTGGCCATAGCTCATGCACTGGCCCCCAAAAAAATACACAATCTCAACACACACACAACCAGTCCTCACACACAATCCTCACACAGTCACACAAATGCTGCTCGCCACAAAATTAGATGTATAGTGGTTAGAACCATCAGCCTGCTGAAAGTATGCTTTCAAAGTTTGGCACAACCAAGAGGGGAGTTGCTGCACAACCCACAAAAGGTCCCCAAAACAATCCACACTTGCTGGATGCTACACAATATTTGCAGATGCCACCAAAACAAATCCCACAAAGAAACAGCAGTGATGCCAGAAAAGCTCAACAAAGTATTTGGAATTATATTTAACTTATCCAAAGTACTGGTCCGCTTAGCCGCCTCTTGCGTTTGTTAGCAGTTTCCGGTCTGTAACTGGCTTACCACAGGTGTTGCGTTAATGCCTTGTGCTTCCATAATAGCTTACTTGTGTGGATCTGGTTGCACAGACATCTTTTGCCCAATCCAAGGTAAGCTTTTCTAATTTCAAATAGCCGTTTTTGGCACACCATTTCCAATGTTAAGAGACATGGATCCCATTACTTCCTAATGTCTATCTGGCTTGGTAAGTAGATTAGTTTATTGACTGCAACACATGTTTGGCTGAAACATCAGTCATCATGTATCTCCAAACATCTGCACAGTATGTGTCAATCAATTAACTGGGCCTGTTTGTGATTAGTTACTAAAGCACATAAATTCTGGCAGACCCATTCAGCAGTTGTTGCCATTCTGTAGTTTGCATGTGTCCTTGTGTGTTTGTTGTTTGGTGTGTGCAGCTACAGGATGGAGCCAAATTCTGGACATCTGCCGGCCACTGCTGTGTCTCCTGGTGGGCCCAGTACCAGTGGTGTGTGTCGTGGCCGCAGACCTTCCTCAAGGAAAAAGGCACAGCCTGAAGGTGAAGCCCCACCCAAGGCCAAGCGTCCATTTGCCAAGAGGGAGCCAGAATTTAATTTGGCGAATAATAATACTCTTGTGCGTCTGACACTGGCTAAATGGGAGTTATTATTTGGCGCCCAAAGTCAGTGTTTAGGCAAACAAGAAAGGAGCAAATTGTGGGATGCCATTGGTGAGCAGCTTACTAGCACTGCTCAATACCCACGTAGTGGCCCAGCCTGCAAGAAACGCTTCTACACTTTGCAAAGGGCACTTATGCTAAAGTTGAAGAATGATCTACTTGTAGACAGTGGGACGAAGCAGGGTCCAAAGAGTAAATACAGGCCATATGAGGAGATGCTGAAGTGCAAGGTTCCACTCTGTTGACTGCAGGGTGTGGATGCTGGGGATGACACCACCGGTTGGGGAGAAGGTACATTGATTTAACCTTGTAAATTACTGTTAATAATGTTGACCCATTTCTGTAACAAAACTTTCTCATACTAAAAGTAGGTCAGGGTAAGCATCACATTATAGAAATGTATTTTTGTGAATCAAATTTCTCTTGGTTTATGCATATGCTTGGTTTCGCAGGAGTCGGGTGAGGGGTCCCAGAATCCTGCCCTTCCCCCAGCCTCAACCTTAACCCAGTCTGAGGTTGAAGGTAAATAGTCTTGATAATGTGATTTTATGATATTGTTGTTGCTGTTTATAATTATTATGCATTATTAATGTACGCTCGAAAAAATAATTTTTCACATAGATGCCCTCAGAATTGCACCAGCATCTCCTCATGTGTCTACCTACTCTTTGGATGCCAGTAAGTGCATGTGGCAACCTGGCTTTTGTTAAAGTAATTTAAAATGTGTGAATGTATCTCAATTATGCTTTTTATTTGTAGGCCAGGTCCCTGCTTCATCTTTGGACCCCACTTCCTGTGTTGCAGGCCTACAGGACCCTGTTGGTGTGTATTGCAAAGCACACTGTATCCTTTGTGTATTTTTTTATCGAATATGTAGATTTTACTATGTCAAAATGGCAAACCATGATACTTCACATTCCATGCTGGATAGTTGGTTATGTTTGTGCAGCAAACGGATATTATTTCCGAGTTCTCAAATGATGAAAATGTAAAATACATGTTTTGGAATTAGGCTGCTATTCTAATACATTTACATTAACAATACTATGGCAGCTTAAAGTAATACCAATTCTGCTTTATGTTAGGCCTGAATACAGGAAGTGCTGGTCCTGAAAGGGCCCTTCACCACGCAGCTGCTAGGGATGAGGGTAAGAATGTGTTTGAATTTGTTAAGGTAAGAATGTTGTTTTTCATGAAATGTTGTGTGCCTCTTGACATTTGCTCTGAACCATGTATTTTTAGGGCAAAGCTCTAGTGATGGCCTAAGTCTGGACATATCCGAGGTGGCGGGTATGTGTGTTTTTAGATATGTGATTATGATCTGTGTAAACACAATCCCCTCGATTCAAAGAGCAAAAGTTAATTGATTTCGGATCGAGAATCGTAAGTTTGGGTGGGTGTTAGTCATTTTTTCCTGTTTTTTTGGCCATTTCCGACTCGCACGAGCCTACGTACGAATGCGTATATGCTCTTACGATCATCGCAAGTTCGTTCCTAAATTTTAGGATCAAAACGTAAAACTTAGGATCAAATCCTAAAACTTAGGATCAAATCCTAAAACTTAGGATCAAAACGTAAAACTTAGGATAATCGAATGTGTTTAGGTGTGATTCAGAGAACAGTTTTCAAACCTCTAAATACGTTTTAAAAGAAAGCCACTGCCGACACCTTTTAGCAGTCGGATTGCTGTTCTTGAACAGGTTTTTTGGCTATGTGGAGGAGTCTGCGCGTCTTGAGCTCCAATGAACTGCATGTATCAGCATGGCCGAGGCCATAAATTGTATGGCAATGCATACCTGATTCATGTATGCCTTATAAAAGCATTTTAATGTGGACCTTAATTAGTCCTTTGCATGTAAACCTTTATTTTGCAATATATTTGCGTTAATTAAAGAAACTTATGTCCTTTGTTATTTATTTTTAAATTGATGTACTAGAATAATATTTTTAGATTGCATTTATTGGTGTAGTTGTTTACCTTTGCTTTGTTTAATTATTTAAGCACATCTTTGGTCAGATGCATCACACTTACTGAGGAGAGGAGAGCGGGATAAAGTGCAGGATGTGGGTTACTGCTGTATTTTGCACAGACACAGCAGAGCTGGGGGCACGGAAAGGTCAGAAATCAAAGAATGCAGAGCAACACAGTCACAAGGCCCTTTCTGTTTGCAGGCTGCCCAAGAATACCTGAGCCGCCATCTTGGCTGTTTCTAGACTCATAACATGCAGAAGTTGCTGGGTGTTTTTTTTATATTTGAGAGCAATCTATATGTAGAGGGTGTGGGTAACCACACACAAAATTTTAAGTTGTACCATTTGAAGCCAAAATATTAAAATTAAATCCACAAGTAAAAAATGCAAGTTAACTAAAAATTAAACAAAGTAAGATTTACTTATGCAAATGCATTCATTAATGGTTGGTTACTACAAAATGAATGAAATAAAGAAAAATAAGACCAAATATTTAGAATGCACTTTAATGAGGTAAGTTTGTAGTGCGCAGCCGCAAGATCAGAAGGATTTACGTCCAGACAAAAAAGGAAAAAGGGCAAAACCAATGTTGCAACCTGAGAAATGAAACGGAAAATTCAGGATGGAAACTGACATAGGTCTGATTCCCGAACTGCCATACGAACGGATGTAAATTTTAGGATAGAAACGTATTAGCTTATTGAATCACTCGCAAGTTCATACGAACGCACGAGCGTACGGGAAAAATAGGATGATCGGCACCAAAATCAAAGCTGTTACATGTTTCTTTGAATCGACCCTAATGAGTTTAGCGTGTTTGTTTAACAGCAATCTTTCTTCCTAATATCTACTAAATGTAAAGGGTATGTGTATTGGCCAATGGGTAACTTTGGACAGGTATTGACTCTATACTGGTTAGAAAAAGTGGACACACAATAACAGCCAAACAAATAACACGACTTTTCTCTTTAGCATATGTGATGTTGCCGCCACTCTCGGATGATCATTTTCCCCTTTCTGGCAGCCAGACACCTGTACTATTTAAGGAGGAGCAAACTCGGGTACCATTGATGAATCGTTGAGCAATGATTACATGTTTTGGGGACACTCAGGTAAACCCATGTAACATACAACATACTTTGATCTTAGCAGGAATCCTTGGCGCCAACCCAGGATGTGCCCTCCTCACAAGTCCCATGTGGCCAGGCTACAGAGGCAGCACCAACGGTACATGTTATTCTAACCATAGATGTATTAGGTTTTGTTTTATCTGCTAAATGCAATCTTGAAAATAATATATTGCTTTCTGTTTTAGCCTGCGCAACAACCAACTGCCCGATCTGCCCCCACAAGTGCCGACCTGTATGAGTTAGGGGGCCGGATGCTGGAGGCCTACAGTCGGCAACAGCCGCGTGATGGAACTCAGGAGTGCATTAGGGCGTTGGAAACCCAATCGCTGGTGGGCCAACAACAAATTCGTGAACTGAGGCGAGAAGTTAGAGATTTGCGAAACCAACCACAGGCCGAAATGATGCATGCCATCCAACAAATGATGCATGGCATCCAACAATCTATAGAGCGCCAGGACGACTGCACTGTTGGCCCCCATCACCGCCCCTAACAATGAGTCGGCACCACCAAGGCCACCCAGGGACTAATTTTCTTTTTTTTTGGGTCAAATCAAATGTTATAATTTGGTTTGATTTTATTTAATTTAATAAATTATTGTATATCTTGACTGTGTGTTTTGGTACCTAATTACATAGCTACTAACCCAGACATTAACACCTCTCTATATCTATATATGTGAATGTTTTTGAAAAATTACTACAGTAATAATTTTGACTACATTACAATGCTTCAAGAATGTAAGGCCTAACAATGTGTTTCAGAATGAAATAACTAATGGGTTCATGTTCACTTTAACTATGGTTTCAAGGTCAACACACAATTAAATGTAAAAAATGGTAAAATTTTTATTGTTAAAAAAAAAGGCCAACATGGCCAATTGAAAATTCCGCAGAGCGGCTAAACCCATACCCCCCACCCTACGGCTGCTTTTTCTTTCCCAGCAGCAGATTTCGGGTCCAGCGGACGTACTGCCACAGTCTGCGATGCTCATTATTGCAAGCTGTAGGGAGAAAAAAAGTTCATTATTGTTGTGAAATGGATCAAAACGTAAGCATGTTAATTACAATTTAATAGTTGTTACTCATTATGTTGCCACTTTTTTTTTCGGTTGCCAGGCTGAGGTGTTTCCTGTATGCCATTATATATCCCGTAGTGCACTGCTTTCCCGGTGTGTGGAAATATGAGTGAAGTGCAAAAAATATGTATACGCATATATTCCACTGGCGTTCGGGCGTGCTTTGTATATGAGTGTGTATATGGGTTGATATATGGCCTTGTCTGTGACTTAGTCACTTTGAATAGTGTAAATATTTGTTTTGGGGTGTTTGGTGGCGGGGTTCTCATTATTAATATTATTATTATTATTATTAATCTTGGTGGGAGCAAGAAGAAAGAAGTGAGAGATAGGCATAAAGATGCCAGCTTGGTCAGCTTGGTCTGTAGGAGGACGAACTAGGTCTATTGAATAGTGAGTGAGCTCACAATTAGATCCATCTGCAGTAATGCTTTTTGACAATTTTCTTATTTGTAGGTGTCCCCTATAAAATATCTAAAATATTAGACAGACCTATGCATGTTTGCTGTTCTATAAGCAGAGAGGGGAGGGGAGAAAGGGGTTAATGTGTTAAATGAATAACAATGCCATTGCGTAATACTCGTGCCTTTGTGAGAGTGATGTTGATTGGTAGTTGCTCAGGAGAGAAAAATATATGAGCAGAGACATGATTGGATTAAGTGCAATATGAAGGCGTGGCTTGACAGTCAAAAGCACAACATCACCCAGCCCCTCCCTCACCCTGATGAAACTCCCAATGGGGAGTGAAACATGCATCGGGGACGGCCCCTAGCCACGCCCCCGCACTGACGCCACGGCCGAAATCGAGTGACGGCCGAGTATGGGAAAGGAGAGATTGTTTTGCATCCAGCATCATAGACCCACGTGGGGCACGACCCAGCTGAGGCAGCGGAGGTAGCGATACCTGAGGATGACAATGGTTGCAGGATCTGAAATGATGGATTCCAATATGCCTGTTTTAGGTGGACATTATTAGCCCCGTTTTTCCTGCCTTCATCTGTACGCAGCTCCTCAAGCTCCATTTATATAGCTGGACACGTGAGTGCCTGCAGGCTTCATCTCATTTGATTTCATTCAATCTATTTGGGCTAGCTCCACGCTGTGGATGCATCATGCACTATAGAAGGAAATGGCCAGTAGGCTACTAAAGATTGTGAACAATATTTTCCTCCGATTCCTCTTTGAGACAGAAGTTGTAGCCCCATTTTTGTGGACTTAGTCCCTTTGAGGGACGCCGGCCGGTCTGTGTATGTAAGTGTGGCGTGAGTGCAAAGAGGTGTCGAATCCAGGCCTAGTCCTGGTGGGGGCCCCTGTGTTTTAATAGCAATTGCTTTTTTAATTTTTGTACAGTTTTCAGTGTGCTACTTTCGAAGATTGTATTATGTGCCATTTTGATGTAGCCATTAAATTATGAGTGTTATTTGGCCCTGGGTGTTTATTGTGCCAGTCTCGCATAACAACCAACGTCTGTGTGTATTTGTATGGTATGTTGCCACATTCTTCACATTATGCTAAACTCTGTGAATATCTGGTTACATGACATTAGTTTTTTTGGCTTACATGTGCAATTTTTCGCACTACCCTATATGTTTACATTACCTCTTTTATGAATTGAAGGCCTACGTAAGATTGTGGACATTGTTTTTCCGGTTTGCCTAAAGTACTCGTGTCCATAGTACTAACTAAACAAATTCTTCTGCTATTCCTATTATAGTTTTAAAAATTAATATTGAATGAGTTTGTTATTGAACAAACACACTCACAGGCTGAATGTATTATGTGTTTACGTTTAAACAAAGGGGAGGCTACAATCTAGCATGCATACATGCATTTCTGATTGTGCCAAATGTCATCTACATGTCTGCTAATTAACCCCATAATGACATTTACCCTTATGCGTGGTTATATGTTGTAAAAGTATGTTTTGCAAACAAGTAATTGGACTCACCATTGCAGCTGTGGCTAGGGACCATGATGCTGGGGGTTCCTGGAGCTGGAGTGGGGAGTATGGTGACAGGGTCCGTCTGTGTAGAAACATCTGTGTAGACAAAAACCCAACAAAAAACGTCATAAGCTTGGTCCCTGGATCTTATTCTTCTACATCCACCTGTTTTTTGTCTGATCTAAATCATGCTAACAAGGTTTTACACATGTTTAGAAG
Source organism: Gastrophryne carolinensis (assembly GCA_027917425.1). Lineage (NCBI taxonomy): Eukaryota > Metazoa > Chordata > Amphibia > Anura > Microhylidae > Gastrophryne > Gastrophryne carolinensis. The sequence continues at coordinate 528,858,214 of CM051234.1, forward strand.
ACATTAGCATGGTATTTAGTGGTTCATGAGGTCAGCTGTATAATTTAATTAGGCCACATGGAGCACTCAATAACATTGTCCTGTTTTTACATACATTTTTGGTACACATTCCCAGTGCAACACAAATTACTGAATTTTAATTGACATGAACATAGTCTGGCACATGTGGTAGCAAAAAAAAAGTGTACATTTGCAATGCAGCATCATGCTGTAATCACTAAAATTTATATTTGGGTTTGCTTGCATTTGTATTGAACTGGAGTGGTGTTACTGAAGTGTCTGAAAATGTCAACACAATATAATGTTAGGTAGCATAAAACATGTGTATGTATTTTATAATCTCATTACATACACCATGTGACTGATAACCAAAAACACTTACCACGACTATGCCTGAGTGCAAGGTCTGGTGCATAGCTGCTGGAGGTGCCGGCTCTATGATGCCCTGAAAAACAGATGATGGCACAGGATATTTAACACAGCACAGATTCAACCTGGAACAGACATACAACAATTAGAAACTCTCACCAGGGGATGAGCTGCCGCTGGTATCCCAGGGAGGCGTGGAGCCTCTACTCCTCACAATCGACCCAGAAGATCCCAAACCGATGGGCCACCCTCCTCCCTCTCACTCCCTGATCCTTGAGGGAGTGTGGGCGAGTCCATGTCCTCCTCCCCACTTGAGAGTGGCCACAAAGGATTTGAGACTCAGCTGAGCCTGACTGTGAGGAGCTGAAGTTCCATACTGCCCTCCCCCTAGCAGCAAGCTCCTCTAGGGCGTCATCCCCTTCATCCCCTGGGTCCTCGAGATGGGACTGATGAGAGGTATCCCTTCCCACGTTTTCCCAGGGGAGGACGCTTATCTGTGTTGAGGGAAAACAAAAAAAAAAAGTACACCTCAAAATAAAATCCCAAATACAACTACATTATGTTTAGTACTAACATGTTGTGATGCGAAACTTACCTGAGGCATAGGCATCATAGAGCCTGTAAACGCCCTCATTGTCCCGGCGCTTGAAATCGGACCACTTCTGTATTATGGACCGGAGGGTCAAATGCATCTTAAAGCGCCGGGACACGGTGGCTTGCACCTCCAACACTATGTGCCTTTTTGTACTACGGGCATAGTCGTACTCCATTACACAAAAGTCCTAAAAAACCCACAAATCAATACATGTACTTATCAGTGATAACACATATATACCAAGCAACATTATCGCATAAAAAAAAAAGATAGCAAATACTCACTTTAGCAACCTGACCATTCACCCAAGGATCCACCCTTTTGTGCGTTGGCTTGGAGCATGCGGGGGGAACAGGGGGGGAGGGGGGAGTGGGGGAGGTGTGGGGGGGCAGAATCGGAGGAATAGTTGGGGAGACGTCTGGCAGGGTGTCTGGGCCGCATGATGGATCCTCGTAGGTGGAAACCGGAAGTAGCAAAAACTAAAGTGAAAGCTAAAAATCTGACACTCCTCGCATTAATAATACGCTAACATACGCCTATGATATGCAAAGGTTAAAATAGCGTAAACATAACAAGCTCAGCCGCTCCATACACACAAGCTAAAATGTATTTCTTACTTATTTTTGTTTATGTTGCGTAATTCTTTTTTGCAACGTAATTCCAGAGAGAGTAACACATATATTAAGACCTCTTTATATATAGATATGTGAATGTGTTAAAAACATGACTACAGAAATAGGTTGGGATACATTTGAATGCTTCAAGAATGTTAGGGGGAACAATGTGTTTCACAATGTTATAACTAATGGGTTAATATTAACTTTAACTATAGTTTCAAGGTCATGCTAGTGCACTCAGATGCGCAAAAATCTTTGCCGCTTATTCAACAGCGACTCTTGGCGTTACAAGGTATTTCATGGTCCAAAAAAAAAAACACATGTATGAACAGCACAGCGCCACAGCCAGCGACAGATAGCAACTGGCCCTCGCCGCAATAACCCAGATTCAACAAGAAATTTCTAGGAAATAGCGTGGGCGCTGTTTTTTGGCTGACTGTGGCATAGAGCGCCAGACACGGTTAGATTAAAGTGATTTTTTGTGGTATAAACAAAAGTTAAAAACTGGAAAAATAACGGGAATGACATTGGGGTAGGGGTGTGAGTTTAAAATTTAACTGGCACACTACAAATTAACTTTTCAAAGAAAAAAAAAAATATTGGAAACATTACATACACTTCAGGAATAATGTCTAACACATTTTATTTGAAAAAACAAAAAAAAACAAATATAATACTCAAAAAATACATTTGAGTCTCTGCCATAGAAATGTATGGGAGAGCGAGAGGTAATATCTGGCGTTCGGCGCTGTTCGCTGAGGCTGGGATCATGTTGAATCTAACGCTACATGGCGTTCTCCCAGTCGCTAAACAGGATCGGCTTCATAAATGTGTAATTGCGTATTTGAGCCAGCGTTCTCGTGCCGATACCTCTCGCAACCTGTCGCTAAAGAGTCACTACCTGGCGCTATCCCTTCATAAATATGGGCCTTAATACTGCATTCAGCTTATTATCTACAAAAGGAGCTTTTAGTCTGCAATACACCTTTGTTCCGGAATTTCACAATATTACTTTCTTCTTGTAATGTAGAAAATTATACAGTAAATTATAGAGGAAGAAAGAACACCTGACACCTGGCAGGAGTCAAGTCAAGTGTTGATAAGCCACAAAAGTGAATGTGAATATTTAAATGATCTCACCTGGCCTTTCCAAAATTCATTTCCATGCATAACTCAATTTGCCCCATTTCACGTGGCCCTGGCTTAGTAGATTAATAGAAAACGTACTAATAAACTATGATCTCACTTCTAAAAATACAAAAATGTCCTCATATAAATAATTATAAAGTAAGGGCTATCTGAAAGGTGAACAGATGTGTGAGCTTTTGACTTACTGCTAAAAGATGTCTTATGATCTAGAGACCGGAAATCTTGCAATTTAGGTCATATGGAATTATTACTGCATAAATAATTAGAGAAACCTGATGAGTGTAATGTAACATACTACATCACAACTCTTCAGGGAATATTTTAATCATTTTTCTTTTTTTTTATTTTTGTTTTGGGAATGAAGTGAATGGACAGCAGATAGTGTAATCAACACTATCCACTGAAAGATTGCACCACACTGCCCAATTCTTAAAAGCACAATATATTAACCAATAAATTGCACACGTGATGAGAACAATTGAAAAGTAAAACAGCACTGCCCCGAACTGAGCTCTTAAAATAGAATACAAAAAAAAACAAATAAAAAGATGGCAAGATAGTCACAATCAGAATGTGTGCAATGATTTAGAATTAGTGCACCAAAATAATATACCGTGGCAAATTCCAAATAATAATACCACCAGTACATAAAAAATGAGAGGCAAGAAAAGTGCTAAGTGCAAATTCAAAATAAAAAAAGAACACAATAATGAGAAAACAGGTCTGGGGGGGGGGGGGGGGGTTACATAGCAACCATACCTTCACACTGGTCCCTGCAGGATTTCTGGCATTGGGTATAGCCGTCCTGCCAAGGCTGCACAGAGCACCATCTCCCACTGCGCCTGCCTGTCTGCCAATTTGCTTGAATGAAAGGTGGGAGCATGCACAAAATGGGAGATACCACTGTGTACAACCTCCATGTAGCCAGTGCTGAGGACAGGCAATCCTATCTGTGCACCAGAGAAGGGGGCCATGGGGTTAACCTTGACTGTACCTCCACTTTAGCCCTACTAAAGTTTTAATTTAAGGTCAACCTTGCCTGTAATGAGGAATGCCACCCCTTTACAAAATGTTGACCAATTTTGAACATCCCATGTTTTGCTCCATGTCCCTAGGGCATCCCAATTTTGGATGTGCCGCTTTGTGAAGCCCCCCGGGAACTCCTGTATACTTACCCACAACACATGTGCAGTTTCTCATCCAATCAGCGAACTATGCCGAACCAGTCTCATCCCTGGATTCTCACCACTGATGCACGAGTTCCGGCACCAGCCTATCCGAATGGCTGGATGCCAGAGCGCACATAAACTACAAGATGCCAGAGATGTAGCCTGTAATGTTGTATCATATTTTTTGCCCTGTAAGACACACCCAGGATTTAGAGCAGGAAAATAAGAAAAAATATTCTGAACCAAATGGTGTGCTAAAAATTGCCCCTCCCAATCACCCTATCACAGACAGTGTACAGAATACCCCCCAATCACCCCATTACAGACAGTGAGTGGCATCCCAGATTAAAGTCAGTGTTTGGCATCCCCTATTACAAGAAGTGTGCGGCCTGCCCCATTACCGCCATGGGCAGCATGTCCCATCACAGCCAGCGGGCAGCATGTCCCATTACAGCCAGCGGGCAGCATGTCCCATTACAGCCAGCGGGCAGCTTGCCCCATTAGAGCCAGCGGGTAGCATGTCCCATTACAGCCAGCGGGCAGCATGTCCCATTACAGCCAGCGGGCAGCTTGCCCCATTAGAGCCAGCGGGCAGCATGTCCCATTACAGCCAGGGGGCAGCATGTCCCATTACAGCCAGGGGCAGCATGCCCCATTACAGCCAGTGGGCAGCATGTCCCATTACAGCCAGGGGGCAGCATGTCCCATTACAGCCAGGGGGCAGCATGCCCCATTACAGCCAGGGACAGCTTGCCCCATTACAGCCAGGGGGCAGCATGCCCCATTACAGCCAGGGACGGCATGCCCCATTACAGCCAGGGTCAGCTTGCCCCATTACAACCAGGGGCAGCATGCCCCATTACAGCCAGGGGCGGCTTGCCCCATTACAGCCAGGGGCGGCCTGCCCCATTACAGCCAGGGGCGGCCTGCCCCATTACAGCCAGGGGCGGCCTGCCCCATTACAGCCAGGGGCGGCCTGCCCCATTACAGCCAGGGGCGGCCTGCCCCATTACAGCCAGGGGCAGCATGCCCTATTACAGCCAGCGAGCAGCTTGCACAATTACAGCCAGGGGCGGCATGCCCCATTACAGCCAGGGGCAGCATGCCCCATTACAGCCAGGGGCAGCTTGCCCCATTACAACCAGGGGCGGCATGCACCATTACAGCCAGGAGCAGCATGACCTATTAAAGCCAGGGGCAGCTTGCCCCATTACAGCCAGCGGGCAGCATGTCCCATTACATCCAGGGGCGGCATGCCCCATTACAGCCAGGGGCGACATGCCCCATTACAGCCAGGGTCAGCTTGCCCCATTACTGCCAGGGGCGGCTTGCCCCATTACAGCCAGGGGCGGCATGCTCCATTACAGCCAGGGTCAGCTTGCCCCATTACAACCAGGGTCAGCTTGCCCCATTACAACCAGGGGCGGCATGCCCCATTACAGCCAGGGGCGGCCTGCCCCATTACAGCCAGGGGCGGCCTGCCCCATTACAGCCAGGGGCGGCCTGCCCCATTACAGCCAGGGGCGGCCTGCCCCATTACAGCCAGGGGCAGCATGCCCCATTACAGCCAGCGAGCAGCTTGCACAATTACAGCCAGGGGCGGCATGCCCCATTACAGCCAGGGGCAGCATGCCCCATTACAGCCAGGGGCAGCTTGCCCCATTACAACCAGGGGCGGCATGCACCATTACAGCCAGGAGCAGCATGACCTATTAAAGCCAGGGGCAGCTTGCCCCATTACAGCCAGCGGGCAGCATGTCCCATTACATCCAGGGGCGGCATGCCCCATTACAGCCAGGGTCAGCTTGCCCCATTACAGCCAGGGGCAGCATGCCCCATTACAGCCAGGGTCAGTTTGCCCCATTACAGCCAGGGTCAGTTTGCCCCATTACAGCCAGGGGCGGCTTGCCCCATTACAGCCAGGGGCGGCATGCCCCATTACAGCCAGGGGCAGCTTGCCCCATTACAGCCAGGGGCGGCATGCCCCATTACAGCCAGGGGCGGCATGCCCCATTACAGCCAGGGTCAGCTTGCCCCATTACTGCCAGGGGCGGCTTGCCCCATTACAGCCAGGGGCGGCATGCCCCATTACAGCCAGGGGCAGCTTGCCCCATTGCAGCCAGGGGCGGCATGCCCCATTACAGCTGGCGAGCAGCTTGCCCCATTACAGCCAGGGGCAGCTTGCCCCATTACAGCCAGGGGCAGCTTGCCCCATTACAGCCAGGGGTAGCATGCCCCATTACAGCCAGGGGGAGTATGCCCCATTACCAATGGCTGACTGGAGCCAAAAATCAACCCTGGATTTTAACAACCCCTGGCCGACCCGAGACATCCCTGCCATGGTCCCCCCAATCATGATGCCAGGCCTATAGCATTGTGGGCTGGGGTTTCTTGGTTAGTGGGTACAGTGGGGCTGGGTACAGGGGGCTGAGATGGAGAGGGGGTGGGATGTTGTCACCCCAGTAGACAGACAGACACACACACACACACACAAACACACACACACACACACACACACACACACACAAACAAACATGCATCTTACCCACCGCTGCGGTCCACCCGCCCCTCTCCTCTTTCACACATGTGTTTCTGCTACCGTCTGCATCCACTGTTCCTGCTTCCTCTACAGCTGTCGCCACCCGCCTCTGCTGCCCAATTGTTTGTTGCTGCCGCCACCGTGGCCCACATTAGCTGCCAAGGTCGTTGCTGCTGCCGCCACCACCTGCCTCCATCGCCACCTGCCTGTGCCGCCACACACACTCCCGAGCTAGTGCGCTGGTTCAGGGCTGCAAGTGGGCCCGATACAGGCGCGCGCTTGCTGAGAGGCGCAGATGCCACAGAGGCAGCTGCGGAATGTCCTAATGCAAGTTTTTTTTTCTTACATTTGCCAAATAAGACGCACTGACATTTTCCCTCTGCATTTTATAGGGCGAAAAATATGGTAATTAATTTAAATAAAAGGTTATATACTGACATAATCTATCTGTGTATTTGCATAATATGGTGAGCACAATCAATGTTCACATACTGATTATTTTTCTCAATGGACAAAATAGAATTTGAAACAAGTTACCCTATTTAACATGGCCATGCATGTGCCGTGGGATTGATGGGAGGTACGCATGCCAGGGGGTTCACACATGGATAGGGAATAATCCGGCCCTGGAGTCCTGTAGACTCCAGAGCTGGCCGATAACGGTTTTGGTCCACTATAAAAAGAAAATGCTCTATTACATTCCCTTTATTATATTTATTAGGCATGCTTGTCTACCTATAACCCTATGCCTCTAGTAAAATATTTCAAAATAAAATGACTATAAATATTGAGTATATTTCCTGGGCATATGCCTGTAATATTACAGTATTACAGTTCTTGGCAGTTCCTATTTTAAAACTGATAGTGTTTGCTATAAGCATAATCCAGATAAGTACAATATCAGTGTATATTTTCAGCTAGACCTATTTGGCTTCCTTAGGTAACGCGCAACCATTTTGTATTTTCTTTTTAGACAAACTATCTCATCAGCTATATATCTGCAATTCCCAGAAGTTCTTCATGGAATGAATGAGCTGTTTTTTCACTTCCCAAGGTAGCTCCATTAAGATAAGATGGATGTAGCCATGCCAGAGTTTGACATTGAAGAGGATAATGATATTAATAGAAAATTGTACTTTGATTACTGCAGTCTACAATCTTACTATGACATCTTATCCAAAATAATACAACAAAAACCACCTTATATCTCAATATGTAGCACAGCAAAGTGGATAAAGAATTTAAACTAAATGTGTTAACATTTTTGTTTCTGTTTAAGTCTTCATTCAAAATCCTAATCACCTTTGAGCTAATATTAAAAGGTAACTCCCTGCACTATTAAAGCGCTAGTTTATTTTTTGCAGGTCGAGAAGGTTTGCGATGGCTGTAAACAGCCTCAGAAGCATTAAAAACGCAACAAATGGATGCAAAAATGGCACTAATGATGTCTGCAGAGATTTCTTGAGCCTTACGCCTGACCTCTGGGACCATTATTTAAAATGTTTTCTACAATACCGCATAAATATTTTACTGTGCAGCCTTTGAATATACAACTTGTGTGGCATTAAATAATAATAAATATACCACATGAAGGTTTTAGAATAATGTGAAACACAAATCTATTGCTGGAAGTAAAACTTGACATGTAAATGTAATTTTAAGAAATATTAAAGGACAGGAAATTGGTTTATGTATAATAAAGTGATGTTTAACATTATAACATTGATATTTAACATTATATACTGGCATAACCACAAGCAGTATAAGGCTATGCTCACACCAAGCCCTTGCACCTCTGTTTTGGCCTTGATTCAGTAAACTTGCCTTAAAATATGTAATGCAAATTAGGACTGTTTCTTGCTTTAATTCAGAATAAGGCATGAAATAAACATGTGCTTTAGTAACGGGAGAAAGAGGATCATTTGCACCTAAAACTTTTTTGTGGTTTGTTCCTTTAATTAATTACATAAGTCAGGTAGCATGTATGAATAGGTTTGTTTTGAGGGCACTTTTGGAAGCTTTCAGGGTTGGGGAGTGGCAAATTAAGCAGGTGGGCATTCTAGAAAATGCATGTGAGACATTCTAGATGCAAGAGTGAGAGGAAGGAACCAGGTTGGAGGACAGGCGAAGGTCAGAGACAGAGGGGGAACTACATTTAGGTTCATATCTCTGGATTAGGGATTACATTTAGTGGAAGAACATGGTTGGAGTGAGCTTTGTAGGTCGTAGTTTTAAGCCGAATTTGCTGTGGAACTTGCAGCCAGTGGAGGGACTGACACAGGGAAGCAGGTCTGGAGAAACAAGAGGAGAGATGGATGAAGAGAGCAGCAGATTTCAGAATAGATTTGAGGTGTGACAGTCTGTTAGTTGGTAAACTACAACAAGGGTGTTGCAGTAGTCTAGAATCCTAGTTATCTCGTACTATAATGGGTATTATATGTCACACACCCGCTTCAAGAAATTCATAACGTGTGGGTAATACTGACCTGTAGAGGGCGATATGCAGAGATGCCAGGAAAAAAGAGAGCCCCTCCCAGTCCATAAATACCTGGGACCTCCCACTCATTACCCAGTATAAGAACAGCAGTAAGGTAAGGGACCAGGAAGAGCCCAACACAAAGCATAAAAATGCAAAAGTTCACCATATAAAGGATCCAGAATACAAAAGGGCAGGGTGAAGCGGGGTGTGTGACATACTTATAATACCCATTTTACAGGTGAGTATTCACAAAATGGTATTATTCTAAGTATGTCACACACCCCGCTTCAAGAAATTCATAACGTGTGGGACATCCAACAGCAGTGTCCATAAAGGGCGGGGATCCAAAACAAGGCAACAAGGCACAACTTAAACCACTGCAGCTTGCAGAACTTTGCGGCCAAACACAGCATCCGCTGAGGCCCGAACATCAACCTTGTAAATTTTGGAAAAAGTGTTAACAGAAGACCAAGTAGCAGCCTTACAAACTTGCTCAACAGAGGCCTGGTGCTGAAAAGCCCAGGACGCCCCAACTGCACGAGTAGAATGAGCAGTAACACGAAAAGGGGGTACCTTCCCTTTGGCAGAATAGGCCCCAACTATGGTCTGACGGATCCATTTACTAATTTACCATTTACTAATGGAAGACTTGGCAGGCGCCAAGCCTTTTTGGGGCCCGGAGAGCACCACAAAAAAGGCATCCGTCTTACGAAAGGTAGACGTTACCTCCAAATAATACTTCACAACACGAACCACATCCAAAGAATGCAGGGCCCTCTCCTTGTCATTGCTGGAATTAGGACACAGAGAGGGCAGAACAATGTCTTGGTTTAGGTGAAAGGCAGAAACAACCTTAGGAAGGAAATCGGACTTGAAATGAAAAACCACCTTGTCCTGATGCCCCTCAAAGTACGGGGCTTGAATGGACAAAGACGCCAACTCAGAGACACGCCTAACCGAAGTGATGGCTACCAAAAAGGCCACCTTCTGAGTAAGTGAAGACAAGGCAATATCATTCAAGGGCTCAAAAGGAGAATCCGGAAGAGCAGAAAGAACCAAGTTCAAATCCCAAACAGGGAGCAAAGGTCGTGACTCCCTGGAAAAAAGTCTTAACCAAAGGATGTAGGGCAAATGACCTTTGAAAGAACACCTCCAGGGCAGAGACCTGCCCCTTCAGAGTACTAAGCTGGAGCCCCAGGTCCAGACCATGTTAAAGAAACTCCAGGATTCTGGAGATGGAAAATTCCCTACAAGGCAACGCCCTGATCTCACACCAATCAATATAAGACCTCCAAGTCCTATAGTAGATATTAGAGGAAGACCGCTTCCTAGCACTAATGAGAGTTCGAATCACAGCATCGGAAAGACCTTCCTCCTTCAAGATGGAGGTTTCAGCAGCCACGCCGTCAAAGCCAGCGTTGGTAAATTGGGATAACGTAGTTGACCCTGGGTGAGCAGATCCGGCAGCAGGGGCAGAACGAACTGATCCTCTGCTAACCTTACCACATCTGCGAACCAAACCTGTCTTGGCCACCTTGGAACCACCAGAATTGCTGACGCACCCTCCAGGGCCAGCTTGCGCACCACTCTGGCCACCAAGGGAAACGGAGGGAACAGATACAGAAACCCCAGATCCCTCCAGTTCAGAGACATGGCATCCACTGCCAGAGCCAGTGGATCCAGTGAGAGAGACACAAATGTCGGAAGTTTGTGATTGTGACGAGAGGCAAAGAGGTCCACCACCGGGGACCCCCACCTGAGACAAATCAAGCGAAACACTTTGGGGCTGAGAGACCATTCCCCCCAGAGAGCTCAGAACCTGCTCAGAGAGTCCGCCTCCGTGTTCTCCGCTCCCGGAATGTAAACTGCTGAAATGCACGGGACATGGGTCTCCGCCCAATCCAGAATCAAAGACACTTCCTTGAGGGCACTCCTGCTGCGAGTCCCTCCCTGGTGATTGATGTAGGCGACCGCCGTCCGATTGTACAACCGGACTTGAACCGTCAATCCTTGCAACTGATGAGTCAAGCGAAACAGAACCATCCTGATGGCCCTCAATTCCAGAACATTGATGGACTCGTGAGCCTCCTGAGGCCCCCACAGTCCCTGAAACTGACGATCCTTCCAGAACCCCCCATCCTGATAGCCTGGCATCCGTGGTGACCGTCTCCCAACAAGGGGCCAGAAAGGATCTGCCCCTCGACAGATTAATTGGATCCAGCCACCACTGAAGGGAGCACTGAACTCGGGGGGTCATCAGGAAGGACTGATCCAACGACAGTGGCGACCCGTCCCAGGCCGCCAACAGATGGAGCTGGAGTGTCCTTGTGTGGAACTGAGCAAAGGGAACCGCTTCGAAGGAGGCTACCATCAATCCCACCAGCCTCATGCCCAGTCTGATGGCTGGACGAGGGATAGACAGGAGGAGTCGAACCAACTCCTGAATCAAGAGAACCTTGGACTGAGGAAGAAACACCCTGGCCTGGGAAGTATCCAGGGACATTCCCAGAAAAGACACTAACCTGGACAGAGAAAGGGAGGACTTGGGGTAGTTGATCACCCACCCGAATCTCTCCAGAGTGGACACCACAGTTCTGGTGTCCAATACCACTTGGCTGAAGGAAGATGCCATAATGAGAAGGTCGTCCAGATAAGGGACAATGCGAATACCCTGGGCTCTGAGGAGAGCCATCACCCCGGCCAGCACCTTGGTGAAAACCCTTGGAGCCGAGGTAAGACCGAAAGGAAGTGCCACAAACTGAAAATGCCGATCCTCCACCACGAACCCGAGAAATCTCTGGTGCGCTGGAAAAATTGGCACATGCAGATAGGCGTCCTTGATGTCTACGGACGTCCCTCTCCCGAAGAGAATGAATAGCTGAACACAGCGTTTCCATGCAAAATTTCCGCGGACGGACAAACCTGTTGAGGATCTTTAGATCCAGAATGGGTCGAACTGAGCCGTCCTTCTTGGGCACCGTGAACAGATTGGAATAAAAGCCCCGACCCCTGTCTGAGGGGGGCACTGGGCAAATAACTGCCATATCCAACAGACTCTTTACTGCCGCCTGGGGCTCCTGCGCGGCCAGAAGGTCCGAAGGCACCCGAGACCTGAGGAATCTGGAAGGGGGCCGGAGCTCGAACTCCAGCTTGTAGCCGGAAGTCACCACTTCCCGGATCCATCTGTCCGAGACCTCCCGTCCCAGACCTGGGAGAAGTGTTGCAGCCGTCCCCGCACCCACATGGGTGAGGGCGCCCCCTCATTGCTGAGCTGGCTTGGCAGCGGGTTTGGGCTTAGAGCCCCAGCTGTCTCCTGGGCGGGCACGTCCTCTGCCCCTGTTCCATGAATCTCCTCTGGCTGCGGGGAAAACAATTCCTCTGCCAGCTCTAGCCCCACCAAAGGAAGGAGCAAAGGAACCCGCCCCCCGAAAGGGACGACGCTGTTTTTTGCATTGAGGTAACTTACCACCCTTGGCAACTGAATCCAACTTCTCACCAAAGAGCCGTAATCCCACAAAGGGAAGAGCGGTCAGCGACTTTTTAGACACAAAATCAGCCGCCCACTGGCGCAACCAAACCGCACGCCGAATAGTCACCAATAGAGCCGACGTTCTGCCACACATCATCAGTGTGTCATCCAAGGTGGCTAGTACAAATGACAAAAACAATTCACACCTTTTAAGGCCAAGGAAGTCAACAGGTCCCTGACCACCGACCTGGTAGCCACCACCAGCAGCGCTGAAGCACAAACCGGCCTCATGGCTGACCCAACACTGGCAAAACCATGCAAGCCATTTGGTCAATGCGTTTATCCTCACCATCTTTAAGCGTGGAGCAATCAGGAAAATTTTAAACAGTGGTGTTGGATAAACCCAGAATCTGTGCATCCACCTCGGGAGGGGACGCCCAACGCTTAACCGTATCCAAGGGAAAGGGATATTTTTTGTCCCAACCCTGAGGGACACCTGGGAGCCGGGCAGGCCTCTCCCATTCCTTAGCAATAATCCTATCAAAATGCTTTTGGTTAGGAAATTCCAAGCGCGGCCTGGATTCTTCGAAAAATTCCCCCTTTTGCTGTGGAACCGCATCAGGAGGAGAAATAGCCAAAACCTCAAACATCTGAGCCAGAACATTAGGAGTATCCGAAGACCTCCCCAAGCCCCGCTCGGTATCAGCACCCACAAACTGCTAATCAGACCAGTCCAGATTATCAAGATCATCCAAGTCGGCCGCCGGTGAAGACGGCGACAAGTGCTTTCTCTTAGCCGGAGCCTTTCTGGTGACCGTGCTGGAGAATAATTTTTCAAGATTGGCCAATCGGGCACACATCTCCGATTGCAACTGCCCACCCATGACAATGTCAGACTGGGCACGGATCAAACTGGGAGGGGGGGGAGGAGAGACCGGCGGCGCTGAACCAGACGTCTGGGGTCCGGACTGCCGCGTAATAGTCTGCTGTGCGCATGGTATACACAGATATACATCATCGCCAGTAAGGGATGCCCCACACCCCATACACTTCCGGGATTGCCCCGAGGGGAGCCCGAGCCCAGTATCCGGGGATACCTCCATAAGGTGAACTTATAGTTGGTTGCAATGACCGAGGAAATTACGCATATAAGCAACCCGGGATGCCCCTTTAATGTCCCAAGTGGGAGGATTTGCAACCCAGGGACCCTAGGACCGGGAGAAACCCCCTAACACCACTGTAGGTTATATCTGAAAGACATAATAAAAAAGGCTAATAAGAAAAGCGGAGTATAAAATATATATATATATATATATATGACATAAAAATATATAATTATAGGTGATGGGACAGAAGGGGGGCCCACCGGGCCACTCACTGTGGTCCTGAAGACAGCTTCCTCTCTCCGTGAGGTAAAGAGCAGCTCTGAGGAGAGAAGGGGGGCGTGGCCAGCTCCTTCTGAGGAAACAGGCACAGAGAAAAGCACCTCAGCGGTGCCTGTGACACAGGGGCGGAAAGCCCGGCCCCGCCCCCAAGAGTGAAAGCGTGAGGGGAGAAGCTCCCCTCCGCCATGACAATGCAAAAAGGCTTTCAGGTTTCAGAAGAGACAGAAGGAGGGGAGTGGGCCGTGGCTTTGACCCTGACGCCCGGCCCCGCCCATTTTACCTCAGGGAGAAAGCCTGCATAAAAATGTCGGCCACAGCGCCGTTTTGACAGAGAAATACACGCTGTTATGAAGTAATAAATAAGTTAATATCTATTGGGAGGATAATTTAATAAATTTATACATTAAAACATTATTAAGAATTAAGAATTACAAAATTTGGACCTAACACCGAATAAGGGGCCCTGCTCCTACCCTCCGCTATCCCGCTAGAGAGAGGGGCATTACCCAAAGGGGGGGACCACCCAAAGGGTAAGGCCAAGGGACGGGGCATCCCAAACCGGGGTCACCGTCCCGGATGACCGCCTACCCTCTTATATAGGGTCTCACGGGAGAGCATTTGCTCTTAAGCACCAAGGGTGCTTTTCTACCCTCGCCCGGACCGTCAGCCTAGGCTGTGGAGGCATGAGTTAACAGAAAAAAAAGATCCAGGCGGAAATAGATAACTAAAGGGCCGGGAGTCATCCCGGCTACCTGAAATCCCCCTGTGCAAGGAGGAGACCACATCTTCTGACTTGCTCGCCGTCTGCAGAGATGAAGACTGGGTAATGAGTGGGAGGTCCCAGGTATTTATGGACCGGGAGGGGCTCTCTTTTTTCCTGGCATCTCTGCATATCGCCCTCTACAGGTCAGTATTACCCACACGTTATGAATTTCTTGAAGCGGGGTGTGTGACATACTTAGAATAAGCATTTATTGCTAGTTTTGCTTGTTATTTTTATTAATTTAAATTAGAACAGGGTAGAACCTTCTGTGTATCCCACTAAGAGGATCACATGGACTACCAGGGAAATATACAGAACTTTCGGGTACTAAGTGGCCATAAAAATCATTTAACATTTAAATACATTTAACAATAAAACCCAGATTCCTGTCCCCTGGTGGAAACTTGCCTTAATATAGCCTAACTCTTAATTTGAATTTCATATTGAATTTCATATTTACTACACAATTATTAAAAATAAATTAACCATTTTAGTTACCTTTACAAAATAGTTTAAATAGCTTGCATTATCAAAATTCTATTTTGCATATCTCACAATGACATTGTGTACATTACATAATAGATAATAGTAGATAATCATCATCTACAACATATGGACATTTATTTATCATTAGTGATCAAAGATACTAACACCAAGATACCCAATTCAAACTCAGGCCAGTTGGTTCAGGATGAGGGTTCCAGCTGGTGCGAAAGGTTGTTCTTATAATCCCATTTGTTTCCTGGTGGCTATACCCTTTCTTATACTAGTTATGTTTTTAAATGCCCCCTAAGTCATCCTATTCTTGTCAGGTCCAACATAGCTGTAATTAATGGGGTGATTGTATACCCCCGTATACCAGACCTATCTGTAAAGACTGAAGGGAGTGTGTACCCCCATATGCCAAACCTAGCTGTATTTAATGAGGTGATTGTGTACCATTATAGCAGACCTAGCTGAAAAGATTGGGGTGAGAGTATCCCCTTATACCAAAGGCCGGAGTGAGTGTGTACCCCTATATACCAAACCTATCTGTAAAAGCTGGGGTGAGTGTGTGCCCCCTTATACCAAACCTAGCTGTAATTTATGGGGTGAGTGTGCCCCCAAATAACAAATCTATGTGTAAGGACTGGAGTGAGTGTTTACCCCCATATTCCAAACCTAGCTGTAATTAATGGGGTGATTGTTTACCCTTATAGTAGACCTAGCTGTAAAAACTGGGGTGAGTGTGTGCCCTTATATACCAAACCTATCTGTAAAGACTGGGAGGAATGTGTACCCCTATATACCAAATCCTACCTGTAATTAATGGGGTGATTGTTTACCCTTATAGCAGACCTAGCTGTAAAAACTGGGGTGAGAGTACCCCCTTATACCAAAGTGTGTACCCTCATATACCTAACCTAGCTATATTTAATGGGGTATTTGTGTACCCTTATACCACAACTACCTGTAAGCAATGGGGTGAGTGTGTACTGTGCTCCCATCTCTTCCTCTAAGGCCTGGGGTGTACCTCCTTATCATAAAATAAGCTGTAAGCAATGGGTTTTGTTTGTGGCACCTTAATCTACACCTTTTCATTTAAGCAGTTTTGTGTGTACTGTTATCCCACAACATCCTCTAAGCATTGGGGTGTATCCCCGTATCCTACAAGAAGCTGTGAGCACTGAGGTTTCTGTGTACTGCTATCCCACATCTTCTAAGCACTGGGGTGTACACCCTTTTACCGAAACTTGGTCTAAGCACTGGGGTGAGTGTACCCTGTTATACTACAACTTGCTCTAAGCACTGGGGTGTGTGTCAGTACTCCACTTTAATACTACTTGCTTAAAGGAAAACTCCCTTTTGTCAGGTTTATGATGTTCTAATAATAAATATTTGTGTTAGGATTGTCCCCAGACCTGTGATTTACTCATCAGCATGATGTTACCAAGTTGCCTATATTCCTGTGTGTCTGTGATCCTAAGATGGGATTGTTTTTTCTGGCCCTGAGTAAAAAGTAATGACCAAATATCTCAGAATCCTTCCACTGTAACAGACGAGCACCATAGCAGCTTTGGCTAAGTCAAGCAGCAGTAATAACCCTTCCCAGTGGAGAATGTTGCCAGTAACCCTTTAGCTACTAGAATACATGATTGTGATCCTCCCTATCTGGATAAGTTGAATTACAGCAGAATGGGTTAAATCTGTCGCCTGTGTCTTAGCCACTCAGAGGATAAGCAAACAAGAGTGAGGCAGCCAATGTATCTGTACATCTAATGCACCAGTTGATGTACATTGTCTAATTAATGGTCCAAGAAATTTAGCACCACCAAGTTGAGCACATGAACCAGCCAACGGATGTGCCTCAACCCAGCTCGGCTCAAGGCTGCTACTAGGTTCTGCTTGTTATCACGCACCACCTTGCCAGACATTAGGTGCAGTGGCAGCAAACACTCATCTGTCAGCTCCTGGATGGTAGTCCGCTGGATGGTCAGTGCTGTTGACGCACACCACCTTGCTAGCCTTCAAGTTTATTATTAGCAACCTCTTTGGATGAGGATGGCAGGAAAGAAGGAGGCAGGTCAGGAGGCAAGGAGTGGAGGCACAACAGTAATGCTAACCATGTTTTCCTGTTTGCCTTCCTGGTGATAGACTTCATTAACTTCATTAACAACAAGTGTGGCTCGTGGGAGGGGATTGACACCTGGGGAAATGGGCCTTCCAGCTTTTATAATTTACATTTTTTATTCATTTTTACTCTTTAATAATACTATTAATTTATTTTTTGTTTGCTCTGCCGGTGCCTGGCCATGGTCATGGAACAAAGAACACATGGTTCTATGACTATAAAGGAGATCACATCATATCATGTCTGACTAAAACGATTCTCCTCCAGCGGAAAGAGAGCCAGGAGGGGTTGTGGACAGCCTAGTTGGGAAGCAAGTAGAATTTGCCTACCCTCCTGCAATATTAGTTTTCACAGCGCCATGGAATACAATAAAATAATAGTAATGTTTTTTGTTTGCTTTGCAGGTTCCTGGTGAACTTGAAGCATTGTGTGCCTTCTAATCTACCATTACCTCACTTTGGTCTTGCCTCACTATTCTGGCAGCGGTATTGGGGCCTACAAGAGTACGCTGCAAACCTTGGCTCCTGCTTGCACCAGATATTTATCTATTGATGTAAATATTTATTGAGATATGTATATATTGCAGTGCCCTGCTCAATCCTTCACTCTCCAAGTCTTTAAACGTGCCCTCAAAACTCACCTAGTCAGACAAGCATATAACCTGGCTTAAGCAACTCCTACAACCTTCACTGAGCACATGCCACCAAACAATAAGAATAATAATAATCTATTTATTTGTGTATTTCTTTACATTTTTGTTTTCTGTGATGATCTGAAGAATTTTCCCTAGCCCATTTTGTGAACAGCAATCTCCCTGGAGTTACCCCCCCAATTTGACCTCTGATGCTTATTTTTTTATGTATGTATTTCTTGAATTTTTTTGTTTTCTGTTATTGTTTTGAGTACTTTCCCTAGCCTATTTTGTGTAGGTCAATCGCCATGGTGTTCCCCTCATTTTTAAGCCCTCTAGCCCTTGCTGGCCCCATTTTACAGCCCTCTTTGGGCCCCAAAGCTTGAGTCTCCATTGGCTTCAATGAAGTTCAGGTTTGGATTCGGGGTTCCGGGCCCAAAGTTTGGCTGCAAGTTCAACCAAATTTGTCGAACCCCAATTTCAGCCAACCCGCTCATCACTTTAGAGAAAAACATAAAAGTTGTCAGCAACCTGGGAAGGATAAAGTTAATGCCTTCACCCTAGAGGCAAAGTGATGTGATATGGCTGCTACACATCAATGTGCTCCAGCAACAAGCACAGCACCCCGCCCCCTCCAGTTTCAAGTCATGACCAGTATTACCACAGGTGTGCTGAGTGTATGTGTGGCATTTAATGTTTGCAAAGGGTGCTGTGACAAACTGTGTGTGTGACGTCACACATGCATCGGGGGAGGGGGTTTGACACGTTGTGCTCTGGCTTGAGATGCAGGTCTTGGCTCATGGCCGATAGGAGGTGGACCTGACAGGAATAGGACGATGGAGGGGGCATTTAAAAACAACAATGGAGGGAGAAAGAGTAAAGCCAACAGACTTTCACAACAGAAGGAACCCCCAACCCAAACCAACTGGCCTGAGTTTGGAGACCATCCTCCTAAATTGAACCTTTGGGGAGAATTGTAAGATAGGCATAGTTCTTTCACCATTAAGAAACTTACCTATGAATGCGGTAACTATGATGACCCTGTACTACATAGCAGTATTTCTGAGTGTATAAGCCTCTTTGCCCAATGTCAAAAAAATGTGTGTATCTTGGGCCCTTATTTATGAAGGAATAAGCGACAGGTAGCGACGGGTGAGCGACCGGTAATGACGGGCACCGCCACGAGAACGCCGGCTCCCCACCACAATCACACATTTATCAAGCCGTTAACTTTCTCCCACCACATCCCCATTGGGAACGATAAATAATAAATCATTTCAAAGTGCCTGAACATCCCTGATAGTATGAAAATACCTCATGTATTCTAAGTGAGGCCAATTTCTTTGCCTGTTTCTGGATTGTTGTTGATCTGGCAAATGCATGTCATGGTGCAGCTTTATGAGTCTTGAGCAAGCTGTACTATGGTCAAAGATAGCTTTGGGACCACTGTGGCTTGCCGTCCTCGCTTCTTTGTTTTTCCACCCTTCTTCCCCTCCTCCCACCGCCTTGTGGCCCTTACCCCCCTCTTCCCATCTTCCATGCTATTGATCCCTCCTGCCACCAGTGATCCCACGTTCAGGGCAAGTCCTGTATGAAGAAAAAATCTAATGAATTTTACACGTTCAAAATTGTAGATAAGCTCAATATTTTGAGGACATCATTTTGGTACCCAAAAAAAGCAATTCTGTGAGTACTCACCTGTAGAATTGTTTTTGTTCTTGCATGGCACGGCCTGCTTTGGTATTCATTAGAGATGAGCGAACTTCTTGAAAGTTCGATTCGGGCAACGCTGTCAGCGGCCTCTGATGACAGCTGAGAGCGGCCCCGGCCTCCACGCTCCAGCGCCGCTCTCAGCTGTCATCAGAGGACGCGTCATCAGAGGGCGCCTGAGAGCGGCGCCAGCCTCCACGCTCCGACCATGCAGGTAAGTGTTTGCTTTTTAAAAAAATGCCGACATGGTCGGAGCGGGAAAATTCGGGTGGGGCATGGGAAAATTCGATCGGCACGAACCAAAAAAATTCAGGTTCCTGCCGAATTGAATTTTCCCTGAAATTCTGAGCGAATTCCGGTTCGTCCGAACAGGTTCGCTCATCCCTAGTATTCATAATAGTTGGGTTATTTCGCCACAGGTGGCGCAGTGGTACTGCAGAAAGCTGTGGCATCTCCCGGCCCCCTATAAAAACGGGATTAACCCGTTCCCCAGCGTAGACAAGCATTGAGACAAGAAGCCGGGAGAGAATAAAGGTAAAAAATGTAAAAAAGGTAAAAAAAAGTCAATTAACTTAGAACAATAGGGTTGATTCAGAGCCTCTTTCTCAATATTTTCATGCTTGAAAATTTCCATTCTCGTCCATTTTTCCCCCTTGTCTGATTCAGCTGAGCCTTTTGTTCTGCGAAAATATTTATGTGAAATGGTTTCATTTATGCATGATTTTTCATTTGGTACCAAGACCTCCTAAAAATCAGCAACAAAGGGGCTCTGAATCAACCCTAATCACCATAAAGAGGCAACTAAAAATAACGATAACAAGGGTGGGTCGAAGCAGGCCGTGCCATGCAAGAACAAAAACAATTCTACAGGTTGCACAGAATTGCTTTTTTCTTTATTGCATGGCACGGCCTGCTTCGGTATTCATAACAGTTGGGACATCCAAAAGCAGTGTCCAAAAGTAGGGTGGGATTTCCAATAAGTAACAGCCGGCAGTTCAAGTCACTACCGCCTGAAGCACCTTTGCGGCCAAAAGCAGCATCTGCTGAGGCCTTAACATCAATCTTGTAAAACTTGGAAAAAGTATGAACAGAAGACCAAGTAGCGAGTACAAACTTGCAAACCTTTTCAACAGAAGCTTGGTGCTGAAAAGCCCAAGATGCACCAATAGCATGAGTGGAATGAGCAGTAATTCTAAAGGGAGGTTCCTTCTCCTTAGCAGAATAGGATTGAACCACCACCTGACGGATCCACTTGCTGATAATGGATTTAGCCGGAGGCAAGCCCTTCCAGAAGTGAGAACAAAAAGAGCATCAGATTACCTGAAAGGCTCAGTAGCGACCAAATAAAACTTCAGAGCCCTGACCACATCCAGAAAATGCAGTGTCCGCTCCCTGGAATTAGCAGGATTAAGACACAATGAAGGCAAGACAATGTCCTGATTGAGATGAAAAGCAGACACCACCTTAGGCAAGAAATCCGGCTTAAGCCAAAACACCACCTTATCCTGATGCCTCTCAAAATAAGGAGGTTTGATGGAAAAGTGCCACCAGCTCAGAAACTCGCCTTACAGAAGTGATAGCCACCAAAAAAGCTACCTTAAGAGTCAGAATGGGCAAAGCAGCCCCACGGATAGGCTCAAAGGGAGGACCCTGCAGAGCAGACAACACCAGATTCAAGTCCCAGACTGGTATCATAGACTTACAAGGTGGACACACATGAGTAATGTCAGGCCCCATGGGACACCCGCCTTCAGAGTAAGCCCACAACCCCCAATCTCCGTTGCTAGCTTCACCTTTAGTCAAGCCCCCGTTTGCCGGGACGCTTTATACGCCTCATCGGACATGGTTGCCCCCAGGACTTAATAGCACAATGGATGTGAGCTTACAGGGGTTGAAGGCAGATGAACCAGAGGCCAGACTGGGCAATGTCGGGTAAGTACTGGAAACAGTTCGGGTGCTTTGGAGAATTCAAGTGAAGTCAGACGTCAAGCCAGGGGTCACACCAGGAGGTCAGAGAGCTGTGCAGTACAGAGGGATGAGATGGAGACGTGGTCGAGATTCAAGCAGAAGGTCAATAACTATATATACAGGAAAACACAGGAACAATAACAAAGCCAGCTAAACGCTATCACAGGCACTGACACACTGAAGGGGTAATCCCTTTATAGGACTGAACCCGGCTGGATTGGACAGGGAGGCAGTGACTGTGATTGGTGCACTTCGGATCTGTGTGCTGATTGGTGCACTTCGGATCTGTGGTTTGATTGGTGCACTTAGAGAGCTCTGGGCTGATTGCCCCAGCTGAACTCCAAAGGCATACTGCCCAGAACTGCACCTCCTAGGTTTAGCTCTTTTAAACAGCCTCCAGTGGCCACTCTGTGTAAAGCACCACCAGAGGACATAAGCTGACTGTACACGCGAGCAAGCACGAGTCGAATGACAGTGGACGAGGGAGGAGGGCGCGCTCGGCGATGCACACGCTGCTGGAGCTGGCATCTAAGGCAGAAGCAACTGCTGGGCAGGAGAAACCCCGGCCAGTTGCCTAGGGACACCACAGGCATGAGCTGAAGGAAAGTCATTCATGACAGTAACTGTGACAAGTAACACCCTGGAAAAAGGTTTTAACCAACTGGTGGTTGGCAGAGGATCTTTGGAAAAAAATTGCCAGAGCTGAAACATGGGTACTTTGAGGGTACTTAGTTGAAGGCCAGAATCCAAACCATGTTGCAAAAGTCCAGAATCCTGGGAATGGAAAAAAAAACGACAGGGATTTCAGCAGCCAAGCCGTTAAAGCCAGCATTTGTAAATTGGGATGGCGTAGCCATCCCTGAGTGAGAAGATCTGGATCCCTGGGCAAGACGTACTGGTCTACTGCCAACTGCACGACATCTGCGAACCACACCCTTCTTGGCCAACAGGGGGCCACCAGGATGGCTGACACCCTCTTCTGGGCAATCTTGCGCATGACCCTGCCCAGTAGAGGGAACGGAGGGAACACATAGGGAAGCCGAAACTCCGTCCAAGGCAATGCCAGTGCATCCGTGACGAAGGCCAGAGGATCCTGTGACAGGGAGACAAACCTGGGAAGTTTGTGATTGTGACGGGATGCAAACAGGTCCCCATCCGGCTGACCCCAGCGGTGACACAGGGAGAGAAACACCATTCCCCCAGACGAGACATCCCCCTGCTCAGGGAGTCCGCCACCTGGTTCTCCACCCTTGGAATGTATACCGCTGAGATGCAGGAGACATTCTGTTCCGCCCAAGACAGTATCAGAGACACTTCCTTGAAGGCTCGCTTGCTCCGAGTCCCTCTCTGATGGTTGATGTAGGCAACTGCCGTCTGGTTGTCTGAGCGGATCTGAACAGCCCGACCCCGCTGTTCAGGTGGGACAGAACCAACCTGATCACCCTCAGTTCCAGGACATTGATGTGAACATGGGCCTCCTGGGGGCCCCAACGGCCCTGGAACTGTAGGGACTACCAAAGCCCCCCCCCCAGCCCATCAGACTGGCATCCGTGGTGACCGTCTCACAGCATGGGGGCAGGAAGGTCCTGCCCACCAGAAGATTCCTTGAGTCCAGCCATCACGAAAGGGACTGCCTGGCCAGGGGAGACAGAGCAAATTCCTGATCCAGGGACACAGGTTCCCGATCCCAAACTGACAAGAGGTGCAACTGAAGAGGTCTCATGGGAAATGGAGCAAAGGGGACCTCCTCGAAGCAGGACACCATCAGGCCCACCAACTGCATCCCTAGACAGATTGAGGGATGAGGACACAAGAGCAGAGCCCGTGCCTGCTTCTGAAGGCCCTCCACCTTCTGCTGAGGAAGGAACACCTTGACCTGAGAGGTATCCAGAGTCATGCCCAGAAAGGACCTCACCAAGGACGGGGACAGTGAAGACTTGGGAAAATTGATCACCCAGCCAAAGGACTCCAGAGTGGAGATCACCACCTGGGTGTCCTGTTCGGCCTGATGAAAGGACTGAGCCACAATGGGGATGTCGTCCAGGTAGGGAAGGATGCAAGTGCGCCAGGTTCGCAGCAGAGCCATCACTCCGGCAAGCACATTGGTGAACACCCGAGGTGCCGAGGTGATAACGAAGGGTAAGGCCACAAACTGGTAATGTTGATCCTCCAGCACGAACCTCAGAAATCTCTGATGACCTGGGAAGATAGGCACATGAAGATAAGCATCCTTGATGTCCACGGTGGTCATGAAGTCGCCCGGGCGAAGAGTACCAACAGCAGAGTGTAGCGTCTCCATGCAAAAATGTTTGAATCTGACAAACTTGTTGAGGCCCTTCAAGTCCAGAATGGGCCTCAGAGAGCCGTCCTTTTTGGGGACCGTGAAGAGATTGGAATAGTACCCCTGACCCTGTTCCTGATGGGGCAACGGACAAATGAGCCCTGACTCCAGCAGGCATTGAACCGCCAAAAGTAACCCTTGAGCTGACAGGGGGTTTAAAGACATCCAGGATCTGATGAATCTTGGGGGTGGCCAGGCTGCAAACTCTATCTTGTAACTGGAGGACACCACCTCCTGAATCCACCGGTCTGAAATGTGGAGCCTCCAGACGTGAGCAAAGAGCCGAAGCCATCCCCCCATCCGAATGGGTGAGGGCGCCCCCTCATGCCTGGGGGGCCTTGGGAGGAGGTTTGGGCTTGGAACCCCAGGAGAGATGGGGACATCCACGGGATCTGCCATGGCCCCAAGACTCTCTGCGGCTACCTGAGAAGAGAGAGCCACTCCCTAAGCACCATAGAAGTAAAATGGCCCTGCTCAGGGAACTCCAGACGCAGTTTACCAGGACGAAAAAGCTCACCCTGATTTCTCTTAGCCACCTCAGGGGGAGCAATGTGCAAGATTTCAAACATTTGTGACAGCAGATTATCAGTGTCCTCAGGGTACCATGATTCCTCCCCGGACGCAGACCCAGGGTCACTAATGCAACCCTCCTGCTGGTCCCCAGAGGAGTCAGAGTCCTGGAACAGTTCCCCTTCCTCTAGATATTAAAGTCCATCAGTGGCATCAAACTCCTCATACTCCTCTGTGATGTGTGAGGGAGTGGAAGTCAGGTGCCGCTTCTTGCCCGAGGCCTTCCTAGGAATAGGCCCGGCAAGCTGCTTCTCAATGTTGGCCACACGAAGTGCCAAATCAGACTGTGACCCCCTGCTAATTGCAGCAGTGGGAGAGTAGGTGATGCCGAAGGGGGCGCAGAGCTGCAGGCAAACCAAACTGGAGAGCAAGGACACTTTGAGCGCACGGCACGCACATCGTGACATCATTGCTGATAGGGGATACCATGCACATGGAACACAGCCGGGATTGCCCCGAAGGACCCCCAAGCATGCTATCCCCAGAAGCCTCCATATGGTGATTAACACAGGAGCAATAGGCCAGCGCTGGGTAAAGGCTAATACAAAAGCCACCGGGGATGCCCTCCCACAGGATGCCCCCAGAAGTCAGTAAAGGAGGGGATGAGGGGGGAGAAGGAGTAGAGCCGGGAGAAACCACAACCCACTGGTATCCCGCCTGAAAGACATAAGTAAAAACAACACATGAGCATCCCGCAGCACATGCCCCACGAGACCAATAAACTCCACCCTAAGGGGGACTCATGGACCAAGGACACCGCAGGGTCACCAAGGCACAGACCGCAGGATGAAGCGACACACCGGAGGAAACAGCACTGCAGCCCGAAAGGGAGAAATCCAGACGCGCAGCTAATTCAA
Source organism: Gastrophryne carolinensis (assembly GCA_027917425.1). NCBI lineage: Eukaryota > Metazoa > Chordata > Amphibia > Anura > Microhylidae > Gastrophryne > Gastrophryne carolinensis. The sequence continues at coordinate 528,883,436 of CM051234.1, forward strand.
AATGGCGCCAGCAGAGGTACCTCAAGGGGCGGGCCGCGGGGGGGGGCGCGCGATACGCGTCATCCCCCGGCTGGCCCCCCCGAAGAGCGCGAAAACGGCGCCCACATGACCCTACCGGCGGCATGACAAAGCAAAAACGCAGCAGGTCATAGTGCCCACAGCCGCGGAGCGCAGTACAAAGCGTCACGGTGGGCAAAAAACACCAAAAACCCCACTGTAAATGCCAAAACGCCACAACTCACACCACTCGCCGCTACCACCCGCCCCCCCCCCCCCGGCCAGAAGAGGGGGGGTGGGACCCCTGAAGGAAAAGAAAGGGACACAGTCCCCAAAAAACACTCACCCCCTCAGAAGCCAGGACAGAAACTCCACATCCCTAGTAGGTTCACCATAAAGCCTATGGCCAGCTACCCTTTGTGGAACAGGGTCTGCGGCTTGGAGCAGTGCTCCAGGAGCACTTGACACTAGTGCTCTTCTACCCTCACCCGATCTGTCAGCCAAGGCTGGGAGGCAGTGAGGGTCCAGAAACGGGTGGAAATAGACTTGCAGGGCCGCAGGCTTGGTTGCCCCGCTCACCTGTGCAAGAGAGAGAGCCATCTTCTAACTTCACAGTTTCACTGAAGAGGAAACACTGGGAACTCTATGGTTAATCCCGTTTTTATAGGGGGCCGGGAGATGCCACAGCTTTCTGCAGTACACTGCGCTACCTTGTGGCGGGATAACCCAAAGAAGGCCGAAGTGAAGCAGGCCGTGCCATGCAATAAAGAAAATATACACATTCAGTAATTCCATTGAAGGTGAAGTACATACATCCGTAAAACAGAGCTTAAAGATTCTACCAAAGCCTAGTCTTATATCAAAGCATACAAGTCTTATCCCCCCCCCCCCCAAAAAAATAGAAGAAATAGCATCATTCTTTTATGTTAAAATTCGAAACCAGTGAGATCTGACTGGTCCTATTATACATTTGCTTTCCTGTAAATTTCCTGTTTGGTCTCTGCTTATGAACTGCTTTATCAAAGGCAGTGGCTTGAGTGTTGTAAGATACACAACACTAGATATAAATAAAGCTTTGTATTCTTTTTTCTAAGCCCCTTTATATAGCTGTACAGAGTGCCACCCTACCAAGTTTGCTCCATGGAAAGGATAAAGTTTGCTCAACAAAGCGTGCTAAAGATGAATAGAATGAAAAAAGATACAGTAGAAGCCCTGAATTTAAATTCTTTCAACAAAAACACACTTTCAAAATCATTCAGAAAAAACACTAGATTGTGTGGCCATATAAATTATAAAACGGCAGCCCTGGAGACAATAAAAAGCAAAAAACTTGCTGCCAATAAGACAGTGTTTTCAAGTAAATGTTAAAATAGAAAAATATGTTCTGAGAAAAAGAACAGGTCGTGATAACAAATTTTCCAAGTACTTAACAATGGCTATGATGACATTTATTATTCTATTTATGTATATATGGGTGTTTTTGGATGGAGACCAATGTACTAATACCAAACTCCAAAAAGTTCCCCAGCGTGGTACTTACCTTGCTGACACATCACAATGTTAAAAACAATTAAAATACATACATCACATGACAACAAAAACAATCAGCAACACAACCAGAGGTGGGGTTGGGGGGAGACATTTGAAAAGCCTGAAAAGGCTCTCACCCAATACTGTGCACAATATCCCAAGTGAGCCATACCAAATGTAATCTACAATGAACTGAAAAAGACATCAAAATAGCAGTCTACCACAAAGTCTCCCCACCATCTCAACACCTCACCAACCAGCCACGCGGTCCTTGGGTTAATCGGCTGGGGGGGGGGGGCACGAGCTCTGGTTGCAGCAGGTCAGGGGGTGCCAAAGAGGGCATGAGCTCAGATGTGGGGCACCATTTTCAATCTTTGCCCTGGGTCCCAGAAAGCCTAGCTACTCCTCTGCCTGAATGAATGTGTATGATAGACTCTAGCGCTGCATTACACCCAGCTCAAATCAAACCTGAAAACTCATCAACTCCTTTAACTAATACCTAGCGGTTATTAAATAAGGTATAAATATATTTTTGATACTTCTTCAACTTCTTTATCTCTGTAGCAGTCTGGCAGTTAGGTCGGTATCTCTTAGCAAAAAAAAACAATAACACTAAATTGCCAGCATACTTTCTAATGTAGCTATACAGAAAATTATATCAGAAATACAAACAAAAGTGTCTGTGATATCGCAAACACCTAGAAATAGCAAGTCAGACATGCAATGTCTGAGTATATCTACTATTTTATATAATATTATATATTACTATGTATATTACTATGTTAAGCCTAATGGGGAAGGTGGTTGAGGTGTGAATTAGCACCCTGCAAAAGGACGTCCATAGCTCCTTTACACAAACCTTAATCCACATCATCCCACAACTTGCGAGCCAGGCATCAGGCAGATACTTCATTTTGCCATGCAACGACAAATCCTAAAGTGTGCGGTAATTTCTTAATACCCTCCCAGAGATCCCAAGCAAGAGCAGGGGTTGGGCTAGGTGTGTTTTAGATTCTAGACCAAGGTGCCCCCCTGGCACAGGACAAGATGCTGACAGGATGGGTCCGCTCCACTGAGACCTAAAAAAACACCCCTGGAAACAACTTTCCCCAGCAGCACTTTCTTCCTTTTTTCACAGACCTCTATCACATGGGGGACCTGGAATCTGCAAGACTCGGTTGGCTGCTGCCAACCTATGCTGTCATGACAGCTGTTTAAATGCGCTCCTTGAGAGCGCGAATCCCCCCCGGGCCGGCCCGTGTGACGTGGGCGTGGCGCGAGCGTCGCTCGCGTCAGCGCGCGTCACATGCGGTGACGCGCGTCCCGACCCGGATGTGACGCGCGCTGACGCGAGCGACGCTCGCGCCACGCCCACGTCACACGGGCCGGCCCGGGGGGGATTCGCGCGCTCAAGGAGCGCATTTAAACAGCTGTCATGACAGCATAGGTTAGGCACCGCATCGTCCTGCAATACCGCACCAGCAAACCTTTAGCAAAACTAACGCTCTGAGGAAAGGATTCAATCCTGAAACACGTGTCAGCGGAGCTTGCTACAGAATATCCTATGCCTCTCCACCTTGATCATTGATTTCAGTGCGGACCATTCAGCTTTGGTATCAGCCTTCTTGTTCAGCAGGAGTGCCTCAGCGTAAACCTGCCAGGTATAGCAATCTTTTGACAAGACTTTTATACAAGAACATTGTCTCTATTTCTGCATGGCAACCACTTCACTACTTCTTGAGAATCATTCAGCTGACATAGCAGTTTTGACAACCATTCTTCTCCCGAATACCACCTGCCTGTGAGGAATCTGCTATTACTTTGGTATTCGGCATTCTCCTTACATTGTATATAGTGTATATAGTATATTGATTGGTTAAGCTATTTGTGTCTTGCTTTAATCTCAGTCCACATTACCCTCAAGTGGACCTGAACCTTAGCTCACTGCTGTATATATTATTGTACATAATAAATTACTTTGTTATTTTGAGCATCCAACTGAGTTGTAAAGGTGTGCTTCTATTTATAGTTCTAAAGCCCAGAGTATCTAGCCATGGTAGGAACCTAAGTATTGTCAGTCTAACAGTGGGAATAGTATAAAATTGCTGTCACTCTTATGTATAATATTTTGTTTATACACAAAAGCCCTAATGATAAAGTTTGAATCTGTTAAAATATAGGTAAAAGCTGCTTTTAATTGTAGGGTGGGCCCCCAAAGTCAGGCCGAGAAACCCCAGTGTAACATTGGGCAACTCTACCCTGTATATTCTGGTTCCCAAACACTTCCATTTTCAATTATACCACACACCGTTGAGGTCGGAAAAAAATTCACAAACTGACTGCTGCAACAGGGGCATCCTGATATACTACCCTGCTCAAGAAATGACCTATTATTGCACAAATTTTGGATATAAAAGCTGTAGGTTTAAGGTCTCTCTTGCCAGCAGTACTGGTGGGGGAATGCTCATTACTCATGTTCATTACTCTCAAACTTAAAAGTAAAGATAAAAATAAGAAAGGAAAGCTACAAGCAACAAACAAGAAAGTAATTTAAGTCTGAAAAGTACACTAAAGAATAAATATATGACCTTGTCTATTATAAGACTACCATTCTGGAAGACTATATTGTATCTGATGGTTTGTTCTGTACTTAGTATAAGTTGTTTTTCACTACAATGTGGAGGATAAACTATTGTGCTTGAGCATTTAAGGGCAAGAGACATTCAAAGAGGGTTGAGTGAAGCTAGATATATTCAAGGTATTTGATGCTTTCAAATGTCCCGTAATTTTTCGGGATCAGCTATCTCATCCCCTCCATCTCAGCAGCCCAGAGCCAAAAGTCCTTCCCCTTGTTTCAATCACGATGACTGGCTGCGTCCCCTCCATTAATTACAATGAAAGGTGCATTTCAGCCCTCGGCACACTCCTCTCCATTGAAATGAATGGAACTGATGTGGGCAGTCACCATGATTGATGTCAGGAGGCAGCAAGGTGACCACGGGGAGCAGTTGTGAGCATGGATGGCGCAGTCTGGATCTGTGGCAGAGGTGAATTTCAAACTTTAAGTAAAAGGGCCAATGGGTTGCACGGGACTATAGATGAGTATGTATGTATCTGTGGAGTTTCAGCCTGTGTGAGAGCAGCTTGACATAAGTGCAGCAGGACAGAAGTGTGTAGTTTTAAAAACTGCAGTAGTTACACTGGATTTGGTAAGTAACTGTTTTTGTATTTGACTTATTTGAATCTTCCTTTTATAAGTCAAAAGTGTACTGTTTTAATTTGTCTTAAATGTGATTTGGATAGTATTGCATTGGTAGTAAAAGTTTTGGTTTTGGCCTGTTGCTGTTTGCTAAGCAGGTGTTGATTAAATAGGGCAGGTTCTAATTAACATAGCAAAAGAGCTAGCAATGTCTCATTAGCTTAACTAAGAGGGGCTTGTATATAAACAGGTGAGCTGCTCTGTGGAGTTTCAGCCTGTGTGAGAGCAGCAGTAGGACAGAAGTGTGTAGTTTTAAGGTCTCTCTTGCCAGCAGTACTAGTGGGGGAATGCTCATTACTCATGTTCATTACTCTCAAACTTAAAAGTAAAGATAAAAATAAGAAAGGAAAGCTACAAGCAACAAACAAGAAAGTAATTTAAGCCTGAAAAGTACACTAAAGAATAAATATATGACCTTGTCTATTATACGACTACCATTCTGGAAGACTATATTCTATCTGATGGTTTGTTCTGTACTTAGTATAAGTTGTTTTTCACTACAATGTGGAGGATAAACTATTGTGCTTGAGCATTTAAGGGCAAGAGACATTCAAAGAGGGTTGAGTGAAGCTAGATATATTCAAGGTATTTGATGCTTTCAAATGTCCCGTAATTTTTCGGGATCAGCTATCTCATCCCCGCCATCTCAGCAGCCCAGAGCCAAAAGTCCTTCCCCTTGTTTCAATCACGATGACTGGCTGCGTCCCCTCCATTTATTACAATGAAAGGTGCATTTCAGCCCTCGGCACACTCCTCTCCATTGAAATGAATGGAACTGATGTGGGCAGTCACTATGATTGATGTCAGGAGGCAGCAAGGTGACCACGGGGAGCAGTTGTGAGCATGGATGGCGCAGTCTGGATCTGTGGCAGAGGTGAATTTCAAACTTTAAGTAAAAGGGCCAATGGGTTGCACGGGACTATAGATGAGTATGTATGTATCTGTGGAGTTTCAGCCTGTGTGAGAGCAGCTTGACATAAGTGCAGCAGGACAGAAGTGTGTAGTTTTAAAAACTGCAGTAGTTACACTGGATTTGGTAAGTAACTGTTTTTGTATTTGACTTATTTGAATCTTCCTTTTATAAGTCAAAAGTGTACTGTTTTAATTTGTCTTAAATGTGATTTGGATAGTATTGCATTGGTAGTAAAAGTTTTGGTTTTGGCCTGTTGCTGTTTGCTAAGCAGGTGTTGATTAAATAGGGCAGGTTCTAATTAACATAGCAAAAGAGCTAGCAATGTCTCATTAGCTTAACTAAGAGGGGCTTGTATATAAACAGGTGAGCTGCTCTGTGGAGTTTCAGCCTGTGTGAGAGCAGCAGTAGGACAGAAGTGTGTAGTTTTAAGGTCTCTCTTGCCAGCAGTACTAGTGGGGGAATGCTCATTACTCATGTTCATTACTCTCAAACTTAAAAGTAAAGATAAAAATAAGAAAGGAAAGCTACAAGCAACAAACAAGAAAGTAATTTAAGCCTGAAAAGTACACTAAAGAATAAATATATGACCTTGTCTATTATAAGACTACCATTCTGGAAGACTATATTCTATCTGATGGTTTGTTCTGTACTTAGTATAAGTGGTTTTTCACTACAATGTGGAGGATAAACTATTGTGCTTGAGCATTTAAGGGCAAGAGACATTCAAAGAGGGTTGAGTGAAGCTAGATATATTCAAGGTATTTGATGCTTTCAAATGTCCCGTAATTTTTCGGGATCAGCTATCTCATCCCCGCCATCTCAGCAGCCCAGAGTGCAGCAGGACAGAAGTGTGTAGTTTTAAAAACTGCAGTAGTTACACTGGATTTGGTAAGTAACTGTTTTTGTATTTGACTTATTTGAATCTTCCTTTTATAAGTCAAAAGTGTACTGTTTTAATTTGTCTTAAATGTGATTTGGATAGTATTGCATTGGTAGTAAAAGTTTTGGTTTTGGCCTGTTGCTGTTTGCTAAGCAGGTGTTGATTAAATAGGGCAGGTTCTAATTAACATAGCAAAAGAGCTAGCAATGTCTCATTAGCTTAACTAAGAGGGGCTTGTATATAAACAGGTGAGCTGCTCTGTGGAGTTTTAGCCTGTGTGAGAGCAGCAGTAGGACAGAAGTGTGTAGTTTTAAGGTCTCTCTTGTATATAAACAGGTGAGCTGCTCTGTGGAGTTTCAGCCTGTGTGAGAGCAGCAGTAGGACAGAAGTGTGTAGTTTTAAAAACTGCAGTAGTTTGAAAACAGCAGGGGTTGTACACAAGAAATAGTGGTGAATACAGCATTTACTTTTTAGCCATACCTATTCTTATTATCTAGAATGTCTGGTTTGGTGCAGTGTGACTCTTGCCTAGCTGTTGTGTTTCGTAGTACTATGTGGAACTTGCAATGCTGTCCAATTTGTATGCAAATGAATGGTTTGTATGACAAGATTTCAAAATGACAGTCTTTAGTTTCTACTCTTCAGTCTGAAGTTATGAAGCTATCCCAGCCAGTAAAGCAGCTTGGTATACAGCCACCACTCCCACAAAGACTTCACAAGAGAGGGGCAGAGTGGAAGACTGTTGGCTCTGGAAGATTGCGCAATGTAGAACAAAAACATCAACATTTTGGACTAAGCCAATATAACCCATTTGCTGTTCTTTCTGAGCTTGATGTGGATGTATCTGCTAATGCTCAGTCTGTGCAGGATTTGGTAAGATCAAAGGAAGTGGACTTAATTAAGGGACCATATAAAATGAGTACAAAAGGGCAGCAAGGAACAGTTACCAAGCCAACCAATAGGAAAAGGCATATTCTGGTTGGTGACTCAACAATTAGAGGTGTGGCCTTTGGACAGGATAAAGATGAGCTAAAGGAAGTGAGGTGTCTCCCAAGTGCCACGGTTAATAGGGATAAGAAACGTATTATAAATATTGTGAAGTCTGCAAGCAAACATAACCAAGTGGACATTGGGCTACATCTTGGCACAAATGACTTATCCCAAAAAGATTTGTTTGTTGTACAGAGGGACTTCCAAAATTTTAGTCAGGAACTTTGCAAAATAACAGGTTCCATCACCTTTTCTGAAGTTTTGCCAGTATGTAATCAGGGAAAAAAAGGCACTCAACATCGCCAAGTTCAATTTGTGGTTACGTCAGTGGTGTAAAGACAAAGGCTTTGGATGTATTAGTCATGATGTTAGAAGGTGGTCGAACAATGAGTTGTTTAAGAGGGATGGCTTGCATCCTTCACATAAAGGCACAGAAGAACTTGGAGTCCAACTCAGAGCATTTTTTGATTTAAACTAGAGGAAAGGGACAGAGATGTAACTTGTAAGGGTCCCCTACCATTTAGGATGAAGCAGGACATTGAAGCAGGAAGCCCGGTCAGTGGTAGGCTAGAGGTGGAAAAGATCAAGGACACACTAAAATACAATGCCAACAACATCCACATGATGTGTACCAGTGCTCGCAGCTTGGGCAACAAGCTCTGTGAATTAATGGCTATCATATCCAGAGATGAATTGGATCTTGTTGCAATAACAGAGACTTGGTTCAAGGATCACGACTGGGAGATAGCCATACCCGGTTACACATTGTACAGAAAAGACAGATTGGATAGAAAGGGCGGTGGAGTAGCCATTTATGTCAAGACTACACTTCAATCAACAATAATTCAGCATACACATAATGAACTAGAAACTCTCTGGATTACCATGCAGACTAAGGAGGGAGCTGTGGTCATATATATATGTGGATAAAAATATATAGAAAAAAACACAGCGCTAAAATCTTAAACAATACATTTTTAGCAAACAATCAATCTTAAAGGTAATGCTACCACGTGCCAGAACTTCTCATCCAAATAAAGTTCTAAATAAAATATTTTTACGGCACAGAGCATCAAGGGAGGCAAAATTTCAGCACATCCAAAGAAAAGTTCATACAGTTGTCCCACGGTGCATGCACATCTAGAATTACTTCAATTTCCACACGTGCCCACCACCTTATGGGTATCTGCTTACCAGCTTCCAAATATATAAATGCCTCTCAAAGGAATTTCCACTGAGTAGAATGCCAGATCTTTAATCACAGCTTGCAAATGTATATAAGCCTCTCAAGGGAATTTCCACTGAATACATTTCCTGATCTTTAGTCACTTGCAATAAGAGTGATTTCCATAGGTAGACTCATGACTCGAGTATACAAATCGGAAAAAGAGAGCACTGAAAGAAACCTAGTGCAACTCTGTCATTTAGTCATAACAATTTAATATTAAAAATGCACTTACAATATCCACGAATATAATTGAGCATATCGATAAGTAAAATCCCAGCTGGTCCCCCCTTTTCCACCTCCACTACGGCCGTTTGCAGAGATGGCAGGATGGGTGCTGTGAATTGTGCACTACGGGTCCTTCCCCGTGTCAGGCGCCGTCCTCCTACCTAACGCGTTTCGTTGCTGGAAAATGCAACTTTTTCAAAGGCTAAGGGGGCGCGGTATGAGAACCTCCATATATAATATACAAAAGCAATTGGTGAAATTAATCAACCAATCGCCGTTACCTTGCAGCCGTGTGAGCAATTATGCTCGTTATCCAGGGGCGCGTCCTGAAGCAGGCCGCATGCTGTGTTCAGGCCCTTCACCAATGACGGCTCAAAGGAGAGGTAGACGGAACAGAACAAATGTTCGTCACAGGGCGGGACAGATATTCTAACTAACCTGATAGGCTGTCAGAGGCCTCCACATACACGTGGGGCCAATGACGTCAGGTCTAAATCCTCGTATAGTTTCGGCAGTCTCCGTGCAAACAGCTGACACACGGAGACCGCTGAGTTCGGCAACTTCCGTTAAAAATCGTCTGACTCCGGGCGGTTCCTGCTCCTGTCATTTAGCTGAACGTAGTTTAACACGTAGAGGACTATTTAGAACCTGTACCGAATATATTGCACTGACAAAGGGTAGAACAGTTAAATGCAATAATTCATAAGGCTTAATTAACAAGACAAAGTGCCACTTACTAAAAACAGTGGTAACAATGGGTTATCCAAAAATCTGGAAAAACATGAAAAATCTAAGCGGGAATAATTTTTAAGTTATATTCCCAAGAACCAAGATTTCATAAAAATGCACAAGGCTATATTGGAATGGAAAAGGGGGGAATTCCCCATAAATTCAATGACCAGCACAAATAAAATCTAAAAATCCTCCTAAAATGGATAAATGGAAAACCATTTCCAGGCCCCCTGGACAATCTGAGGATCTAGATAACCTGTTAATAGATGAAATCAGTGGAATGGCAGAGAAGGGGGACACTGTAATTACAGGTGACTTCAACATGCCTGATGTGGACTGGAATATCTCAAGTGCATCGACATGCAAGAGCAGGACTATATTAGAGGCACTTAATGGAGTGTCTCTAAAACAACTTGTGACATCTAGAGGAGATAACATTCTGGACTTAGTTCTGACCAATGGGGATCAGGTGTCCAAGGTCAGGGTTGAAGAAAATCTGGGTTCCAGTGACCATCAATGCTTATGGTTCAGAATAAAAACAGACATCGTGCAATCACACACCAGAACCAAAGTGCTAGACTTTAGGAAGACAATCTTCAAGGAAATGGCGGAGTATGTAGAAAGAAAATTAGGTGAGTGGAACAGAGTAGCAGAAGTGAGTGCCCAGTGGTCACTATTAAAAATGGCCATCTTAAAGGCAACTAAGCAATATGTGAAACAAACTAGCAAGAATAAAAGGAAGAAGAAACCATTATGGTTTATTAGGGAAGTCAGCACTATCATAAAAGATAAGATGTCTGCCTATAAGAAGTATAAAGTAAGTGGAAGTGTAGCTGACAGAGGCATATAAAAATAAACAAAGGGAAGCAAAACTGATTATAAGGACTGCTAAAGGGCAAAAGGAGGAAGAAGTGGCAAAATCTATGAAGAGGGGAGATAAAACCTTTTTCCGGGGGCGCGCGCACGTGACCGCGCAGCATGGACGTCTGCTGAGTGAGCTCCGTGCAGTCGGGAGGCACAGAGCCCAACCAACATCGCCAGACCCCCTAATTTGCACCCAGGTCGACTGCGGAGGACCCCAGGACTTACCTGGACCAGATGTCTGCCACTCCAGCTAAAAGGAGAGGCCACAAGGAAGGTCGGAAGTCGGCAGCCCCAGGATCCAAGATGGCGGCCGCAGCAAGGCAGCTAGCTGAGGAGACTGCAGCTTCTGAGGATGCAGCATGTTCCAGAGCTGGAGAGGACAGAGATGAAGCCCTGAGGGTGAGTGCAGATGATCTCTCCCAAGAATCTAATGATAGCTGGCCACAATTCCCCTCCTCCCCACACAGCTCAGCTCACAAAGCCCCAGCTCAGCTCTCCTCAGAAAATCAGACCCTGATCACACAGCTCAGAGCTGTTATCAGAGAAGAGGTCACAGCAGTGTCAGCAAAGCACACAGAGACACTCTTAAAAGAAATCAGGGACATTGGGACCCGCACTGATGCCCTAGAATCCCGCATGGATGATTCCACATTGATCCTTGATAATCACAATTCCCTGCTGGGCCAAATGCAGGACGAGATTACCTCACTTAAAAGTTTAAACGAGGAACTCGAGAATAGAAATCGCAGATCTAACTTGCGATTCCGCGGCCTCCCTGAAACGATGGAGGACGCCACAGCCACTATCACCGCTCTCCTCCAGGAGCTGGTCCCAGATATACCAGTGGCCAGGCTTGAGCTGGACAGAGCACACAGGGCCCTAGCAAGAAAACCCACAGAGGGCCCACCGCGAGACATCATCGTCAAGTTCCATCACTACTTAACAAAAGAAGCTGTGCTCAAGGCCTCTAGAGAAAAATCTCCCCTATACTTTCAGAAGCACAACTACCAAATTTTTGCAGATCTCTCCCAGACCACTATCCTGAAGAGGCGGGCCTTCAGACCTTTACTCCAAGTCTTGCAAGCACAGGGGATCCGCTACCGTTGGGGATTCCCCTTTAAACTATCATTTACATATCAATCCAAGCAGATCCAGGTCTCTTCGCCCCCAGAACTCCTGGCCAAGCTTAAAGCCCTGGACATTAGAATCCCAGATATGGATCCTACAACCTCATCACTCCCCACTACTCCGAGAACCCCAGGACTGCCCCGCAGATCTACCCCCCAGGCCACCCCCTCTCCAAGAGTGGAACCTCATCCGAGAATCAACCAAGCAATCAAGCGGCTACTATCTCAGTCATTTCAGCCGGTCTCCAAGGGCTGATAAGCCCCCGCAATATCCTTTTGTATTCACCTATATGCTAGTTAAGGTCTAATATCTTATCACTGTACAAAAACCCAGTTACCTGAATCAAGCTATGATTACTCACATTTTTTGACCCTTACAGACCATACTTGGACTCTTTTTTCATTGCATTGTTTTTGCTCTGTTATTGCTCCCCTTCATGCCAGGCGTAGCCACTGTCATTTTCAAGAGCTGAAACATGTTGCTGTAGAAGACCACACAGTGTTCAATACCCTTAGTAAGGGGATCAGCTATAAAAATGACCCCCACCTTAGCCCTCCTACCTAGTCTCCAAAGTTTGAAACATACCCCTGCAACAGGTTTCTTTGTATTAGCCCCCACGCCTGGTATGATTCAGTAATTGATCACTGCGCAATGCCCCAATTACTGGGGTCATACTTTGCTTATTAACACCTATCTGCTCCCTATAAAATATGCTCAGATTCACCCAGTTTGTATCTCTACCTCTGGCAGATCATTTCCCCTCGCGTCATGAGCAGTCATTGCTGCTCTCCGCGAGCTGAAACATGTCACTGTAGGAGCCCCTTCTGTATCTTTAATGTTGTTAGTGCTGCTGTTATATTTCAATCAGTGATTTACCTGCCTTACAGTTGTAATGCTTTGGTTAATACTAAAATCCTCATGAGCTGAAATATGTCACTGTGGGAACCCCCTCTGTAACTTTAATGCTGTCGTTGCTGCTGTTGCCCCTTAACCGGTGAACTACCAGCCTTACAGCTGGAATACTCTGGCCAACACTAGCTGACAAAACTGGGCCGTTGCAGGGGACTTCACTTTATTATAACAGTGAGTTTATTTAACTCACTCCTTGAAAACGGATCTCCCCGGTAGCGGAAACCCCTGTAGCTAATTAACAGAAAATACTTATACTTGCCACTACATGCCCCCCCTTGGGGCAATAGCAGGGCCCTGTTCCCCCTTAATCACTGGCGGTATGGACGGAGGCAGGAGAACCCTAACAGGTCCTGGAGAGCTTCTCCACCTCCAGGCCCCCAAGCTGGTATATAACGGTGGATAGCTCCCTTCCTGCTCCCTGTCATTAGATGGCCACCCCTTTCCCATAAGTAGTTACGTCTCCTCCGCTCCTGGGACCGTGAGGTGGGCCCTCCCGGGACTGCGGGTTGTGCGCCCCCTGCGTGTCCACGGAGAAGGGGGACACCTGTGTTCTAACTGTAGCCTCCTGCACTTTTTACTGTATTGAAATATGTTGTTGTGTTGTTATATGTTCATATGTTTGTGCCAGTTTTGCCTCCCGACTCACTCTGGCACACCCCCAACTCCCTTTGGTTTCGACCTTTTTGTGGTCTGAGCCTCAGGGACACCACCCTGCACGGCTGTGCAGTTTCAATAGAGCTTTAAATTGTATGTTAATTTTAAATGTTAAATGTACTTCCTTCTCTCCTCCCTCTTTTCCCCCCCTCCTCTCTCCTTTTCTTCCTTCCCCTCCCCTCCTTTCCTACCCCCCCTCCTGTCCCGTCCCAAACGGGGTTTTGGGCTCAATTCCTAGCATATACTTGGGGGCAGCTGCCCTATCCTCCCAAAAATGTCACTTAAAGTAGTGTCACTCAATGTTCAGGGTCTGAACTCACCTAATAAGCGGTCTAGAGCTTTTAAACACTTTAACTCCATCCATGCAGACGTGGTATGTCTTCAGGAGACCCATTATACGAAGTCCTCCACACCTAAAATTCTTAACTACAAATTTCCTCTCTTCTTCCAAGCAGTGGGGCATAGCAAACAGAGAGGTGTTCTCATCGCCTTCCGTAAAGAGGTCCCCTTTATCTGCCACAAACAAATCGCAGACCCTGGTGGCAGGTACATTCTACTCCAGGGAACACTTCAAGATTCAGAGGTAACCTTTCTGAACTATTACGCTCCCAACACTAAGCAGCTACCCTTTATATCACAAATGTGTTCCATGATCCAGACACATGGGAAAGGTACTATCTTCCTATGTGGAGACTCAAATCTAACTTTAAAACCTGATATAGATAGATCTCTCCCCCCAAATACACAGTCCAGGCAGGAGGGAAAACAATTCCAGGACATAATTAATAATTCTAACTTAGTGGATCCCTGGCGAGACCAACACCCCCATAAGAAAGACTTCACTCACTATTCTGCCCCCCATAAACTTTTTACGAGAATAGACCATATTTTTGTGCAGACCTCTTTTCTCCCCCAGATCACTGCTACTAGAATCCATCCTATACCCTGGTCTGACCATGAATTGGTCTCAATCTCTTGTAAATCGCTGATTTCTGGATCCAGATCCTCCTCGTGGTCGCTTAATGACTCTTTGCTTTCCTCAGCCACCCTGGTGGAAGATTCCTGTACACGAGCCAGAGACTTTTTCATGTTGAATGAGTCCCCAGACTCCCCCCCAACAATGGTTTGGGGCGCCTTTAAAGCTGTAATGAGAGGCCACTACATAGCTCTCTCCTCTCGGAAAAAGAAAGAGAGGATGGCGCTAGCAACAGCACTTAATGACCAATACCTGGCGGACGCTCAGGCCTTTAAGGCGAACCCCTCCCCAAAGCGTCTTCGCCAGCTGGAGACCTCCAGAACGAAATTAAATCTCTTACAAACAGAACAGGCCGAGAAGCGATATAGGCGCTCCAAACATCTTTACTACACCTCCGCCAATAAGCCAGGGACACTCCTAGCCTCACAGCTGAAATGTCAGGACCAATACATAGCTCCTGTCAAATTACAAACCAGGGAGGGTATAGAGACCAGCAACCCCCTGGCAGTCGTGGGGGAGTTCTCAGAGGGATTAGCCAGCTTATATGAGGCCCCCCCGCCCATGGACTTACAACGGACGCATACATTTTTTGATGGCATTAATACCCCACACATCTCGGAAGATCAAAAATCTTTTATAGATGGAGACATCACCACAGATGAGGTCCTGAAGGCTATTAAAACCCTGAAAAATAATAAGAGGCCCGGGCCGGACGGATTTACCGCTCTATTCTATAAAAAACTTGGCCCCATAGTGGCCCCTAGATTAGCAGCAGTTTTCAACCATGTCAAAAAGGGGAACCACTTTGACCCAGAGATGCTTAGAGCATCCATAGTCATGATTCCGAAACCCGGTAAGGACCACCGAAAGTGGACTAATTTTAGACCCATCTCTTTACTGAACATAGATCTCAAAATCCTTACCAAAATCCTAGCCACCAGAATTAACATGTTTTTGTCCGAGATGATTCATAAAGACCAGGTGGGTTTTGTGCCCAGGAGACAAGCGGGGGATGGGGTGAGACGGGTCATGCAGTTAATACAGGAGGCGAAGGATAATGGGGTTGAGTCAATGCTTCTCTCTCTGGACGTAGAGAAGGCATTTGACTCCCTATCTTGGCAATATCTCCGTTGTTCCCTTGAAAGGAGGGGATTTGGCACAGGCTTCCTTTCTTGGATAGGGGCGCTTTACTCCTGCCCCACTGCTTGTGTCAAATATGCTGGCCTCTCTTCGACCACTTTCTCAATCCAGAGGGGGACTAGACAGGGTTGCCCCCTTTCCCCCATCCTGTTTATATTAGCACTCGAACCCCTTGCCCAAAAACTTAGACAGAACCCGACGGTTAAGGGCATCCCAATGGGCTCCACAGAGCAAAAAATCTCACTGTTCGCAGACGATATGTTACTTATGCTGTCTAACCCCCACGTCTCAGCCCCGAATGCACTTCAGGATTTGGCTGAGTTTAGTCGGATCTCTGGGCTCCGGCTGAATACTTCCAAGTCCATGGCGCTTGACATATCCCTGTCTGATACCACTAAACAAACCCTTTCACACAACTTCTCATGGACATGGACACAGCGCCTGCCTTTCCTGGGAATCATTCTGACAGCAAACATTAATGACATTTTTAAAGCAAATTACCCGGGAATTATTAAAAAAATTGACTCCCTGCTCCATGCCTGGCATTATGTAAAGCTCTCCTGGCTAGGTCGCATTGCTGCTCTTAAAATGACGATTCTACCCAAAATTCTATATCTATTCAGAGTACTTCCAGTCCGTGTCCCCCAAAAAACACTGGACTCTCTTCAACAAAAATTCATGCACTTCGCGTGGAACAGGGCTAGGCCCAGAATTAATAAAGCAACCCTGATGTGTAAAAGGGAGAAGGGGGGCCTGGCGTTCCCCTCAATCAAAAAGTATTATTTAGCAGCCCAGGTGGCGCCTCTGGTCTTGCTCCATGCGACACATGATAGGCCGATCTGGGTATCGAATGACTTCCTTAAATGCTCACCCATCTCCCCAGCCTCGCTATTATGGATTCCGAAGACTTCCCGACCTAAGTCCCTGCCTCCTACCTTGGCGTTTTCCCTTTCTATCTGGGATGGGGTGAAAACCCACTTTACCTCCTCCTTGGGACCGGCCTCCCCGTTACTCGGGAACCCCTTGTTCCCCCCAGGTGTTACTCATTCCAATAACTTTAGATGGTGGGTGAAGAGGGGCTATACCATGGTGGAGAACTTCTGCACCACACGGGGGATGAAAACAGCTCAAGACTTTAACTCAGGAGAGAACCTGCCCCCGTCTGAAACCTTTAGATTCTTACAGATCAAACATTTTGTTAACAGCATGCTGGCCCGCTCTCCTCCTCCATATCAGAGTACTGACTTTGAGTCCCGGTGTATCAGGAACCACTTCAGTGGGGGCTTGATATCGAGCCTTTATGCAACCCTGGTGTCCCCACCATCACCTATTGGGCATAATTACATGGCTCAGTGGGAGAGAGAGCTGGGGTGCGATGTGGAGGAAGACGAGTGGCAAAGAATATGGGATAACACAAAGAAGATTTCCTGTAACACAGTAGTGTTAGAAAATGCTTACAAGACACTCTTCAGATGGTATCTCACGCCCGACCGGATCCATAAGTTTTCCCCATCGACTTCCCCGCTTTGCTTTAGGGGATGCCCTTCTGTGGGATCAATGGCTCACATCTGGTGGGACTGCCCTATAGTCTCGGCCACATGGAACAGGGTGTATAGACTGCTTTCTGATATCCTTCATCTCCCGATGACCAAGAATCCTAAAGAGGCATTACTTTCTCACAAATCAGGCAAATACTCTAAAAACCACTGGAAATTAATTCAGCATATCTTAGCTTCTGTCCGCCTCACCATTGCCAGAAACTGGAAATCGCCTAGAATCCCTTGGCAAGAGATCCTGAACAGAATCTCAGATACACTGTGTAATGAAAAAATTACAGCAATAAATAGTGACGCTTATAAAAGATACCTTGACATATGGACCCCTTGGCTTGAATATATAGATGTTGACCACCACCAGACAGACCCGGTCCACCCAATTTGAGTATAAAAAAATACCTAATTCCATCTTGGGCTTGGCCCCCAACCTGGGACCCACCCCTACCCCTCTTCCCTCTCCTTAGTCCCTTCCCTCCTCTTCCTCCCTCTCTGCCCCGCCTTTTTCTTCTCTTCCTATTCTACTGTCAATCATATCTATCGACTATGCATTGATGTTAAACCTTGAACATGGATCCTTAGCACCAGCTGAGAATTGTAAAGATAGACATTCTTCTCTGGTGCAGGCTATCCAGCCCAGACTGTAACTCATGGTACCTCAAGCACTTGTTGTTTTGTGCCAGAAGCTGATCTTAATAGCTCATACCAAATTTTAGAGAAATAACACTCAGGAACCTTTACAACCTGTGTAATACCTATTGTTTATTATGCAAGAGTACACATACTCAGGAAGTTCAATATCTTTTTTGATAACGATTTAATACTGTGTCACAATGCACATTTTGTAAGCCT
This sequence comes from Gastrophryne carolinensis, assembly GCA_027917425.1. Taxonomy (NCBI): domain Eukaryota; kingdom Metazoa; phylum Chordata; class Amphibia; order Anura; family Microhylidae; genus Gastrophryne; species Gastrophryne carolinensis. The sequence goes on from CM051234.1 coordinate 528,901,269, forward strand.
GTTCACCTGTCAACATTGATGCATAAGTAATGTCTGATTCATGTATATTTTATATGAAAACCCAATAAAATTTTTGTAAAAGAAAACCTTTTTCCGATATATTGGTGACAGAAAGAAGAAAAACAATGCAGTCTCAAAAATTAGAAATAGGGAAAATAAATATATTGACGGAGATAAGGCTGTGGCTGACCATCTGAATAGCTACTTTTGTTCGGTATTTTCAGATAGTAGCAGGCATGGCCATAGCACAGCATCCAGCTGGGAGGGTACAGCTTCGGAGTTTCTGGAGGCTGATGTCCTATCCGAGCTGGCACATTTAAAGGTAAGTAAGGCGATGGGTCCAGATGGAATCCACCCCAGAGTTCTAAGGGAACTTAGGTTTGTGATTGCAGCCCCTCTGACTGATTTACTTAACATCCCCTTTCAACTGGTGAGGTTCCAGATGATTGGAGAATGGCCAATGTCATACCAATCCATAAAAAGGGGAGTAGAGAAGAAGCCAGTAATTACAGGCCAGTTAGTTTAACATCTATAGTGGTCAAATTAATGGAAACACTTAAAAAAACAGATAATTTCCCATCTAAAAATTAATGACCTATTGGACCCAAAACAGCACGGCTTTACTGAGGGCAGATCATGTCAGACCAATCTTATTGATTTCTTTGACAATGTCACTAAAGTGTTAGATGAAGGTGGTGCTGTGGATATCGCCTATCTGGATTTTAGCAAAGCCTTTGACACTGTACCACATAAGGAGCTCATAGATAAGTTATTGAAGGTAGGACTCAATACCTGGATAGTTCAGTGGATTTCCAGTTGGCTGAGGGATCGGTATTAGAGATGAGCGAACTTTTGAAAAGTTCGATTCGGCTGATTCGCCGAATTTCACAAAGAAATTCGGGTTCGGCCGAATCGAACTTTTACGAAGCTCCCCATCATAAATGCCGGCATGGTGGGAGCGGGCCGGCCGGTTCCGCTGTCAGCGGGCCGGCAAAGCCGGCCTCTGATGACGCGCCCTCAGATGACAGCTGAGAGCGGCGCCGGCCTCCACGCTCCGGACCTGCAGGTAAGTGTTTGCTTTTTTTTTAAATGCCGGCATGGTGGGAGCGGGCCGGCCGGTTCCGCTGACAGCGGAGCCGGCCGGCCCCGCTCCCACCATGCCGGCAAAAATGCTTTTTTTTTTTTTAAATGCCGGCATGGTGGGAGCGGGCCGGCCGGCTTTACCGGCCCGCCGGCCGGCTCCCACCATGCCGGCATTTTTTTTTTTCATTTCAGGAAAAATTCGATCGGCTTGAATATTTCCTGAAATTCGGAGCGAATTCCGGTTCGTCCGAACCGGTTCGCTCATCTCTAATCGGTATCAGAGCGTTGTTGTAAATGGTGTGCCATCTGAACAAAGGCGAGTTACAAGTGGTGCACCGCAAGGCTCTGTTCTGGGCCCCATTCTTTTTAATATATTTGTAAGTGACATAGGAGAAGGCTTGGTAGGAACAGTTTGTCTGTTTGCCCATGATGATACAAAGGTTAGTAATAGGGTGGATATTCCTGGAGGTGTCTGCAACATGGAAAATGATTTAGCTTTACTGGATAGATGGTCAAAACTGTGGAAACTAGAGTTTTATGTCTCTAAATGTAAAATCATGCACTTGGGTAGAAGGAATCCCTGCTCTGAGTACCGTATGGGCAGCACTGTGTTAGCCAGGACCTCGGAGGAGAGAGATTTAGGGGTACTGATTACTGATAGCTGCAAGATGAGTGGACAGTGTAGCCAGGCAGTGGGAAAAGCAAGCAGGATGCTCGGCTGCATAGCTCGAGGCATCACCAGTAGGAAGAGGTTGGTTGTGATGCCGCTGTATAGAGCCCTGGTAAGGCCACAGCTAGAATACTGTGCGCAGTTCTGGAGACCTTACCTGCAAAAAGACATTATTCAAATAGAACGTGTCCAAAGGCGGGCAACGAAAATGGTGGAAGGACTTAAACTTAAAACTTATCAGGAGAGACTTAAAGAACTTAATTTGTACAGTCTGGAGGAAAGAAGGGAGAGGGGGGGCATGATTGAGACCTTTAAATATGTGAAAGGATTGAATAAGGTTCAGGAGGGAAGTGTTTTTAAGAAGAAGCTTAATGATAGAACAAGGGGGCACAACCTGAAGCTAGTCGGGGGGAAGATCAGGAGCAATGTTAGAAAATATTATTTTACAGAAAGACTAGTAGATGCTTGGAACAAACTTCCAGCAGAGGTAGTTGAAAAATCAACAGTCACTGAATTTAAACATGCCTGGGATAAGCACACATCTATCCTAAGATAAAGAGTACATACAGTATACACATAAGGGCAGACTAGATGGACCGTATGGTCTCCTTCTGCAGTCAACCTTCTATGTTTCTATGTTTCTATGTATTCTATTATCTGTCTAATCTACCTGAACAATAATAATTCCTGTCTGTACATCAGGCAATAATGTAATAAAAACTATTATGGATACCAAACAAGAAAATACCAGTAATGCATGAGCAAAAGTTGTATTAAATGAATTTTGGATGCTAGAATTTATTAACATATATTATATTGTTTCAACTGGTACAGAAAATTGAGTACAAATATTTAAAGACATTTAAAATGAGGGGAAAAAAATCTTTGACACCCAGGCCATGACTAACAATCAATCCGTATAGAAAACATAGGGAATCAATGGGCTATCTAAATGATTTTGGATCAGCACAAAAAAAGTAAAATATACGTTTTTTTTACTTAATAATCAAAATCCTCTGCACATGCAGTGCTCATTTGTTTTGGTGGGGGAGATATAGAATTTTATTTCATAAGTTACAAAAATACCAGCAGCCCATGGGGAATCCAAACAAATTTGAAGAGGTTTTATTTTCAGTATGCATGGGTTTTCTATAGGCTGCTGTGCTGCTTTTGTAACCTCTAAAAATATGATCTAAATAAGAGATATCTGCTTGAAGCATTGCATGATGGACAAAAGCATCTACACACACATTAGAAGAACTTTAATAGAAGTCAGATTGTAGTATTGATTTGAATGCAGCATACCTCAGCCTCATCCACCAATTTGCATGCATCAAGTGGGATCCAATTTTGGCTATGGGTGAGCATCCAACTGCTGGACCTCTGTAAAGCAGCTGCTGGAGAGAAGAGGTAAGTATGTATCATTTTTTTATGTTTCACTAGACTTTCCCTTTAAAATTATGTTTCATATGATATTAAAATCTCTGGCAAATGTCAATAGTTATTTGAAGCAGTGACATATTTTAATTTATTTTTCTGCAAAATATTGTTTTGTTGCAAGGGACTATCCAGGTTACGGTTAAAATTAAAGTACGTTTTCCCTACCTGCCATGCAGCTCATTAATCCTGTAGCTCAGCCCCCAATTGTAGTTATACAAGACCACTTAGCACTGAGAGGTGAACCTACTCCTCTTGCAAAAGACTTTATGGAACACACCATTTCCTGTGTTTGCATGGGAGTTCTAACTATAAGAAAAGCAGACAGGAGGACAGACATGAACACCCCCTGCTTTAGAGACTAAAATATAACATTCGGGTCACTTATTCATGATGCAAAAAATCTTGCAGCCATAGCTTTACAAAAAAGATGTAAGTTAGAAACAAAACTCCTCACTTCACAGCAGACTGACAAACAAACATCTAGCTGGAAGGAATAACACATTTGCTTTATTTTCAAACTATGTCTGGACAGTTTCTTTAAGTTATAATGCAGCTGGTTTTGCATGTTATAAATACAAAACTGTTTTTTAAAGGCTAGGATAATAATGGCAGCAGTTAGAAGGGCATGGTAAATTCCAGGGGGAAAGAATTTAAAAGTCATGGATTAACCCTTTCGCTGCCAGCCTACCTGCAGCATTTGCCACTCCCTGTTGCCAGACGATGTTTCACTATTTTGCGCTACACATGTTCAACTGTCATTTTTGAAAGGATTTCCAGGGATTTCCCAGGAAAATGATATATTGTTTTTTTCAACAGAGTCTGGGCTTTAACATGAAATGTCTTGTTTGTATTTTTTAGGTGTATTCTCAATATTTTTGGGTGAAATGTGTGAAAAAAAATAAAAAAAAATTATTTTTTTACAATTTGTAGAGTTTTTTTGTAATAAAAAATGTAAGTTTGTCAATAAAATCTTATTGCGTGTGAAACCCCAATTTCTCCCGGTTACAGCGATACCACATATGTATAGGTAGACACCCTTTCCTGCCCAGGAGACTCCCCCAAACTGAAATAGCGCTTTAGGGGATTTTCAGAAAAAATACAACTACGATATGTGCTATGCGCACCTTGCGGTTTTACCAGAAAAACAACCCTTTACATTTGAAATACCCACAACAAACTATATATTCTCTGGAAGTACACACCAGGCTTTCTAGACGTACCAGGCATGTTGATGTGCCCATAGTTTTCTGGAAGTAATTCCTCAATGTATTCTTTGGTTGCAAAGAGTTTCCCAAAAAAAAGGATAAAAAAGCAGAATCAAAGCCACATTTTCCTAAAAAAAACTATATACAAACAAGAAAAAACAAGTTTAATCTGAAAAAACAACATTCCCCGAACAGAACAACACCCAACATGCATAGGTTCTGTCAAGGGAAGAGTTGCCAAACACCCCAAAGTAAAGCATGTGCGTAACGGTAATTTTACTTGAAAATTTCAGTTCTGCAGACAAAGTGCGCACCTTGCGATTTTTCAACCAAAACAACCCTTTACATTTGGAATATCCCCCATAAATCATATATTCCCTGAAAGTACACATGTTAAGCTTTCTAAGCGTACCCAGCTTGTTGCAGTGGGCTCATCTTTCTGGAATTAATTCCTCAAAGAATTCTTTGGTTGCGCAGGGTTTCCCTAAAAAATGTATAAAAAAGCTGAATAAAAAACACCTTTTCCTAAAATATAAATATGCAAACCAGAAAAAACAAGTTAAGTCTGAAAGCGCAACCCAACATGCACAGGTACTATTAACCCTTTTAATTGCCAGCCTACTTGAGATTTTGTCACCCTCTGTTGACAGGTCATTTTTCCCCATTTTGCGCCATGTTTTGCGCCATTTTTGCTATAATTTTCAGGAAAATTATATTTATATTTTTTTGCAGCAGAGTTTAGGCTTTAACATGAAATGTCTTGTTTGTAAATTTTATTTTGTTTTTTACAATATTATTAAGTAAACAAAATAAAAAAAAATAAATAAAAACATTTTTAGAAAATTGACTCCTTTATTTTAAATAAAAAATTTATTTTATTAAGGAAAAGCATATTGCATGTGAAAGCCCAATTTCTACCGATTAGAACGGTACCACATATTGCCCAGGAGACCCCCCTAACTGAAACAAGTAATCTATAACATTTACAAATAAAATACAACTACCATCCACACTACAAAGGGTTAAATCGAGAAAAAAAATGACATAGGGTCCCCGATGCCTGGGGGGGGGGGGAACCCCATTTTTTGGGGGGGATTTTTAATGGTTAAAAACCCTTAAAGTGGACTGTCACCCAGGGGTGATCTCATAGATTCCCGGGCCGATCACCTCCCTCACCGCGGGACATCCGAGATCGGGATGTCCCGCGGTGAGGGACCCCCCCCAAAACCCCCGAAAAACTTCCCGCGACTCCCGCGCGCCCCTCTAGGCATGCGCACGCCCGCACCGGCCATTTGTGATCGGGGTGCCCCCCTGAAGTGGACCAAAACCCAGGATAGTCAAAATCCTGGGTGTTGGTCCACTTTAAAAATCCAAAAAAAAAATTGACATGGGGTCCCCCTTACCCAGAGTGGAAACAGGGCACAGGGGCCAGCTTTTGTGGCCCCTGGCCCCTCCAGGCTACAAGCCCGCATAGCCGGTGGGCCCGGGCTCTTCTGCCCCCCCCTGGGCTTTGGGGAGGCAGGTAATGGGGGTGCCAGGGGTTAATGGCAAGTCACCTGCTAGTCACAGGTGACTTGCCACCTACCCCAGCCTTGTGAACTGGTATAGGGGTCATGGACCCCTTACCAGTTCACAATGGGTTAAATGTAAAAAAAACACACACACACACACACACACACACACACGCAAAAAGAAAAAATTATTTTATTTATTTTTTTTTTTTTTAAATACTTACCTCCCACCCATCCTGGAGCACTGTGTCCCTCGGCGATCACTGGCTTCTGCTCACCTGCTGGATGACAGAACACAAAGGGTTAATTAAAAAAAAAAATGACATAGGGTCCCCCTTACCCAAAATAACTAGCCCGGGACCAGCTATGGGGGCTTGTAGGCACAGAGTGGGGGGGCCAGCTTTGGTGGCCCCCCCACCCTGCAGCCTACGAGCCCACATAGCCTATGTGGGCCCGGGCTCTTCTGCCCCCCCCTGGCCTTTGGGGAGGCAGGTAATGGGGGTGCGGGGGTTAATGGCAAGTCACCCGCTAGGGCAGGTGACTTGCCACCCCCCCAGCCTTGGGAACTGGTATAAGGGGTCTCATGGACCCCTTACCAGCTCACAAAGGGTTAACTGTTAAAAAAAAAACACCACACAATAATAAAAAGTATTTTATTAAAAAAAAAAGGATCTCCTGCCACCTCCTTCCCCAGCGCCGATCACCGGCATCTGAGAAGCTGAGAAGGCTGAAGCCGGTGATCGATCGGGGCCGGGATGACGTCATAAGCCCCGCCCCCAAGGGGCAAGATGGCGGCCGCCATCGAGAAGGAGAGAGGAGAGAGCCTCCCGGGCTCTCTCCTGAAGATCGGTAAGTCCTGGGGGAGGGATCGGAGCCCCCCCAGCTGAAGAGGAGGGACAGCGGGAGCCAGCGCACACGCAGGTAAGTGAATGTCATTTTTTTTTTTTTTTTTTTTTTTTTACAGTTAGCAGCTTCTGCTGCCAAAGCAGGGGGGGGGGGCGCCTATTCCAGGGGCTCTCCTGGAGCCATCCGACCCCCCACGGGATCGGATGGCACCAAATTAAAGAGGAGACCCGGCCGGATCCAACAAGGGGTCAGGTGAGTATTTTTTATTTTTTAAACTAGAAGCGAGGAAAGTCAAGCACGTAACACCTACGGGCTTGGCACTTAAGGCCCAGCCAAGCCAGCACGTAGGTGTTACGTGCTTGGCAACAAAAGGGTTAAGTATTATGATAGAGCTAGAGATATAGATCACATAAAATATGCTGCAATCTCATTATTAAGGTGGTGGGATAGGCAATGACCAACAATCACATCTATGTCCATCACATCCATCTTGCTCATGAGATAGCACATCCAGGTAAATGCTATATGCTGGCTGTTTGAATTATAGATATCATAGTGCCTAGTGAAATTGCCCAGGAAGCTCCCCTGAGTGATATCCTTTAGTGACCTTTGTAGTAATGTCTGTAAATGTTCTCATTCATGCAGGTTATGCATTATCTGTAAAGAGAAATGAACGCATTTGGACTTGCTTTGTTGTTTTCTTGAAGCTGTTTTGCTAGTCACCTGATTAACTCTCTCAATTCAAAATGAGTTTCAAAGAAAGCAAAAAATAGTAGCTTCAGTCCCCATCGTCTGTTTATTATAAACATCATAGAGCTAATGTGTTCATTGCATTAGCATGACTGAAGCTATGAGGTGTTGTTGCATTATCATGATGGGAGGTATGTTATTAAGCCATCTAAAAGGCTTCTATTCAAAACTATAAAACATTTACATAATGAGGCTGGATAACTCTAGCTAACAACAAACCACCTACATCAAACCTGACTATACAAGATTTGAAATTCTTTTATTTGGTATTTTACCACCCACGACGTGACAAAATACAAAACCTACCCTCTTGTTTGGAAATACAACACAAAATTTACAGAATTCACAGGATTTAAAAATATTTAGGGATTGTACACACCAAATAAAAACTATAATTTTTATTTGAGGAATTGTAAAAACTTCCCAACGTTCAAATCCCAGCTGCCTCTAATTTTCATTGCACGTATATTAGCGCTCTTATTGCGTACTTGCGCTTGTTGTGCCTTAGCCACTACAGTGCTGGGAGGCGGCACACGGGCCAGTCAGACTCCAACTCCCAGCAGCCTCTAGTTTTCATGTCACCAGACTGTGTCATGTGACCCCCCCAAAGGTCTTTAATGAAGTGCATAATTTCACTCCAAGCTGCCCACAGATTAAATCTGCATAGATATTAATAACTCTATAACACTATAACTAATAAAAATATATAAGTAGAGAATAGATCAGCAATTGAAAATAAAAACAATTATAAAACAAGTCAACATACAGATATCTTGTTACCATCGGGTTACAAACATTATAGAATTTATTTTAATTACTGTATTTTTCACCCTATAAGACACGCTTATTTTTCCCCAAAAGTGTGGGGGGAGGGGGGAATGTCAGTGCTTCTTTATGGCACGAATGTGGGAAAAAAATGGAAACTCACTTTCTATCATCTCCGTGCTGCTGGCCAGGCCGCCACAGCCACGGGAGTCCAGAGGATGGAGGAGTGGCACATGGGTAAGGCAACTGATCTCAGCCCGCTGCCTCCGCCATCCACACCTTATCTGCTGCTGGCGCTTCTTCTCCACGGCGCCTGCACACACAGAGCAAACACCCGGCTCCATATATGGGCTTGGCTGATGCTTGAGCATCCCCCTGGACCAGGAAGATCTGCACATGCACCAGGCAAAGGATGTGCGTCAACCTAGCTCAGCACAAGGCTGCTACAAGGTTACACATATTGTCGCACACCATCTTGCCGGGTTTCATGTGCAATAGCAGCAGCCACTCAGCTGCTCTGGGATTCCGGTCCACAGCTCCTTGGTCTTGTGTGGTCTTTCACCCAGATAGATGAGTTTTAGTAGCGCTTGCTGCCCCATGGCAGCGCTCAAATTGGTGGTGCAGGGGCTGCACTGACTGCATGAGGATGACTGATTTCCAGCAATCCTGGGTGGTGGAAGGATATGCGCCAAAGTGCTTCCCGCCTCAGTCCCAGACGCCACTATATGGACTCAGTGGGTAGTTAGTGGAATGTAACATCTCTGCCCATGCTTACTTGTCCACGTCTCAGTGGTGATGTAGACACTGAAACGAATAGCATTGCGCAGTGCACATCTTATTTTCTTCACAACCTGTTGGTGTGGGGCAGGGAAAAGTAGTAGCAGATGGGAATGGCATATTGTGAGACAGCCACCTCCATCAGATTTTTAAAACTGTCCATCTCGACTAGGCAGAATGGTAGCATTTCAAAGGCCGGCAATTTGGAAATGCTTGCATTAAGGGCAAGGTCTCGTGGGTGAGATGGGTCAATCTTCTGCTTTCTCTCCAAAGTTTGAGGGAGATCCCTGAGATGGTGTGTAAAGGCTGGTGGTGGTGCTGCTGCTGGTGGTTGTGGTCTCACATCCTCCCTTGGGACAAGGCTGGGACAATTGAAGCAAAAGAGGGAGACTCAGGTGTTTGCATGTTTTTCATGTGTTTCTGCCACTGCAGCCATGTTTTGTTTGCAGGTGCCTGGTAATGCACAAGGTGCTGATATTATTAGCACTTTTCCATAACTTCAGGGACTGTTGGCACAGCATGCACATGACCCGTGTCTTGTTGTCTGTGCATTGCTTGAAAAAATGCCACACTGGTGAGATCCTTTGAGCTAGCCTCGGCATGCTCAGACCCTGGGCTAGGTGGACAGTAGTAGCAACGTGCTGATGGCTGAGGGTTTGCACCCTTCCCCTTCATCTGCTGACTGCCTGGGGCTGTGTGACCACCACCTGTTTCTCCAAACTCTGATGGCATTTAGCCCACATTGGTTCTAGGGCCTCCTCATCACCCCTGGCATTGTCTTCCACCCACTCCTCACCACTAGCCTCCCTCACAGCCTCAACAATGCGGAAAGCTGAAGCATTCAGCTCTAGGGTTATAGCATTATCGCAGGTGTCTTGCGATGGCCAGCTGGCCAGGTTCAACATAATTTGTTGATGATTTGGGAAGCCTAGGTCTGCAGCAGGGGCAGGTGGATGGCTCACGGTTTCCCAGCTAGGAGTGTCAACATTGACCATTAGTGACTCCATGACTTGTGGCTGCAACAGCCTTGCTGAATTTAAGGGGGTGAGGTGGGGGGCTCAGTTCTCTCAGCAGAAGGGGAGTGGGTGGAGGACAATCCCATGGAACTTTTACCACTGCGTGCCATATAATCTATGACAGCCTCAACTTGTTCTGGCCTCACCACCAGGTGTTTTGGGCCTACAAAAATAAGCTCCAAACCCTGGTGCCTGCTTAAACCAGAGGAAGGTGTAGCAGGCAAGAATGGAACTTATCCTTTCCCTACAGCACCAGTTCTATCACCATCACTGTTAGCAGAAGCACCATTGCGGCCTTGTTTGTCCCTATTTGCTGCTTTCTGCATTGTTAGACGCCTGCAGTTACAGTGGCCCAAAATTAGCCTTAAGTGGCCTTAACAACTGGATACCACACTAATACTTGCTATTAAACAGCAGTGACTCCCAAGTGGCATGAACAAGCGGGCACCCCACTAATACTTGTTATTAAACAGCAGTGTTCCTGAAGTGGTCTGAGCAAGTGGACATTCCACTAATAATTGTTATTAAACAGCAATGGGCATTAAGTGTCCTGAACAAGTGGACACCCCACTAATACTTGTTATTTAACAGCAGTAACCCTTAACTGGCCTGAGCAAGTGGACACTCCAATAATAGTTGTAATTAAAAAAGCTGTAGGGCTAATTTTCAGGGGAAATCTTATTATTTTTCCATAGATAACAAGTAGACACATAGCTAGATGGGCAGAGGGTTAGATAGATAGATAGATAGATAGATAGATAGATAGCTGGGCAGAGGGACAAATAGATAGCTAAATAGGCAGAGGGCTAGGTAGACAGTTAGATAGGCAGAGGGATAGATATATAGATAAACAGAAAGATAGATAGCCGCCCCATCCCTCCACAGCAAGTCTTCCTAATGAAGGGGGGCAGCAGTAGGTCAGCCATCCCATACTCCCACAATAAGTGTCCCTGCTAAGAGGTGGGCAGCAGCAGCCCAGCCACCCCCATCCCTCCACAGGAAGTGTCAGCCTCCCCATCCCTCTGCAGCAAGTGTCCCTTAAGAGGGGGGCAGCAGCAGCCCAGCTGCCCCCTATCCCTCCGCAGCAAATATCCCTAATGGGGGGCGCAGCCCAGCCACCCCATCCCTCTGCAGCAGCAAGTGCCCCTGATGAGGGAGGGCAGCAGCAGCCCAGCTGCCCCTATCCCTCCACAGCAGCCAGCACAGCCGCCCCTGTCCATTAATAACTAGGGGTTATATTTGGAGGTAGGGCTTATGTTTTAGCTCATTTGTAATGATGCTAAAAAATCACACTAGGGCTTATTTTCGGGGGAAACGTGTACTGGGAATCTATCTTCATGGTAGGAGTTCACACATTATCTGTTAAGGGAACCCAAAAGAACCCTCTACCAGTTGACTAAAGAGTTTGGATCTGACACTCTCTGTTTTAGCTACCCCTTGTACACCTTTTTACAAGTTTTAGGTTTTGTTGTATTGCAAAACATTTCTACTGGACATAAACATGTCTCAGAGTATAAAACCTTTAAAGTAGACAGTCAAGTGTTAGAAATAAACACAGTCAATCTGCGTTGTTATACCAATGTAAAAGCTACCACTTTAACTGTTTTTGGCCTGAAGAGTTAATATAAAGTATAATATATAATAAAACTGCAACACTAAATCTGTGGTTACAGCTTCATTTTTGGAAATGTTCCTCCTCTAAAAATGAAAAGTGATAGACGTGACGTTTCCTTTAAAAGTAAACTGTATTGAAAAATCATTTATTTGGGTCACTGACATCAATTACACAGTTATGTACTGTAGTTACAGTGAGTTGTAGTGCTAGGTGACCCATCATGTACTGAAGTGGAGGAAGCCCTGCCAGTTACTTTCTCTGAATGCTGATGCTTCACTTCAAATGCCATAAATGTTATTTAATTTGCACTTTTTTTTAGAAACAACTAGTATGTTTTTGTACTTGCTAAACATCAGTCAGATAGGTATTGATCCCCAGACCACTGGAGTGGTATCACCTGTTTCAAGTGGAATAAATAAAGTATAAACACACCTAAATTTAAAAACACACTTAAAGTGGACCAAAACCACATTTTTAACTCACATTCCCTGAATTGCTCCCCACACGAATAGCAACTATTGCCTTTTATTTTTACTGCTCCTGCTTCACTCTAATCCCAGAGAATGGCACCTGTTTTAGCTGTAAAGCTCCGCCTCCTCCATTCATTTCCACTGTTGTGTTTGGCAATGATGTCATTGCCACAGATATGCAATGACTAATCACCTGCAATCCTACAGAGAGGGGCATAAAAAAAAGGGTTCCAGGGCGATTTGATAAGCGAAAATACCTATTTCTAGTTCTACACCCTAAGAAGAGAGTATCGGCAGAGGCTTTGGTCAAAAGTATTTCACAAGTTCAGTGGGTTTTGGTCCGCTTTAAAGTGGACCAAACACAGGATTTTGACTTTCCTGGGTTTTGGTCCTTGCCCCCAGGCAACAATGATCCAGGATGCCCTGCTGTGTGAACCCCCCCAGGTTGCCCAGTCTAACTTACCTTTCCCCAGTCCTATGGCACATGCATGGCCTATTGTGCTCGGATCCACTCCTGTCAATTAGCTCTAGCCGAGTCTAGCCGAGCGGACCAGAGCGTGCCGGCCTAACCTCTAACAGGGACCATGCCCACGCCAACCACAAACAAATGCCTGCCGTGGGTGTGCCCTGCTAAATGTATAGCAGGGAGCAGCTTTGCTCGCGCATACGCCATTGGATTGGGGGAGAAGGTTAGTTACCAGTCCCACAGAAGGGGGAATCAATCGCCCCTGGAATCTAAGGCCCTTATTCATCAAGCGATAGCGCCAGGTAGTGTCTGACGAGCGCCAGGTAGCGGCAGCTAACGGCGACTACCGACTCAAGTACGCCCGGCGGCGGTCACAATGACGCATTTATCAAGCAAAATGAGGCTAGCGCCGGCGAGAGCGACGGCTAGCGCGGCATTCATCATGAAGCCGCCTGGACCGAACAGCGCCGCTGCAAATTCCCTCACAGCGCCAGGTATGAGCTGTCGCTCCCTGGCGATGTCCAATGCATTTCAATGGAGCAATCTATAATTATTCCTAATTAATTGGTATTAATTTTTTTATTTATTTTTTTAATGTCAAAAAATCGGAGAACACTTCTGCAATGTTAGGATTTATTTTTAAGTAAAAAAAAAAATTAAAAAAAATATGTGCAGAATTGATCTAACAGGTCTGAGATTAATGTATTCATATTACAAAATGATTCTAAAAACATGTATAATGTTACATTCCAAAAATATGGTTGTTTAGGGGTTAAAAACTAGTTAATACACATCGCCGCCAGCGCTCTGGGGTTTAAACAAGGAATGGACAGCGACAGCACATTCGGAGCGTGATTTGTTGATGAATATGAAGCTAGCCGTTCGCTCTGGCCATTCGTTGTCAGGCGCTCACATACAACGCTGGACCTGTGAAACAGCGACCCCCCAGCCCGTATTCAACATTACCGCACACCGACTGAGTCGCTGTCATCAAGCTAACGCCGGCCAAGCACAGCGAATACTGGCTGGCGCTGAAAAAATCACGCTACAGTCGCTCATCTGTCGCTACCTGGCGCTATTAATGAATCGGCCTCTTATTATATATCTACTGTGAATTTTTTTCATTTATTTTCTTGAGTAGAGGAAACAGCCAACCTTGCATTCCCCAGCAGACGGCGCTAATGTTTCCCCTGCGCTCGCATTTGCACACTAGACATAGTAGGGCCAGTAAGAGTGTGTACATGTGCTTTCAGCCGTAGCAGCACAATCTGTTGTGGCATGATTATGCGCGCACATTTGTGCAGCTTGTGATTCAATGGATTATGCGCATTGCAAAATGCGATTATGTGCATGCACAGGGGCCTTTAAGTACTGGTGAGCCCTGACCTGCGTTGCCAGTTGGTCTTCTCTCCTGCCTGTTCCTGTGTACCAGTCCTCCATTCCTGTGTACTGGCTTGGCTTGATTATGACTACGCTCCTGCTCTCGGCTTGTTTATGTCCTCGATCCAGTTCTGCCTGTCCACGACCTCGGCTTGTCTATGACCACAATCGAGTTCTGCCTGCCCATGACCTCGGCCTGTCTACAACCTCGATTCAGTTCTGCCTACCCACGACCTCGGCCTGTATATGACCTTGATTCAGTTCTGCCTGCCCACGACTTTGGCTTGTCCTACGTTTCCAAACCTGCTCTGGTCTGTCCTCTACCTAGAACTTGGCAATACCCACTCCTAAGGTTGCCTGACCCGGGGCCTTCCTGCATCCCAGCCTATCCTAATCTTTAGAGACTCTAGTGAAACCAGGTTGGTCCTTAGAGAGGTAAGCAGGTCCTCTGCAATCAGGGTTCATACCCGGTAGTCGAACACTGATTGACTGAAGAACCCAGGCCAAAGAGATGCTTTGAAATGCACATGGAATCGTGAGAAGAAGTTCACCAGGGCTTTTGTTGCTGCATATTTGCTCAGCTGGTGGGAATGCTTATCAGAACATGTGGTCATGTCTTTAGCACATAGACAATCCAGGATTTGCATGCATGCACATGTTGCACAAGGTTTAATCAACAAATATTGCAAAAAAAAAAGAATAGTATGAAAAAGTAACTCTACAGCCTAGCTACTAATATAATCTATCTGACGTGCACAGTGGGTGACTCTACACTTATATATTCTGAACAATTAATGCTGTTTTTTTTTCAAAGACAAAGGGTAGTCACACCAAATATTGATTTGATTTATATTTGTAGCCTGATTTATGAGGCGTCAACACCATTAAATTTTACTTGGCACCAAGGGTTTAAGCACATTGCCACTTTATGCTTCATTTAAGAAGCATGCTACAATTAAAACGGAATAAAACCCACTGAACTTGTGAAATACTTTAGGCCTTCCCTTCTTAGAGAGTAGAACTAGAAATGGATATTTTCACTTTTTGAATCATCCTGGAACACTTTATTTTTTGCTGTCCCTCGATGTAAGATAGCAGGAAATCAGTCATTACATTGGTGTGGCAATTACATCATTGCCACACACAACAATGGCAATAAATGGAGGAGGCGGAGCTTTACAGCTAAAACATGCACCATTATCTGGGATTAGAGCGAAGTAGGGGCAGATTTGGTAGAAGTAGAATTGGCAAAATGTTCTCTTCATGGGGGGAGAAATTCAGAGGATGCTAGTAAAAAATGTGGGTTTCGATCCGCTTTAACGCCAATGTGTACACCAAACAAATATACAGTATGACTTTGCCCTTCTTTACAGAGCAGACCAGTTCTAATGTATAAGCTATTGCATGCTCTGTCCATTAACTGCAATACAGAGGGGTATGCCAGGTCTTGGAATATCATTATCTCTGTGACGGATAGCGCGGGGGGGTCCTAGCCGAACTAGGGGTGATCATCTACGGAGCCGAGTATTCCCATTTTTGTTTTCATGCCTGGACTATTGGCTCGATGCAGAGCCTCCCCGTTCAGCTCCCCCGTGCGTTTTCCCGTTGGTTTTGGGCCTTGATCGGGTCAGGAGAGGGTGCTATGTTGATTTTAGTGTGCGCTTATGCGCTCAGGTGTGCGCTCAGCCGCCTTTCCGATTGTCGGCTCGCACGAGGCTGTTTCCCGGGAAAACGGACGCCTTGTTCATTGGTCCGTTTTTTTCAGTGATGCAGAGCCTTGATTTCCGATTGAAATCACCCTAATAAAACGGGGCCGCCGAGCCTTCACTTACGGCAAGTCAGAGCAGCCGTATTTGCACTCGGGCAATAATATGCAGTCCTCTGTTGGAGCACATCAGCGGCGCCAGCTCCGCGGTCTTGTCCTGCTGAGTATGGCAGAAACCAGGCTGCACCGCACGCCTTTGGACATCGATGGCATGAGTATTTGATATATTTTAGGGGTTTTTTGGGGGGTCCTTTTTACAGGGTCTCCCTAATTTTTTTTTTATTGCCTGTGTGCAGGAATTGGAAGATGGGACATAGCATAAATGTGCAGGCACTGGCTGGCCCTGATTTGGTTTTTGGGAGTCGTTTTGCTGGCTTTCCCTGCCTAGGAATTCCTGCCTACATGAGCGATTCAAATCTGGCGATCTTTTTGGTGGCTGGCTACTGGGTATGTGTTTGAAACTTGTATTGGTTACGCACCCTGTCTGACTGTGTTTTTTCCCTTAACCCACTATTTGTTAAATATTTTCGTAGTATATTTGGAGCCTAATTATTGAGCTACAAATTATATGGGTTAAGTGAGTGTACCCTATTGCGTCATGTTCTTGCCCTCTTATGTAAGTAGTATTCCCCAGACTTTTTTAATGAGAGTACAGGTTGGATGTGCATGTAGTCTCATTACAAATGTCCTTTCCTCCCACCCTACCCCGCTCACCTATTTGTCCCTCTTTTCTATTGTTGCAATGCACACCTTTTTTTTAATTTTTTTTTTTTGGTTTTAGGGCAGGAGACTCTGCCTATCCTTTGGTCCCCTGGATGAAGACCCCCATCCTGCACCGATCTTCACAGGCAGAGGAGCGCTACAATACTGCCCCCAGGAGGACTCGCTCTGTGTTGGAGCGAGGCTTTGTTCTCTTGAAGATGAGGTTCCGTTGTCTTGATGAGACTGGGGGGGCACTACAATAGACGCCTGCAACGGTCCTAAACCTAATCATGGCTTGTGGGCTACTCCACCACCTTTAGTTTCAGCCCTCCCCACCCCTTCTTTTTCTTGCACCCAAAGTGGCACCGCGCAAACAATACGTGCACAACTAGTGTTTAGTGTTTTTTCAGAGACCACAAATTTTTTTTTTTTTTTTTTTTTTTTATTTTCCAAACAAATTTTGTTTTGTCATTTGTTTTTTTGGGACCAAAAGAAAAATTACACGTGGGGTCAGAAAATGTATTCCCCACAAATTAGTGGTATGTTGGGTTGCATGGTGACGAGGAATGATGTTGTGCCTGCAAATTGACTGCAATGTGGGCCAGGCTTTGATTAATCTCACCCATATGGCTGGTTAGGGCAGAGATATTTCTGTTTAATACCTCTAATTGGGCGTTGAGGTTTGTGAGTTGGGTGCACACAGTCTCATTGAATTGCTGTGTTGTCGCAGCAAAGGCTATATTTTCCTGCCTCCATGTTTCCTCCAAAATTTGAAGTTGCCTTCTTTGGGAAATATGGCGTCTAGACTGGGTTGGAGCAGTGGGACGGGTGGTTGGTTCTGGTTCCGAAGGTGGTTGTGGATGTGGTGGCTGTGCCGGGGTTGACTGCGTTGCTGCCACTGGTTCAGTAGTGGTTAGTGACATATGTGGGGTGTCCTCCTCCAAATCTCGTATATGGTCGATGATGGGTGGGCTTCCTGTGGTCTGTAAAGAAATATAGCATCCTTTTAGTTTATTTCTGTCCACAAAAGCTCTCAAATATCAATGTTAAAAGTACACACCAAGGACCATTGACTTACCTCATCGCAATCCACAATTTGGGTTAGTGGTGTAGAAGCCTGGTGTGCCCTTGGCGTCGGTGCTAACGCAGGGGTTTGGGGGCCTGGTGTGTCCTGTTGACTTGGTCCTTAGAATGTAGATAGGAGGATTAGCTAAATGGCCAAGTACAGTGTGTTGTGTAGCATAACACTGCCTTCTTTGTAATAGGTCATGGCAAAATCAGACTGACCTTGGGACCTTACATTCCGGTCTGTGTCTTGTGCCTCTGCCAGGCCCTGGATGCTGGCCGGGTGTATGTATGTATATACATGTTCCTCGGCGGGAGTAAGGATTATTTTAGTGGGTAAGCCACCCCCTGTCTGTTGGCTGGGGAAGATTAAATCACACCTAATAAGTGTTACATCCTTTTAACCATGCAACTAAAAATGCATTTAATTTGCCCTTTACCTCTGCTACACCCCCTGTCTGTTGGCTGGGGAAGATTAAATTACACCTAATAAGTGTTACATCCTTTTAACCATGCAACTAAAAATGCATTTAATTTGCCCTTTACCTCTGCTGACTGCGCATTTCCATTTTTTTTTTACTGTAGTATTTCAGGTCCCCAAATTTCCTTTTGATTTGTTAAATATCTCACCTGACAGATCCCACACTATTTACTTGGTGGCAAATATTCGTCCAGATCTCCAGCTTAGCCTGCTTAGTGGTGGATTTGGAGGTCCTGCAAAATAGGGCATCATAATGCTCACAAACTGCATTTGCCACAGCCATGCTTTGAGCATCGCAAAAACGTGCAGTTAGGGAGCCACGGCGTAGATGTCGGCCACATGGGTGTGTGGTGTCCCCTGCATTTGTGGAAATTGATGGTTGCTATCTGGTGAGTCGTGTGTGGTTCTGGGGCTTATGGGGGAGGGTGATGTGGTGTGCGTGCTGCTATGGCTTAATGTCTGGGTTCCTGTTGAGCTATCAGATGTGGAGCTGCATGTGGAATGTGAGGTACTGGAATTGGGAGAACCAGAGGGTTGAGGTGGAGGGGTGGGTGACCTTGGTGGGGTGGTGGGTTTGGCAATACGCTTTCCCTTGCTGATGTGTTTTGTTTTGTGGGTATGTTTTGTGTGTTGAGGCTGAGGATGCTGCAGGGTCTTACTCGACTTTGCACCCTTGTGTGTTCGTGCTTTTTTGGCAGGTGGTGGTGAATGGGTGAATGTCTCCTTGGTCCTGCGTTTTTTTGAATGTGCCTGTGTGTGTGGAGTATCCTGCGTTTTAGTTGGGGCATGTTCTGCCTGTGTCTGGTGCCTGCTCTTCTGTCTTTGGGAGGATGAGGCATGTGTGCGGCTGCTATGTGCCTCGGCCCTTGGTTGGCTCTTTTTGCTCCCTTTAGGTCTGCCCATAATGATATGGTATCCAACACAGAGCGGAGTGCCTTGTGCTTTAAATATGTTTCCCGTGTGGGCGTGGTCAACAGCGGGTGCGCGCCTGCGCGCACGCACGTCACCGCGGGGGAACGTCAGAGCTATACCTTGCTAACCAAGATAAGATGTCGCACGCCATCTTTACCCGGGAGCAGGACGACATCATCATGGATGTGAGTATGCGAGCGTGCGAGCGTGCGTTTATGTGCACGCACACATTCCTTCTAATAAAAAAAAAAAAAGCAAGAATAGTCTGAAACAACTTAGTTTGTGACGTGAAATACAAGCCCACCTTAGTTTAACACATGTCCGCAGCTACAAACTAGCCTACATGCAGATAGCAGAACTAGGGCAATGTGAGGCAGCAAGAGGTTAATAAAGTGACTTTAGTTAGGCCAAGAAACTTGTTAATGTATTTTGTGTATTAATGGTGGGTCCTTGTATCTATTTTTGACAGATGATGCTGAGGAATCGCTACGACTTCCTGCCGTCAGATTATGACAAGCGGACGTTGGCCCTGGCGGTGGTGGACGCGATAGAACGACGATCCAAAACCACCTATACCTTCACCCAGATTGCCCAACACTGGTCTGATTTAAAAAGAAGACATAAGCCCCGGGTGAGGCGGTACTTCGCAAAACATTTCCCATGTAAGTGTTTAAAATGTAAATGCACCTATAACCCTGGCCTCGCCTGGGCGTGGTTTAATGATTGTGTTTGTATTTCAGCCCATGAATGGAATTTGCGGTTCCGCCCCACCCGGACCAGGACACGCAGCCCAGTGTTGGACGAAACAGGTGAAGGTGTAGGTGGCCCACCGCCAGGGTCAACGGCCACCCCCTCCTCTGTAAGTGACTCGGAGGAGCCGCTGGACCTCAGCATGCAGGGGAGGGGGGGATCTGACGGCAGGGAGTCGAGCAGAACAGAGCCTCAACCGCACTCCGGTAAGGGAAAGAAAGTTAGATATGTGGTAAGACATGCATTAAATACAGATACTCATGTGCACTATTGTTTTAGATTCAGACGTCGCTGGAACATCCCAAGGGATGAGTGAGGAAGGGGGCGAGGAGGAAGAGGTTGCTGGGGAAGGTGAGTAGATTGATACCTAGAAGCCTAACATAATATTATATTAATGAAAGAACAACAGTCTCTAATATCAGTGTGTTTGTCATTCATACAGATTCCCAACTGCCACAGAGGGAGGATGAAGGGAGACTCCGCCCCCGACGCAATGTGCGGCCTAAACCTTGTAAGTGGTGTTTATTTAAACTAAAGTAAATGAGCACACAATACCATTAGAAAAAAAAAAAAATTAACATTTCCATCAAAATGTATCCAAAAAAGCCCTTAAAGCGGACCTTAACTATGAATAAGAGGCTATCTTAGATAGTTCCCACACCCTGTACATACAGATTGACCACCTTACAAATCATCTTACCCACCTTTTCCAGAGCACAGCTCGGCTTTGTGTGAGCAAAGCACAGCTATAACCCACCCCCTGTACCTTATCCCACTCTCCTCTCCTCAGTAAGTGTGATGCTTCAGAGTCAACATGGCGTTGCATGTATCCTAAATTCTGGGACTGAGTTGCAGCCCAGTGGGGGAAAGAATAATAATTGATTGACTAAAAAATTAATATATATTAGTTTAAGATGCTGTGGAAACGTTTCTGAAGAGTTTGGCCTTTTCATTAAATCACGCAGAAGGTCCGATTTAAAAAGTGCACAAACCAAATTAAAAAAAAACACCAAAAAACAATGCTAAAGTAATGTTGTTTTTCATTCCCAGATCAAAGAAAACAGGCTACAGACCCCGAGGCCTAATTTTAATTTTTTTGTTACAAAATGTAAATATGTTTTTTTACGTTTTAAAAACAAAAATGTTTTTATTTAAAAAAAAAAAAAAACAAATTTAACTAATAAATAATTATTAAAATTTCGAGAGTTGTGTTTCCTGCAAAAGTACCATCACACAACATCAGCACACATTTACATGACACACAAAAGGTTTAGATATGGGACAATAAAACATAAAAATACACAAACAATAAAGGTATGCATTAAGGACAAGGAAGAAGGAACTACTAGATGATTAAGGTATGCATTAAGGACAAGGAAGAAGGAACTACTAGATGATTAAGGTATGCATTAAGGACAAGGAAGAAGGAACTACTAGATGATTAAGGTATGCATTAAGGACAAGGAAGAAGGAACTACTAGATGATTAAGGTATGCATTAAGGACAAGGAAACCCCCACAAAAAAACAAAAAAAAAAAAAAGATGTGTGTCAAATTTGCATTTGCGGCCATATGCATATTCCAATGGAGTTTGAGGGATGTGCGCTTGCGTGTAGCCAGATTGGCAACTGAAGAGCCATGGAGATGTAAGTATACTTGCTAAAACCACCAAAATGGAAGGTCAAATACGACGGAAACCAAGCAGGTACGTTCAAAAAGCCAGTAAAATCAGGGAAAAACGGGCCGCCCGTGTGAACGTGAACGGGAGCCCCGATCAAATTGAAGGCACCCGAGAGAGCAAAAAAAGCTTTCCGAGTAAAGTGAAATTGACGGATAAGTTAGGGAGCCATTCCGACGGAGGCTCTGCATCACATTTGAGCCACGATTCAAACGGGAGCCCCGGACAATCGGAGGGTTTTAAGGTCAGTTCAGAGGAGGCTCTGCATCAGGCCCTATGACTTTAAGATGCCATTGAACACAATAGGCAGAAATGTATTTAAGTGTTTTAAAATGTTGTAAAGAAAAGAAATAAGAAGAATTCACTTTTTCCACTTGATTTTCACACCAATGCGTTCATGTGTAACCTCAATAACTAAAAATCAAATTAAACGCACCTCAGACTTTGCTACATTTTTATCGCAACCTTGTTTTCAGATAGCTTTAATGATATTACAGCAACCAAGACCTATAAGAATAGAGCACTGTTAAGGGAAAGAAACACTGTCCCAGAAAGATAACAGCACCAGATTAAATGATGCTAAATAGCACAGAAAGGCGCACATCATGAATCAGGCTCATACATTTGGCAATTGATAAAATAAACTGTTAACACTTCTAGTTTCCCACACCTGCTTAAAACATTTGCACATTAGATTACAGTATGTTAAATTTATTTGCTAAATATAGGTGGTAGGCAAAGCTATTTTATTACGGTAGATATAAAGTCGACACCCCTTTGTAAAAAAGGCAATTTTTTGTGTTCTGAATTAGCCAAGCACATTAAAACTTAAACCGGACCTTCAGCATGATTTAATGAAAAGCCCAAACCCTTCTTTCCCCCACTGGGCTTCAGCTCTGTTCAGGAGAGGAGATGTCAGGTCTGGAGTTCCTCCACAGCTTAAATTTCCTCTGCTATACGCCGCTTCACCAGCAGATGGCTCTGTCCTGCAGAGGTTTTGTTAATTAGCCAGCACCTGTGGGACTTCCTGCTCTATATAAGCTGGTCCACCCATTCAGCTAGTGGATCAGCATTAAATCTGTCTTCTGAACTGTCTACCCGGACTCTGTCTTTGGACTTCTGAATCTGAACCTGAATAGGGGTCTTGTATGTATGCACTCTGACTCCACATGTATATATGTACAGCTGCCTGTTTTATGTGTGTGTGTGGTTCACTGGTTGTTACCATTAAACACGGTTTGTCGCATATCAGTTTCTGTCTCGCAGTCTCAATTTCTGGTAATTTACTACAATTGGGATTTCTCTGTTGAGAAATCCATGACCGGAGAGGGGCGAAAAGTTCCAGGGGGCGGGTTATAGCTGTGCTTTGCAGAGACAGAGCAGAGCCCGGTCCAGGAAAAGAACAGCAATCCCAGAATGCAGAGCAGCATATTCAGAGGACACTTCCTGTCTGCAGGCAGACTGGGGCTCCACGGCCTGCCATCTTGGATGTTGAAAGGTTAAAAAAACGCAATAGGTGCAGGTAGGATGATTTTTAATGAGGGCAATCTGTATTTAGGGGGTGCATACACATACAAGATAGGCTCTTATGAAGTGAAGGTCCGCTTTAAATTAAATAGTAGTCAGTACACAGCTAACATAATTTATAGAGCAACAAAACCCCCCCAAAAATTCAAATGACATATTCTAGCATGGTTAGTATCAGTCAAGAAAAGCATGCAAAACAACTTCCAATGCATTAGACCTACCATGGAACACAAAAGAGAAGACATGAATAAAAGTTGGTATAACAATAACATTGCCAAAAGCTGAATTCCCACCAAAAATTGACAAGAAATTTGGTCCAGAATTCTGCCAAAATGCCTACAGCAACATAAAAGGAGCTGCAGCTACAAGTACTGGTTGTGCACTGCATGTGACAGTCATCTCCCATCTTCCTCATCTGTCTGGGCTGAGGGTTAGGGTGGTAAGGTGGAAGCTTTTTCTTACAAAGAAAAAAACATACAAAAATACATCAAGTCTGCGAAAAACATGTAAAATAACGTGTCAAGGTCTGGTGAAAGATACTGCACCAAAATTACCAAAAGAGCATCATACCACAGTGAAGCATGGTGGAGGCAGAATTAGGCTTTGGGGTTGTTCTTCTGCAGCTGCAACTGGGGCTTTAGTCAAAGATGGGGGATTTATAAGCAGTGACAAATATCAGCCAAATTTGAAACAAAACCCTCAGGTCTGTTCTAAAAGCTGAAGACGAAGAGGAATTCCAGCATTTTGAGCATGACAATGATTCGAAGCATACATCCACATCAACAAAAAATGACTTTGCCAAAAACAGAAGAACGTTTTGTAAAGATTCAGCCAGAGCCCAGACCTAAAATCCAATTGAAAATGCCCTCACAGATTTCAAGCCAGAAATGTTAAAGCAAAACAAAACCTGGGATTTTGACTATCAAAAAAAACTGAAACAAGTACAGCAGCTCACCTACGAAATTTCTGGCTGTCTAATAGACAGTAGCCAGGAACACAGATGGACTGCTGCATAGCCCAAAGCAAAGACTGTACAAAAAGGGGCCAAGCGCCTCTCAATTTCAGTGAGACAAAAAAAAAGCTAAAGCGTAGCTTTTCATATCATTCAAATAAAAACAGTGGGGAGCACCCGTGGGGGGGAGGGGGTTCACAATGCATTTCAGGGGGTTATATATCACCCTCTATACTTATTTACAAAAGTATTAGATTAAGGGTGTGCATATCAAATAATTCTGTTTGATTTTTTTTGAATTGTACACATTATAGTTAACCTGCTGTAAAAGGTGGAACCCGTCCTGAAATTATTCTTGCACTGATATTTTTACATGAAAAATGCAGTTTTTAACAAGGGTGAATATATTTTAATATTTTTTTATGCAATATATTTTTATTAAGATTTGCAATATACATCAGAATAAACAGAACAAAAGTAAGATAAGATAAAGGGGTATAGAAGTACAGAAAAGAACATGTTGGTCTCGGATTCACACGCGTAATCATATTAATTACATATAAAATTGACGACAGGCCCCCACGACCATCCAACACATCCCCGGCATGATACCTCAATAAACCATTGCCTGGCTATGTGATCGGGCTGATGTACATTGGATGTCTCTCGTCTTCTCCCTTTTAACTCTTAACCTCCACACCAGGGGCTTGGGAGCTGCGCCCGTTATGGGATGAGGCCAGGATGATATAAGGCCACACAAGGACGAGGCAGCTGGGAGCGGTCGAGGAGCGTCGTGATCTGATTGGGGACCTCCACTAAGACGCGAGAGAAAATAGAACAGAGAAGTAAGGAAGAAGGGATAGACAGAAATAGGGCAGAGATAGGAGGGGAACTAGAGTCGGGAGCTGATCAGATCGAGAGCCAAAGGCAGGAATGCGCAGGCAGCTATCTACTGCGCCTGTAGGGGTAAGTGGGAGTCCCTGTAGTCCATCCACCTAGCCCAAATCATTGTATACTATTCATGTGTATCCTCTGACTCCGAGGCTAAATCCCCCATACGGTGAATGGTTTCCACCTCCCATGCCCACTCCATAAGCGTTGGAGAAGTCACTGACCTCCAGTGTCTGGGGATTATAGTTTTCATTGCTGTAATAAAGTGTCGCAAGACCCCCTTCTTATTATTAATAATAGAGCCTGGGAGCAGAGATAACAGTGCCAACTGAGGCGTATTCTGCACCGAATCCCCCGTGATGGAATTGTAAATGGGCAGAACCTCACCATACAGGGCCTTAATAGTCGGACAGCCCCACCATATATTGGTCATGTTACCGGGTCCTTCCAGGCATCTCCAACACCTATCCGGGCAGGATGAGTCAAACTTGTTTATATCTGCCGGGCACCTGTTCCAACGGGACAGAACCTTATAATTCCTCTCTTGAGCGGCACATGGAATCGACAACTTATGGGTGAACAGGTATATTTTGGTGAGGTCTTCACTTGTTATAGTTATTCCAATTCCTCCTCCCACTTCCTAATGAATCCCGGGGGTGATTCATGCAGTGCTTCGATTAGGGTGCGGTATAAATCTGCTATGGCATGTGCCTGGGGGGGATCCCGGATCAAAACATGCTCTAATTGCGTCAACGGTTTAGTGCCCTGCTCCACAAGGTTTTGGGTCGTAACAAAGGCATTCAGCTGCCTATGAAGGAACCATGAGACATACTGTCCCGGCGCTCTATCCCTTAGCTCTCTAAGTGTGGGTAGCCTGCCTGGTGCCAATATGTCACCCATAGTAATGTTAGAGAAGGCCTCCCACACTAAGAAGCTCCCTGCCCGCATGCCTGATGCAAAGAAATAGTTGTCAAAAAGTGGGGTTAGGGGACCTGTCCTAGTAATTATTGCATGCTGTCTTGTTAGCCTATCCCAAACCAGCAAACATTGTCCCGCCAGAAATGGCAGGGAGTCCCTCTGACACCTCGGAGTGGGCCTCCCCATGGTAGAGAAATTGGATTCATAGGAGACATTGCCTTCTCCATCTTAACCCATTGCTTCTCCTCCCCCCTATGGTTCCAGTCAATAATTCGTAGTGAGACCACTGCTGCATGATATGTTTTCAGGTCAGGAAGGCCACTACCACCATCCGACTTGGGCCTAGTCAAGGTGCTAAATTTTATCCGAGGCTTCCCTGTGCCCCAAACGAATCTCAGGAATGCGGTCTTGACCTTTATGAAAAAGCAATTGGGCAGGTGGATGGGCACAGTCTGAAAGAGATACAGAAATTTCAGAAGGATGTCCATTTTAAGTACGTTAATCCTCCCAAACCAAGAAAAATGCCTTTTATCATATGAATTCAGGTCAGACATTGTCTTTACAAGTAACGGGGAATAATTAAGATCAAATAAGCGGGAGAGGTCCGAGGGGACATAGACTCCAAGATATTTAATTGAATGGGGTTGCCACTTGAAGGGAAAGCTCCACCCAAGTTGTTCTACAGTCTGACGAGGAAGGGAGATGTTCATGGCCTCCGATTTGGAATAGTTGATCTTAAAATTACTCATGCAACCGAACGTTTCAAACTCCTTAAGGGCTGCCAGGAAGGAAGTCAAAGGGGCCGTCAGATGTAAGAGCAGGTCATCTGCATACAACGAGGCCTTGTATTCCCGGTCTCCCACCACTATGCCCTTAACATTCGGATTCTGCCTTATAGCCACAGCCAAGTGCTCCATGGTGATGACATATAGTAGTGGGGAAAGTGGGCAGCCCTGTCGTGTGCCATTACTGATATTGAAGGAAGAGGAGAGCAGGTCATTCACTCTCACCCTTGCAGTGGGCTCGGAGTACAAAACCAGTATCCTGGACAAGAGGGACGGGCCAGCACCAACCTGTTGAAGGGATGCTTTGAGGAACATCCAATCCACCCTGTCGAATGCCTTCTCCGCATCGCACGATAAAAGGCATGCCGGGTTTCTGTTAGTGGCTACGTGGGCTATTAAGTTAAAAAGTTTGTTGCTTTTGTCCCGCACCTCCCACCCAGGCACAAACCCAACCTGATCCGACTCTATTAGACCTGGGAGGAGTGGCTGGAGCCTGAGAGATAGGGTCTTAGCATACAATTTAATGTCAACATTTAAGGATATCGGCCTGTAGCTGCTACATAAGGATGGGTCCTTCCCTGGCTTAGGGAGGAGCGATATAACGGCCTCTAAGGGCTGTCTGGGGAACCCACATTCCGGTCCTATGGAATTAAACACTCTAGTCAGGAAAGGGACTAGCTTGGGTACAAACTGTTTATAAAATTGGGGGGTGTAGCCATCGACCCCTGGGCTCCTACCCTGCGGTGTCTCCTTAATTGCTTTGGTCACCTCCTGTGCAGAGAATGGTTCCTCCAGGGCCCCAGCTTCTTCCCTGGGGATGAGGGGGAGGGGTGTGTTGTGTATGTTCGCTAGGAACTCCTCGGGGGGTTCTGTGTCAATCAGGGCCCCTCGGTCTCGATGTAAGTTGTATACAGAGACTGATAATAATCTTTAAAGGCATCTGCGATCTCGGAGGGCACCACAGTAGACTGGCCCTGCAGTCCTTTAATACTTGGAATGTACGCGGCTGAGAGCCTTGGGTGTAATGCCCTGGCAAGCAGCCTCCTGCACTTATTCGAGGATACGTAATAAAGTGCTCTCTGCCTCTCCCTATATCTCAGATACGCCTGGTTATATAGGCCCTGCAGCTTCTCTCTAGCTTTCATTACGTCAAGAGCTTGAGTGCCAGAGGGGTTCTTTTTATGATCTTGTTCCAATCTCCGAATCAGTTGTAGAGTGTCCAAGAGTGTGGTGGCGCGCTCCTTCTTTAATCTGGTCCCGTGTTTTATAAATTCACCCTGGACTACGCATTTCAATGCCTCCCACTGGTACGGGAGAGGTGTTGGATCCTGCTCATGGTTCCTAAGAAAATCTTTTACAGTATCCCTGACCCCTGACAGGCACACAGCGTCCCAGAGCAAATTATTATTAAGTCTCCAACTCCAGCATTTCGGGTAGAGCCCAGGCAGAGCCACAGAGAGGAAGATTGGGGCATGATCTGACCACAAAATCTGGCCGATCCACGCCCAATCCATTGCATGGTGGCTAATTAGTAAATTATCAATTCTACTATAAGAATTGTCGGCCGCAGAAAAGAACGAGAAGTCCTTGTCTCGCCCATGCAGAACCCGCCAGGAATCCACCAGCCGCATGTCAGAGAGTGACTTCTTCAACTTATTTCACTTGCTCAGGGACACCGCCGACCTGCCCGAGGAGGTATCCAACTCTGGCTGCATAGGGGTATTAAAATCCCCCCCTACTATCAGGGTGCCCTCTGAAAATTATTCTAACATCTTGAGCACTCGTGCACTGAAGCTAACCTGGTCGGTATTGGGGGCATAAATATTTGCTATGGTGTACACCTTTGCGAACAGCTCAACCTTGAAAAATTTAAACCGACCGTTGGGATCAATCTTATGTTCTATCATTTTGTGGTGGAGGGATTTATGGACGGCAATTGATACCCCAGCTGCTTTAGTGTTAGGGTTAGGTGCATGATGCCATGAAGTGAAGTACTGATTCCTAATAATGGGTAAGTGGCCCTCTTTAAAGTGTGTCTCTTGAAGGAGCAAAAATGCCACCTTGCGTTTATGCATGTCGTACAAAACCTGTGACCTTTTTCAGGGATATTCAGCCCCTTAACATTGAAGGAGCCAATTACTAGTTCTGCCATCCCCGCGCGCCCCTATCACCAGCTCTCCAAGGAAATGGGATATTTAGGCAGAAAAAGAGGCGTTGAGGAAGGGGTGAGACGTTAAAAGAGGAGAAGAGGAAAAGGGATATTAGCAAGAAAATATTAATAAGAAAAACAGATAAGAGCTAAAGCTAGTGTTCACTAAACTTCTCCTACTCAGATTGAGCGAACAGGCCTACTGGGGGAAGTGGAAGGCTGCAAACGTAGGCACAGGAGATGCACTATCAGTACACATCCTCTGCGCACATCTGCATCCAACATTGCAAGTTAACAGGAGACAAATTCAAATCCGAAGTTTAGCGTGTAACCTTGACAGTAACCATAACAACAGTCATAAACATAACTATAACCATGCCCGATGGCCCCCCTACCATCCGCCCCCCCCCAAAGGCAAGGAGGCGGCAGCAGGAGGGACCCAGCCAAGAGCCCACCACGCCCCAGCGCACAGCCCCACCAGCGACCCAATGCCCAACCCCCCACATCACACTGACTCACTCTCGCAGCAAGAAACAGCCGACGGGCGCAGGGCTGGGCCACTCATGCACACTTAATTAAGAAGTTATATCCGTGCTCCTTTAGGCCCAACCCTGCCCCCACCTGACCAAGTCAGCAGGGGAAAGCAGTCCCCCACTAGGCCGCCAACTTCCGCCAGCCACCAATAAGCGGGCACCGATGGGGCCGCCGCAGAGCCAGAGCCAAGAGGAAGTGTGTCCCCCGACCCCACCCCAGTCACCCGAGTCACCGCACATTTCCCCCCCCCCAAGGCTTTAAAAATATTTTCTGCTGAGGTCCACAATGTAGCCGCCACGGCAGGGAGCCCCAGGGAGAGCCACATTGCTGGCAGGCCAGCGAGCTACAATCACGCCGGCCCGCCCAATGATGCCGCCACCCCAGCCGCTCCCCCGGCCCACGTCCAACCACGTGTCCAACCACAAGCATGTTGGTTTAATGTCTATCAATGTGAGCGGGTCTCCAAGGTCACCCTCTCTTCCAGCTGTCTGTCATTTATGGAGCATCAATTCACTCTCGAGGCCACCAAAACTAGCAGTATGGTGAGCGGACCCGGGTCTAGGGAGTAATTTCCAGGAAATCAAGTCATGAGCGGGATCACCGACTGTGCCCTTTCCAACGCTTCCAGACGTTGAACCATGGTGGCCTGCTGATGTTCAAGGGTGTTCACCCTACCGGATACCTCGAAGGCCGATCTCGTCACCTCCTCAAGCTCTCTTCTCAAGAAGGACTCCATCCTGTTAATATAATTCTGAAAGTCCTTCCTAGAAGGAAGAAATCTCAGAAGTATGTCCAGATTATACTGCTCACGAAGCTGTGGACCACAATCTGTCAGATCTGGCGAAGCTGGTCCTGCCTGAGACCAGGTAGGGGACCGTAGCAGGGTTCCGCTAAAGGGCTTTTCAGATAACGCTGGACTGGTTGTGCCTGCAGAGTGCGTCTACCGGCCGGTAGAGGGTCCTGTTGCCCGGTGCCCTGGGTGTTGTTCCGCTTTAAAATGATACTATGCTCAGGGGAAAGTTTCCAAATGTTGTCACCTTCCACCCCTAGCCCAGTGCCCCAAAACAGCCTTTGTTTTTTTTTACTAAAGCATTTGCCCAACATTGATAAAAAGACTAACAGGATGTAGCAAGTGAATGTCGCGGCATATACTAATTAGTTCAGTTAAAACTAAACTGTCACATAATGGCAGTTATGTTGAAGTGCTCCTTATTGCTAAGCTGTGTGTACTGTAATTGAACACCTTATCGCTCAGGGCGGGGCTGCTTGGCCAGGGAGCAATATGGCTGGCTGCATCCAGTTTGTGTTGTTATGAAAATTGGGCAAAGGTTTTAGTAAAAAAAAGAAACACAAGCTATTTTGGTGCACTGGGCTGGGGATGGAAGGTGATGAAATAAAGTTCCCTATGAGTATAAGATTCCTTCAAGGCATAGCTTATTAACTGGCAGTTCTTTACTGTCAAGTATGCCTTTCTTAGAGTATATGTAATTTTTTTCTCTACTTCGGGCCCCATTTATCAAGCACTTCTGCCATTGACATTGCCTCAACTGTGCAAATTAGAGTAGTGAATAATGTAATTTATAATCTTTTTTCACACTAGTGCATGTTTCTGCACTGCAAGAAACACATTTACTAAAACATTAGTGGTGCAGCAACATGCTGAGAATTTTAGAAATCATATTTTGCACTACTAAACGCCACTTAAATGGCATTGTCTGGCAGAAGTGCTTGATAAATAAGGCCCTTAGTCATTTTTCTGTGATTGTGTTAGTCAGTTCATCAGTAATACCATCATGTCCTCCCAGCCAGTATTGAACTCTAACTAGTCTAGTTGTTTTGACAAAACATTGGAAGCAACCTAATCAATGCCTTTCCCTATTGTGCTATTCTGAATATTCAGTTAGTAAAGATCTATGTACACAATGAAAAAGATTTCGAATTGGAGAGGAGAGATTGGATATTGTTACTCAGGAATACTCAAATTAAATGAAGACCTTGATGGAACTGAGATAATGGAACTAAATTAAATTACTGAAAGAAATGAAACTGAAGTAAACAGTATTTTGCTTAGGATTTTATACTGCTGAATTTGTATTAGTTGAAGATTTTTAACATTTGACATAATTAGAAAAAAAATACACATATATTAGAAAAAAAAAGGAATTTCAAACAAGCCTGTAGCTCGTCCTGCCCCCATTATAAATACAGGGGATTTTTAAATAGAAAATTTTTTCCACTTAATTGTGGTGCTACAACTAAGGGCAAACATAATGTTTCGTTATTCCTCAAAATACAGTAATTACGTTAAAATAAAACTGGTCATGCTGGGAGTGGAAATAAAATGTAAAAATTTTACTAAAGGACCTAGCCAAGAGCTGTCCTCATGGCCGGCCTTTGGTGCATGGATGTGAAGCATCTGCACAAGTGCCCCCACCCTTGGACCACTATAAGGCTCCAGACTTTTCTGGTTTGTCGATACACCCGTCAGATTACCAGCATTCGCCCTTGGGCACAGAGGTTGCAGATGCCAGCCTATGCTTAGAGTAACGGGTTAGTAGCCCTGGAGGAGCTGGGACACTTTTCATATTTATTAAATGAAAAACAAGAAAAATGTGAAATACAGGAAGATATTCAACAAACTTATACTTGTAGACTCAGATGGCATATGGCTTCAGTAAGGACCAAACAACCAAATTTTTGGGACAATTTGTCCAAACAGCTTCCTTTATTACTTACTACACAAAAGCCTGGCAAAGCCTCAATAGAACTACCTGCTACCGTTGCCTGACTTATCTACATCTTATTACAGGTACAGGTATATTCAGGAAAATTCCACATTTCAGTAATGTTTTTGGTTTTATTGGGACGCTTTATTAACTTAACAGCCTATGTCACTTACTGTGCATTACCCCGTGTCAGGAATGACTGAGAAAATTGTTCTAAAAACAGAAAATTGACCACTTGGCTTGAAATGAGGCTTTGGTCAGGAGCCACTGTGCAACAGTGCTTAAGCCATACAGGAAAGTGGACTTAATACAATAAAAATGACTGACACTAGTCCTTTCTGCATAAACATTAAACCATTATAAGTAAATGCTGTCTATTATAAACTTTTCCATGAAAAAAAACCTACAAAAAAGGAAAATATAAAGGGCACCATGAGCAAGGAGCAACGGCTAAGGTTGGTAAAAACATTTTTAAACATATATTACATACTACAAACTATATGTCCTTTTTAAATTCCAATCTAAAAATGGATATGTAAGATATATATAAGATGTGTGTTTGTACAGGCAAATGACTTGGATTTGTCATGTAAAAAATCAGAACAGAACATCATCATTTCAGAACTTTTTCCACACCTTCAGTGTGACATGTAATCTGTACACTTCCAGGGAATACAACTAAAAAAGACTCAAAAACTCACATAATTTGGTCGCAAAAGTGTAAAAACCTTTTTGATTTGAGGATGTAGTGTTTTTCAGAACTGAACAACCACAATTAAAATCATGTTAAATAGTAGCACATGGCTGCCATCATTAGTGATGCTAATAAACCCAATATGTTTAGATGATTTTTTTCTACTAAAACAGCAACACATCAAAGGGATTTTTGTGTTGAAAGGGTGCAAAATAATTTTCAAGCTATTAAATATACCATGAAACACAGTGAAGACTATCAATAAGAGGTGGATGAATTTGGCACAGCAGTGAACACATTAACAAGAACTGAGGAAAAGAGGCCTACAGCAATACCAAGAGCTGTAGGACTTCCTGGCAAGTACTGCTTGCGTTACTGCATGTGATAGCAAATCCCTGTTTTCTTCATAAGTCTGGGCTGTGGTTTTAGGTGTCAAGATGGTAGCCTTTTCTTCCAAAGAGAAACATCCAAGCCAGCAATGTTTTGCCAAAACTACAAGTCTGCAAAAATTAAGTGTGAAAAAATACACTGGTCTGAACTTTTTGGCCATAATTCAAAATTGTATGTTTCCCAAAAAGTCAACATTGCACAATCACCATACCCACAGTGAAAAATAGTGGGGGGCTTTTTCTACAACTGGAACTAGGGTTTTAGTAAAAGTAGAGAGAATTATGAATTACGATCAAAAATTTAGGCCCCTGCTAAACACTTAAAGATGTTGAGGAATGTCACATTTTAGCCTGATTAGCACCCCAAGAATACCTCCACATCCACAAAAGAATGGATTCCAACCAGAGCCCAGACCTGAATCCAATCAAAACCTGTGGGTTGAATTAAAGAGGAAGGGAGATATCATTGCAAACTTACAGATTTGAAGCACTTTTGCAAAGAAGAGTGGACACAACCAGGCAGCCAGACCAACTCCAATAGTAGGCATGATATTTTAGTCCCCTGTCATAAAGTATCCCAGACCTGTTTTTGGCTTCCTAAGGGTATTTAACTGTAGGGGCTTACTAACTCAGAATTCCCCAGGGACCAAAAGGGAAGTCATTTTGACTCCCTAGTCACCATCATACCAAGTTCAGTACGAAAAGTTGACTAAATTTGTGGCTCATGGGCAATAGGATTAGGCTGAATAGGATACTTACACATGGACCCTAATGGCACCAAGTTGGTAGGACGAGTTTAGATCCTATTTATCTGGCTAAATAGTGTAATCTTCCTGTTTTCTAATATCAGGGTTATGTGCTGACTGCATAACTGACTGAAATGGGTATACAGCATGCGGGAAACTACAATAACTTTGGTTTCCAAATTAACTTTGTATTACGAATTAGCTAGGTGCAATTTTCTGGTCTGACATACCCAACTACTCTAACAGCTTAGATTTAGTTTTGCTGTACACTACAACAGCTGTTGGAGGATCATTTTCTGCCATGGGCAAATTTCTGATTTGTTCTACTGGATTTCACTGCCTATTTTTCTTTACAATGTCAAGAAAAATATGACACAAGTGATGGATTCCATGACCGGACTAGTGGAGTTTCCTGACAGCTAAAATGATGTAAAAGAATTGCCAAAGGAAGCTGATGACTGATAAAGTTGCCAGTTATGAGGTGAGGTACATAAATAATGTGGTGCTATAAAGGTGGAAAGCCTTAATCTTTACAGATCCACAGTTAAAATGATCAGTCAGATGACCACATCCTCCACATCCTCCTATTAATCCTCTATAGTGCATATATCATGCATCCATTATGTAGCAGATAACATGAGCTTTAGCTAGATGGTGCAGAATAGGTGCCTATTTTAAAGTAGATGTGTCTTTCCCAGAGAAAATACATTGTTGTTGGAAAAATCTGCAAGGATATGCAATTGCACCTGGGAGTGTGTGCATGCATGTTTGTGGGTGTGTGCGTATGTGCATCTGTGGCTGTTTGAGTGCATTTGTGTGTTCATGTAGGTGCACACATGAACATCTTTGGTTGTGCATCTGGAGATCCGTGCATGTGCATCTGCAGGTGGAAGCGTGTGCGGCTGTGTGTGTGCATGCAAATGCATCTTGGAGTGCTTTCGGGTGTGTGTGCATGCATATCTGGATGCACACGCGTGTCGGGGGGTGCATGTGTATGCACAGCTGCGGGTGTGTGCATATGTCTGGGAATGTATGCATGTCTGTGGAACAGCTGTGTGTATGCACATGCCCACCAGTGGATATGGAGCTGCAGGTGTGTGCGCATATGTGTTTGGGGAAGGGCAGATATGCATGTCTGGTGGTGTCCACAAACACCCATAGATGTGCATGCATTTCTGTGGATGTGCCTGTGCGCATCTGCATGTGTATGCACATCTGTAGATGTGTTTATGTGCATCTGTGCAGGTGTGTGCATGTGCCTCTGCAGGTGTGTGCACACAGCCCCAGATGTGCATTATGCGCAGATGCCTATGTGTCTCTGGAGCTGTGCATATGATGTGTGTCTTGGGTTGTGGGTAGTGATGCCAGTGTTCCCTTTAAGGTGCGCGCCTGAGCGGCCGCGCACCCGCTATTCCAAGGCTGCGCATCTCTAATCCCCACCCGCGCAGCAAGTGCTGCTGAGAGGAGCTGATCAATTCTACAGGTCAGAAGTCATTATAGTAAATGTACTACAGCTCGCTCCTCCGGCCAGCAGGGGTCGCTGGTGTATTTCCTGCTGCTGCTCTAACTTCTCCTCTGTGGCCAGCATAGGAAGTGCAGGGAATCCAGATCCTTGTGTGTGAATAGCGACCTGCCCCAGCGCTCCTGTGAGACATGGCTGCTCTCTCACATCACCACCTGCCAGGAGATTCCCTGGATCTCCTCTAACAGGTGAGCAGTTGGCGGGGTCTTGCTGTTGGTCTGATCGAAACCAGTGCTGGGTTTTTAGAGAAGGGAGAATTGCTGTGGCCACTCTGGCACTGCCAAGATGGATAAGGGCCTTCCTTCTGGCATCCCCCTCTCCCTGTAAGGGGCTCTATCATTCAGCAGGGTCACTGGCTGCTGAGCCACATGCAGCAACATGGAGGAGAGGGGTGGCGAGCTCTGCATGAAGAAGGTTATGGCAAATGGTTGATTACCTCAGCCAAACTACACTTGTATATACTCCACTCTAGTCCAGGCTTGGTCTCTGAGAAGGTGGACAGGAAACTGCAGCACACATTTTAGCAGTTAGTAGGTGTGTGTGCTCTGATATCCAGCCCCCCATCTTGGAGACCATTTACTAGATAAGTGCAGGACTGTAAGCTGCATTATGGCATGCTTCACCCCCTGGGGTGCCCTAAAAATGTACCTTTCAACTAGTCCCATGGTGCATGTGCAGTCAATTCCAATCAGCGCTGTATGCCATGTATAAGGCTTGATATACAGCTCTGTTTGGACAAAGTTTTGGCATAGTGACACTGGAGGTCCTGTGCTCTGTGGCCTGCTGCGGTCCCAGTCTATCTGAATGTCTGGGCAGGGGAGCACACCTCTGGTGCAAAACATGCTGTGTGTGCAACAGAAAGGTAAGTGTTTGCAGGGCAATACCGGGGAGGTTCACACGATGGGGGTATTCCGAATGGGGATGCCTGAGGGTTACTTAAACATTTTTACAAAATGGGTGTTGTTCCTAGGGCAGGGGGCATCTCTTGCCAGTGCCCCCTGCACATTAACCCCAGTGAACCTTGAAAATCTTTTCTTTCGCCTCAGTCCCTCATGAAATCGAGAAATGCGATTGGCCGTCATAGTCATCTGGTTGCCGATGGCCAGATACCCAAAAGAAGCCAGTGACTGTGGCGGCTAATAACGATGCTCAATTTTGCCAGGGGACCAATAACATGGTTGGTTGTCTTGAATGGAAAAATCCACAGACCTCAGGCAAGCTAGCGAGTGTGGGTACAAAGCAACCCATAATCCTTGGCACCACTCCTGCGCCAACTCCAGAGTTTACCAGCCTATTATTTTCAATGGAAACTGGGCTGTACACAGGCCATGCCAACCCGACAGCTGGAATCAGGAAGCGTAACTCCCGGTTTTACCAACCAAGGCTGCAGAAGACTGATAAGCGACACAGGTACAGCGCTGAAATAAGTGGGTTGCTGTTCTGAGGTCTGAGGGAATGGTCCCCAAAACCCGACTGTTCCTTTAATAATC
Source organism: Gastrophryne carolinensis (assembly GCA_027917425.1). NCBI lineage: Eukaryota > Metazoa > Chordata > Amphibia > Anura > Microhylidae > Gastrophryne > Gastrophryne carolinensis. Next base: position 528,937,938 of record CM051234.1, read on the forward strand.
AATTTGGGGATCTGATAATTTTTTTGGTTAAATGGAGGCTTTGTGGTGATTTTGGTGATATTTTTCAATGATGGGATCAGTGGCTAATGCTGGGTGTTGTTGCTCTGCAGAAGAAGAGCACAGCTTATCCACTCATATTAGGGGGGGGGGCTGTTTTTTAGTTTCTTTGTAGTGTCGACTTCTGTGATAGTAAAGTGTTATGTATTTATATCTTACTTGCACTATGTATAAACCACACCCCCCACCACACTCATCACCCTGTAAACTGGCCTCTGGTGGATGTATGTCACCCCCCCCCCCCCAAGTGCCCATTTACATTTACTCCTCCTTATTTCCATATTTCCCCTTTCTCTCCCCCTTCTCCTCATATCCCCCTTTCTCTCCTGTATATCTCAATATCCCCCCATTCTCTGCTTCTTCTCTCTGTTCCACCTTTCTCTCCTCTTTCTCTTCAAATTCCCTCTTTCTCTCATCCTTCTCTCCATATCCCCTCTTTCTCTACCCCTTTTTCCATATTCCCTCTTTGTCTCCTACTTCTTTCCACATTCCTCCTTGCTCTCCTACATATCTCCATATTCCCTGTTTCTCTCTCCCATCTTCTCATATCTGCCTTCTCTCTCCTTCTCTCCATGTTCTCCCATGTCTCCTCCTTTTCTCCATGTTCCCCCTTTCTCTCCCCCTTCTCTCACTTTCCCCCTTTCTCTCCTCCTCTCAATATTCCCCCTTTCTGTCCTCATCCCCCCTGTATCTGCCTTTCCCCTCATATTCACTCTATTTCTCCTCCTCTCAATATTCCCCCCCTCTCTCCTCATTCCCCCTGTATTCACCTTTCTCTCCATATTCCCTCTATCTCTCCTCCTCTCCATATTCCCTCTATCTCTACTCCTTCTCTCCTCATTCTCTCCATATTCCCACTATCTCTCCTCCTTCTCTCCATATTCCCTCTCTGTCTTCCTTCTCTCCATGTTTCCTTTCTCTGCCTAGTCTCTCCATATTCCCTTTTTCTCTCCTGTATATCTCCATAGTCCCCCTTTCTCTCCTCCTTCTCCCCATATCCGCCTTTCTCTCCATATTCCCTCTTTCTCTCCTCTGTCTCCTCATATTCCCCCTTTCTTTCCCATGTTTCTCCATATCCCCCTTTCTCTCCTCTCCTTATCCTCCCTTTCTCTTTTTCTTCTCATCATACCCCCCCCCCCCCTTTATTTCCCATCTCTCCATATCCCCCTATTCTAACCTCTTTCTATATTTCCTATTTCTCTTCTTCAGAACTCTCTATTCCCCCTTTTTCTCCCCTCTGGCTCTATATCACCCCATTCTCTCCTTTATGTCACCATAATCTCTTTTTTGATGTTTTTGTCTTTGGTTGTGAGCTAAGACAGTTGGGGGCATAGGGGGCTTGTGATGGAGGGTGTGATGATGGGGGCCCCCAAGAAAGAACTGCTCCATACCATGAATGTCCTTAATCTGGGCCTGAACACTGGGTTTTCCTTCACTAGTCCTGCACTGTTCCAGGTGGAACCAGTACAACTGTTGGTACCAGCAAAAAAAATCCCAGTCAAGCATAGTGGTGAGGAGATGCTTGTATTCTTATAAGTTTTGTGGACAGATTATCTTATGTTAATTTGTTGGTGTCAGTGTATATTTATACATACACAGCCTAATGAAAAAGTGACCACCTCATTTAAAAAAATAAAAGTATACTCACCTTTGCCCCCTAGCTGATCCAGGGGCGTAGCTGGGGGTGCAGGAGGGGCACATGTCAGGTCAGGGGGGCCCCAAAATGGGGCCTGAGCACAGATGGGTGGGTGCCATTTTGAATCTTTGCCCCGGGTGCCAGAAAGCCTAGCTGCACCTCTGAGCTGATTGCTCATTGTTTGACGTTTTTAAACTCACCTTGTCTGCTGATCTTGTGCCTGTGCCATCGTCGCTTTCTTGTATTACGCTAGGTGCAGTCTCCATGATGTGGGGCCACCCCACCATCACTCTACAGTAGAGGGGCGCGTTGATCGTCGGAGATCGGCCAGCAGCCACCTTAGGTGGGGCATTGCCCAGCTCTCTTGTTACTCCGCACAGCAGCAGCTGAGGCTTAGAGGGAACATTGGTGATGACCCCTTGAAGTTAGGATTCAACGAGATTGGTCAATGGGGACCCAAACTTGGCGGCACAAAAATGGCTGTAAAATAGGGGTTGTAAGGCTAGAGGGCTGAAAATCAAGGATAACACCAAGGTGATTGCCCTGCACAAAATGGGCTAGGGAAAGTACTTAAAACGATAACAGAAAAATAAAATAATGAAAGAAATACAGAAATAAAGAAAAAATTTAAATGTTTTTTAGGGTTGCTGGAGGCCGAATTAGAGGGGTAACACTTCGGCGATTACCCTGCACAAAATGGGCTAGGGAAAGTACTTAAAACGATATGGTATGGATGGAAAGCTAAGGGTCTCCTCTTCCTCTGGTCCTCCCCACCACTTATGACGGCACGTGCCTTTTTGTGGAAAAAGTGGGAGGACGTCATCCCGCTCCTTGTAGTTTCACACCCCACTCTGACAGATGCCGGTAGTAGCGGTGCAGAGCGAGTGAGAGACCCACCCTGCTCCGATCACGCATCTGTCACCGGCAGCTGTCATCGGCATGGGACAGCAGCGAGGGACACAGGATTGGAGTGTTTTCAACCCTTAACATTCTCCCAATAAATGGGGTGCCCCCTTTTTTTCTTGATTTAACCCTTTATTGTGTGGATAGTAGTTGTATTTTATTTGTGTTATAAAGTGCTCTTTTCAGTTTGGGGGGTCTCCTGGCAAGAATGGGTTACCATTGTAATCTGGAGAAATGGGGATTTCACATGCAATATGATTTTCTTTAATAAAATAAATGTTTTTTTTTTTTAACAGGGAGACAATTTAAAAAAAAAAAATGTTTTTACTCAAAAATATTTAACCCTTTAACTGCCAGCCTACCTGGAGTTTTTGTTACGCTTTGTTGCCAGAGCATTTTCACTATTTTGCACTATGCATGTTCAACTGTGATTTTTGTAAGGGATTTTCAGGGATTTCCCAGGAAAATTATATATTTTTTTTTAGCAGAGTCTGGGTTTTAACATGAAATGTCTTGTTTGTCATTTGTCAAGTGTATTCTAAATATTTTGGGGTGAAACATGTGAAAAAAATTTTAAAAATCAATTTTTTACAATTTGTACTGGTTTTTTTTGTAATAAAAAATGTAAGTTTGTCAATAAAATCTTATTGCGTGTGAAATCCCAATTTCTCCCGGTCACAATGGTACCACATATGTATTGGTAGACACCCTTTCCTGCCCAGGAGACTCCCCCAAACTAAAACAGCACAACACAAGAGATTTTTAGATCAAATACAGCTATGCTAAGCGCTATGTGCACCTTGCAGTTTTTTAATAAAAACAACCCTTTACATTGGAAATACCCCCCACAAACTATATATTCTCTGGAAATACACACTTCAAGCTTTCTAGGCATACCAGGCTTGTTGATGCTGCCACAGTTTTCTGTAAGTTCTCCCTCAATGTATTCTTTGGTTACACAGAGCTTCTCCAAAAAAGGATAAAAAAAGCAGGATCAAAGCCACATTTTTCTAAAAAAGCCATATGCAATCAAGAAAAAACAAGTTAATCTGAAAAAGCAACATCCCCTGAACAGAACAATACCCAACATGCATAGCTACTGTCAAAAGAAGAGTTGCCAAACACCAAAAAGTAAAGCATGTGCACAATGGTAATTTTGCTTGAAGATTTCAGCTCTGCAGACAAAGTTCGCACCTTGCGCTTTTTCTACCAAAACAACCCTTTACATTTTGAATACCCCCCACAAACCATATATTCCCTGAAAGTACACATGATAAGCTTTCTAAGCATACCCAGCATGTTGTAGTGGGCCCATCTTTCTGAAAGTAATCCCTCAGAGGATTCTTTGGTCGCACAGGGTTTCCTTAAAAAATGTATAATAAACATAAATAAAATAAAAAATGAGTTTTCCCTTGGAAGGGGAACCCCACTCCAATGTTTTTCTTGATTTAACCCTTTATAGTGTGGATTGTAGTTGTATTTTATTTTTACATGTTATAAAGTGTTCTTTTCAGTTTGGAGGGGTCTTCTGAACAGTAACGGGGGGCTACCGATACACCGTACCGTTGTAATCGGGAGAAATGGGGCTTTCACGTGCAATATGGTTTTCTTTAAAAAAAAAATTACAAACAAGACATTTCGTGTTAAAGCCTAAACTCTGCCGCAAAAATAAAATATATAATTTTCCTGGAAATTCCTGCAAAAATCACAGTTAAGCATAACGCAAAATGGTGAAAAATTACCTGTCAAGAGAGGGTGACAAAACCTCAAGTAGGCTGGCAGTTAAAAAGGTTAAAAGTAGCTATGCATGTTGGGTATTGTTCTGTTCGGGGGACCTTGTCCTTTCAGATTTAGCTTGTTTTTTCTTGTTTGCATATTGATATTTTAGGAAACGTGTTTTTAATTCTGCTTTTTTATTTATTTTTTTTATGGAAACCCTGTGCAACCAAATAATTTTTTGAGGGATTATTTCCAGAAAGATTAGCTCACTACAAGAAGCTGGGTATGCTTAGAAAGCTTAACATGTGTACTTTCAGGGAATAAATGGTTTGTGGGGGATATTCCAAATGTGTAGGGTTGTTTCGTTTGAAAAAGTGCAAGGTGCACACTTTGCCTAGAGCTGAAATTATCAAATAAATTATCCTTACGCAGATGCTTTACTTTGGGGCGTTTACCAACTCTTCCCTTGACAGTACCTATGCATGTTGGGTATTTTTCTGTTCAAAGGATGCTGTTTTTTCAGATTTAACTTGTTTTCTCTTGTTTGCATATTGTTTTTAGGAAAATGTGGCTTTTATTCTACTTTTTTATCCTTTTTTAGGGAAACTCTGTGCAACCAAAGAATTCATTTAGGGATTACTTCCATAAAACTGTGGCCACATCAACAAGCCTGGTACACTTAGAAAGCTTGAGGTGTGTACTTCTAGAGAATATATAGTTTGTGGGTGGTACTTCAAATGTAAAGGGTTGTTTCTCTTGAAAAACTGCAAGGTGCGCATAGCGCATAGCATAGTTGTATTTTATCTGAAAATCTCCTAAAGCGCTGTTTCAGTTTGGGAAAGTCTCCGGGCATGAAAGGGTGTCTACCAATACATATGTGGTGTCACAAAATCGATCGTTCAATGCCTGTTTGATCGAGCGATCTGCGACATGGGTGTGGGCTGCTTCCAGCACAGAGAGCAATCACACCAGAAATACCCACACACCAATTACAACAAGCTGCCACCACCACCGCAACTACCCTCCTCAATCATCATCCAATCAAACTCTACTGGCGAGTAATCGAGACAGTCACCACACACCTACCCACCCCTCTCCACATACAAGCAGGACACACTGATTCCGTCCCACACTTATCCTGTGGAGAGCCTGATCAGTTCTGCTGTTGAACGATCAGATACAATTAGCTTGCAATCTGCTGGTTCACACACAGTCACAATGCAGCACTCCAAGTTAATTGTGAGTCATTCAACCTTGTAACACTATATGATTAGTTACGCTTTCCCAATCATACAGTGGATTAGTTACAATCGATCTTACAGTCTATGGGTTATTACACATTTACGAGCAAGTCATAAACATTTTACGAGCGGTCATACAGATAGATACATAGATAGATACATCTTCAGAAACCAGGGTAGTTTTTAGAGCTCCAAGGAAACCAGGTTAGATGATTTCTAATTGCCAAAAAGGTAGGCCCGTGCAAAATGGAAATTGTAAAATTTTTAATTAAAAAAATAAAAAGACAAAAATACAAATAGTGAACAAAAAAAGACAATAGGCTCGATTCAGAGAGACAAAAGAAACCTTCCGTTTTAGTGCCGATGTCATATTATTTTCAAATGTTCCCGCTCTCGTATGAATGTGCGAGCGATTCTATGCATGCATTGTAAACCTTCTGTAAAGTTTCCGTCCGCTCGTATGAGTACGAGTACGAGGATGTCATTTTCCATCGAGACTTTTCTGATTCATTTTCTCAGGTAACAATGTAGCCTTTCGTTTTTGCCCTTTTCCCATCGTATCCTCCCACGAATCCTTTACGTTTCCCGATAGATTCTGTTTCCCTTTTACAAAAAATAATCGTCCAGACGGAAATCCTTACGATCTTGCGCCTGCGCACTACAAACTTAACTCATTAAAGTGCTCACCTACATATTTGACTCCCTCACTTCTACTACAATGTTTAGGTAAACCACTTAGCACTATCCTGCAGCTTCCCTTTTGAACCCTTAAAGCTCACCCTAACCACTTAGCGCTATCCTGCAGCTTCCCTTTTGAACCCTTAAAGCTCACCCTAACCACTTAGCGCTATCCTGCAGCTTCCCTTTTGAACCCTTAAAGCTCACCCTAACCACTTAGCGCTATCCTGCAGCTTCCCTTTTGAACCCTTAAAGCTCACCCTAACCACTTAGCGCTATCCTGCAGCTTCCCTTTTGAACCCTTAAAACTTACCCAAATCCCTTAGCGCTATCCTGCAGCTTCCCTTTTGAACCCTTAAAACTTACCCAAATCACTTCGCGGTTATGTTTTTCTTCATTTTTTGCACCCTAAAACTTACCCAAATCACTTCGCGGTTATGTTTTTCTTCATTTTCCGCACCCTAAAACTTACCCAAATCACTTCACGGTTATGTTTTTCTTCATTTTCCGCACCCTAAAACTTACCCAAATCACTTCGCGGTCATCTGAATCTTCATCTCTAAATATGTATTGTAGCCTTCGTTTGTTGTTAATGTGTTTGTTCAAAAAAATGACACTGAAACTTTTATTTTTTTTTTTTTTTATTAATAGCAGAAGGCCATTTTTGTTTGGCTTTTTTTGTAAAATAATTTTAAAAACAATGTGACATTTGTTTAAAATTTGTTAAAAACATTAAAATTTGGTAAACAATTAAAAATTTTTACATCGAAACATATATACAACACAGTGACAGGACCCAGGATACTAGTCTTCTTCTGTTGTCCCCAACGAGTCAACCATCTGCTGCTTATCGGCCACCAACTCAAGGACCCTTCGATTCATTGCTTCCACTCTTGCACGTGTGGTCCCTGGATAAAATTAGAAAAAATACATTAGTTTGAGACAAATACATGTTTCTCACTTGTGGAAGGAATGTTTGTTAGTTGGCAAATTAAATCCTGACGACATAGATCATTCTGCTAAGTAATTAATCTAAGGAAGTGGGCACATGTCATTCTGCTAAGTAATTAATCTAAGGAAGTGGGCACATGTCATTCTGCTAAGTAATTAATCTAAGGAAGAGGGCACATGTCATTCTGCTAAGTAATTAATCTAAGGAAGTGGGCACATGTCATTCTGCCAAGTAATTAATCTAAGGAAGTGGGCACATGTCATTCTGCTAAGGAAGTGGGCACATGTCATTCTGCTAAGTAATTAATCTAAGGAAGTGGGCACATGTCATTCTGCTAAGTAATTAATCTAAGGAAGAGGGCACATGTCATTCTGCTAAGTAATTAATCTAAGGAAGTGGGCACATGTCATTCTGCCAAGTAATTAATCTAAGGAAGAGGGCACATGTCATTCTGCTAAGTAATTAATCTAAGGAAGTGGGCACATGTCATTCTGCTAAGTAATTAATCTAAGGAAGAGGGCACATGTCTTTCTGCTAAGTAATTAATCTAAGGAAGTGGGCACATGTCATTCTGTTAATGCCATTCACCCGCTCCAGAAGCATCTACAAAAACAGATTAAGGGAATCAGCTTGGGTGGAAATTGCATGTATATGTGTGTGCGGTTACATGAAGAGTCACATACCAGAGGCTCCCGCATGCGTCGCTGGGTACGACTCCCTGCCCACGCCGTGCCGCCCCTCCTCTGTGGAAAGGTCCAGGGGCTGGTCTGAGGAACCAACAGAGGAGGGGTAGGACCGTCGCACTGGAGATCCACCACCTTCACTCCCAGCTGCAGATTCATGCAGAACTGGTCGGCCTGTGCGCCTCCGGGTGCTGCGGATTCGGTAATCCATTTCCAGCACTACAAAAGAAATACAATTATAAATCCATGCCTACCTTCTGCATCAGTTACATCTAGCATGCAATCGCTATGTACTTACTAGGGAAATGGAGTCCGAAAAAACGCCGCACCCGGGGCATGTGCAGCCGTTTCAGGTCCGACCAATGCTGCATGATCTGAGTGTGGGTGAAGGTGGTGTCCGTCTGATGGTGGATTCTGGAAACTATCTCCAGGGCGACGGTGCGCTTCTCAAATGAGTTGGGCAGGTAGTCGTACCTGCGCTCCAGCATGGTCTACAAAACACAAAATAAACATAGGATTTAGTTCAAAATGCATCAATCGAGCATTTGACTAAATGACATTAACAGACACATTTCTAGCCTAATCCAATCCTTGTAGCTGGCCTCAGTGCTGGCTCGCACGTGTGGGCCGTCACGTTGGTTTTAAACAGAGTTTTATACACTTTGTAAACAGCCTGTTTCTTCCGGCGCTTCCTTAAAGGCTAGGCATGCATTTAGATGGCAAATAAAAGTCATTAAAAGACACTTACGAGCATGATGATCTCTTCTTGTTGGCGGGAGAAGATTGTGGGCGCCATCTTGCCTCTTGTCTGCAGCAGATAAGTAATGCCCCTGAGGTTTCCGGGTTCCGCATGTTCGTACGAACGGCCGTACGCACGTCCGTATGCATAGTGTCAGGAACCGCTTACCTGATCCCCGTTCCAACGACGTCTCCAGGCAGCCAGCCGCTGTCACTGCGCGGCGGCCGCGCCGGGCGGCGGTGACTCGAGCAGCGTCAGCTCGAGCGGCACCCAGCTCAGCCACGCCCCCCGCTTCCTCCTCCAGTCTGTTATGCCCTCTGGCCACGCTGTGCTGTGCGCGCCCGCCGGAGGATCAATTAAAGGGCCAATGAGCCCTAGGGGATTGAGGGCTTCGCCTCTTCTGCTCTGCGGGCCAATCAGCCCCATTGATATCTTGGCCTTTACCTCCTCCCTTCTTGCCAGCCAATTACCCTTAGGAATCCTACGTGCACCAATCAGTACTGCTCCCTCAGACCTGTCCCTATAAAGGCAATTCCCTCTCAGTTGTGAATTGCCTGTGATAGCGCTCAGAACCCTGTGAAGTTTAGCCTGTTGCAGACTTGATTGCACTGACCATTCTCGATCCTGAATCCTCGTTGCCGACCTCTGCCTGTATTGACGCCTCTTGATCCTGAACCCTTATTGCCGACCTTGCCTGTACTGACGCCTCTAGATCCTGAACCCCTGTTGCCGACCTCAGCCTGTACCCTGACTACGTCTTGCCTGATCCTTGGTGCCGCTACGATCTCTGCCTTCCTGTTATCGACCTATTGCCTGTCTCTGGACTTCCGTCACTCACGCTCCAGTTACTGGTTCTCCAGATCTCTCCATATAAGCTAGCATCCTTTGAGCCAATAAGTCCTGGGGGCAACCGATCCCGGGTAGGCGTACTTGCGTCCCGGCAAGCGGGGGCTCCTACAGGTGAAGCTGGCTGTGGAGATTGGGGGTTGCGAGCTCATAAGAGGTCTGGAGTTACCCCCTAGCGTGACTTTATCACAGGCCTAAAAAGATGGATGACCTGGTACAGCAGGTGCAAGCTAAGGCCACATCAACCAACTCGCTCAAAGGGTGGCCACTCAGGAGTATCGTCAGGTACCTGCTACCTCTGTATCACCTCATATCACTGAACCCAAGATTCCAGTGCCTGAAAAATGTTTTAGAGAGCGAGCAAAATTTTCCAATTTCAAGAATGCCTGTGAACTATATTTCAAGCTGAGACATATCTCCTCTGGCACTGAGACCCAATGAGTAGGCCTAGTCATTTCTCTGCTTCAAGGAGACCCGCAGTCCTGGGCCTTTGGTTTGCCGAGTCATGATATTGCCTTACAATCAGTAACTGCATTCTTCAACGCTATGGGCGTTCTATCCGCGGATCCTGATTTACAGTCTACTGCAGAGAATAGGCTTCGGGCCTTAAAACAAGGGCGGAATTCGGCTGAAGATTACAGTGCTGAATTCCGTCGCTGGACTATCGCAGCTAGGTGGAACGATCCCGCTCTGTGTAGTCAGTTCAGGGTGGGGCTGTCGGAAAGCATCAAGGATGCCTTAGTCAATTTTCCCCCGCCAGCCGACCTAGATCAATTAATGCAGGTCTCCATTAAAATAGACCGACATCTTAGAGAAAGGGCCAGGGAGAGAGTCAGGGCTCCCACGTCCTTCAGACCAGTCCAGAGTCATAGATCCCCGGTTCCCCGTGGAGAAAATACCTCATCATCTTCCCAGGAAGAACCTATGCAATTAGGGAGAACCCGCTTATCCCAAGAGGAGAAGCAGCGTAGGCGATCCGAGGGGTTATGCCTGTATTGCGGGAATTCTGGTCATTTTGCAGGGTCCTGTCCCAACAAGGGGAAACCGGCAGAAAACTTCCACACCCAGACCAGGTAGAGAGTACTGATCTGGGTGAGTCAGTTTGTTACTCTCGCCAGAATAAGATGCTTGTACCTATCGATTTGTCTTGGGGGTCCTCTAAGCAGACAGTTTCCGCCTTTATAGACAGTGGTGCGGCTGGAAACTTTTTGGACAGTAGCATGATCTCCTCCTTAGGGATCCCTGTAGTTCCTCTTGAAAGATCCCTACAAGTTTTAGCTATCAATGGGAAGGCTATCCAGGGAGGTCCTATAAATACCAAGACCCCACCTCTCAGACTAACTGTCGGCTCTTCCCACTCTGAATTCCTAGAATTCTTTATTTTTGATTGTCCGGAAACTCCGGTGGTTTTGGGATACCCCTGGTTGCAACTCCATAACCCGATGTTAGATTGGCGGGCTGGGGAGTTGGTCAAGTGGAGTGACCACTGTAAAGGTCACTGTTTTAATACAGGCCTCAGAAGCATTCAAGTCTTACCACAGGGATTACCTCAGCCATATACTGATTGGATCGATGTATTCTCTGAACGCTCTGCTGATACTCTTCCTCCACATCGGTCCTATGACTGCCCCATTGACTTGCTGCCTGGCACTATTCCCCCAAGGGGAAAGATCTATAACCTTACCCTGCCCGAGGAGCAAGCAATGAGGGAGTATATTACCGAAAATCTTAGGAAAGGATTTATCCGTCCCGCTACCTCGCCTGCTGGGGCCGGGTTCTTTTTTGTAGAGAAAAAAGATGGTGGCTTGAGACCGTGCATAGATTATCGAGCCTTGAATAAGATCACTGTAAAAAAACGATACCCCTTACCCTTGATTGGGGATCTGTTCAATCAAGTCACAGGAGCTCGAATTTTCTCCAAATTGGATTTGAGAGGGGCTTACAATCTGATTCGCATCCGACAGGGGGACGAGTGGAAAACTGCATTTAATGTGAAGGATGGGCACTACGAGTACCTGGTCATGCCCTTCGGTCTTTGTAATGCGCCAGCCGTTTTCCAAGATTTTGTTAATGATATATTCAGGGAATATCTCAGTAGATTTGTAGTCATCTACTTGGATGATATTCTCATTTTTTCTAATTCTTTACTGGAGCACAGACACCATGTTAAGTTGGTGCTACAAAAATTAAGAGAGAACAACTTATTTGCTAAACTGTCTAAGTGTATGTTTGAAGTCACTACAGTTCCCTTCCTAGGGTATGTTATTACTAACCAGGGTTTGGAGATGGACGCGGGGAAGGTTTCAGCAGTTCAGGATTGGGTCCAACCCAAAACTTTAAAGGAATTGCAACGTTTTCTAGGTTTTGCAAATTTTTATCGGCGTTTCATAAAAGGGTTTTCCCATGTTGTTGCCCCTTACCAACCTTACCCGCAAGGGGGCTTTTACTGCTAACTGGTCCCCCTCTGCCTGTGAGGCCTTTCTAACCTTGAAACGGGCCTTTACTTCGGCACCTGTGTTAATTCATCCAGATATTCATAAAGCCTTCGTTATAGAAGTAGATGCTTCGGAGCTGGGAGTGGGTGCAGTTTTGTCACAATATTCTGGTAACCCTGAGCGTCTCCATTCATGTGCTTATTTTTCGCGTAAATTCAGTACCGCGGAACAAAATTATGATGTTGGCAATAGGGAACTATTAGCTATTAAACTGGCATTTGATGAATGGCGACACTGGTCGGAGGGATCATTACATCCTATAACTGTGTATACCGATCATAAAAATCTCGAATACATAGGTTCTGCCAAGAGGCTAAACTCTCATCAGGCACGTTGGGCATTATTCTTCTCGCGCTTTAATTTTATTATTACTTTCAAGCCGGGTGTAAAAAATACTAAAGCTGATGCTCTATCTCGCATGTTCGGTGAATGTAAGGATCGGGGTGATTCTGGTGAACCAATTGTACCCACGGGTTGTGTGGTCGGGGCGTTACTTCCTGATCTCTCCAATACCTTGGCGCCGTTTCAAGATGAATCTCCTAGTGATGTACCCTTGGGGTGCCAGTTTGTTCCGCCGCACCTGCGTTCGGATGTAATTCGCGAATTTCACGATGCCAAAACTGCTGGTCATTTGGGTTACCGAAAAACCTTTATGCTTGCCCGTCGTCATGTATGGTGGCCTACCATGAGACGCGATGTTACTGCCTTTATCGACGCTTGTGCTATTTGTGCTCGAAGTAAAGGAGTTCACAAGGCTCCTAGTGGCGGTTTGGTTCCTCTTGAAATTCCTGCTGAGCCATGGACCCATATTTCTATGGATTTTATTGTAGATTTGCCTCTCTCACATGGTAATACTGTAATTTGGGTGGTCGTAGATCGTTTCAGTAAGATGGCACATGTTGTTCCTTTGGCCAAACTTCCTTCTGCACCTGAGCTTTTGCGGCTGTTTACTTCGCATATTTTTCGTATTCATGGTATTCCGTCCAATATAGTCTCTGATCGGGGTGTTCAATTTACTTCCCGTTTTTGGAAACACTTCTGTTCGCGGTTGGAAACAGATCTCTCTTTCTTCTGCCTACCATCCCCAGACTAATGGGCAGACGGAAAGAACTAATCAAACGTTGGAACAATACTTAGGGTGTTATGTTTCTGATGCCCAAGAACAATGGGCGAAATTTATTGATTTCGCCGAATTTGCTTACAATAACGTGCCTAGTGAGAGTACCAAGGTATCTCCTTTTTATTGTAACTTAGGGAAAAATCCTAGAGCTTCTTCCCTTTCAGGGTCACCTTCCAATCTGCCGGCGTTGGAGGAGTGGCTTCAAGAACGGAAGAATATTTGGACACACGTTCAGGAGATTCTTAAGACCACTGGTTTGAGGTATAAGAAATTTTCCGACCATCGCAGATCACAGGAACCTACTCTTCGAGTAGGCGATCTAGTTTGGGTCTCCACTAAAAATATTGCGCTCCGTCAGCCATGTAGCAAATTAGGTCCAAAATTTATTGGTCCTTTTCCGATTATCAAGAAGTTGAATAATGTGTCTTTTAAAGTTCAACTCCCGCCGACTATGAGAATACCTAATTCCTTTCACGTTTCACTGTTAAAACTGGCGAAGAATGCTCCTCTTGCTGGTCCTGCACCAATTCTTCTTGATAATGAGCCAGAGTATGAAGTGAATAAGATCTTGGATTCACGTAAAGTGCGTAATTCTTTACAGTATTTGGTGGATTAGGTTGGCTATGGTCCGCAGGAAAGATGCTGGGTGGCACAGAAAAAAGCTGCTCCCAAAGCTGCAAAGGAGGCCACCACCAAACAGCCAGCCAAACGGCAGGAGCCTGCTGAGGGACCCAAGACTCGGTCCCAGATGATCCAAAAGAAATTGCACACAACACGCAGTGGCCTGCCAAAGGCACCCAGCCCAACTAGGACAAAAAAGGAGGCCGCCGGAAAACCCAAGGCACAGGGCAGAGAGGCAATCACCATGGAGGGGAAACAAGGGACCAAGAGGGTGCGAAGCCCCAGCCCACCAAGGTCACCATCACCCCAACCACGTGGCTACCATGGCAAGAAAAGCCAAAGGAGACAATGGGAAAGAAGCCCCACCAGTTCTACCTCCCCTTCAACACCACCCGCACTGGGCCACAAGGCTCATGCCAAGAGAGCAAGGCACAGGGCCCGAAGTCCCCGGTCACCCTCCCCACCCGCACAGGTGTCCAAATCACCAGACAAGAGGCCAAGGCACAGGGCCCGAAGTCCCAGGTCGCCCTCCCCACCCGCACGGGTGTCCAAATCACCAGACAAGAGGCCACAGGGCCCGAAGTCCCAGGTCGCCCTCCCCACCCGCACGGGTGTCCAAATCACCAGACAAGAGGCCAAGGCACAGGGCACGAAGCTCAACCTCTGGGTCACCACGGGACCGGCCGTCTACCTCCAAGGGCCATGGGTATTGGAAGGGCCCTAAGAGGCACCAGGCCCCAAGCACAACTTCCACCACAACACCCTCTCCTCCTCGGCCACATTTGGCGCAGGCACAGGTGGAAATGCAGGCAGAATATGCCACAGCTACGCCTGCTAGTTCCGTGGCCACCCAGGCAAGAACCCCAAGTCCATATCCAAGTCCAGTCCAATCCGAAGCCAGCCACCTGTCCTACATTTCTCCCCAACACAGCCAGCCCAGAATGTCCCTCCATTTGCAGCCAACCACTGATGGGCCAGAACGTCAAGCAACAGGGCGCACATTGCGCCGAGGCCACTTGAGTGGCAGGTTTGGTGAGGCCCAAACTCTGGCATTGGCTAGTGGCCTCACCTTGTATTATGATGAGCTATATGGGTGCAGATCCAAAGCGACAAGCAAGCAGCGGAAAGCGGAGATTTTTGAGCAGCTCCGCAGACAGGTCAATGCAGCGGGGGAAGAGGTCAAAGATGTGGAGCAGATCCAAAGGAAAATATTGGACCTAAAGTATGCAGCACGGAAGAAAGAAAATAAACGGCGTCATTACAGGTACATATCTACTTTGTGGATTTTGCTTCGTCTGGTATTGGACACATTTATCTAAATGTGTGCAACTCTCTTTTTCAGCTTACAAACTGGCGGCGGATTCCCTACAAAACTGCAATTTACCCGAGCTGAGGAGATGGTGCTGGGACTGCTACATCCTGTGGCCTTAGAGGGACACTCGGCCCGACAGGACACGGACATCCCTCATATTCCTGCCGGTTAGTAATGTTACTGTGTATGTGAAATGTGATCTGCGTGTAAAATTAGGCACGAACCCATATATTAACACATGCCCCTAGGGTGTGCCTTGTAGTGGAAGTAAGCATTTAAACAGGGTGGGTTATGTGTGGCGACCCCTTATTTGCTTGTTGACTTCCTCTGAGATTATTTTGGAGAGTGCAGAACACAATTGAGATTAGCAAAGGACTGCCTGTTATGTATTTTGAGAAAATTCAATACAACACTGCCATCTTTATCTGTAGCCAATTTGGGTTTGAGCTGTGCTTTGCTCCAAATGACTTGATGTGGGGTGCTTGAACGTTTGACCTAGAAAGTAAGTCAAGCAGCCTAATCTAATGTCAAATGCTATTTGCAAGCTGAGTGTGGTCCCATAATGGGCTTTAAGGGATGTGTGAAGCCTCAGAACAGCCAGTACATGCATGTTTATTTTGGTTAAGGAGACCAATGTGTATGTACTTGTTGACTAATACATCTAACAGATAATGACTTTAACTTGGTCCGTTGGGGGAGTTGACATTCATGCATGGGCCCGTGTTATATTGAACCATATGTGTTAATACGCATCACCAATGCCTAGTTGTGTGTTAACATGCCTTCTTTTCACCAATGCAGCCCAGCATCATCCCTCAGCTAGTGGGGAATCCTCTGCCAGTTTGAACATGCCGTCTACTTCCGTGCTGCCACGAACCCAGGATCCGATATATACGGTAAGTGTCTATATATGATGTTGCTAATGCATGTGCCTTGCCATGTTTCTTTTTGCGGAATTACATATGTAGTCCCTAAACTGAACCTTTTTTTTAACATGTCCCAACAGACCCACACACTGATGGAGGAAATCCAGGATCTGGAGGAAGATGGAGCCTTCATGGAGCCTTCAGAACACCTCCCCCGGGACAGAATCTGCAACTGTCCCAACATGTTTCTCCAACAAATGCTCAGCAGCAGAGTGAAGGTGGCGGCATACTGCCAGCCCACCGTGGGCAGCATGCAGAGACTGAGCCGACAGTCCCCAGTGTTCGCTCTGCTGCTGAGGATTTGCCAAGCAGACCTGTGGCTGTTGGTGGACCTAGAGGCACATCATCT
Organism: Gastrophryne carolinensis; assembly: GCA_027917425.1. Taxonomy (NCBI): domain Eukaryota; kingdom Metazoa; phylum Chordata; class Amphibia; order Anura; family Microhylidae; genus Gastrophryne; species Gastrophryne carolinensis. Next base: position 528,954,215 of record CM051234.1, read on the forward strand.
GCACGCCTCCAAACCCGGAGAATTGGGAGGCCTAGTCGACTACGTCGCTCAATTGCCCAGGGGAGGGGCGCGCAGATGATGGAGTCAGCATGGCACCATGAGAGGCGGCTATTTCGCCAACAAAATCAACGAAACCACGAACATATTCATGGCTAATTAGAAACCTTAAACAACACATTAAACTCCATGCTGACTGAATTTAGGTCCAACAACAGCCACATGGCCACCTTATCCAATTATTACAGTGGCATGCTTGAGGAAGTTCAAAATAGCAACAGCCAGATGGCCACCTTAACTGCCAATCTCAGTGCCATGATGGCTGAATTTCGAACTTCTAATAGAAACATGTTGGAACAGTTGCAGATTCTGAATGCCACACAGGCCCAGGTGAGGGCCCGTCTCCATGGGCATCCTCCATTTTAAGGCCTATTTGGCCTGTATCTGCTCCACATCTTTGCTCTACATCCCCACTGTATTGACCTATCTGGTGAGCTCTACCAATATCCACTTTTGGTATGGCTTTGCTTGTTTGCTTTGGATTTGCACCCATATAGCTTATTAGAGTGCTGAGGTAGCCCACTAGCCAATGCCGGAGGTGAAGCCTCAATGAACCTGCCACTCAAGCTGTTGCGCTGCAGGCTTGTGGCGAATTACATTTGTTCTGGGTTTTCCTGTTTGTAGGCATGATTGGGGGACATTCTGGGCTGGCAAATTACTACCTTAACCCCTGCCTAAGATTGAACTGGACTTGGATTTGGACTGGGGGTTCTTGTTTGGGTGTCACACTGAGTAACAGGTGTAGATGTGGCATAGGTTTGCCTGCTTTACACCTGTGCCTGTGGCAAATGTGGCCAAGCAGGAGAGGGTGTGTCTGTGGGCCTATTTGTTTGCTGCCCAATGTGTACATGGCAATGCTTGTCACCTTTGATTTTGTCTGAAACTTTGGACAGGAGTGCCTTACTGTAAAACTCCTGCCTCTGTCCAATTGCTATGTGGCCTGATTTGGCTAAACATTCATTTGTGTTTTGGCCATGTATTTTATTTAACTATGGGAGTGACCGTCAACTCCAATGTTTGCTTTGGAAACAAACTACATAAAATTTTAATTAACCTGTTTTTGACTAAGTTTATGCCTTTATGTTTTGGTTGAATAAAGATGACTTAAAGTAGGCACAAAAAATGTGTTTAAAAAAAAAACATGAGTCTATAGGCTCGATTCAGAGACACATTCGTCCTGACTTCCGTAGCTGTCTGTGAAAGTTTTGGTGGGTGTTTGTCATTTTTTGGCTTTTTTTCGTATATTTTTCACTCGCACGAACGTTCGAGAACATGCGTATATGCTCTTTCGATAATGGTGCCAAAATCGGAAGATTTTCGTTACTTCGGGAGCTTTTTCCCACCAAATCGGAAATGTTTCGTCCGTTCAGAATTTTTTCGTTATTGCAATGGGCTTGCGATTAATTCAGAGAGCTGATTGCCGATGGTCCCACACCTCATAAATTCGTTTCAGGGCAAAAACATTCCCGGCACCTTTTTGATTACGGGAGCGCGAGCCAGCCATGGACGAGGCTACTGCCTTTGAGGAGCATGAGGATTTGCAACTCATGGGCATTGAGATCGTCCGGAGGGCAGAGACCAGATTGCACCGGCGGCGACGCATGGACATCAATAGCATGCATGACACTGAGCTGTTCGAGCTGACCAGGCTTAATCGCGCTTCCCTCCATAAACTGTATAGTGAGCTGCGGCCATGGTTAGCCCGCACCACAAGGAAGGGGCAAGCAATTTCAGGTATGACCAAGATGCTTGGCTGCCTGCAATTTTTGGCGAACGGCTCGTTCCAGAGGCTGGGTGCCCTCTCCGTGGGGATTTCACAGCCTACGCTGAGCCGCGCGCTATCCCAATTTTTGGAAGGCATGGCTACCATAACTCGGAAATATATTTGTTTCCCTGAGGATATGGTAGCCAGAAACGCCATTAAGCTGGCATTTTTTAATATCGCCGACATGCCCAATGTCATGGGTGCTATTGACTGCACCCACGTTGCCCTCGTCCCTCCGTCAAGCGACGAGTATATATACAGGCAAGTTTTGGCTTCCATTGTCTCTAAATATTTGTGTGTCCCTCCTTTGCTCAATCACATTATTCGTTTGCTTCATTGGCAATAGTCCCTCCTTTACAGAAAAGCTTCCTTGTGACTAATCTCGCCATTTGTAGTAACTTTCATTGGCAATAGTCCCTCCTTTACAGAAAAGCTTCCTTGTGACTAATCTCGCCATTTGTAGTAACTTTCATTGGCAATAGTCCCTCCTTTACAGAAAAGCTTCCTTGTGACTAATCTCGCCATTTGTAGTAACTTTCATTGGCAATAGTCCCTCCTTTACAGAAAAGCTTCCTTGTGACTAATCTCGCCATTTGTAGTAACTTTCATTGGCAATAGTCCCTCCTTTTGTTTAGTCCCTCTAGGTTAATATACTCTCTGATTTTACATCTTCCCTCATTGCAATCACTCCCTCCTTGCTAATGCTCCCTCCTTGCCAAGAGTGTATGTGCACCAACGGCCCTTATTTATAAATTAGTCACAAACTTAGTTATTTCAAAGTAAAACATTTGTAAGTGTCCTTTTAATAGAACAAGTAAGACTGTCAAGGCTTAAACATTGATCTTCTTTTACATGTTACATTTTGACATAGGCTGTTTGAAGTGTGCGTTGGATTTGTTTACTAAACGTAATTTTTTTGTGGTTTCTGTTTCCTTTTTAACCAGAAATCGCAAAATGGGCCATTCGCTGAATGTGCAAGCGGTGGTGGCCCAGGACCTGCGCTTTCTGAGCGTCCTGGCAGGCTACCCTGGCTCAGCCCATGATGCGTATATCCTGCGCAGATCTGGATTATTCCGCCGGTTTGAGTCAGGGGAATTTGCGGGTGCATGGCTCCTTGGTAAGTTGGCTCAAATTATCGATTTGGATTGTATATGTATGGCAAAGTTTTAGGTTGGATTTACCTTTCATAAACGCTGCCTTGCCCCTCACCTTGTGAACATGTGTAAGCACACTGTAACCATTAGATTAGACAAACTCCATTGGCTGCAAAATTGTTTTGCCTGCATTGTTTTAATTAATAAGTGTAATGTGAGGCCAAGTCTGAAACAGCCTTCTAAACCATTTTCTTTCTAAATCTGTTATTGACTTTACCAGAGAGTCAGCGCCATCTTTGCTTACATGCATTTAACTTACTGAGTAGAGGTGAGCGGGATAAAGTGCAGGGGCCGGCTTACACCGGTTTTTGAGTAAGCCAAGAATTATAAAGGGGCAGGTCAAGTTAGACCATACTACATTGTTCTGCAGCACAGGCAGGAAACAATAGCTGCTAACAGTCTGCCTGATTGCCCACCATCCCCAGTATTATTTGCCTACTTTTGACCCACATCTATCACATATGTTTAATTCTTGGTTTAGCATCTGCAATCTGTATGCTCATGTTTGTGTGACAATGTCACATACCTCTTTTATTTTTATTGCAGTAGTAATGTTGCGTGGCAATGTATGATTTACTGTTATTAATTTTTTGGTTTTTTTGGGCTTATTTAGGAGATTTGGGGTATCCACTACTGCCGTGGCTCATGACTCCGGTCCTCCGGCCACAAACTCCAGCACAAGAGGCCTATAACCGTGCACATAGAAAGACCAGGGCAGTGGTGGAGAGGGCCTTTGGACTCCTCAAGACCCGGTTTCGGTGCTTGGACCACACTGGGGGCTCCCTGCAGTATGACCCGAAAAAGGTCATTGACATTATAATGGCATGTGCCGCGCTCCATAATTTAGCCATTATGCAAAGGGTCCCCCGATATCTGGATTGCCCACCCTCTCCACCCTCCGATGAGGCAGACGACGCCTATGTGGGCCAGCCAAGTGCGTCTGGGCAAGCCGTGCGGGCAAATTTAATAGCCACACATTTTTCCTAATTTTTTTAGTTTAATTTGTGTTTTTTTTTTTTTTGGTTTGTTTGGCTATGTTTAATTTCATTATGAAGTAAACAATAATGAATTTGTGCAACCCAAAAAAAAAACTATGTTTGAGTATTTATTTGTAGACCTTGGTTATTGTTTGTTTTGGTGCCAACTTGAACTCATATTTCTATATCAAAACACCACACACATGAGCTTGTTCAAACCAAAATGTTTACTACTTAGTAAAAGGTATATGTGAGACAAACAGAATCGGAGGTGAGTGCCCCTCACATACTTTGGGCCAACACCTGTACATGCAATTATGTTCCATACATTTGTACACAAAGTAAATAGCACAAAATTAATCCCTCTCCTGCTTGCCCACATTTTCCACAGACACAGGTTGAAAGCAAACCTAGCTATGCCACATCTACACCTGTAAGTCAGTGGGCCACCCAAACAAGAACACCCAGTCCCAATCCAAATCCAGTACAATCACAGCCAGGGTCCAAGGTCTTTGATGTTGAGGCCAGAATGTCACCCAATCATGCCGCCAAACATGAGGAGCCACCACAAATGTTATTGTGGCCATGGCAGCCGCGCAACACCTTAAGTGGCCGATTCACTGAGTCTTGGACTCTGGCATTGGCTACTGGGCTACCTCAGGCCTTGAATGAGCTATATGGTGGATAATCAAAAGCAACCGAGCAAGAACAGCGCAAAATCTGTGATTTTTAGCCCTCACCAGACAAGTCAATCCAGTGGGTAGGTTTTGCAAAGATATGGACCAGATTCATGCCTAACACACCTTAATATGTGTGATGCCCATAGAACCCAGGTTGGGGCCCTTGGTGGGGGGGCCATAACATGGGCCTGTGTGGCATTCAGAATCTGCAACTGTTCCAAAATGTGTCTTTGGTTAGTGTGCATTTCGGCCATGCCTGACCTTATTTCTGAAGTCAAGTTGGCCATGTGGCTGTTATGGGTCCTCAATTCAGTCAGCACGGCACTGAAGGTAGTATTTAGGGACTCTAATTGGCCCCTAATATGCTCCTGATTTTGTTGGTTTTGGCGGCGAAAAAGGCGCCTCTCATGGTGCCATGCTGACTCCATCATCTGCACGCCCCTCCCCTGGGAAACTGGGCGACGTTGCTGAGTACGCCGCCCAATTCCCCGGGTTGTGGGGCGTGCAGATGATGTTGCTCGAGGACCCCCAACAGCCACAGGTGTGCTCGCCAAATCCTCAGCAGCAGATCTGAAACTGGGGACTGGAGGGTCAGTCTCTGCATGCTGCCCACGATGTGCAGGCAGCATGCAGCCAGCTTCACTCTGCTGCTGTGGATTTGGCGGAGACACATTTTGGGACAGTTGCAGATTCTGTCCCAGGGGAAGATCTTCAGAATCTCCTATGAAGCTTCCATCTTCCTCCTGCTCCTGGATTTGCTCCATCAGTGTGTGGCTCTGTTGGGGACATGTAAAAAAAAACAGGTTCAGTGTGTGGAATACCTATAAAAACCACACAAGCCAAACATGGCAAGCTACATGCATACACAACAGCCTCAAAATACACTTACCGTAGACATCGGATCCTGGGTCCTATGCAGCGCGGAAGAAGACGGACGCGGTAACATGGCAGAGGAGTCCCCACTAGCTGAGGGATGATGCTGGCCTGCTTTTGAAGAAAAAGAGCGATTAATACACACAACTATGCATAGTTTATGATTAAGAACACATATGGTAATCCAAGAAACGTGGCAAAGCAGTAAGGGCCCCTCCCACAACGTGGCCACTTGGCATTCCCTAGGAATCCCATTACATTAGTGCATGGATTGTTAAACCAGACTAGACACATCACGTGTCTCAAACCAAACATGCAAAGAATGGCTGATGTGTGAGTTGCAACATCCCTTTAAGGGGAGGAAGTTAACACACTAAGGTGGGAAAAAACACTTACAATATGATTCTGGTGGGGAACATTTGTATGGCATAAAACCTTCCTAGAAAACCATCTTAATCAGTTGTGCAACTAAACCAGCTCCAACCAAATTGACCAACAGGCAAAGATGTTATTGTGGCGTGTGCTTCTCAATTAATACATAGCACCCATTCCTTTTCTACACTTCGAAGTGACATATTTTTCACAAATTTCATTAAACATCATGTATGTGGATGTCAATTTGCACATTACCAGGCCACACCCATGACACTCCCTAGTCAAAGTGAGCACTCCTAACAAACCCACCCCCTAGAGCCATGTGCTTAGCTAGCCCTTGCTCCCACCCCCTAGAGCCATGTGCTTAGCTAGCCCTTGCTCCCACCCCCTACAGCCATGTGCTTAGCTAGCCCTTGCTCCCACCCCCTAGAGCCATGTGCTTAGCTAGCCCTTGCTCCCACCCCCTACAGCCATGTGCTTAGCTAGCCCTTGCTCCCACCCCCTACAGCCATGTGCTTAGCTAGCCCTTGCTCCCACCCCCTAGAGCCATGTGCTTAGCTAGCCCTTGCTCCCACCCCCTAGAGCCATGTGCTTAGCTAGCCCTTGCTCCCACCCCCTAGAGCCATGTGCTTAGCTAGCCCTTGCTCCCACCCCCTACAGCCATGTGCTTAGCTAGCCCTTGCTCCCACCCCCTACAGCCATGTGCTTAGCTAGCCCTTGCTCCCACCCCCTACAGCCATGTGCTTAGCTAGCCCTTGCTCCCACCCCCTACAGCCATGTGCTTAGCTAGCCCTTGCTCCCACCCCCTACAGCCATGTGCTTAGCTAGCCCTTGCTCCCACCCCCTAGAGCCATGTGCTTAGCTAGCCCTTGCTCCCACCCCCTACAGCCATGTGCTTAGCTAGCCCTTGCTCCCCCCCCTACAGCCATATGCTTAGCTAGCCCTTGCTCCCACCCCCTACAGCCATGTGCTTCGCTAGGCCGTGCTGCATATGTGTATGTTTCAATACATTTGTGTGGTCATTCAGACATTACTAACCTGCAGGAATTGGTGGGTTGTCGGTGTCCTGCTGGCCCGAGTGTCCCTCTAAGGCCACGGGATGTAATAAGGACAGCACCATCTCCTCAGCCGGTGTAAATCGCATTTTGGTTGGGAAACCTCCGCCAGTTGTTTCGCTGAAAAACATAGTAAGCATAATTAAGCGCACTGATGGACAGACAAGAATAATAAAAACCCAAACATTAGCTATGTACCTGTGCATCCGCCTTAGATTCTCTTTCTTCCGCACTGCATATTTCAGGTCCGAAATCTTCCGTTGAATCTGGTCCATATCTTTACGTTCCTCACCCGCTGCATTGACTTGCCTGGTGAGTTCTTCAAAAATCTCAGTTTTGCGCTGTTTACTGGTGTGTTTTGATCTTCTACCATATAGCTCATCAAAATGTAAAGTATAAGTAGCAAACACGGAGCAAACCCGGCACTGTATAGTGTAGCCAGAGAAAACAGTTTTTAAAATGTAAATTGAGGACTTGTCCCACGGTGCATGCACTTCACAACAAGGTGGTCAAATTACTTGTGCCCATCACCTCCACTCATATGCGCTTACCAAAAAGCTGAATTAGACACGCCTTGAACCAATTAATATTTCATAGAAGGTTCCCAATACTTGAGTGTTTCAGCTCACCGATTATGCACTCCTCCCAGCAATGGTGGAATTAATTCATATATGGTAAAAAAGCATAGAGAAAATCTAGTGCAACTCCGTAGGAACTTATAAAATGGACTATTTATTAATATAATGCACTCACATAATCTTTGAAGTAAAACACGCCAAACTGAATGCACAGATGGGGAGGGAGTCCTTTTCTATCTCTTTATCCCTTGTGACTGTTCAAATGGACGTTCAAACTTTAAAAGAGTAAAATCAAAGGTAGCCGCCGTCTCCTAGTTTCTCTCCTAACGCGTTTCGTTGCTGGCGCAACTTTTTCAAAGGATAAGCGGCGCGGCTAATGACAGGTCTTATATAGAGAACCTCGGTCTAACCAGGAACCAATGAAAACGTGGGGCAGTGAATATAATTAAGTCACGTGTCTCTGACAGCTGTGACATAGCCCTATGGGCCAATTAGGTGAAGAGAACGTGTCGTCATGTTTATTAGATGATATAAACAGAGCTGGCACCTGCGCAATAAAGATCTTCCTAATCACGCCTTCAACTAGTGAGAGTACAAGGCAGTGAATATTAATGAGTCACGTATCCGTACTGAACGTGACGCAGCCCCGTCAGAGGTCTGGAGGCAGGATGTTTCCAAGCCTGCTGGCGTCATGCATATGCATTAACTAGGGCAGAACTAGCTGCCATAGGTCAGCCAGTGGCCAATCCGTTCTTACTAAAACCGAAGTATCTTGTAAATTAAACTGAGTGATGCTGAGTGATTCATAAAGAATAGAAATGATTCAGACGGGCTATTACATTGACAGTATTAGCTTTGCTGTGAACAGAGGGAAAAAATGTATAAAGCTGGGGCAATGCGGATATAACTGTTTGATTGTTAAATACCTGTTTGAATAAAACATGCCGCAGTCAGCGGTATCGCTAGTAAGGGCTCATAATCAGAGGGGGGTTAAGCCCAACGATGTTATTACTCTCACGACTAAATGCCTGAAAGTGATCATGTTTATTTTCCTTCATAAGTGCAGAACAAGGGCCGGACTGGCTCCACCGGGCCAGACTGCGACTGTTGGATTCACCGTTGGGGGCGGGATGACTTTAAAAATAAGCACTGATATAGGTGCTATATTAATGTCTCAAGAGTGGATTTGACTATAACAAGCCCCATAGGAATAAACCATTTTACTAGTGAAGTGTATAAAAGAAGAAACTGTATTGCCTTACAGTGCAAAGTGGTGCAGGGCTAAACATATCCCACATTGAGCCATCTTGTTCAGAAATGGGGACATGCAGTGTTCTTCAGGACTTATAAATGTGAACTAACAAATCAAAGTGTCAAAAATATCAGTGCTTATTTTTAAAGTCATCCCGCCCCCAACGGTGAATCCAACAGTCGCAGTCTGGCCCGGTGGAGCCAGTCCGGCCCTTGTTCTGCACTTATGAAGGAAAATAAACATGATCACTTTCAGGCATTTAGTCGTGAGAGTAATAACATCGTTGGGCTTAACCCCCCTCTGATTATGAGCCCTTACTAGCGATACCGCTGACTGCGGCATGTTTTATTCAAACAGGTATTTAACAATCAAACAGTTATATCCGCATTGCCCCAGCTTTATACATTTTTTCCCTCTGTTCACAGCAAAGCTAATACTGTCAATGTAATAGCCCGTCTGAATCATTTCTATTCTTTATGAATCACTCAGCATCACTCAGTTTAATTTACAAGATACTTCGGTTTTAGTAAGAACGGATTGGCCACTGGCTGACCTATGGCAGCTAGTTCTGCCCTAGTTAATGCATATGCATGACGCCAGCAGGCTTGGAAACATCCTGCCTCCAGACCTCTGACGGGGCTGCGTCACGTTCAGTACGGATACGTGACTCATTAATATTCACTGCCTTGTACTCTCACTAGTTGAAGGCGTGATTAGGAAGATCTTTATTGCGCAGGTGCCAGCTCTGTTTATATCATCTAATAAACATGACGACACGTTCTCTTCACCTAATTGGCCCATAGGGCTATGTCACAGCTGTCAGAGACACGTGACTTAATTATATTCACTGCCCCACGTTTTCATTGGTTCCTGGTTAGACCGAGGTTCTCTATATAAGACCTGTCATTAGCCGCGCCGCTTATCCTTTGAAAAAGTTGCGCCAGCAACGAAACGCGTTAGGAGAGAAACTAGGAGACGGCGGCTACCTTTGATTTTACTCTTTTAAAGTTTGAACGTCCATTTGAACAGTCACAAGGGATAAAGAGATAGAAAAGGACTCCCTCCCCATCTGTGCATTCAGTTTGGCGTGTTTTACTTCAAAGATTATGTGAGTGCATTATATTAATAAATAGTCCATTTTATAAGTTCCTACGGAGTTGCACTAGATTTTCTCTATGCTTTTTTACCATATATGAATTAATTCCACCATTGCTGGGAGGAGTGCATAATCGGTGAGCTGAAACACTCAAGTATTGGGAACCTTCTATGAAATATTAATTGGTTCAAGGCGTGTCTAATTCAGCTTTTTGGTAAGCGCATATGAGTGGAGGTGATGGGCACAAGTAATTTGACCACCTTGTTGTGAAGTGCATGCACCGTGGGACAAGTCCTCAATTTACATTTTAAAAACTGTTTTCTCTGGCTACACTATACAGTGCCGGGTTTGCTCCGTGTTTGCTACTTATACTTTCTGTTTGGGACTTTTTATGAATGAAAAGTTTTTTACACGTTGTAGCAAAGTTTTAATAATTGAAAAAATTGTCCTGACATATAAGAAATTTTAAGGAAACTTTATGAAATTTTACTATTAGTTTTTAGCGCGGTGCAAATTCTAGATATTTTCATTGTTCTAACTTTCATTCATACACACCAGCTGCTTTCTAGAGTTGTTGATCCAACTATGGACATCTTCACATTTTGTCAGAGGAGGGAAATGGATCTTGACAGTATTTTTAATAGTGACGGCATTCCCACATTAAACTGCAGCTTAGAAGATGACTTCAAAGGATTACACAAAATCCTAAATAAAGAGCTGAGATTGAAATGGGATGTCGCCACATTGGAACAATATGTAGCTAAACGAATGGTGCCGCAACAGCTACGGTGGCATTTACAAATTTATGATGGTGATGAGACCTCAGAAGGTTCTCTTGAGTGGTTTAGTTTCTTTAATGGATGTGGGTTAGCACTATTGGAGAGACTCATCTCCAAAAAGAAATTACAACTGGCTGCCCTTGATACAGAAAAAGAGGGTATAAAAGGACGCATGAATCCCATGATAGGGACTAGTGAGTTCCAAACCAGATCAGATAGCTTAAAAGAACGGTTAAACAAAGAAGAACAGACCATTAAAAATAGAAAAATTAGGAAGTTCCGGAGAGATCAGAGAGATTATGTTGCAAATCAAGTTTTTAATTGGCAAATGCGTTCTGAAATAAAGAAAGATAGGGAAGATGAATTTAAACATCCAGAGGTAACAAGGTCCCAATTTCACAAATGGGAGAACAGGAAGGTTAGAAGACCGACAATTACTGATGTGAACAAACAACCAAAAGATGTTTATAGGAAACAACAGTATCCAAGGCAAGTCACTAGTTACAACAATAGACGACCCAATCATTTAGAGCGAGCTTGGTGGAAACACACCGCCGGCCATACCTCTGATCAATCCCCTGTGGCCTATGGCAACACACAATTCTCTTCTACAAATGACAGTCCGTTACCCCGCTCGGCCCCTTTTCACAGGCAGCGGTCCACCTCACCCAGGGTTCATACTCCCACCCCACCCCGAGACAGGGGGAGATACACAAATTCGCTCAGTCGGGGATCACTCAAACGGAAGGGCGGGGAAAACGAGGGCGGAGAGGAGGCCGCAAACATAAGAAAAATAAGGCGCCAATAGGACTGGGCATTTTTAATCTAAGTTCTGTTACATTAACAAAAAATGAGATATCCCTCTTAGATCGAGGATTGAAGTTTGCTCCCCCCAAAAATCTTGATCCATTTGCCACTTATGTTGATTTACAAAAATATATCAGGAAACTGTCAATAAAAAAGTTTTTCCTGACTAAGGAATCAGAAAATTTTGTGGCATTAGAAAATGAAAATAAAGAGAGGGGTATCATTCAACGTACTAATTTACGCAATAAATCACTTTTCAACCCCCCTAACACATCCAATTCTCAATTAGAAGCATTCAAAACAGCGATGGCAAGAGATCTCAAAAGTTTAACTTTTAAACGGAAACGCTGGCCAGTCAATTTATATGAAGGATACAAGTCCCTGGAAAAGAAGCATGATATAGTTATCAAGCCGGCCGATAAGGGGGGGGGGTTGGTTGTTTTAAACAAGGCCGACTATGTAGGAGAACTAAACAGGCTCTTGTCTGATCGGGCCACATACAAACTTCTGAACAAGGACCCCACAAGAGAATATAGGGAGGCTCTTGTCAAGCTATTAGAAGTAGGCCTCCAAAGAGGTTTGCTGACCCTCAAAGAGTACAACTATCTGGCTCCTATAACGCCAAAAATACCGACAATTTACCAGTTGCCGAAAATCCACAAGGGATTAGAAAAACCTCCCGGCCGTCCCATTGTTAGTGGGAGAGGGTCCTTAACCTGCCGCTTGGGAGAGTACATTGATGTATTCCTGCAAGAATTAGTCACTAAACTCCCCTCATATCTTAAAGACTCCACGCAAGTGATCAATCTCTGCGAAAATGGAGACTGGACAGGAGTCACTTTGCTAGCCACAGCTGATGTATCATCACTGTACACAGTGATACCACACGAGAAGGGAATTCTAGCGGTCAAACACTTTTTGAACCTAGATTCCTCTTTACCCACGGAACAAATAGATTTCATTATTGATTGCTTGACGTTTGCTTTGCAGCACAATTATTTTTGGTTTGCAGACAATTATTATTTACAAATCACTGGTGTGGCCCTGGGGGCTAAATTTGCCCCCAGTATGGCCAATTTATATGTAGGGTGGTGGGAGTTACAATTCATAGACCAAGTGGAACGACCCCCTTTAGCGGCATGGAAAAGATACATAGACGATGTCTTATGTATATGGAGGGGCTCCCAATCAGATTTGGAAGCCTTTTTTGTAGAGGTAAATGGAAATTCCTTTAATTTATCGTTTACAATGGACTGTAACCCAAGTTCCATCAATTTCCTAGATCTAACCATAAAGAAAGCAGGCTTTACTCTCACCACGTCCACTTTCTTTAAGCCCACGGACCGAAATGGCTTTGTTCCTCAGAACAGTTGCCACCACCCTAACTGGTTGGGAGCCATACCTAAGGGCCAATACATGCGACTTCGTAGAAACTGCACGCACTTAGACACCTATGATGCCCAGTCAGAAGTTTTAACGAACAGGTTTATTGAAAAGGGTTACAACCCTAAAACTATTAAGGAGCAACAAGCACTTATCAGAGACAAGGAAAGAACTTCCTTATTAGCACCAAACAGGAGAATATCACAAGATTCCAATCATAACATGTCATTCATTACAGATTATAGTATGCAGCATAACGTCTTTAAGAAGTTACTCCAAAGACACTGGCATATATTGAAGGACGATTTAGTATTGGGCCCCACACTGCCGGAACGCCCACGAGTAATATACAGAAAAGCCCCGAATTTAAGGGATCTCTTAACTCGTAGTTATGTTGATCCCCCGAGAAAAATACCGCTCACCACCACGAAATTCAGTGGATTTTACAAATGTGGGAATTGTATGGGGTGCAAAACGTGCTTGCCTAATACAAAACCAACAAAAGAATTCACTGCAAACACCACTAGGACTTACACAATAAAAACCTTGATAACTTGTCGGACACAGCACGTGGTATATCTAATTTGGTGCCCATGCAAACTTTATTACGTAGGACGCACTACAAGGGCCTTGTATGTGCGAATTAGAGAACACATCTATAACATTAAGAAAGGATTGGAAACCCATAGCTTATCCGCCCATTTTAAACACACACATGCCAGTGATCCCAAATGCATGTCCTTTTTAGGTATTGATCATGTTCAGATGCACTGGCGGGGGTCAAATCTAACTCGTGAGATCTCTAAACGGGAGAGTAGATGGATTTATGAACTTAACACATTCGCCCCATTAGGCCTAAACATAGAATTTGATTTGAATTGTTTTATCGACACTGCCTAACCTTTTTTTTGATGTACTATGTATATAAGTTTTGACAGCAATTCTGTTTTGAGCTTTGTATGTAGAAATATTGGGTATGTTACCATTTGATTTATATGACTTTGTAATAGGAGGGGGTCCTTTATTTATCCCTGTCCTTCCATGTCACTGTTTTTTTTGCCCCTTTGACTAGCCATCACTGGCAGACACTGGTCAGCAATCAATTTTATTTCAATTCACTATTTCTAATTAGATACGCTTCACTCTTTCTTTAATCAGAGAATTTCGCTTTACTAGCTTTTTTGACACTTTGATTTGTTAGTTCACATTTATAAGTCCTGAAGAACACTGCATGTCCCCATTTCTGAACAAGATGGCTCAATGTGGGATATGTTTAGCCCTGCACCACTTTGCACTGTAAGGCAATACAGTTTCTTCTTTTATACACTTCACTAGTAAAATGGTTTATTCCTATGGGGCTTGTTATAGTCAAATCCACTCTTGAGACATTAATATAGCACCTATATCAGTGCTTATTTTTAAAGTCATCCCGCCCCCAACGGTGAATCCAACAGTCGCAGTCTGGCCCGGTGGAGCCAGTCCGGCCCTTGTTCTGCACTTATGAAGGAAAATAAACATGATCACTTTCAGGCATTTAGTCGTGAGAGTAATAACATCGTTGGGCTTAACCCCCCTCTGATTATGAGCCCTTACTAGCGATACCGCTGACTGCGGCATGTTTTATTCAAACAGGTATTTAACAATCAAACAGTTATATCCGCATTGCCCCAGCTTTATACATTTTTTCCCTCTGTTCACAGCAAAGCTAATACTGTCAATGTAATAGCCCGTCTGAATCATTTCTATTCTTTATGAATCACTCAGCATCACTCAGTTTAATTTACAAGATACTTCGGTTTTAGTAAGAACGGATTGGCCACTGGCTGACCTATGGCAGCTAGTTCTGCCCTAGTTAATGCATATGCATGACGCCAGCAGGCTTGGAAACATCCTGCCTCCAGACCTCTGACGGGGCTGCGTCACGTTCAGTACGGATACGTGACTCATTAATATTCACTGCCTTGTACTCTCACTAGTTGAAGGCGTGATTAGGAAGATCTTTATTGCGCAGGTGCCAGCTCTGTTTATATCATCTAATAAACATGACGACACGTTCTCTTCACCTAATTGGCCCATAGGGCTATGTCACAGCTGTCAGAGACACGTGACTTAATTATATTCACTGCCCCACGTTTTCATTGGTTCCTGGTTAGACCGAGGTTCTCTATATAAGACCTGTCATTAGCCGCGCCGCTTATCCTTTGAAAAAGTTGCGCCAGCAACGAAACGCGTTAGGAGAGAAACTAGGAGACGGCGGCTACCTTTGATTTTACTCTTTTAAAGTTTGAACGTCCATTTGAACAGTCACAAGGGATAAAGAGATAGAAAAGGACTCCCTCCCCATCTGTGCATTCAGTTTGGCGTGTTTTACTTCAAAGATTATGTGAGTGCATTATATTAATAAATAGTCCATTTTATAAGTTCCTACGGAGTTGCACTAGATTTTCTCTATGCTTTTTTACCATATATGAATTAATTCCACCATTGCTGGGAGGAGTGCATAATCGGTGAGCTGAAACACTCAAGTATTGGGAACCTTCTATGAAATATTAATTGGTTCAAGGCGTGTCTAATTCAGCTTTTTGGTAAGCGCATATGAGTGGAGGTGATGGGCACAAGTAATTTGACCACCTTGTTGTGAAGTGCATGCACCGTGGGACAAGTCCTCAATTTACATTTTAAAAACTGTTTTCTCTGGCTACACTATACAGTGCCGGGTTTGCTCCGGGTTTGCTACTTATACTTTCTGTTTGGGACTTTTTATGAATGAAAAGTTTTTTACACGTTGTAGCAAAGTTTTAATAATTGAAAAAATTGTCCTGACATATAAGAAATTTTAAGGAAACTTTATGAAATTTTACTATTAGTTTTTAGCGCGGTGCAAATTCTAGATATTTTCATCAAAATGTAAGGTGAGCCCAGTAGCCAATGCCAGAGTTTGGGACTCAGCAAAACGGCCACCCAAGTGTCCTCTGCGCAAGTTGCGCCCTCTTCGGGGTGGTTGTGGCTCCTCACTGCTTGGTTGCAAATGGGGTGACATTCTGGCCTGGGGGGATGGAGGAGACCTCAAGGACTGGAGGCTGGCTGTTGATCTTACTGGACTTGGGAAGGGACTGGGTGTTCTTGGCTGGGTGGACCCTGAAGTTGCAGGTGTAGATGTGGCATAGGGTGAATGCATGCCAACCTGTGCCGGAGGATAATGTGGGCGAGCAAGAGAGGGTGTTGGCGAGCTTGAGCTGCTGCTGTGGGTCTGTGGGGCCTTGGAGGTGGTTGGCTGGGTCTGTGGGCCCTTGGAGGTGGTTGGCTGGGTCTGTGGGCCCTTGGAGGTGGTTGGCTGGGTCTGTGGGGCCTTGGAGGTGGTTTGCTTGGCCTTAGTTTTGGAGCCACGTGCGGGGGGGGAGGGGGCCGTTGGCCTTTGGTGGCTTTTCGGGCTTCTGGAGCGTGTTCTGGTTTGGCCCCTGCGGCGCCTTGGGCCCCTGCTGCGGCTTCTGGACCGGGAGGTGGTTCGGCCCCTGCTGCGCCTTGGGCCCCTGCTGCGGCTTCTGGACCGGGAGGTGGTTCGGCCCCTGCGGCGCCTTGGGCCCCTGCTGCGGCTTCTGGACCGGGAGGTGGTTCTGCCCCTGCTGCGCCTTGGGCCCCTGCTGCGGCTTCGGGACCGGGAGGTGGTTCTGCCCCTGCGGCGCCTTGGGCCCCTGCTGCGGCTTCTGGACCGGGAGGTGGTTCGGCCCCTGCGGCGCCTTGGGCCCCTGCTGCGGCTTCTGGACCGGGAGGTGGTTCGGCCCCTGCTGCGGCTTCTGGGCCGGTGTTTTTGGCCTTTGCCTATGGCCTTGGTGCAACGTGGGGGGGGTGATGTGGGGCAGGGTGGGGTGGGGCTTCGTCCCCTCTTACCCATCTGTGGGCCATGAGTTTTAGCAGGCTTGGTTACCTTGCTCCTTGGTTGTGGTGGTGCTGCAACCTCCTTTTTTGCCGCAGCCTTGGTGGTAGCCCTTAGTCGGGCTTTAGGCTCTTGCGACCTTGTTTGCGGACCCTCGCCCTGCTCAGCCTGCTTGCTCTGCTTCTTTGCTGGAAGTTTTCTTTTGGGTGCCATTTTGTGTGGACTCTCAAAGAGAATGAGCTGTGTGTGCAGGGACCTTTAAATAAGGTCTCCGGCGTGTGACGCCTACGCGTTCGCTTACGCGCACGTCCGGCCGTTCGCACGGCCGTGCGAAACCCGGAAGCCGCTGGGGCCGTGCTTATCTGCTGCCTAGAAGAAGAAGAAAGATGGCGCCCACTATCTTCACCCGCCAACAAGAAGAGATAATCATGCTTGTAAGTGTCTTTTAACGACTTTGCTTGGATTGTTAATTGTTGCTCTACATGTTAAGGATGCGCATAAAGTAATATTTTTGTTAAAGCTTTGGTTCGACTACATGCACAACCAAGCGCACGCCACACACGTGCCAAACGACAGTGCTGCCATATTTGAAAGTTAACTTAGCCTAAAAGTGTGTGTGTGTATGTGTTCATGTGATTGAACCAAATAATGTATTGTTGCCTCTTCTACATATGCATTTCTGAGTTCTTGCTATGTTTGTTTTTTGTTTTGCAGACCATGCTGGAGCGCAGGTACGACTACCTGCCCAACTCGTTTGCCAAACGAAACGTCGCCCTGGAGATCATCTCGGAGATACAACACCAGACCGACACCACCTTCACCCACACACAGATCATGCAGCATTGGTCGGACCTGAAGCGACTGCACATGCCCCGGGTGCGGAGGTTTTTTGGAATCCATTTCCCAAGTAAGTACATAGCGCTTGCATGCAAGATGTAACTAGGACAGAATTTAGGCCTTTTATTTATAATGCCTTCTCTTTTGTAGTGTTGGAAATGGATTACAGAATTCGCCGCACCCGGAGGCGCACAGGCCGACCAGTGCTGCATGATTCTGCAGCTGGGAGTGAAGGTGGTGGATCTCCAGGGCGACGGGCCGACCCCTCCTCTGTGGCCTCCTCAGACCAGCCCCTGGACCTTACCACAGAGGAGGGGCGGCACAGCGTGGGCAGGCAGTCGTACCCTGCCACGCATGCGGGATCCTCTGGTATGTCACTCTTCATGTCTACACCCAAACATATAATTGCTAGCTCCTGATATCACCAAACTGAATCCTTTATTCTGTATTTGTAGATGTGTCGGTTGCGGGTGAAGTAGTGGGTGAGGAGGCAGCAGATAGGAGCCCACAAGACCCTGGAGAAGGTGAGTGATGTGACCCAGACTTAGCTAAAAACATTTGAGGACTGCGGAATCAGACATCCAAACTAACCATTTGGCCCATGTTTGTACAGGCACTTCTTCACAGCAGAGCCAGGAACCAGGACCTCAGGGTGTTGTCCCCAACGAGCCATCTCTCGGCCACCAACCAAGTAAGTAGTCATGGCATTATAGAGATTTCGGTCTAAATTCCCATGAACACCAAAACACATAATGCCCTAGTCAATGCCAATATAAGAGGGACCTGTGCCCACTGAATTAGCTTAATTAGTTGCCCAACTGTCCTGTGCCCACTGAATTAGCTTAATTAGTTGCCCAACTGTCCTGTGCCCACTGAATTAGCTTAATTAGTTGCCCAACTGTCCTGTGCCCACTGAATTAGCTTAATTAGTTGCCCAACTGTCCTGTGCCCACTGAATTAGCTTAATTAGTTGCCCAACTGTCCTGTGGCCACTGAATTAGCTTAATTAGTTGCCCAACTGTCCTGTGGCCACTTAATTAGCTTAATGACCTGTGGCCACTTCCTAACCTTAATTCCTGTCATTAATGACATCTGTGCATTATAGTTAATTTGTTTATTAAAATACATTAAAGCCACAGGTGAGAAACATGTATTGTTCTCCGAATAATTTGTTTTTCTGATTTTTTGGCAGGGACCACAAGACAGCGACTTGCTGATATGAATCGGAGGGTCCTTGAGTTGGTAGCCGATCTGCAGGCGATGCGGGACACGTTGGGGACAACAGAAGAGGAAGACTAGTGTCCTGGTTCCTGGCCCTGTAGATTTGTAAATAGTTTGATTTGTACATAGTTTTATTGGTTAAACACCAAAGTTTGTTGTATATAGTTTTATTTTTTTTAAAAAAGTTTTTATTGTATATAGTTTTTAAAGTTTAAAAAAAAAAATAGTGTATATATTTTTAATAAGCAACAAACAATTTGTATATAGTTTTTAATTTTTTATGGCCAAAGTTGGCCCAAAAATTTTGATAACAAATGGCAATTGACCAATAAATACAAAAAAAAAAAAAAAAAAGGTGTCCCATTTATTTGCACACATACATTTAACAAAAACAAG
Source organism: Gastrophryne carolinensis (assembly GCA_027917425.1). Classification (NCBI taxonomy): domain Eukaryota; kingdom Metazoa; phylum Chordata; class Amphibia; order Anura; family Microhylidae; genus Gastrophryne; species Gastrophryne carolinensis. The sequence goes on from CM051234.1 coordinate 528,973,374, forward strand.
GGGACAATGACATATTTGAAAATCAAGATTGTGATGTCCGTGAAGTGATTTGGGTAAGTTTTAGGGTGTGAAAATGGAAGAAGAAACAAGGCGCTAAGTGATTTGGGTAAGTTTTAGGGTGTGAAAATGGAAGAAGAAACAAGGCGCTAAGTGATTTGGGTAAGTTTTAGGGACCTAAAATGGAAGAAGAAACAAGGCGCTAAGTGATTTGGGTAAGTTTTAGGGTGTGAAAATGGAAGAAGAAACAAAGCGCGAAGTGGTTAGGGTGAGCTTTAAGGGACCTCAAGGGAAAAGGCAGGATAGCGCTAAGTGGTTAGGGTGAGCTTTAAGGGACCTCAAGGGAAAAGGCAGGATAGCGCGAAGTGGTTAGGGTGAGCTTTAAGGGACCTCAAGGGAAAAGGCAGGATAGCGCGAAGTGGTTAGGGTGAGCTTTAAGGGACCTCAAGGGAAAAGGCAGGATAGCGCGAAGTGGTTAAGGTGAGTTTAGTGATGGAAGTGAAATTATGTAGGCGAGCACTTTAATGAGAGAAGTTTGTAGTGCGCAGGCGCAATATCGTAAGAATTTCGTCTGGCCAGATATTTTAGGAAAAAATGAAGCAGGATGTAGCGGGAAAATGATAGGATTCGTGTGAGGATACGATGGGAAAAGGGCAAAAACGAAAGGCTACGTTGGTAGTTGTGAAAAATGAATCTGAACATTTTCGATGGAAAATGACAGCCTCGTCTGCGTACTCTGGCATACGAGCACACGGACGCGCTACGGAAGGTTTACGAAGCATGCATAGAATCGCTCGAACGTTCATGCGAGAGCGGGAAATTTTGAAAATCTTACGACGTCGGCACCAAACCGAAAGTTTTTGGGTGTCTCTCTGAATCGAGCCTTAAAATCAGTTGTGATGTGGTTTGGAATTAATTCATTACTGATAAAAATTAAAAGTCATAACCAAACATACAAACACAAAGAACAATACACAATTAACAAACAAGAAAGGGCAAAAAACAAACAAAGGAACACCAAATTAAGCAAAATGTGTGGCTATTAGATTGGCGGGAACGGCTTGTGAAGACGCACTATTTGGGCCATGAAAGTCCTCCTCTGGGTTTGGGTGTAGAGGGTGGCAAATCCACATACCGGGGGACACGTTGCAATATTGCAAAATTATGCAACACAGCACACGCCATTATAATATCTATGACCTTTTTGGGGTCATACTGAAGTGCTCCCCCGGTATGGTCCAAGCATCGGAAGCGGGTCTTCAATAGTCTAAAAGCCCTCTCCACCACAGCCCTGGTCTTCCTGTGCGCCCTATTATATGCCTCCTCGCCTGCATTCTGGGGCCGGAGGATGGGCGTCAACAGCCACGGAAGGAGTGGATAGCCTGAATCACCTGCCAAAATTAAAAATAAAAAACATAAATTACACAATAATAAATAAATGTAAGCAAAAAAATGCTCCAGCAACATGAATAAGAGTCTAGGTCAACACCATGAGCACACATATTGCACAGCCAAAATCTAAACAGAACCACATCAAATAGATGTGGGATCCATTTACACATCCAAGATGGCGGGTGCTGGCCAATCAGCAAAACTGCTAACAGCTATTGGTTTAGGTCTGTGCTGCTCAGCAATCTTGGATGTAATAACTTTTCTGGACCCCGTATCTGCTTTGTCTGAGGCAAAAACAGCTCTAACCCGGCCCCTGCACTTTATCCCGCTCTCCTCTACTCAGTAAGTGTAATGCATCTAAGCAAAGATGTCGCAGACCCGATCAGAAAGTCAAAAACATAATTACAAGCGAGTGTGTTGAAGACTAATTACTAATTTCCTGTAACTTGCAATTTTTATTTAGGTCATTGCAAAACAAACATTTAGCAAGGCTTGGTTTTGTTAAAAATATAATGTTTCAGGTCGTGTTTAAAATGTAAACGAGCTGATCAAATAGGCATATTCTCATACATGGGAAATAAAGTAAAATCAGAGGCATACATAGATCCAAAATAACGTTATTGGCGTCAACTTACCAAGGAGCCATCCACCAGAAAATTCCCCAGACTCAAACCGACCATACAATCCAGATCTTCGAAGGATGTAGGCATCATGGGATGAGCCTGGGAACCCGGCGAGCAAGGTGGGAATACTTACAAGGAGGGACACATTTCATTTAGGCAATCATTGCAATAAGGGACTATTTAGAATGATGGATTCATTACTATAAGGGACTATTTACAATGATGGATTCATTACAATGAGGGACTATTATCAAGGTGGAAATAATTAAAAGGAGGGATAAATTACAAGGAGGGACTATATTAATTTAAACAATAATTACAAGGCGGGACTATTTACCAAAATGTAATTTTAAGACAAATCTAAATAACATTGAGGTAAAGTACATGTAAAAAATACAGATTTTACTTGCCTGTAGATGTGCTCGTCAGATGCCGGAGGGACTAGGGCAACGTGGGTGCAGTCAATTGCACCCATGACATTGGGCATGTCGGCGATATTATAAAATGCCAGCTTAATCGCGTTTCTGGCTACCATATCGTCAGGAAAATAAATATATTTCCGAGTTATGGAAGCCATGCCTTCCAAAAACTTGGATAGCGCGTGGCTCAGCTTAGGCTGGGAGATCCCCACGGAGAGGGCACCCAGCCTCTGGAACGAGCCGTTTGCCAAAAATTGCAGGCAGCCAAGCATCTTGGTCATACCTGAAATTGCTTGCCCCTTCCTTGTGGTGCGGGCTAACAATGGCCGCAGCTCACTATACAATTTATGGAGGGAAGCGCGATTAAGTCTGGTCAGCTCGAACAGCTCAACGTCATGCATGCCATTGATGTCCATGCGTCGCCGGTGCAATCTGGTCTCAGCCCTCCGGACAATTTCAATGCCCATGAGCTGCAGATCCTCATGCTCCTCAAATGCACTAGAGTCGTCCATACTGCTAGGCTGCTAGTTCCGAGGTCAAAATGGTCCCGTAAGTGGATCGAAATGAAACGCATTTATAGGGTGGTGGTCCATCGGAAATCAGCTCTCTGAATCAGACGGAAACCCATCCCAACAACGGAAGTTATCTGAACGAACGGAACATTTCCGATTTTGTTTGGAAAATGATCCGAACTAACGGAAATGTTCCGATTTGCTTCCGTTCATCGAAAACGCATTCCCGAACGTTCGTACGAATGAAAAATGAACAAAAAAAGCAAAAAAATGACAAACACCCACCAAAACTTTCACAGACAGCTACGGAAGTCCGGACGAATGTGTCTCTGAATCAACCCTAATATACAAATGTGTAGAAAAACTGTTTGAAAATAAAAGGGGAGAAAACACTGAAAATCCTATACCTCATAAATGGATACAAAGTCTTCAGCTTCCGAGGGCTGGAGGAGCAGTGGGTCAGACACACCACGATCAAGGATCGGACCCTCTGTATGTGACCAAGAAAACCATTTCTCCCCCTGGATTTATCCTAAATTCCAAAGGGCTAAGAGACAGATGCCATCCCCCCTGGGTGGGTGATGGGTGATGCTGATATTTTATTAGCCCGGGAGCAAATTATTCGTAGTCAACCTTTTAGTTACTTTTTACTCCAAGTTGCTCCCACCTCCTTTCCTTATCAGTGGTGTTTTCTGTTTCTAGATAAGGAATTATTGCCCCTGTGTCCAGGAAGTCTTTGAAGAACTTTATTTTGTTATAGGAAGTCTGTAGAAATACTGGAGATGAGGCAGAGGGGGAATTATGACATAAATTAGGACATTGAATGTCACATGTGGTATCGCTGTAAACGGGAGAAATTAGGATTTCACATGCAATAAGATTTTATTGACAAGCTTACATTTTTTATTATAAAAAAACACTACAAATTGTAAAAAGGTTCTTTTTATTTTTTTGAACATATTTAACCCAAAAATATTGAGAATACAATTGAAAAATCACAAACAAGACATGTTCATGTTAAAGCCCAGACTGCTGAAAAAAACAATATATAATTTTCCTAGAAAATCCCTGGAAATCCCTTCAAAAATCACATTTGAACACGCATAGCACGAAATAGAGAAAAATGGCAACAAAGGATGACAAAAACTTAAACTGGCCCTTAAAGGGTTAAAGCATCCTTTTCATCATTGAAACTTCCTGAGGGTTTATTTTTATATATGTTTTGGAATTTTTTTTGGCATTTGTTGTTAGATACATTTTGTTTGTATTCTCTTTGGTATGTGCTCTGGTCTCCTCCACGATGCCTTGGGCAGCCCTGGAAGAACCCTGTACCCACACCAATAGGCACGGGGCTCTTACGAACCCCTGATGCCCCAAATGGGGGCACCCACCGAGCCCAGTAGGTGCCATTCCAGCTCCTGACTATTTTAAACTGGTATAGGGGTCCCCTGGACCCCTTATTAGTTCACACCAAGAAATAAGACACCATACAATAAAACATTTTTATTGTTCTTAATTTAACTTATACTCATCCATCCCCATCCTCAATCTTCTGTCCCCCACCAGGCGCCACCTTCCTTTGTCTTCTTTGTCCTGTGCCATCTTCTCTTCCTTCTTTGGCACCCCCTCCAGCAAGTAGATGTGGTGGTGTGGGCTGTCAGAAACTGACAGCTGCTCTGCTATATGGATAAAGGGGAAACATAGGTTCCCCCTTCTTTCATCCATGTTACCCAGAAAGGAACTGAAGTGAGGGGCAGGGGAGCCGGCTTTTATACTTGGAGAAGTGACCTCCATGGATTCTCCCTGACATTGCTGACATCACAGAGGGGGAGGGGCCTAGAGGGGTGTTTCTATGTCACCTCCTCTGGGCCCCTCCCCCTTTTGTGACATCATAAGTGACATTGGGGAGATTCCAGAGAGGCCTTTTAATATAAAAGCCGGTCCCTGGCAGCTCATCATGTCCCCCAGCCAGGAGCCAGTATAAATGGAGGGGAACCTACTGTAATCTACACTTACAGTTAGCTGCAGGACCTTTATCAGCAAATCCTCCATTGAAACCTAAATTTAAAAAGTGAATGCTGTCAGATCATGGCTGGCATTTGGGGTATGGAGATGGAGTCACTGTACAGGGTACCATAATCCTAAGGGGCACCAGGTATTCTTTTTCTACATTATTTAAAAGGCTGGGTACATCGTGGTCTAGGGAAGGATGCCATCTGCTCACCCAGCCTCTACCAGAGAATCTGGCTCATAGCTGAAGAGATTTACAGTATATGTCACAGTATATGACAGATTAATTAACCTTTTTAATCATTTAACTCATGTATTGTTTACACAATTCTACAATCTTTAAAGTATTTCATAAATAAATGTATTCTTTTGAAAAGCTGGTGAAGTACACTTTTGATGAATTACCTTGACCTACTTCCTATATCTTTAGACAGCTCCCTTAGGTGTTCTGTATCTTATGTAAGATACAACTTAGGTTGATGACCTAGAAACAAAGGTCAGCATTATTTTTCACTTATGGTTTACACCAGCGATACCATGATACCAAGATGGATGGGAAACCAGTTTTTAATGTGATGTTCATGGCTTTGGGCATTAGACATGGTTTACATATATGGCTTCGGGGAAACAATAATTTTCCATAATTAAATATATGGCACAAATACATGGTGCAGGGCTGATATATATAAATGTAATATAACATATGCTAATAGCGAAGTGCCTGCTCCCACCTGATTGAATAAAGAGCTGCTTTGCACTTTGGGGTTTCATGTGATGACCAAGTTAAGGGGTCTGAAAATAGAACAGGCACACATAAACTCCTGTAATGGATGAGAAGGCTGTGTACCAGCATATGGAGAGTTAAACTAAATGCTCCGCTGTGTGACTGCTCATTGAAGATTACGTCAGAGGCGTGTCTCTGGGCTTTAAATTCGGCTGACAGCACCGGCCCCTCCCACCCTGATGAAGCTCCATTGGAGGAGCGAAATGGCCGTCGGTGCCGGGCCCTTGACCACGCCGCCCGCCTACCTCCACATCTGCATCATGGCCGCCTGCCAGGTCTAGTCTTCATGCGCTGTCAGCGCGCTTCACAGACCCAGGTGACGCCGCAAGGAGGATGCCCGCATGGACTATCACAGGGCGGTGAGACGTATTAAGTGTGTGAGCGTTTATGCTGTCTGGCCGCGAGCCGATAGCCATAAGAGCTTAAGTGCGCATTATTACTCAGCTGAATTTGGGGAGAATTAATCAGAAGACGACCTGAGACTATTTGCCTTTTGTGAGCTATTTAGCCCCTCTCAATACTTTAAAACTGGCCAGCTGGTGTGAGTGGTTTGAGTGCGGCGGGATGAGTGTGTATCAGGGTTTCCTGACAAGGGCCCTTTGTGTTCTGTGTTGTTTTTAATGCAGCAATTGCGTGTTTTATATTACCAGTGTTTGATTGTGCCTATGTATTTATGATAAATAAACAAAGGTGTTCAGGCATATATAATATAGCCAGTCCATAATTCTTGCCAGCCCTGCACTTAACCATGTCACATGTATATATATATATATATATAGTTAACCTTCGGTTTAGCAGGGCGCCCTAAGGTGTGGCAGTCCAAGACTTTGAGTTCCAAATAGCCTCCCAAGTTTTTTATATATTTTCTAAACTATCTATCCCTGTCCCACCATCCCATCCCCCCAGCCAAGCCCCATCCCTCCCTGTTCCGTCATCTCTGCCCCATACATCTCCATCCCCCAGATCAGTCTCATTAATTCCTGACCCCCCAGTTTTACCCCATTCATTCTTGCTCCCCCCATCTCTGCCCCATCCCAGCATTTATTAGTTTTGACTGTGGAATCTATAGCACCCCCCCCCCCCCCAGTGCGGGGATTTCTAACTATCCAACCTCCACGACAGCCCCCACCCGGACCTTCACCTTTGATCGGATGCCTGAATATGGACATCCTCACAAGAGGTGGTTCAGTACCCCTGCTCTAGGGGTTCCCAACCCCCCTCCTCAATACCTACCAACAAGACACGCTATGTGGATCTCCACATAAATGGTTCTATTGTTCTGCTGCTGCACTAATTACACCTGTGCATCTGTGCGGAAATCCACAATATGTGGCCTTGAGGTGGGGGGGTTAGGGACCACTAATCTAGAAGGCTACATGCTCCAGAAATGATGATGATCCAGATCCCCAGATCCTAACTTACACCAAAAGTGTTAGTATTTCAAAACCTTGCCCACTCATCCCTTACTTGAACTAGGACCCCTACAAAGTTGCACCTTGGAATGGAAATGGATGCCCAGGTAGGAAACTCTAATATATAGAGAACCCTTCTTTTTCTCAATGTTTACCTATGCTCTCTGCTCCCTCCAGGTACCCATTTCTCCATTACTTTTGGACAGGACCCTCTCCATGTGACATCTTTAAATGTAGTGGCTTCCTGGGAAGGGGTGAGGCTTTAGTAAGTAAGAATCCCTTGTTTCTACTCTTTCTCTATACCTCAGACCAACACCTCTTCTAAGTGGTGCCTTACAATTGTCTGCCTGGGCAGTGACTCCTAGACTGGGAAGCTCCTTCTTCTTATTCTCAACTCTCTTTCTACAATCACTGCCTATGGCAATGGGATGGGGGAATACCAAGCGGCTTGTGGAAATAGGAGGGGGGATGCAGCACCGCCTATAGGAATGGGAGGGGGATGCCACACTGCTTATGGGAATGGGAAATGCCACACTGCCTATGGGAATGGGAAATGCCACACTGCCTATGAGAATGGGGCAGGGGTATGCCACACTGCCTATGGGAATGGGAGGTGGATGCCATACTACCTATATGGGGATTGGGGGGGGGCACACTGTCCATGGGGAATGGGGGGAAGAATACCCTACTGCCAATGGGAATGAAAGGGGGAAATGCCACACTGCCTACGGGAATGTAAGGGGGGATTGCCACACTGCTTATGGGAATGGGAGGGGGAATGCTACGCTGCCAATGGTGAATAGGGGGGAGAGTGCCACACTACCTGTAATGGCGGGATTCTGTACCTTGCCTATTTTTTAGTTCTTGGGGGGGCCCTAGCACAACATTGGGTTCAGAATATTTATTTTCTTATTTTCATTTTCCAAATCCTAGGTACGTCCTATGGGCAGGTGCGCTTTATATGGAAAAAATACGAGTATGTCCTAATTAGTCCACAACAAAGCTGTAGGTCGCAGCGCTGAGTGCTGAGTTATTATGCATATATATTTAATCAGCACAAACCTCTATATAAATATTACTATTGTTACTTAAACCAGACCTTTAGCGCAATTTAATAAAAAGCCCAAATCCTTAAAAAAAAAATTCTCGGCAGTGTAAGCCATTTTACATATTATTCTTTTCCCCACTGGGCTGCAACACTGTTCAGGACTTCAGGATACAGGCACAGCCATCTTGCCTCAGAAGTATCACTTACTGGGTAGAGGGGGCAAAAGTACAAGGGGTGGGTTATAGCTGTGCTTTACACAGACAGAGCAGAGATGAGGTCAGGAAAAGGACAGCAATCCCAGAATGCAGAGCAGCAAAGTCAGAAGACACCTGTTTGCACGCAGTTTAAAGGCTCATAACATGCAGTAGATGCAGGTAGGATGATTTTTAATGTGAGCAATCTGTATGTACAGGGTGGGGGCAAACATATAAGATATGCTCTTATTCAGGGTGAAGATCCGGATTAACACCTCATCACACCTCTACTTCACTACTTGAGACCCTCACTTGTGTGTCATACTGCCACTTGTACATCTGTCCACCAGGAATGATCTGGACATTTTGCATGGAATTATTGAATTGTTGACTATGGGGCAGATTCAGAGCCTGGTGAGAAAACGTTTTTAGGAGAGAAAACTGCCATTCACTTTCATTGTCTACTGGATGTAAATGTTCACCTTGCGGTTAATCAGCCAAAGTAGACAATGAAAGTGAATCGACCCCTACATGTAGGTAATGACACTTATTCTAAGTCCACATCCAAGCATATAACATATGTGTATATAAATTTACTGCACTCACCTGCGTCCCATGCCCACCAATTGCAATTAGGGGCGCTAGGACGGATGCTAGGACAGATGATTCAGGTCAGCTTTAAAGAAAATTTCACCAGCGGAGGCCCTCATCTTAACCCTCAAAGGTATACAGCGTCCAATTCCTGGCTTCAGGTTCTCAAAACTTATAAAAGGCCAGCCCGAATCCTAACGCTGGAAATCTGATGCTGTGTACCTTTGAGGGCTAAGACGAGGATCCCTTAATATTGCGCACTTATATTTCATTAAACTATTACTCGAGTACAGCCTATATTTACACATCTTTAACCTTCCACTTGAGTACACATTTCGAGGTTGTGGCCTTCATCAGCACAAGGCTGGAAGTTGAAGCCTGCATGAAGGGGAAGACCCATGAGCACCATAACAGAGGGGCGAACCACCGGGGTGTATACAATGCTTAAATATAGCTTATAAGAAAATATTTACACAGCCACTTGTACCTTCTTAATAATAATATACTTGTGCTGCTGATGAACAGGAATTATTCTCAGTTGTAGTCATATTTTTCTCTTCAAACCAATTTCTATCTTGCACTTAGAAATTAAATAAAGTTGCCAAGGCCAGACTTTTAACATGTAAGAAGTAATTAAGGCTTAATCGAGATGATCAATTATTTAAGCAAGTGCAATGTTATGACTGATTCCTGCATATATGACAGGCTTTTGTCAATCTACTCCTCAGTGAATGGGAGTAATCCTAACCGGAATCGAGTGTATGATCCATGAATCGAATCTAATAGGGTCTTCCAGTTCACAGTTTGTACCTTTCAATTGACTATTCTTTCATTTGTTTTAGGATTACATTTAGCATGACAGTACTTCATTGAGCTTTTATGAATACTATGATTTACTGGACAAAATGAGTTCTACAACTTGCTAGCCAGCTAAAATATATTTAACTTACGCAAACAGTGGACACATCTTTTTGCCAGAGGCAAGTTATGGAGATGCTAATAGTGGCCTAGTATAAAGATGAGCTCCTTCATCCAGATAAAATTATAGGGAACATCTAGGACTGTTTCTTATGTATTTTATATTTTTACGACAATTTAAAAACAGCTTAAAATGAATTGAAAAATCTGCTTATTACTGCTACTGCTTCGCCTTGTGCTTAAGTGGCACTTGTCAAGTGCGATCCTTTGAAATTCATGCTGGAAATAATGTTTGAGAAGTTCCAGCCATATAGTCTAGTAATCCTGTCAAGTCTTCTGGGCAGGATTACTTTATGATGTACTCGAGTTGCCATTTTGCATGCATATTGGCTATTTCAGGCAGAATCATGCAGGTCTAGAGGCTGGACAGTGTTCTGGCATGCCTGACATGGTTGCAAAGGTTTTGGATGCTACCTTGTCTACATAATAGTTACTGCTCCTGCATGATCTAGTAATTTGGGCTGTTACCTCTTTTGGCCAGTTAATTCCTGGCTTGCCAGATGTGCTTACCGCCCATGAAAAAAAGCTATACAACATACACTAGGATACACTAGATCATCACCACTTTTTTATACCACTTGGTGTGATTAAAGTTTTTTTTTTTTTTTTTTTTAATCCTATTTCATACTCCCAGTGGAGAAAAGGTCCTGCTACTGAGGTTTGCCACCCCTTACCATGGCAGAACCTTGTAGACCACTTCTGCCACAATTGCCTTAATCAGGAAACCAAATTAAATCTGATAAACTTTTGTTCAAATACCATGGAAAACAACTATCTTTTAGGGAGTGCTTATTTATGTACTCATACACTGCAGGCAACAGCTCTCAGCGGTGGATCTTCTATGGATATAACACCCCAATCCAGGCATTAGCCAACAGTCTTACAGTGACTGTACACATATTGTAAAGATTAACCTGTGAACAGCCCTTCGCCCCCGCTGACTTCACAGTGAATAGGGAGCACAGGTCTAGTATGCATGACGCAGTTGGGGTACAGAACACAGACCCAAGGATCTAAATCTTTAGTACTGGTAGTGTACTGGTAATATATATATATATATATATATATATATATATATATATATATAATCTTCAAGTGACACTGAAATCACAAACTAGTGTCATTCTGGAATGTAAATAAACATGTATATTAGGATTGTACTCCCAAACCTGTGAATAACTATCAACAAATATCAACACACATAATCCAAGTTTCATATATTCCTGTGGCTCTGTGTTGCTCAAGTGGAAGTTGCTTTCCTGGTCCTAAGGTAAAGCCCTTTAGTATAGTTGTTACCCACAAATCCCGATATCCTTTCACTTACAAGGGTGAACATTCCCCACACACATAACAGAACTTGGAAAAATCAAGCAGTAGTAACAACAGACTTTGAAGCCTCATTTGGTTGCTGCTGGAGCGGAGCACAGAACAAAGGACAGCACCAATGATAGAAATAAAATAAGAAAACAAGCAGATTCTTTGACAGGCCAAACCTTTTTAACTAAGAAAAAAAAGCCTTAGTTGGGCCTTCTTTAGAACCATTTTGATGTTTGCCTCCCATTTTAGCTTTCTAGTGATTATGCTTTCTAGAAATTTGGTCTCCTTAACCATCCTCAGTTGTTCACTCCCAACAGTCAATGGTAGGAGTGGATTTTGACTATGCCTGAAATTCAATTCTACTGTATTTGCGATGTGTAGATATGTTCTTTGCACCATCCCATAATCCCCATCACTTCACTACAGTAATCTTCTACAGTAATCTTCTCTCTATTGTCCTTTATGAAATCAGTGATGGTTGTGTCTTCGAAAAACTTCAGTACTTTGACTGAATTCACATAGGATGTGTAGAGAGAAAAGGGGGGGAGATAGGATGCAACCATATGGGACCCCGGTGTTGGTGGTCCTCTAATTTGAAATGTATTTGACAACTATTCTATTATTACTGATATTGGATAAAGGAACACTGGATGTTTTGGGGCACTGGGCTGGTGACAGAAAGGGATAACATACACTTTTCTGGGTGTAGAATCACTTTAAAGTGGACTAAAACCTGGGATTTGTACTATTTTGAGTTCTGGTCCTTGCACATGGGGAACCCTGATTCAGAATGCCCCACTTTGTGAAACCCCCCAGATCGCCCAAAAAAAAATCACCTTTCCTGGTACTTCAGAGCATGCATGGGGTCTCATCCAATCAACATGCTTGGTTGCACTACAGTCTAGCCGAGAGGAGACGAGTGCCATATCGCCATATCTCCACTACCCTCTAACACTCTCTCTCTGTCCCTGTCTATCTTTGTCCGATAGTGCTGGGGGTTCCATTCTAAATTTGCATTTGCATGACATATAGAAACAGAATGGAACACAAATAGGACGTGGAGCACACAACACATGCAATCTCATGAACGATCACTCTAATGTACAATTATCCGGTGCATCCGAGTTGTACGTTCCTTCCCTCTGTCAATGAATGGTTGTTTGGTTGTCTGTTAATGGAAATGAGCCTTAAAGTGTACCTGTACTCAGATAGGAAGTTTATGTCGTCACCTTCTATGCCCAGCCCAGTGCCTAAAAACAGCTGTGTTTCCTTTTTTACTAAAGTCTTTGCCCAATATTCATAAAAACACAAAGGTGGCCCTGGAGTCTCTTGTTCTGATTTAAGACTCTAAACTTGATGAGCAAAGACCGTATTATCAGGGACAATGTGGAAACGTTAGGCTCAGCACTTACTACTTCCTTATAATAAATCACACCGAAATATTTAATTGCAATAAAAAGGGCATCTGCCTGCAATGAAATAGATTTACAGATAGAAACTTCTTGTACATTTATTCTGACATATTTTTCTAACAATCATCTTCTCACATAGTCTCCTGAGTCCGTACCAAATGTTCAGCAATCTGACGATTTGTGAAAATTGTAGATAACAACACACTGAGATAAATATAGGTAACACTGGGAAATAAACATCTGGAGCATTAACTTTCAATTATTACATAATCATTAGTGCAGAAAGTAATTCTATTTTTACAGAAATCATGAAACCTGAGCTGTCCTGGTTTGATCTGTTATTTTAATGTATGAGCAGTTGGGGGGGGGGGGGGGGGGCTTTTGCCAATGTGTGATGTTTAATAGCACCTCGACTAGATTTCTCATACTCCAGTACTCTGTGATACACAGATTGTCAGGCCCAAGGCCTGATTATAGAATAAGCATGTGTATTATAATTGTATTTGTGTATAATGTATAGTCCAAGACCTGGGTGAAGGGTCACTCAGACTGTGCCTGTTGTTTTGTGTATTCCAGTTATATTGGGGGTTCTGTTTGTGGTACTTTCTTCTTTGAAGTCAAAAGCCTTTGTAGCAGCAGAATGTGCTGTCTCTGGACCCACCATAAAAACCAAACTGAGATAAGGGACCTGGAAGAGAGATGCCCTCACCAGGTGGGGTCAGAGGAGAGGGGGGATGAAGCTTTTCCCTCCTAAATTTAGCTAATATAACCTAGATGCTAAAAATATTCTTCAGGCAGAAACCTGAGTCAAGAACCTCTGTCACAAGCCTGTGGCAAAAGCTGGACAAAAGACCCTAAGCAACAGCTGGAGACTCACTCACAAGGACTGCTATGCCTTTATGCTGTAGGGACTTTCTTTTTGTTTTCTGAACTTGTCTTGCTGTACTCTTTTATGTATTGTTGTACCTGTATGTCATTTGTTTCTGTATATTACATCTAGCACTGTGATACCAATCAGCTCTGGTCTTTGATCTCTAAATATATGAGCTCACCTTACTGAAGGAAGCTCTGGTGAAACACGTTTATCAAAGGGTTAATTTGGTGACTTGCTGGAACTAGTAGTGAATACCCAGGGTTCTGGTGGTTTTAACCCTTGCACCATCACACTCTCTCTAGCGTCTTGACTGGGCTGATAGAGTGCGATCGTGACACAGATAATTTAGGTAGCATGTCCAGGACTATATTTAAGAATTTAAAATTCTGCGTCTTTAGTGACACACCTACACAAATATGAGGAGTCTGGCTTCCCAGCAGCACTTCTAAATGCAGAATATTTAAACTTTCTGGAGATCCAACATCATTCATTCATGTTTGCATTGCATAAGTATCATTTTGATCAAAATAAGCCAACATGGTTTTAGTCGGTCTTCCTTTCTATTTCTGTGCCCCTTCAAAAAGAAAAAAACATAGATCTTAAAGGGACCCGAAGGTAGTCATCAGCACAGTAACCCCATATGTTGTACTGGTCACCACTTTTGGACCAGAGGAAACCCAGGGGCGTTTTTTTGAACTTATAAACAAATATTATATTTAAAAAATGATTGATATAAGAATACTTTTTCAATGCAGGTTGTAGGTTGTGGGTGACAAAAGGAATCACACCAATGACCAATGTGTATAAAAGAATGTAACCAAGTATTATTCCTGTCCTGAGAGAATTGCATAGAAAATACCCTTTCTACTGGTCTATCTTGCTGTGTTTGGGAGCCACATCTAGTTGAGGGAGCCTCTTCTACCGCATTGCTCACATCTGAGCTTTCCATAGGCTCCTCTACCTGGACGGCCTTATTAAGCGTAAAGGAGCACTATCATGAAATTGTGTAATTTTAAAAACCCATATAAACACATTGGCTAATCAGAGGAGGGGTCACTTATACACCCAAACGGAATAAAACTCCTGCCAAGCTTGTGATATTTTTTTCCTGGTAAGAATAAAATCCAGGGGTGACAAGTATCAGGGGTGACAGAACCTGTCACTCGATTTCTTCTTCCTTCTGTTAATAAAAATTAAAAACATGCCTGGCTGGATATTTCTTGACCTTTCCTACCGCCATCCAGCATATCTATATGGATTTTAATTATTGCCCCATTTTTTCGCGATAGTGCTCCTTTAATCACCTCGTTGGCCTTTATTGTCTCTAATGCTTTAGCACCCACTGTAGGACATGAAAAAGGTTTTGCATGTAAGTTACTGTTGGTTGCAGCCAAATGTTTAATCTTACTGTCTGCCACCCTAAGATATCCCACTAACAATTCTTTTTCAGTGTGCAACTTTTCATTTACTGCCAAAAGCTGCTGAGTATGCACCTGGACGGCAGCAAGACTTCAGCATTTGCCTTCATAAGGTTCAAGGCATCCTTCAAGAATTCTACCACTTTCTGAAGACTCAATTTTTTCTTATTTACAAATTCACATTGTTTTGCTATCCAACGGGCAGCATAAATTAATGTATATTTACCCTCTGACCTAGAGAGTTTCCTACTAACATTTGTTTGTGCAACATATTCCTTAGCTGCTGACCAAGGCTTGGGAATTTCCTCTATTATTTTGTTAAGCCCAAGAGGATCTCTTGCTTTAAACAGTATCTCTTTCAGACTTCAGACTTCCATTTTGCTCCAAATCTACTGGCAACTAATGGACAATAGGGTTGATTCAGAGAGACAAAAAAAGACTTTCGTTTTTGTGTCGATCTGTTTATTTTTTTTCTTTTTCCCGCTCGCGTATGAGTGTACGAGTGATTTTAAGCAGGCATCGCAAACCTTCAGTAAAGTTTTCGTCCATTCGTATGCCAACGAGAATGTCATTTTTCACCTTTCGTTTTCCGTTTATGTTACTCATGAAACAACGTAGGCTTTCGCTTTTGGCCTTTTTCCAACGTCGCCTCGAACGAATGATTTACGTTTCCCGTTAGATTCTGAATTCCTTTTTCTATAAATAAACGTCCAGACGAAAATCGTTACGACCTTACACCTGCGCATAACAAAATTAACTCATTAATGTGCTCGTCTACATATTTTGTTCACTCACTTCTGCATCAATGCTTAGCTAAATCGCATCGCGGTCTGTATATTCTTCCATTTACTGCACCTAATGCTTACCTAAATCACATCGCGGTCTAGATATTCTTTATTTTTTAATTTTGGGTTGTTCCTACGTTTTGCTGTAACCAACCCTTAATGAATGTATTTTGAACAGAAAATGACACAGAAACAAGTTTTAGTTTTTTTGTTTTTTTTTACTAGCAACTGGCAATTTTTGTTGCCTTTTTTTTTAGAAAGGTTTGCAAATGTTTGCAATACCAGGAGTACAAATTTTTTTGGGGGGTTGTTGTTAAAAATGTAAAAACTTTCAAAATATTAACAGTTTTTAAAAACATTTTAAAACATTTTAAAACAATTAAACTATATACAAAGCAATGGCAGGCCCAAGATAATTAATCATCATCTGTGGTCCCCAATGAATCGCGCAGCTCCTGCATCTCGCCCACCAACAGAAACATTGTGGCACTGATTTGTGATTCCGCATGTGCGGAGTCTGTAAAAAAAATAAATTAAAATTATTGTTCTGCAAATACATGTTTACCAGCTGTGGATGGAATTATTATTAGGTTGCAAGCTAACTCATGAGGCCATATATCATTGTGCTAAGGCATTTCTTAAAGGAAGAGGCCATATGTCATTATGCTAAGGACATTGACAATGGATTTAAGTTGCTTGGTGATTATGTTATTTTACACATACTCAAAATATTTACATTACAACTTACTTCGGTGCTGGGCGACCTTTGCTTGGGGGACCACCCTACGGTCTGGGGCCTGCCACTGCTGGGAATGTGAGGCTGTAGAGACATTTAAAATAGGCTCACTTCTAATGTCTGATTCAACAGTAAGCAAATGAGACTTAGAATGTGTGTGTGATACATGCAATGCCTTGGAGCTGAAGGCACTCAGACCCCTCCACATAGCCGCAAAACATGTTCAACAATAGCAATCCGAGGCAAAAATGGTCCCGTAAGTGGAGCGGAAATGAAACCGTTTTATAGGGCGGTGGTCCATCAGCAATCAGGTCTCAGAATCAAACGCAAGCCCATCCCAATAACGTAACTTATTTGAACTAACGCAAATTATTAGATTTAGATCCGTAACTTATCCGAACTAACGCAAATTATCAGATTTCGAAAGCGCATATACACATTAGCGGGAACGAACATGCGCATGGAAAAATGAACATAAAAACCAAAAGAAAGGCCAAACAGACACAAAAACATACACATACACATACGAAAGTCCAGACATATCTGTCTCTGAATCGAGCCTAATGACTATACTAAAACAAGTTATTTGTCCCCAACAACTTACTGTACCCACACCATAAGGCTTATGCACAACACAAATAATACACAATCACTAATATGATCCCCAGCCACACAAACAAACCTTGTGCCTGGCTCACCAAATTTTGTAAACAAATATGAATAAATAATAATATAAAACAGCAGCAGTGAATGGGTCCAGATGACACCAGAGTTGTACACCCAAAATCATATGAGCATTTACGGATGGTGGAGAAATATGAAATATGTTTGATGGACTGTTGAAGGTGGTGTGGCATTTAAAACATTTGTGTGGTGGCCGAAGGATACAAACTGCATAATAGTGCATAAAACTAAATTCACTTTGAATGAGTGGATGGGAGTGCATGCGGGGATATTGCAAAAGATCGGTAGACCTGGGCTGGAGTGCTTTAATAAATGACTTGTATCCCTGATGCAAGTCGGTAAAGCTGTAACATGATTTTGTAAGTGAAAATCTACATACGTACTTTCCCACCGCTGGCACAATGGCTCTTTTCGATTTATATGTGTCTTGGTCAATGCATAAAAAATAGGTTTCTGAGGATTACAGATGTTTTAATACCCCCAATTAATGTTTGCTGATCTGATGTTGATAAAAATGATCTATATATTTGTTGATAATACGTAAGGTCCCTGGCCAACCTCATTATGGAGACCCTTCTAGAACAGTCCTGATTAGAAAGAATCTTCTGACACATCTGTTCATAATGTGCAGTAGTTTTTATTATATTGTAATTCTGTTCATCTTATATTGTAAATGTTCGTCTTGTTCATTTCCCTTCAGTGTGCAAAGTACCATTTCCTTATTTCTTGTGATAAAATGTTAAAGAAGGAATTTCAAATCGGGATGCCCCAAAATTGCTTGATAGGATGGCGCCATCTGAGGGGGTGGTTGGGCTGCTTTAACCTTTTCAGTGCCAGACTACCTAGAGATTTTGTCACCCTCTTTTTCCAGGCCATTTTCCGCTATATATGTTTAACTGTGACTTTTGTAAGAATTCTCAGGGACTTCTAGGAAAATTATATATTGCTTTTTTCAGCAGAGTTTGGTTGTCTTGTTTGTAATTTCAGGGCTTTCTCAAAATGTTTGGGTGAAATATATGAGAATAAAATTAAATAATTATATTCTCTATATTTTCTTATATATTTTTTAAATAAGAAATGTGGGTTTTCAAAAAATGAAATAGTGTTTCAAAGCTTCATTCCTCCTGATTACAACGTTACCACATATTTATCGGTATACCCATTCCTGTTCAGGAGAAACCCCAAACTGAAAAGAGCGTTTTATGAGATGGTAGAGGCAACGCCTTAGATTCTAGGGGCTTGGTGTTTAAAAGGTTAAGCTAAATCCTGTGGACAAACCAAATGAAAAGCAAACTTCTATTCAAACTGCCAAACTAATTTATATATTTTTTTAAATGGTCCTTGCCTTTATTCCAATTCATGCCAATGACAAAATGGATGGGAAGAGCATGTATTTTTTCAGTGTAATAAAAACACATTATTAAATGGTCCCCATTGTGTAGTGCTACACAGCAATGATTTATTTTTTCCTTTTAAAATGAATCTATATTGCCAGATTTTATTATTTTTTTATTTGAAGGGTTTATAACTAAACACAACCTGGTTATAAACCCTTCAAAAACCCTAGAGATGGTTGTGGACTTCAGGAAGAATCCGGCACCCGTGTAATCCCTGTCCATCAAGGGGGTGGAAATCAAAAGAGAAAGTGAGACAAAATTTCTGGATGTGACCATCTCCAGCAACCTCAGCTGGGAAAGGAACACCACGGCTCTACTGAGGAAAGCACACCAGAGACTGTTTTTTCTGAGGCAACTGAAGAAGGCTGGTCTGTCAAAAAGGTTGCTAGTGCTCTTCTTTAATGCTGTCATAGGGTCCGTACTATGTTTTTCCTTCTGTGTCTGGTTCAAGGGATCTACAAAAAGGGATAAGTGCAGACTCCAAAGAACAATAAAGACAGCAGAAAGAATAATTGGAGCCCCCTTACCATCCCTGCAGGAACTGCACAAACGCAGAATCAAGATCCAGGCAGAAAAAATACTTCGGGATCCCTCCCACCCTGGACACGCCCTACTCCAGTACTTACCATCTGGGCGGTGTCTCACGGTACCAGCTTGTAGGACTTCTAGGCCTAGGAAGGGTTTCTTTCCTTTGGCTGTCCGCATACTCAACAATAGCCAGGCATCATAGGCCCAGACTCAAGCCGGTATTATTTGCACTTTGGAAGATTTTCTGTGTCTGTGTATCTCTGTTTCTATGTTCTCCTTCCTATGTTACTGGAACTGTAGTTAACTGTTAACTGTTTTTTGCACTGTGTATATGCCAAATAGAATTCCTTGTTCATCTCACGATGTACATGGCGAACAATAAATTGAATTGAATTGAAATTACTTTTAAATTAAAGTTTCACCTTATGTTGTGCTGTCCTTTGTGATGGGAGTGATAGTGCAGAGTAATGCAAGCATTGCATTGGATTGAGCTGGGCTGGGCTTCACTAAGAAAGGGGGTGTCAACTTGTCAGAAGTCCCAGCATTAAAATGGTGGTCTGTCTCACAGGATGGCGATGGAGGCAGAGGTGGAGGAAGAAGAAAAT
Organism: Gastrophryne carolinensis; assembly: GCA_027917425.1. NCBI lineage: Eukaryota > Metazoa > Chordata > Amphibia > Anura > Microhylidae > Gastrophryne > Gastrophryne carolinensis. Next base: position 528,993,090 of record CM051234.1, read on the forward strand.
CTTTTTAGGCCAATGTGCAAACCTCGCCCCAAACTTATTCAAACAATATTCAAGCAAGTTATTTAAATGGGAAACATTTTCCATTCCTAAATCAAAAAAGTCAAAACTGCACTTGAAAAGTTCCAATCCATAAGCCAAGAACAAGCAAGAACAGAATAGAAAGAAGCAGGTGTCTCTTCCCCTACACTCACATCACTCGCCTGCTCCTATTTAGCTGCCAAACAAGAGACAGTTGCATACTGTAACATTTTCAAATAAAACATCCATCAAACTCTGTAGTTTACTGATCAAACCTCATAAAGATGTATCTTCTTTTTGTAAATACTAACTAGTGGTTAGACGGTCATGGATAAAAGCCAGCCAGCCACACAGAATGTTCAGGAGAAGCCCCTAAGTATGCTTTTTAATCTGCCACTTGGGGCATGCAGAGATGGATGGCAAAGCATTTTGAAAAGTGAACTCTTTATTAGATAGTCATGATACAATTACACATAATAATGCCTAGAGATGAGCGAACTTCTTGAAAGTTCGATTAGGGCGATTCGGCGAATTTCCCCAAGAAATTCGGGTTCGCCCGAATCGAACTTTAACGAATCGCTCATCTGAAAAAAAAATGCCGACATGGTGGGAGCGGGCAGGCCGGCTACACCTGACAGCGCAGCCGGCCTGCCCGCTCCCACCATGCCGGCATTTTTTTTTTAAGCAAAAATGCCGGCATGGTGGGAGCGGGCAGGCCGGCTACGCTGTCAGCGGGCGGCGGAAGCCGGCCCGCTGACAGCGCAGCCGGCCTGCCCGCTCCCACCATGCCGGCATTTGTTTAAAAAGCAAACACTTACCTGCATGCTCGGAACGTGGAGGCCGGTGTCGCTCTCAGGTGCCCTCTGATGACGCACCCTCTGATGACGCGTCCTCTGATGACAGCTGAGAGCGGCGCCGGCCTCCACGCTCCGGCGTCGCTCTCAGCTGTCATCAGAGGATGCGTCATCAGAGGGCGCATCATCAGAGGGCTCCTGAGAGCGATGCCGGCCTCCACGTTCCGAGCATGCAGGTAAGTGTTTGCTTTTTAAACAAATGCCGGCATGGTGGGAGCGGGCAGGCCGGCTGCGCTGTCAGCGGGCCGGCTTCCGCCGCCCGCTGACAGCGTAGCCGGCCTGCCCGCTCCCACCATGCCGGCATTTTTGCTTAAAAATAAAATGCCGGCATGGTGGGAGTGGGCAGGCCGGCTACGCTGTCAGCGGGCGGCGGAAGCCGGCCCGCTGACAGCGCAGCCGGCCTTCCCGCTCCCACCATGCCGGCATTTGTTTAAAAAGCAAACAAGCCAGCTTCCGCCGCCCGCTGACAGCGTAGCCGGCCTGCCAGCTCCCACCATGCCGGCATTTTTTTTTTTTTTATTTCAGGGAAAATTCGATCGGCACGAACCAAAAAAAATTCGGGTTCGTGCCGAATCGAATTTTCCCTGAAATTCGGATCGAATTCCAGTTCGTCCGAACCGGTTCGCTCATCTCTAATAATGCCTTAATTATTCACGAAGTACATAGATTGCATACAGTACATACAAAGGCATAATTTAAGAGGACGCAGGGGGTGCGGCCACACCGGGTCCCAGAAAGGCCGGGGTGCCCCATTATTGTTGCACCTCCACCTTTTTTTTATCATATATATATATATATATATATATATATATAGATAGATAGATAGATAGATAGATAGATAGATAAGTTATTGAAGGTAGGACTCAATCCCTGGATAGTTCAGTGGATTTCCAGTTGGCTGAGGGATCGGTATCAGAGCGTTGTTGTAAATGGCGTGCAATCTGAACAAAGGCAAGTTACAAGTGGTGTGCCGCAAGGCTCTGTCCTGGGCCCCATTCTTTTTAATATATTTGTAAGTGACATAGGAGAAGGCTTGGTAGGAAAAATTTGTCTGTTTGCTGATGATACAAAGGTTAGTAATAGGGTGGATATTCCTGGAGGTGTCTGCAACAGGGAAAATGATTTAGCTTTACTGGATAGATGGTCAAAACTGTGGAAACTAGAGTTTAATGTCTCTAAATGTAAAATCATGCACTTGGGTAGAAGGAATCCCTGCTCTGAGTACCGTATGGGCAGTACTGTGTTAGCCAGGACCTCGGAGGAGAGAGATTTAGGGGTACTGATTACTGATAGCTGCAAGATGAGTGGACAGTGTAGCCAGGCAGTGGGAAAAGCAAGCAGGATGCTCGGCTGCATAGCTCGAGGCATCACCAGTAGGAAGAGGGAGGTTGTGATGCCGCTGTATAGAGCCCTGGTAACGCCACAGCTAGAATACTGTGTGCAGTTCTGGAGACCTTACCTGCAAAAATACATTATTCAAATAGAACGTGTCCAAAGGCGGGCAACGAAAATGGTGGAAGGACTTAAACTTAAAACTTATCAGGAGAGACTTAAAGAACTTAATTTGTACAGTCTGGAGGAAAGAAGGGAGAGGGGGGGCATGATTGAGACCTTTAAATATGTGAAAGGATTGAATAAGGTTCAGGAGGGATGTGTTTTTAAGAAGAAACTTAACGATAGAACAAGGGGGCACAACCTGAAGCTAGTCGGGGGGAAGATCAGGAGCAATGTTAGAAAATATTATTTTACAGAAACAGTAGTAGATGCTTGGAACAAACTTCCAGCAGAGGTAGTTGAAAAATCAACAGTCACTGAATTTAAACATGCCTGGGATAAGCACACATCTATCCTAAGATAAAGAGTACATACAGTATACACATAAGGGCAGACTAGATGGACCGTATGGTCTCCTTCTGCCGTCAACCTTCTATGTTTCTATGTTTCTATGTGTTCAGTTGGCATCATTTAGATAAAGAAAGCCCCATTGTCTTTTCTGTTTCAGTCTTAAGTTTAGTAGCTGCATCCAACTGAGCTAAAAGACAGAAAAAATCTTACTGTCTGAGTCTTGAAAGGGTCCCATTTAATGTTTGCACCAGGGCCCCATGACATTTAGTTACACCACTGCATACATATAAGGAATTACTTGATGAATGGAAGAAAATGAGGACATAGTTGGAGTAACAAGATATGTAGGTAGAACAGGTAAGATTTATATACTGTACACTCCTAGTCAAGAGTGGTATTGGAAACCTGTGAGCTCTACCGAGGCTGCCATATCTAAACGCCACTCAACGACCATTGGGAAGCAAAAAGATGAATAGAGAAAGGCTAGTTGGGGTAGGTGGGTAGGGGTAAGTAAACTGGGTAAGATCTTCTTGTATATTGAGCCCCTTTTCAGGCATCTATTTCAAGGGTCAACTTTGAGGAGTTCTGGTTACAGGAAAATAGAGCCGACCAGTTTTTTGATGACACAAACAGATTGTTGAGGATTGAGGGAAATGGAAAGGATCTTCTTGTACCTAGATTCAAGGTATCTAGTAGTTAGGGCTAAAGATAGGGGTTAGAAAGTAAAAAGGATCTAGGCCCATATATGGAGGTATATAAAGGTATTTGGTGGAGAACATGCATATTTCATAATAAGTAAGTACTGTAGGCTCCAAGTGGATTCATACTGCTGGAAGCTGATCGATCTTGATTCACATCATGGAAACTAACCTAAAGGTATCTGGGGCAAGGCCATAGCCAACAGAACCATTGCCGGTCATATTCACTCATTTGGAGGGAGCCTGCTTGCTGGCAGCCATTTTTTTTTGGGGGGGGGGGAAGCTGCTAGGGGGCTCAGCTACAGCTCATCTGCAAGGATTTCCAGCCAAGCTTGGCACACATCCCGAACTCTGACCATCATGGACTGTTGTACCACCAGATTTCTGAGCTTTGCTTTTGGGGATCTCCATAATTTCAACCTGCTCAGTACAGCAGCCTTGTTAACATATTTGGCAAGATCTTAACACTATACAGTGCTACTACAAGTCACCCCAGGACCTCCACCAGCCCCACTCAGCAAACATGCCTTTGCAATTTACCTTTGTCCTGATGAGAGCTACTGTACAGTGCCTGCTACCTGTCTATGATCCTTATGTCACCACCACCCACACAACAATAAAGCCATAATCCCTGCTCAGATGGGCAGGAATCCATTGCAGCACTGCCTCAGGATGCCTCTTTGGTCACTTGTTCTCTGTCACAGTGCTCTGCCTCCTGCCCCATTAGAAGCCATAGAGGACAGGAGGGGGAAAAACCTCTGGTTTTGATCACTCAGATCTCTACACAACTACTAACACAAGCCATCTGGCCTCCACCACCATAGGTCACCTTAGCATCACGATCACTCTAACCTCTGACATATTTGCCGCCCCCTCCCCCCCCCCCCCCGTCCTGAGTCACCTGTCTACTTTTGCTCCTGGTCACATTAGGCAGATGAAGAAAGTAATTGAGTGGGAAATAGCTTCCAACAAAGAATATCTAAAACTAGTCATATATGTGATGAAGCTTCCAATTTCAGTCTACCTAGTCTTCATTGCTCAACTCCATTATACCAGGTTTGTATCACAGTCATCCAGTATTTAAAGGTAAAGTTCGCTATTAATGGCATTTTTAATATGTTAATTATTGTGATGTCCTCAAGGTCCTGAGCTTACATGCCGTCTATTTTAAAACATATATATACTGCTTGTGCAGTTCCTGTACCTGTGTAAGTTTCTGTGTAAGTTCCCATTGTCTTAGAAACTTTTGCAACCCCATCATCAGAAATGCAATATTTTATACTGTGTTCTGTGGGATTTGCAGGAAATGGCATCCTTGGTTCACATTTCCTCTTCATTTAGCCTCTGTTTATTGTTATTGAGCTTTGGCCCAGAAAGGACAGCAGGCTTTCTTGACTTTGTTGATTTGCGGCGTCTTTGCATCTTACAGATTTTAATTTGCATTTGTGGACTACACTGCAAACTGTCTTCACAGACAATGATTTCAGGAAGTATATCTGAGCCTATACAATGATTGACTGTCTGCCTTGTCTTTTGTAAATATGGATTTCATCAAGATTCTGAGAAGTATTAATGATATTACGCACTGTAGATAGTTGGATATTCCACAATTCTTAGACACCATTTTTTACAGATTGATTAAACTCAGTCTATCCTTTGAAAAATTCTGTCTCTCTAGCGTGCTCTTTTTAATAATAGCCATGTGACTTAGTTGAAAATGGACTCTTCAGATATTAATATTTAGTAGCACATACTATACTTTTTTAACTTCTGATATGTAGCTATATGAGATTTACAAAATACATTCTTGTTTTCTTCACATTTTACACAGCATCCCAACTTTCTTGGAACTGGGGTTATAGCAGAAATGTTCTGGGCTTGTGGAGCCCTTGAGCATACCGTTGTTGGAGTGGAGGCTGTCATTCTGTCAACCTCCATCTGTCCTTATTTAATTTTTCAGCTTTCTTCTGTTTTGTGTATAACATCATGTCTGTCCAAGAGAAATATTCTGAAATGCTTACCTTTAAATATACATAGATGATTAAAAATATGTCACTCTTCTGCTGCTTTACTTTTCTTTTTAAATCTGTGCTAGAAAGTACCTTTTACAATTTAAAACTCAGTGTGCTGCATTTATTTAAAAAAAAATGAAAAATGCAATGGGGAAGAAGGCACAAAAATGGGAGAAACAGATGAAAGTGAAACGTATTGTGCTCACCACTTTCAAGGTCACAAAGCTGGCCGGAGCATTTTATATGCTGGTGATTATTTAAAAAGCAGTGATACACAAGACAATGAAAAAAACTGGCTTACGGGGGGCGTGGTCAGCTATGAGAGTGTGAGGACGTGTGCTGACTGAGCTCCCGCCGGCCATCCCAATAAGTTAAACATTTCGTGGACTCACCCACCTGGATTCACCCAGCCTGACCATGGTGAAGAAGCGGAGGGGTGCCAAGATGCCTTTGCCATCATCCCACTGCAGAATCAGCGCTTATTTGGAGAGGAGCAGCTAGTCTGGCCGGGAGGGTGCCTCGTTCAAAATGGCGCCGGCCTCTGCTGCTGCATCTGTTACCTCCCCCTGCCGTCAGGGGGATAGGGAGCGCTTGGATGCGAGATCGCTCTCGCCGTCGGGGGGCCCCCGCTTCCGTTCGGGATGCCAGGGCCAGGAGTTGCCGTCCCTCGTCCGCCCCGCACCTGGGGAGCGGTGGCGGAGCCCCGAGAGTCGCGGCGGCGGCAATGGGCGGGACCGCAGAGACGCGTGTGCTGACAGCACAGGAGGAGGTGAGGAGTCTCCCCGTCGCCCGAGGTGAACTGCCTCCTGGACCGGAGCGGAGGAGCCAGAGCGCCCGCTCTGCCGCTCCTAAACTTGCAGAGGTGAGAGGCGGGAGGACAAGCCTCCCCGGGGGAAGCACACACGAGGGACGTTCGCGGGCGGCTGCAGGGGGGCCACCGACGAGCCCTGCTATGTCCCAGCTGAGCTGCCCCAGCCCTGAATGCCCTCCTACACCTCAGAGTGGGGGCCATCTCTGCAAGTTAGGACCTCCAGCTGAATCCCCCTGCCGCTCTACCATCATCCCTCCCTCCCCACCATCCTGGCAGGAGCCAGCCGACCAGGCGTTTAGTCCTGGCCCATGCCCAGATCTCGGGTCCATGGAGGCGTTTCCCCAGCTGCAGGCCGTATCAGTCCCCTCCTGTGTTCCCACGGGCTTAGCTGCAGCATCTCTGCCCCCAGGCTCGTCGGGTGAATGGTGCGTGAGCAGTGCTTGGGTGGGGGCGCCCCCTTCCCCCCTGTGGCAGCAAAGGAGCAACTCGCCAGCCTCCACTTGGCCTCATGACCGGCTTTCAGCGGAGAGAGAGGGGCCCATAGCAAAATCCCCGGTTGACGGTGCGCCCTCGGACACCTACAAGGCCACTCCTTCGGGCCAGCCTCCACTGCCCATGGGCCTGGGGTTTCGTCACTGGGCAGCGCCCTGCTGTGGGGGCTGCTTCCGCGCATCTGACTGGTGCCCCTCAAGCCACCTGGGCTCCCCCGATGCTGACGCAGACCCCTCGACCCTATCCTTGCAGCCCTGAAGGCGGAGCTTAAAAATTTACCCACTAGGGATGACCTTGAATCCTTCATTCAGAGAGTGGAAAGCACATTTAAGAAGGATATTTCAGATCTGCAGCAATCAGTGGGCAACCTTGCTACCAGAGTCGGTGTGCTGGAGCAGTCCCAAAACGTGACTATCGAGAGGTTGGAGGAGGGACTTGACCCTTCAACGAGCTATCTTACAGGCAACAGTCCTACACCTGGATGACCTCGAAAGTAAGAGCCGTCGCAATAATATTCGCATCAGAGGTCTCCCAGAGGCGACGGCCCAGAGCAGCTTCAGCCTACCATCGTTGGCATTTTCAACGAGATACTCCGCCGTCCACCCAATGCCGAGATAGTGATAGACCGCGTCCACAGAGCCCTTGGACCCAGATCTTCAGACCTCGCTCACCCCCGCGATGTTATATGTCACCTTCATTATTATTCCGTGAGGGAGGACATCTTGGCAGGGGCCTGGGCTCAAGGTCGGATCTGCTTTGATGGAGCCCCCCTGCAGCTGTTCCCGTATGTGTCGCGTAGGTCTCTTATGATGAGACGCGTCCTGAAACCCTTGCTATCCAAAATACGGGACTGCGGAGGCTCCTATCATTGGGGTTACCCCTTTCATCTTTTGGTCCGCAAAAATCAACGCACTTTCACTGTAAAAACCCATGCTGACCTTCCAGGTCTGTTCACCTTTCTGGGCTCCACCCCGGTAGAGGTCCCGGATTGGCTTGACATTTCTCTCCCCTCCGGTCCACCCCGGCCCTCGGGGGGACAACCGCAGAGGATTAGTCGGGCGAGGGGTGTGGCTGTGGCTCGCAGAGGTCAGGACGGTGGTCCACCAAGGGACCCCCGCCGCTTGGCCAATGAAGCTTAGGCGGGCCCTATTGCCACCAGTGATATCTTCAAACGGAGTTTAGCTTTGCAGATCAATCTTTGAATTGTTTATGCTTATTCACGGTGCTTCGGGCTCGTCGGGCTCGTCGGGCTGCTCTCTCATCTACTCAACTTGTTTGTAGAGTGAGTAGTCTGGATGTGCACACTTAGGTGTTGCGAACCTCTCCTTTTGACTGACTCACCGCGTCGGGCGCCTCTCCCGGACGCGTTGTGTTTCATCCCCTGGGGTCAGTCCCGGCGAGCCTCGAATCTGCTCTCTATCTGTTTATAACATGTTCTGGTTTGGTTGGTTGGGCATCTTGCCGCCCGGCTCCGCGCATACGGCAAGCGGTATTCACGGCCCTATACCCTGGGGTGTGCACGGATGGGTGTATCTGGGGCCTCCGGTTCCGGGATTTCACTCCCGAGCCTGTAGGGGTTTTGAGCCCTCCCGGTCTTTGCTGGTTGCCGGTGGGGCTTGGCCCCGCCTGGCGCCGGTTGCCGTGTGAGCGGGGTCTGCCGGGTGGGTGGGGTGTGCCTGGCCGTCTGGATCTGTTCTTGCACATGTAAAGTCTCCGTTGTTTACCTGTCTGGCCGTTTTAATTGGTCCTTGTTCTAATGCCCCTCTTGTCTGCTGCTGAGCCCCCTCTGTTGTTGGCGGCTGGGTTCAGCTTTACTTAATTTCTTTAAATTGATGTGGGTACTGTCCTGAGAAGGGGGTCTCCATAGGCAGTATAATCTGCGGGAGATTGCCCCAATAATTTAGAATCGGGGTGGCCGGGGGACCTCCTCTGTCTCTCGGACCCGTTTCGCCCCCACCATAGGCCAGTGCCCTGAGGCTCCCTGGGTTGGTGTATTGCTCACCTCAGGTGCCAAGGGCTCAATTTTGGGAAAGACTAAATCGTTCCTCACTTAGATCCCCTTAATCTACCCTTATATACTTGTTCCCACTTTACACGTTTTCGTAAGGTGTGTGTGTTTTTTTTTTGTTTGTTTGTTTCTCCTCATCTCTTTTGGTTGTCTTTCCCTGTTTCCTGGTGTAATCTTGCCCCCCTCCTCTCCCCCCCTCCCCCCCTCTTTTTTCTCCTCCTGTTCAGGGCTCCCTTTTCCCCAGTCTCCCCTCTCCTTTTGGGAGGCGATTTTAATTGTGTTCTTAATCCTCTGCTTGACACCTCAAAGGGGACTTCTACAATACAATTTTCAGCTCTAAGGAGGATTAAAGCTATCTTGTTCGACCATCAGCTTTTAGATGTGTGGCGGATCGTGAATCCCAGAGGGAGGGATTACACCTATTTCTCCCCCCTTCACAATTCCTATTTGTGTATTGATTGGTTCCTGGTCCCCCATAGGTACGTGCATCTTATATCGCGGCCTACTATAGGCTCGATCTCAATCTCTGATCACGCTCCTATCTCTATTACCCTGGCAATTCCTGAAGCTCAACAGCTCCCTCCTTCAAGACGTTTAAGGCAGAAATTCGGTTGGCAATCACTGAATTCTTTTCTGTAATCAACAGACTGGACGTTCCACGAATGTCCCAATGGGAAGCCCACAAGTGTGTGATTCAGGGCCTTCTGATTAGACGAGGTGCCTATCTTAAAAAGGAGAGAGAAAAACAAACAGCTCACCTGTTGCAGGAGATTCAAAGCTTGGAGACTCTGCACAAACAATCTTTAGATCCCACACTGAGTGCAAAATTGAATAACCTACGGGAAACTCTCCGGGATAAAAGCTTTGTGAAGGGGAGGGGCCAGATTGGTAGGTGTCGTAGGTTTTTCTACGAATTTAGCAATAAAAGTGGAGGGCAGCGGTCCAGAAACTTTATTCCCAGCATACTTGACCCAGAGGGTAACAGGCACTATAAATTAGGTGATATAGCCAAAACCTTTAGGAGCTTTTATGACAGCTTATACAATCTGCCGCAAAATAAGTCTCTTGCACAACAGCAAAAAATAAGGGCCTACATCCAGGAATCAGGCCTTCTCTGGCTCAAGCAGAGGGTGGCGGAGGCTCTCGAGGAGGAGATCGACGTGGGGGAGTTTTTAAGGCCATTAAGAACATGAAACCTGGAAAGGCTCCTGGCCCAGATGGCTATACCCTGGAATACTATAAGGAGTTGGCGGACACTTTGGGCCCCCACTTTATTTCATCTTTCGGCTCTCTGAGCAGTGACCTTCCCCCCCCTCGGGACACTCTTCTAGCTAGCATTGCCATAGTCCCTAAACCAGGCAAGGACCCGGCACAGGGTTGCCCCCCTCCTCCCGTCCCTCATACATTGGGATCAGGTGGGCTTTGTTCCAAATCGTGAGGAGAGAGATAATACTATAAGAGTCATGAGCGTGATCCATCATGAGCGACGGACGGGGGAGGCTGCGCTACTTCTCTCCACGGATGCCGAGAAGGCTTTCGATAGGGTGAGCTGGGCTTTCTTAGAAGAAACCCTTAAATACATCGGGCTTGGTGATAAGATGCTTAGCAGAATCTTGGCCTTGTACACCTGCCCCTCGGCGTCCGTGGTGGTGAACGGCCTGCCTTCCCAGGCTTTCCATTTATTTAATGGGATGCGGCAGGGCTGCCCACTTTCCCCGCTTATCTTCATCCTCTCACTGGAACCATTCTTGCGTTCGATTAGACAAAACGTAGACATTTCAGGAGTGAAGGTGGGCGGGACTGAGCACAAGGTCGCGGCCTATGCCGATGACTTGATGTTCTTTGTCTCGAAACCGGAGATCACCTTGCCCAACCTTCTTGCCGAGCTCAGGAACTTCCAGGAGGTCTCCAATTATAAGATCAATTACCAGAAGTCCTCTGCTCTAAACATTAATGTCCCTGCTGTTAAAGAGGGTGGAGGAAGTTCTCCAGAAATGGAACAAGGGGGTTTTCTCTTGGTTCGGAAGGGTTAGTGTCATCAAGATGAACATCCTTCCCAGGGTGCTATATCCATTCCAAACCCTCCCAATAGATATACCCACTACCTTCTTTAAGCGGCTTACGGGAATGTACACTAGGTTTGTCTGGGCTGGTCACTCCCACCGTCTGGCGGCTTCTCTTCTGGTGATTCCTAAATCTAGAGGGGGACTGGGCCTGCCCGACTGGAGGTGCAATCATGCAGCGGCTCACCTTAGCCGGATTATGGACTGGTGCCGTCACTCCGCTCTGAAACAGTGGGTTCGGTTGGAGCAGGACGCCTCTTCTTGCCCTCTCCCGGGTTTACCATGGGTCCTGCTGAATAGACTCACACAGCTGAACAAGCACCCCACCATTGGCCCGTCCAGGAGAGTGGTGGATAGATTTTTTCCTGGACCGGATCTCTCCCCCTCTCCCTCCCCCCAGCACCTTTTCTAGGGCATCCTTTCCAGTGGAGATAGCAGGTTGTCCCTTTAGAGCCTGGATCAAGCAGAACTGCTTTAGAAGACTCCACATGCAGGCTGATGGTGGTTTGAAAGGGCCGGAGGCCCTGGTTGGTGACCTCGCCCTCAGACCTATCACGCAGTTACAGGCCCTCCAGCTTTTGCATTATCAACGGTCGGTTGAATGCACAACTGATACATCCAGGCCGCTAACAAAATTTGAGCAGACCTCTTTGGGGTCCGGACACTTTAAAGGGGCTTTGTCATATTCATACTCGTTACTGATTGAGCCCTCGAGTGACTTTGCTCCCTCTTATGTGAGGGGATGGGAGTGGGAATTGAACAGAACCTTTACGGATAAGCAAAGGCTGGCTATGATTCAGTTGGCACATAAGAGCTCTATCTCTTGTAAATACAGGAGGCTACATTCAAAATTCTCTCCCGCTGGTACCATGTCCCAGCGTTACTGGTGAATTTGTTTCCCTCTTCCTCCCCCCTCTGTTGGAGGTGTTTGCGTTCCAGGGGGACTATGGCCCATGTCTTCTGGGAGTGCGAGAAGCTGTCTGGATTTTGGGGTGGGGTAAGAGAGGTTGTCCAAAAATTGACGGATATCGATCTGGGTGAGGACCCCGCCTGCTACCTGCTTAACCTTGCCCCGGCCTCCATGAGATCCAGGTGCAAGTCCCTACTCGCTCCCCTCCTGAACGCTGCCAGAACATGCATTCCAGCTAAGTGGAGGTCCTCTGAGCCCCCCACAACAGTGCAGTGGCTGGCTTCCATGCAGGATATTTGTAGGATGGAGGAAATCACTGCCTCGCTCGGGGGGACCCTGGAAAAACATAGGGTGACCTGGCGGGAATGGGACCGATTCACTTTCTCCCCCGACTTTCTCCTCTATACGTAACATGGCCATGATGAGCTACTTGTCCTCTCTCTTATCCCCCTAACCCTTTTCCCCTCCCCCTCCACTTTCCCCTGGATGTCTCTGTCTTGTCTTCCCTTCCTCTATCCCCCTCTGTTCTTCTTCCCCCAATAGTTCTGATATACCCCGTTGTTTAACCTAATAAAATGAATGTTGGAGGCACGGGTTGCAGATGCTGTAGCATATCAACAAACGTGATTGCAGCCTAAACTACACAGAGCGGGGCACAATGGGGCCCAGCACATTATTTTGTCTTATCGATTTGTAGAACTTGCAGCAGTATGGTTACCCCTGCCCTACGGGCAGCCTCTTCAACATGCGGTCTGATAATACCATTTTGTGAAATACTCACCTGTAAAATGGGTATTATAAGTATGTCACACACCCCGCTTCAGATATCCATAACACATGGGTAATACCTCCTTAAGAGGGCGTTTCCTGCAGAGATGATGCAAAGAAAAAAGCCCCTCCCTGCTCCATAAATACCTGGGCCCTCCCACTCATTACCCAGTATACAGAAGCAGCAAGAAAGGGACCAGGAAGAGGCAACAATAAACAAAGAACCACGCAAAGTGCCCAATACAGAGTATCCAGAATACCAAACAAGGGCGGGTGAAGCGGGGTGTGTGACATACTTATAATACCCATTTTACAGGTGAGTATTTCACAAAATGGTATTATTCTAAGTATGTCACACACCCCGCTTCAGATATCCATAACACATGGGACATCCAAGAGCAGTGTCCATAAAAGGGCGGGAAACCCAAAGAACAAGGTAACAAGGCACAACCTATGCCACAACAGTTTGTAGAACCAGGCGGCCAATACCAGCATCCGCTGAGGCCCGAACATCAACCTTGTAAAACTTGGAAAAAGTGTGAACAGAAGACCAAGAAGCGGCCTTGCAAACCCGTGCAACAGAGGCCTGGTGCTGGAAGGCCCAGGACGCTCCCAGAGCGCGAGTAGAGTCAGCAGTAACACGAAAAGGGGGACTCTTCCCCATGGCAGAGTAGTCCCCAACAATGGCCTGACTAATCCAATTACTGATAGACGATTTGGCAGGAGCCAAAACCTTCCTAGGCCCGGAAGGCACCACAAAGAAGGCGTCCGTCTTACGAAAAGAAGACGTGGCCACCAGGTAATATTTTACAGCGCGGACAACGTCCAAGGAATGCCAAGCCCTCTCCTTCTCATTCCTAGGATTAGGACAAAGAGAGGGCAGAACAATGTCCTGATTCAAATGGAAAGCCGAAACAACCTTAGGAAGGAAATCTGGCTTGAAACAAAACACCACCTTATCCTGGTGTCTTTCAAAATACGGAGCTTTAATGGATAAAGCAGCCAACTCAGAAACACATCTCACAGAAGCGATGGCCACCAAAAAAAGGCCACCTTCTGAGTAAGGGACGACAAGGCAGCCTCATGCATGGGCTCAAATGGAGAACCCTGAAGAGCAGAAAGAACCAAATTCAGGTCCCAGAGCGGAACAAAAAGGCTTCCTAGGAGGCCGTAAATGCATAACTCCCTGGAAAAAAGTCTTGACCAAGGGATGAGGCGCAAAGGACCTTTAAAAGAAAACCGCCAGGGCAGAAACCTGCCCCTTCAGGGTACTAATCTGAAGCCCCAGATCTAAACCATGCTGGAGAAACACCAAGAGCCTGGGAATAGAAAATTCCCGGCAAGAGAGGGACCCTCCCCCACACCAGTCAATATAGGACCTCCAAGACCTATAATAAATAGTAGAGGAAGACCGCTTCCTAGCACTGATAAGTGACTGAATAACGGCATCAGAAAGACCTTCCTCTTTCAAGATTGTGGACTCAGCAGCCACGCCGTCAAAGCCAGCGATTGTAAATCGGGAGGACGCAGACGACCCTGAGTGAGCAGGTCCGGACTTAACGGCAACACGAACTGGTCTTTCGCCAGACTTACTAGATCTGCGAACCAAACGCGCCTTGGCCACCTTGGGGCCACCAGGATCGCAGAAGCCCCTTCCAACGCCAGTTTGCGCACCACCCTGGCCAGCAGCGGAAACGGAGGGAACAGGTAAAGGAGACCCAGATCCCTCCAGTTCAAAGACATGGCATCCACCGCCAGAGCCAGAGGAACCTGCGAGAGCGACACAAAGACTGAAAGCTTGTGATTGTGGCGAGAGGCAAAGAGATCCACCGCTGGGGACCCCCACCGGAGACAAATCAGACGAAACACCCTGGGACTGAGGGACCACTCCCCCTGACGAGAGAAGGCCCTGCTCAGCAAGTCCGCCTCCGTATTTCCCACTCCCGGAATGTAGACCGCCGAGATACACGGGACGTGGGTCTCCGCCCAATCCAGAATCAAAGACACCTCCCAGAGGGCACTCCTGCTGCGAGTCCCCCCTTGGTGATTGATGTAAGCAACCGCCGTCCTGTTGTCCGACCGGACCTGAACCGGCAGGCCCTGCAACTGATGAGTCAAGCGAGAAAAGGACCAACCTGATGGCTCTCAATTCCAGAATGTTGATGGGCTCGTGAGCCTCTGAAGTTGAAGCGTCCTCGTATGGAATTGCGCAAAGGGAACAGCCTCGAATGAGGCCACCATTAATCCCACCAGCCTCATTCCTATCCGGATGGATGGGTGAGGAGCTGTCAAGAGTAACCGCACTAAGTCCTGGATCAGAAGTGACTTGGCCTGGAGCAGAAAGGCCCGGGCCTGCGAGGTGTCCAGAGACATTCCCAGAAACGTCACAATCCTGGATGGACAAGGGAAGATTTGGGGTGAATGATCACCCAACCGAACCCCTCCAGAATGGACACCACCACACCGGTGCCCAACTCTCGCTCGGCCGAATGACTCCGCCATGATCAGCAGGTCGTCCAGATAGGGAACAATGCGAAAGCCCTGGACCCAGAGCAGTGCCATCACCCCCGCCAGCAGCTTGGTGAACACCCGAGGTGCCGAGGTGAGGCCGAAAGGGAGGGCCACAAACTGAAAGTGACGGTCCCCCACCGCAAACCTGAGGAACCTCTGGTGCGCTGGCAATAACGGGATGTGTAGATAAGCATCCTTGACTTCTAAGGACGTCAGAAAAACTCCCTGCCGGAGAGACTGAATGGCCTAGCGCAAGGTCTCCATGCGGAATTTGCGCGGCCCGACGAACTTGTTGAGAAGCTTGAGATCCAGGATGGGGCGGACCGACCCGCCCTTCTTGGGCACCGTGAACAGATTGGAATAGAAGCCCCTGCCCTGTTCCGAGACAGACACGGGCCGAATGACATCCATGTCCAAAAGACTCTGTACTGCCCCCATGAGCCCCTGAGCCGCCAGGGGCTCTGAAGGCATCCGAGACCTTAGAATCTGGAGAGAGGGCGGAACTCGAACTCTAGCTTGTAACCGGAGGACACAACCTCCCGAATCCACCTGTCCGAGACTTCTTGATCCCAAACCAGGGAGAAGCGCATGAATCGTCCCCCCACCCGCAAGGGTGAGGGCGCCCCCTCATCGCAGAACGGGCTTGACCACCGGCTTGGCTTTGTGCCCCAGCTGTATCCAGAGCGGGCACGTCCTCTGCCCCTGCTCCCCGAATCACTTCTGGAGGGACGAAATGTAGATCCCTTTACAGATCTGGCCCCCAGAAAGGAAGGGACAGCAGAGGTCGCCCCCCGAAAGGGGCGACGCTGCTTCTTACGCTGCGGCAACCTACCCCCCTAGGTGACCGAGTCCAAAGTCTCACCGAAGAGCCTCAACCCCGCAAAGGGTAGGGCCATAAGAGACCTTTTTTTTTTTTTTTTTTTTTTTTTTTTTTTTTTTTTTTTTTTTTTTTTGGACATAAAGTCCGCCGCCCCCTGGCGCAGCCATACCGACCGCCGGATAGTCACCAGTAAGGCAGACGTTCTACCACACATCATTAGGGTGTTGTCCAGGGCTGTCAAAACAAGGTTCAAAAACAGGTCGCAGCGTTAGAGGCTAAGGAACTCATTACTCCCTGGACGAAGACCAGAGTACGTCAGCAGTTCCTTAACCAAGGATCTGGCCGCCATCCATAAGCTTGGAGGCACAGACAGGCCGCATAGCCGACCCGACGCTAATGAACCCATGGCAAGCCATTTGATCAATGCGCTTATCCTCCCCGTCCTTGAGGGAGGACCAATCAGGCCTATTGAGGACCGAGGAATTGGACAACCCCAGAACCGGGGCGTCGACCTCGGGCGGGGAAGACCAGCGCTTGACCACCGGGGTAGGGAAGGGGTATTTCCTATCCCACCCCTGCGGGATGCCCGGCAGCCGTGCCGGCCTCTCCCATTCCTTGTCAATGATTTTGGAAAAATGCCGCTGCGTAGGAATTTCCAGGCGCGGCCTGGATTCCACAAACAGCTCACCATCCTGCTGCGATGCCGTTTCAGGAGGAGAGAAATTCAGAACCTCCAACATCAAGGCAAGGGCTTGAAGGGAGTCCGCCGACTTTCCCAGCTCACTAAACGCGGCATCAGCACCCGCAGGACACTCATCGTCGGTAGCCTCTGACCCCTCGGACACCTCTCCGTCCACCGGGACAGACCAATGAGACCAGTAAGAAAATTAATATCATCTCCATCATCCCCTTGCGGAGCCGGGGACCAATGTTTCCTCTTGGCCGGGACCTTGCGGACGGCCGACGAGGAACCAATCTTTTCCAGAGCCGCCAGTCTGGCGCAAACATTCGCCTGCGAATCCCTGCCCTCGACCGCATAGCCGGAGGCCTGCGTCAGGGTGGGAGGCGGAGATGACGCAGCCGACGGTGCTGATCCCGAAGGCTGGGATCCTGACTGCCGGGTAATGGTCAGCTGTGCACAAGCGATACATAGCAGTACAAAGTCCCCGAAATGGACACACCGCACATTATGCACTTCTTGGGATGCCCCGAAGGGGTGCCCGCTCCCGTATCCGGGGATGCCTCCATAAAGGTGATTTTGTGTGGTCCCTAAGACCCTGGGAATTACGCCAGTAGGCAACCCGGGATGCCCCTTTTAATGTCCCGTGTGGGAGGATAAACATAAAAAGGAACCCAGGGATTTAGGACAGGGAAGGGCCCAATGATCCCGGAAGAAGAGGATTCCCAAAAACGGCCCCATAAATGACCCCTAAAGAATAATGGCACTACTACACACATCCAAGGCAATCAAAACGGGGCCCACAGGGCCACTCACGGTTAGCAGTCAGGCCAGGAAGTGCGGATGAAAACTCAGAGGCCTGATCACAGGAGGAGGAGGAAGGCCGCCATCACCAGAAGCTCCGCAGGAGCCAGCAAAGAAGAAGAAAAGGCGCGATTAGTGACCGCGTCATATGACGCTCGCGCCCCCCCCCCCCCCCCCGACACACGCAGCCTGCAAAAGCGCGCCAGCGCTGAGGAAGGAGAGGGGCGGGGTCGCGGCGATGACGCGCCGCGAGCTGGCCCCGCCCCCCCCCGCCATTGAAACCAACAAGGAAAAAGGGCTTATGCGCAGCAGGCGCCGCCGCCGCGGCGTCCGAAAACACCGCCCGCCGGGTGCCCCCGCCACGCGGGGCACCCCCGGGCAACCCCAAAGGCACGATCAGACGGGCCGCGGCACGCGCCGCCGCTAGGCCCCGCCCCCAAGCAAAACAGGCCCAGGCGCGAGGGAACAGTCCTCACGCCTGGCGCCAAAGGCCAGCGCAAACGCGCTGCTCCAAGGAGAAGTGAAACACACCTAACACACATTCACAACATGGGGAAAAGGCGGGAGGGAGGGGAGGGGGGAAGGGAACCGCGGGCCCTACAACCCCAAAATCCAAGGGGAACTAGCCTGACATATAGGGACGGGGCATCCCAAACCGGGATCACCAACCCGGACCGCCGCCTACCCTCTTTTGCAGGGTCTCACGGGGGGGGAGCGCAGCTCCGCAGCACAGTGAGTGCTCCTATACCCTCGCTCGGCCAGCAGCCTAGGCTGAGGAGGCATACATAAGTGAAAACAGGGGATCCCTAGGGGAACAAGAAAGGGGCCGAGCGGAAATAAAATACAAACAGGCCGGGGGCAACCCCGGCTACCTTAACTCCCCCTGAGCAAGGAGGAGGCATCATCTTCTGACTTGCTCGCCGTCTTGCAGAGATGGACAACTGGGTAATGAGTGGGAGGGCCCAGGTATTTATGGAGCAGGGAGGGGCTTTTTTCTTTGCATCATCTCTGCAGGAAACGCCCTCTTAAGGAGGTATTACCCATGTGTTATGGATATCTGAAGCGGGGTGTGTGACATACTTAGAATATCTTTCTGTTTTTACTATGGTTGCAATGTTTGTATTTAATTGGCATTGCGTTGCCGAGCACTGTACTTCCTGCTTCCTTCATTAAAAACATTTCATTATAAAAAAAAAAAAAAAAAACTGGCTTACTACCTTACAATATTTGATATCCAGAAATAGTCCACATGATTACAAACATTATATACAAATAACAATACATATGCTAAATATTAAGTTAATGCGGGTGGTAAATTACCATGAGTGGCACCAATATTTGAATAAAAAAGAAAAAAACAAAAATTAATACATATACAACTATAAATAAGTCAAGTGTGCTATCCCTTTAATTGTGCCTTGGAAAAGAGTCACAATTGTGCAAAATTTAACAAAAGAAGCCCTACCTCCTATAATATTAAATAAAGTGCTTTGTGCAATAGGCAAAGAAATAAAGTGCTAAGAAATCATCGGTCTGTGATTCACAGTAGGAACACATGCTTGCAAAATAATATCTTATGATTTAAACATGACAAATAAATAATACCGCCATATGTATTAAGGTAATATTCGAGTAGTAAGCCATCCGCTCCCCAATAATAAAATCTTTCCATTTACATTAATTGCTTGGTGGAGTGCCCATTTGTTCCGAGTTCTATGTAGAGTTGTTGTCGATTGGTTGCAGTTTGGAACTTGGGGTGCACTCCCCCCCAGGGTGTTTATTGAATTATTCATTGAGCTTGTGGTACCCTCACAAACCTTATTCTTTATTTAAAAAGCAGAGGATATGGGCTGGATAGAGAATCTTTGGTGTACAGTATTTTTATCCTTTCTGTTTTCTGTAATGCTGTATTAAAGCAAATATATCGATACAAAATAAAAATATACAAAATATAAAACAGAGGTAGATAAAGATGAAAGAAAATAGCAGTCATAAAAAATGGGCAAATTAATAAATGAGAGTGGAGCTTTTTAAAAACTCGAAAATAAAATCGAATGTATTGTCTGGAAAAATGCAAAAAAATGGTGAGAAAACGAGGTTGGAGATTTGTATGGGCAGATGCACAAAAAAATAGAAAGAATCTTTAACATTTACACATTTACACAGCTCACTGATGCTGACAAATGGTAACTACCTTGGAATTTATTTTCTCCATTATTGCACAATATATTTCTTTAAACCCCTAAGGGCATGCCAATTGTTTAAACCTGACCAACACCCTGACAAGAAACAGTGTTCACATGCATCCCTCCCCAGGGCAATTGACATTGCAGCGGCGGGAGAGACGGTTAGGTTTGTGTTTGTGTGTGTATGTGTGCGTGTCTATGTGTGTTTGGGGAGCACTGGACATTGGAGGACCAGCAGACAGCAAGTGTAAGTTTAACTGCTTCCTGCCTGCCGGTCCTCCATTGTGCTCCCTCCTCACACACACATTTGCTTGATAAGATGCACCAATATTTTCCCCCCACTGCGGGGGGGGGGGGGGATTTGTGTATTGTAGTGCAAAAAATACAGTAATTGTTCTACTATTTGTAAGAATGGGCAGATGCACAAAAAAATGGAAAGAATCTTTAACATTTACACTTTGACACAGACGTCTTCTCCAACTTAGATTATTCTGATAGGCTGTCAAGGTTCATTAATGTGTTTACTATGCCTGGAAATGCTTTACGTTTTTTTTAATGTCTGACAAAGAGGTCAATACCAGTATATTGCCGGGAGCACCCAGCTACATGTTGCTTCATCAGCTTGTCAGATATGAGTGGGAACAATTGTTTTACACATCAGATGGTGAAAACAATATTAGTGAAGGCATATGCTTCAGAGCTGTCGCGTAAAATGAGCCGAATGACAAGTGACGTGCCAGGCACATACTAACATGGGTAATGAGCCATCATGGCAAGTGATGATGTCCAGTCTCTTTCTGATCACTGATGCTGACAAATGGTAACATTTAAAATACATATTTGAGTCAGACATTACTGGCAAGGTACTACCTTGGCACGTTATTGTCTCCATTAAAGCAAAATATAGTTCTTTAAAGGGGACGATCATTTAAAACCATACCAACACCCTTACAAGAAACAGTGCTCACATGCATTCCTCCCCAGGGCAATTAACATTGCTGCACATAAAAATTAATTTATCTTTTTGTAACTCATGCTTTGGTTGATTTTCCCCCTCAGTGACATCCTATGGATCTGCCAGTGGTCTGCAAAGAGGAGGTGCCGCTGTGTGTCCTGCAGGTCCAAAGGAGAAAATTGGTGAGGTGCCATTTCAGCTTTGAGTGGATACAAGAGCAAATAAGTGCTGACAATTGTTCAGTATCATGTTTGAAGATGGGACAAAGGAGCTTTGGAAGGTTTCTATTTCATTTGCTCAGGTTTAAGCTTTAAGGCTACACATCAGTATCAGTTATGGCGTTGCTACAGCACAACTGATAAGTGTACATGAAGCCCTAAAGGTTAGAAGTCAAATGCTTTGTATTAGTGCAGCATTTTAGTTCCATGGACTTTAGAGAACACAATAGGGTGTAAGTACCTTATTTCTCGATCCATAAGATGAACATGGTCATAGGACCCACCCAGGGTTTAGAGGGGAAAATAAGAAAAAAAAATTCTAAACCAAATGGTGTAAAATCCCCCTTCACAATCACCCCATACCAGGCAGTGTGTAGAATCCCCCAATCACCACATTACAGGCAGTTAGCGGCATCACTCTTTACAGCCAGTGAGCAGCATCCCCAATTTCAGGCAGTGGGTGGCATCACCAATTACAGACAGTGAGCCACTCATTGTCTGCAATTTGAGATGCCTGTACTGAGGGATGCCACTTACTGCCTGTAATTGGTGATGCTGCACATTGCCTGTAACAAGGGGTCCCTCATTACTGGCAGTGTGCAGCATCACCAATTACAGACAGTGAGTGGCAATCCCAATTACAGACTGTAAGTGGCATCCCCCATTACAGGCATTGTGGGGCATCCCCAATTACAGACAGTAAGTGGCATCCCCCATTACAGGCATTGTGGGGCATCCCCAATTACAGGCAATGAGTGGCATCCCTCATTACAGGCATTGTGTGTCATCCCCAATTAAAAACAGTGAGCTTTACCTCCCCATCGTGTGTGTGAGGAGGGGGCACAATGAAGGCCTGGCAGGCAAAAAGCATTTAAACTTACATTGCCATTCCTCCAATGCCCAGCGCTTCCCATGCACCAGACACATACACACATGCTGCACAAACTAACACAGGACACTATACCTAACTGGCTCCCCCGCCACGATCCCGTTCTTTGGCTCTAGCAGGTGGGTGTGGCCTATATATGGATGGGTGTGGCCTATTTACACAGATGCCTGTGAATGGACATGGCCATACCCATCAGCTGGAGACGGTTAGGTATAGCGTTTTGTGTTTTTTTGTCTCTGTCCGTTTCTGTGTGTGTGGGGAGTGCTAGGCATTGGAGGCCCGGGAGGCAGCAAGTGTAGTTAACAAATGTAACTGCTTCCGGCAGGTCCTCCATTACACTCCCTCTTCAAACATACACATTCATTTGATAAGATGCACCAATATTTTCGACCGACTGTGGAGTGGTGCACCTTGTAGTGCGAAAAAATACAGTATTTGTTTTTCCGCTCCACATTTAGCTGTGCAATTTTCCGAAAATCAAATTATGGTGCTGAATAGCACCGAGGGAACAGTTCATAAGATAAAGTGTTTTCTCTCAATCAAAACATTTCATTGCATAAAGTACTGTGGATGGCTGCACATGTGATGAATAAAAAGAAACTTGAACGTGAACTTGCATTTAGCATAAGCTGTACCACACTGTATCGCTCTATGCCTGCTAAGTTGAGGAAGACCCTTATTTACAGAAGCTCAAGCAGCAGAACAGTCCGGTACTGCAATGTTCACTTAAATCCAGGAGCTGAGAGGGTGGGCAGACAGAGCTTGTGTCCCAGGCCGAGGCAAATTGAAGCCCAGTATACATTTTCTGAAACAATTGAAACACTCTGCGGCAGGCTGGTGGGGAAATGTGGAGCAGGCAGTGTTTATGCAGCAGCATAATGCACATTACAAGCTGATGCTGGAATTCTGTGACTGTAGCTTTACTCTTCCTCTCTGTTTCTCTCCTGGTTTGACAATGCAGTCATGTGACAGGAAGGGGAATGACATTTGCACAGGGCTCATCTCTAATGCGAGTACAGCTGCTTGTCTAGTGATGTCTATTGATCATGAGATGGTGGGGAATCGGCTTGCACTGCCTATATATGTTTGGGATATCTGCTGGCATTATGCCTTCTATTTGTGTGGCCTGAAGGGAAGGGGCTTAGTCTCTCAATCTCCTTATTAATCGTTTGGTCCTTGTAGATCTGCCAACAATATTCATCGCGAGGTCTCTTTTTGCATTAGGTCCTTAGGGCTTAAAGAGAACATTGCCTAACCAAGACAATGCGGCATATCAACCCTTATGCCCTTATTTGGTTTGGGTCTGGACAACCCAAACCAAATTGGAAAAATATGTGTTAAATTTAACTATTACTCAAAGTCAGATCATTATAATTCAACTGATGACTCATCTTTGTATATAAACAATATCACAGTAGCAATTTGTTCATAGAGGACATTCCTGAAAGTATGGAGAGG
The DNA here is from genome assembly GCA_027917425.1 of Gastrophryne carolinensis. Classification (NCBI taxonomy): domain Eukaryota; kingdom Metazoa; phylum Chordata; class Amphibia; order Anura; family Microhylidae; genus Gastrophryne; species Gastrophryne carolinensis. The sequence continues at coordinate 529,016,089 of CM051234.1, forward strand.
GTGGGACATACACGATGGGGTTAATTAAGTGCCATTAGTAAATTCACATTAAGTGGAAAATATATCAGTGTTTAATTTTCACATGGTGCTGAATCACACTCTAGGTAGACAATGAAAATGAAAGAGCTACCAACAGTGATGTTTTGTGGACCTCCACACAGGCAGCTCTGTAGCTGTCTGAACACTAATTACTACACCTATGAATCAGTGTAAAAAACTGCAAAACATAAACCGTTGGAGGCATAACTGTAGGGGGTGCAACCACACTGGGGCCCAGAAGGTCAGGGGTCCCATCATTGTTGCTCCTCCACTTCATTTACCATATTTGGGCTCACTTGGTATAATTTAGGGAAAGGAAGCATCATTTGCTGCTGTTTAGTCTTGCTGCATCCAACTGTGTTAAAAGACATAAAATAGTTTACTGTAAGAGCCTTGAAAGGGCTCCTTGTAATGTTCACACCAGGACCCCGTCACATTAAGTTATGCAATTGGTCGGTGACTTTCGAGGCGAGGGTTGGGAAGCACTGATCTAGAGAGATTCAGCCCCTGGTGGAAAGAGAATATATTTTTTGCACCTAAAGTTTTTTCAAATGGTGCTGAAATGACTCCCAATAGTGGCTTCTTTGGTCAAACTAGTTATGGGTTTAACTGCATATGGGGATTCTGGAAAATGGATGTATGAAATTGAAATGTCTGTGTAGCATAACTTAACTAATAGTGGCTTCACATGCAGAAGCATCCAAATACACAGAGAAAACTGTTACTCAGCAGGACAAATTATATACAACAGGGTAGGAGGGTTAAGGTGTACACCTTATACCAGGCAGCATACGTTTCAGAAGCTCTAATGACAGGTTAAAGGTCACCCAAGATATACAGACCCAAAGAGTAATGAGCTTCAAATTCAGGTCATTGTTACACCAGAGGGATGATGCTGACACCACAGGGGGAAGAGGAGTTATGGTCAGAAATGACCACGGTCCCTCTTTAATATGCCGCAAAGTGGGCTGCGCTAACACTGTGCATCACACCGAAAAAACAGAGTGATAAACAGCTGGTTCTTTGTATTTTTTGGTGCGGTACACAGCGGGGCAGCCTGGTTTGCGCTACCTCACTGCTGCATATTTCATTTCATTTCATTTCTGACCATAGTTAGGCTTTAAGTTTTAGAAGAGTGACTTCTGGTGATTCCCCTAGCATCACAGGGAGTTCCATAGGATTTATGGGTACTTGAATTTGGGTTTATACAAACCCAAATAACTGAACTACACAATAACTGAAGTGATGCTTCCCCGTGCCTGAGCAGTATAAGCGGGATTCATTTTTGGGGAGGCAGAACAGTACTACCCTAGCTGGTTCAATCCAGTTTCCATTCTGGGGGGGGGGGGGGGGGCAAGTTTTCCTTTTTTTAAGTTGGGCACCAGATCCTACTATTGCTTTCTGTCACTACTTATATCATTGTGTTTCTAAATGAGAAAAAGTAATAAAAGATATCAATAACTAAAAGATTTACCTAGCACAGCAAAGTCATTTAAACAATAGCTTTGTTTAATCCTATCAGGACTAAATCTGCAGTATGAGATATTTAGAAGAAGCAAGCAAATCTAACAATAACCCTGAACAGAAACAGAACTTTATGTCATACATTGATTTTCCCTCATTACATTTTCCAACACATCTGAGCAAGTTAGTTATTTCTTTATTTGTTAGAGACAATTAATTACGGTGATCAGAGGTGTCAAAAATAGCTCTTTGATCACTGTTCCTTTTTTATTTCCCCCCTCCCTTTTTATACCTGTCATCATTTAATTCCTTTTTTGCATATTTGGTTATGCATGTGTTGTACAGCTATTCTGTGCTTTCTAGTTGCCAGGCAACAGTGACATAAAATACATTTATCCTTCTTCCTTATTCAGAATAAAAACAAACTAATCCATTTACTGTGAATTGACCAAAGCTTTGTGTTGGGAATTTTACATTGATAAAATATCAAAGTTACAATGAGAGGAAACTGAGAATTAGGGATGAGAGAATCGATCCGGACGAATCCGGATTCCTGCCGAATTGCATGGAAAATTTGATTCTGAATTTCCCCGCGATTCGATCGATCAAAGTTTTCCTTTAAACTCCATTTATTTCAATTACAGGCATTCTAAAATGGTGGATGAACATGTCCAGACATATCCCCTGGGGCAAGGTATCATGGGTAAGTCACATGCAGCCTATCAGCAGCCAGGAAGCCCGGTGTCATCACCGTGCTATATAAAGCGGCGGCCATCTTGCTTGTGCGCATTTCAGCTTTGCATTGCAGACAGAACGGAGGTTGCTGCAGACAGGGAGAGACTTACAGACAGACAGGGAGAGTCAGAGAGGCAGACAGAGAGGTAGACAGAGCCAGGGAAAGATAGGGAAAAACCGGAACCATCCAGCCAGGGACAGCTTAGAAGTGACAGAGAAATTTTTTTTTTTCATTAGCCAGATCAGTTTTCAATTCAATTTCAGTTCTTTGTGCTGTAAATCTGCCTTGCCACTGTGCATCCCATCTATGCAGTGGCTTATTTAACCCTATCTGTTACACACAAGCATTTATATAACTGGATTAATTTAAATATTTTTTGGTCTGCCTTTAACAAAAAAAAAACACCAGCCCACCTGGGTATCCCAAACCTACACTTAGCAGCCTCTCTGTTATACTAAATACGCTTGTTCATCCTTCCTCAGCTAAATCAAAGTATTTCATTTTGAATTGGTTTTTGGTCTGCCTTTAACAAAAAAAACACCAGGCCGCAGGGCATCCCAAACCTGCACTTAGCAGCCTCTCTGTTATACTAAATACGCTTGTTCATCCTTCCTCAGCTTAATCAAAGTATTTCATTTTGAATTGGTTTTTGGTCTGCCTTTAACAAAAAAAACACCAGGCCGCAGGGCATCCCAAACCTGCACTTAGCAGCCTCTCTGTTATACTAAATACGCTTGTTCATCCTTCCTCAGCTTAATCAAAGTATTTCATTTTGAATTGGTTTTTGGTCTGCCTTTAACAAAAAAAAACACCAGGCCGCAGGGCACCCCAAACCTGCACTTAGCAGCCTATCTGTTATACTAAATACGCTTGTTCATCCTTCCTCAGATTAATCAAAGTATTTCATCTTGAATTGGTTTTTGGTCTGCCTTTAGCAAAAAAAAACACCAGCCCACCTGGGTATCCCAAACCTGCACTTAGCAGCCTATCTGTTATACTAAATACGCTTGTTCATCCTCCTCAGCTTAATCAAAGTATTGGATTTTGAATTGGTTTTTGGTCTGCCTTTAACAAAAAAAACACCAGGCCGCAGGGCATCCCAAACCTGCACTTAGCAGCCTATCTGTTATACTAAATACGCTTGTTCATCCTTCCTCAGATTAATCAAAGTATTTCATTTTGAATTGTTTTTTGCTCTGCATTTTTACTTAAAAAAAAAACCAGGCCGCAGGGCATCCCAAACCTGCACTTAGCAGCCTATCTGTTATACTAAATATGTTTGTTCATCCTCCTCAGCTTAATCAAAGTATTTCATTTTGAATTGGTTTTTGGTCTGCCTTTAACAAAAAAAACACCAGGCCGCAGGGCATCCCAAGCCTGCACTTAGCAGCCTATCTGTTATACTAAATACGCTTGTTCATCCTTCCTCAGATTAATCAAAGTATTTCATTTTGAATTGGTTTTTGGTCTGCCTTTAACAAAAAAAACACCAGGCCGCAGGGCATCCCAAACCTGAACTTAGCAGCATATCTGTTATACTAAATGCGCTTGTTGATCCTTCCTCAGCTAAATCAAAGAATTTCATTTTGAATTGGTTTTTAGTCTGCCTTTAACAAAAAAAACACCAGGCCGCAGGGCATCCCAAACCTGCACTTAGCAGCCTATCTGTTATACTAAATACGCTTGTTGATCCTTTCTCAGATTAATCAAAGTATTTCATTTTGAATTGGTTTTTGGTCTGCCTTTAACAAAAAAACACCAGGCCGCAGGGCATCCCAAACCTGCACTTAGCAGCCTATCTTTTATACTAAATAAGCGTTGTTCATCCTCAGCTTAATCAAGCTATTGCATTTTGAATTGGTTTTAGTCCTGCTGCCAAAACACTAGGCCGCAGGTTATCCCAAATCTGCATGTAGCACCATATCTGTTATACTAAATAAGCGTTGTTCAGCCTCATTTTAATTAAGCTATTGCATTTTGAATTGGCTTTAGTCCTGCTGCCAAAACACTAGGTCGCAGGGTATCCCAAACCTGCACGTAGCACCCTATCTGTTATACTAAATAAGCGTTGTTCATCCTCAGCTTAATCAAGCTATTGCATTTTGAATTTGTCCTGCTGCCAAAACACTAGGCCGCAGGGACCTCCTGGCTTGACCCTTTGGCTACTCCTGACTACGCACCTGTCTCATCCCTGTACTCTGACGCATCCTCCGGATTGACTACCTGTGAACAAGCTCGGCTTCGGGATACCCTTGTGGTTCATCGGCCTTCACCGTAAGCAGCCATCCTTTGCGCCTATTAAGACCTGGGGGGAACCGTGTCCGGTGAGGCGTACCTAGCGTCCCGGCAAACGGGGGCTTGACTATAGGCAGAAGTGGCGGTGGAGATTGGGGGTTGCCTGCTTACAGAAGGCTGGTGTCCCGCTGGGCATCACAGTATGGACCATGGCGCAGATAGGCATCGCCCAACTGACTACGTAGGATGTCTCTGTAGTTTGTCAGTTTGTCCTCCCTCTCAGTGAGTGTAAAAAATGCCCCCATTTTGTGCCGGAAGCGAGGGTCCAATAAGGTGGAGAGCCAGAAGTCATCCCGCTGACAAATGGAGACAATTCTGCGGTCACTACGCAAGCACGTGAGCATGCATCGTGCCATTTGTGCAAGTGACTCGGAGGGACTGTCTGTCTCCATCTCCACTGCAAACTGCCAAGGTGTGTCTGGGTCCTCTGGCTCACCTTCCTCACAACCCTCTAGCTCCTATGGCAGATGACTAAATAAAATGGCCATTTTGTCAAACCTAAACTGTGCTTCGCTGTGCCCCTCCTCCTCCTCCACTTCAGCCCCCACAGGCTTCATGTGGCTGTGAAATGTATGCGCCATGTCTCCAGTGCCATGGTTTCCAACATGTGTTGTAGTACATGAAGCAGTGGAATCACATCGTTTATCTCATAGTCCTGGCGACTGACTAATAAAGTAGCTTCCTCAAAGGGCCTGGTGTCACGTATGAGCTGCCACTGGTTTACATTGAAGTTACACAGGGGAGTCCCCCTATCCGTTTGGATCATCAAGAAATCCGTGATGGCTTTTCTCTGTTCCTATAGTCAATCCTGCATATGGAGGGTGGAATTCCAACGGGTGGAAACATCGCAAATCAGACTATGTTTGGGGATACCGTTCTGACGCTGAAGCTCAAGAAGGGTGTGCTTGGTGGTGTAGGAGTGGCTGAAGTGCATGCAAATTTTTCTTCCCGTTGTTAGGATGTCTTGCAGATGGGGGGAAGACTTCAGAAAATGCTTGACAACTAGATTGAACACGTGTGCCATGGCAGGACACATGGCTCAGGCTTCCTTGTCACAGCGCAGACAAGATGTTCTTCCCAATGTCAGTCACCATGGGTCCCATTTGCAGTTTTCGGGGAGTAAGCCAGATTTAATATATTGATTTCTCATTTTTAGCAGTTCCTCCCATGTGTGGCTCTGTGGCTCAAGGCAAACCATGTGAAGAACAGCATGAAACCGCTGTGTCCTGCACACATGGTAGGCTGGAAGGGCTCTGGGAAAAAAATAATAAAAAAAATATTTAGAAAAATCAAAATACAAAAAAAAAATAAAAAATAAAAAAATGGTACAAAAATTCACAAAATATTAAAAAAAGACAATGGGAAAAAAATATAAAAAATAAATAAAAATATATATGTTTTTAAAAAATACAAAATCTGAAAAAAAATTCAAAAAAAATGTATCCAAAAAAAAATAAAAAATGTTGATACATTTTATATGCTACTGTTATTATGTTAGATGTTATTGTTGCTATGTTATATATTATTATTATACATATGTTCAAATAAGATAAATGTTAACTATTAATATGTAATTGACAATTAGCCAACTGCAAGTGCACTGTCATGGGCAAGGCCAAGGAGCTTGGAGGCCACAGCGGAGGGACCTGTCCAAGTTGCTGTTGTGGTTGTGCAGGAACCACAATCACCCAGTGGGCCTTAAAGGATATGTATTGTCCCTGACCGTAGTTACAGCTCCAGACGTAGGCACTGCTGTGCACTTTGCTACACACTTACAGGCTAAAGCACTGGCCCACCTTCTGTTCAACAAAATTGTACAGGGCTGGTACTGCCTTCTTCGCAAAGAAATGACAGCATGGGACTCTCCACCTCGGCTCGGCACAAGCCATCAGTTCTCTGAAAGGTCCACCAACTCAAAAGGGAGGGACTGCAGCACCTGCAACTTATACAGGAGCACATTTAGCTTCTGCACGTTGGATGAGTGGGCACATACCGTTGTTTCTCTTGGACATGGCTTGGCCAATGGATTGCTGGCGGAATGACTGACTCGGATTAAGAGGAGGAGGAGCATCTGGAGCGACAGAGGATGGGTATGACACACAGGAGGTGGTGGAGCCTTGGCTGGCTGGAACAGAGAGCGGCGTGCCACTGGGTAATGCAGCAGGCTGGACCACCACTTTGGAGCCAACTCTCCCAGGCCGCTTGATGGTGACGCTGCAAATGTTGACGCAGGGCTGTGGGTCCAACATTGGGGCCCTGGCCACACTTCACCTTCTGCCTACAGATCTTTCATATAGCCATGTTAACCTCCTGCGGATGCCTGATGAAAAACTGCCACATGGCCTTGTAGCTGATTTTTCCTACCAACAGTCTGCACTAATTCACTGCTGCTGCCGCCGCCGCCAGCTCCAGGGACCCTCTTCCACTACCTCCTGGGAAGATAGTCTGCCGCGCAAGTGGTCTACCCCGAGCACATTTGCCTCCATACTTTCCCCTTCTGCCACCATGCTGGCCGCTAAATCTGTCACTCTCCATCTCTCCAAGCCTTTAAAAGTGCCCTCAAAACTCACTGATGTCCTCCTCAGGTTCCTCAACAGTGTCTGCTTAAGAAGCCAAAACGCTTGCAACACCACCTCCCATGCCACTCTCCTCATCACTGCTTGCCCGCCTAGTGGAAGAAGCGGCGAGTGTCTCCTCCACTTCTTGGCTGGGCAGTAGCTGCTGATTTTTCTGATTATCAGATCGTCCTCACTGAATAGTGGAGCTGAACCCTAAGCATAAGTCATAACCGACAGTTGACTGGGGGTGTCAGATGTCACTTGTGATGCAGTGGATGATCGTGTTAACCAATGGATGATGGCAGATGGGTTGCTGGTCAAGACACGACCGCTAGCTGATCCCGGGAGATCAGTCCTCTCACTGAGACTCCTGCTGCCACTCACCCCTAGTCTGCTGCAACCTCTGCTTGATGAATTTAGGCCTCTGCAACCTCTCTGTGCCCATCCTGCCACTTCTCTGCTTGACATACTTAGGTGAAACTCTTACTGTAGATGTGTGTAAGTGATGCTCTGATGAGAGCAATTCAATGTGCTCCAGTATGTTTCAAAAATGTTTTTTCAGAGACTGGCCTGCTTGGAAATGAATTGGGCATGGATCAGCCAAGATTTCCACCCACCAATGCCTGATGCATTAGAGTAGATTGATCATGGGGCCAGACCAACACTAAAGAAATTTGGATCGTGCAAAACAGATTTAAGGCACTGCTCTCCAGTTACAGACATTCCTCCGCATCAGACCACAAGTAATTATTGAGAAAATGCTTTACGTTACTCTTACTTTTTATTAATATTCTTCGGATAAGATATCTGTGCCGAAAATCTGTATATGTTCTCTTAATGCTGCTGCCAACTCCAGAGTGTGTCTTTCTGGCAATTTTGGGCTCCGGCTGCTGCTGCTTGCAACTCCAGTGTGTCTTTAGGCCAATTTGTGGGCTCCTGCTGCCAACTCCAGTGTGTCTTTCAAGCAATGTTTGGGCTCCTGCTGCTCCTGCTGCCAACTCCAGTGTGTCTTTCAAGCAATGTTTGGGCTCCTGCTGCTGCTGCTGCCAACTCCATTGTGTCTTTAAAGCAATTTTGGGCTCCTGCTGCTGCTTGCAACTCCATGGTGTCATTCAGCCAATTTTTGGCCTCCTGCTGCTGCTACTGCCAACTCCAGTGTCTCTTTAAAGCAATGTTTGGGCTCCTGCTGCTCCTGCGCCAACTCCAGTGTGTCTTTCAAGCAATGTTTGGGCTCCTGCTGCCAACTCCAGTGTGTCTTTCAAGCAATGTTTGGGCTCCTGCTGCTCCTGCTGCCAACTCCAGTGTGTCTTTCAAGCAATGTTTGGGCTCCTGCTGCTCCTGCTGCCAACTCCAGTGTGTCTTTCAAGCAATGTTTGGGCTGCTGCTGCTCCTGCTGCTAATTCAAGTGTGTCTTTCAAGCAATGTTTGGGTTCCTGCTGCTCCTGCTGCCAACTCCAGTGTGTCTTTCAAGCAATGTTTAGGCTCCTGCTGCTCCTGCTGACAACTCCAGTGTCTCTTTCAAGCAATGTTTGGGCTCCTGCTGCTGCTTCCAACTCCAGTGTGTCTTTCAAGCAATGTTTGGGCTCCTGCTGCTCCTGCTGCCAACTCCAATGTCTCTTTCAAGCAATGTTCGGGCTCCTGCTGCTGCTGCTTGCAACTCCAGGGTGTCATTCAGCCAATTTTTGGCCTCCTGCTGCTGCTGCTGCCAACTCCAGTGTCTCTTTCAAGCAATGTTTGGGCTCCTGCTGCTTCTGCTGCCAACTTCAGTGTGTCTTTCAAGCAATGTTTGGGCTCCTGCTGCCAACTCCAGTGTGTCTTTCAAGCAATGTTTGGGCTCCTGCTGCTCCTGCTGCCAACTCCAGTGTCTCTTTCAAGCAATGTTTGGGCTCCTGCTGCCAACTCCAGTGTCTCTTTCAAGCAATGTTTGGGCTCCTGCTGCTGCTGCTGCCAACTCCAGTGTGTCTTTCAAGCAATGTTTAGGCTCCTGCTGCCAACTCCAATGTTTCTTTCAAGCAATGTTTGGGCTCCTGCTGCTCCTGCTGCCAACTCCAGTGTGTCTTTCAAGCAATGTTTGGGCTCCTGCTGCCAACTCCAGTGTCTCTTTCAAGCAATGTTTGGGCTCCTGCTACTCCTGCTGCCAACTCCAGTGTGTCTTTCAAGCAATGTTTGGGCTCCTGCTGCCAACTCCAGTGTCTCTTTCAAGCAATGTTTGGGCTCCTGCTGCTCCTGCTGCCAACTCCAGTGTCTCTTTCAAGCAATGTTTGGGCTCCTGCTGCTGCCAACTCCAGTGTGTCTTTCAAGCAATGTTTGGGCTCCTGCTGCCAACTCCAATGTCTCTTTCAAGCAATGTTTGGGCTCCTGCTGCTCCTGCCGCCAACTCCAGTGTCTCTTTCAAGCAATGTTTGGGCTCCTGCTGCCAACTCCAGTGTCTCTTTCAAGCAATGTTTGGACTCCTGCCGCCGCTGCTGCTGCTGCCAACTCCAGTGTCTCTTTCAGCCAATGTTTGGGCTCCTGCTGCTGCTGGCATTTCCAGTGTCTCTTTCGGCCAATTTTTGGGCTCCTGCTGCCAACTCCAGTGTGTGTCTTCAGGCCAATTTTTGGGCTCCTGCTGCCAACTCCAGGATGTCTTTCAGCCAATATTTGAGCTCCTGCTGCTGCCAGCTCCAGGGTGTGTTTTTCAGGCAATATAGGGGCCCCTCATAGTGATGCCACCTCAACTCTCTGTAATTGTACCACTCTGTGATTCTAATAGCGATGCCTCTGGTCTGAATGTCATAATTATTTACAGTATTATTTCACTAACCCAGCATGCATCCTATGCGTGTTATAGCAAGGCAGAATGGTTTAAAACCCTATTGAGGCTCTAGGAAGCTCAGAAATAGCCATTTTTAATAGCGATTTGTCGCGAATAAATTCGGACCGAAACAAATTTTGTCGGAAAATTCTGCGAATCAGCCGAATCAAATTTTTCAAAAGTTTGCTCATCTCTACTGAGAATGGTTGAATTTAAAAAATGTTATTTAAAGAACAAATAGAGTAACATACAAAAAAATTATCTGATTAGGATTCAACAGGTAGCCATAGACATGCTCAGAACTGCTGACCCAAGTGATTGACTTTTGAAGACCATTGCACATGAATGATTTTTGCATTATGATATAAAAAAAACCTACTACAATATATGCTATAATGTTTTAAATTGTATATGTTTTCTGACATAATTTGATCCTGTGATCTTTTTACAACTTTGTATTGAAAGACATGCCAAGCCCCAACTGTCGTTTTGGAACATAGTGTAAAACATATTTAGTCCTTGAAATTTTATCTTTCCATCTAAATTTGTCTCGTTGTTTAATCTTAAGGATTATCATGCATAACTCTACCCTAGAATTGTTGCATTTGTCTAGTCTAGTACCCCAGTTAGTCATGAGCTGAGCTGCAGTAGTGATTGAGTGACCAAAGTGCAGTCCTATCAATAGAGAGCCTAACTCAGATGAAACAGGAATAGGCTTTTGGTGACTAGGCTTTTGGAATACCGCAAGCATGTACCAGTTGTATGTATAATTTTATCCAGTGTGTTAGCCAGTTAACTCTAGGTAGGGAAGGAAAAGCAAGAATATTTTTAATGTTATAACATGGGACCAATTTAACCAGTTCCCTACCAATGTGCTTATATTAATACTGCTTATACTAATATATACTAATTCAGCACCAAATGAAGTGTACCATAAAAGGGAATGGCACGTTTTACTTGAAAACATTAGTTCTTTTTGTGACATAATTGTTATGTTTTCCCTGTATCAATATCTGCGTTACTCTCTCATTGACTGGGCCATATATCCCAAAGAGACAGATCTGCCTCTTTATGCTCCATTTAACATAAACCCTACCTTTGCATTCTCTTTGCTCCCCCCTCTCACCTGGTAATAAATCCTGACCTAGGAAAGTACAACTAATGCATCCTTTACAGGTGCTTCATAAAACGGGTCATGGTAGGTCACCACTAGGGATGAGCGAACCGGTTCGGACGAACCGGAATTCGCTCCGAATTTCAGGGAAAATTCGATTCGGCACGAACCCGAATTTTTTTTGGTTCGTGCCGATCGAATTTTCCCTGAAATAAAAAAAAAAATAAATGCCGGCATGGTCGGAGCGGGCAGGCCGGCTACGCTGTCAGCGGGTGGCAGAAGCCGGCCCGCTGACAGCGCAGCCGGCCTGCCCGCTCCCACCATGCCGGCATTTTTTAAAAAAGCAAACACTTACCTGCATGGTCGGAGCGTGGAGGCCGGCGCCGCTCTCAGGCGCCCTCTGATGACGCGCCCTCTGATGACGCGTCCTCTGATGACAGCTGAGAGCGGCGCCGGCCTCCACGCTCCGACCATGCAGGTAAGTGTTTGCTTTTTAAAAAAATGCCGGCATGGTGGGAGCTGACAGCGTAGCCGGCCTGCCCGCTCCCACCATGCCGGCATTTTTGCTTAAAAAAAAAATGCCGGCATGGTGGGAGTGGGAAGGACGGTAAGTGTTTGCTTTTTAAAAAAATGCCGGCATGGTGGGAGCTGACAGTGTAGCCGGCCTGCCCGCTCCCACCATGCTGGCATTTTTGCTTAAAAAAAAAATGCCGGCATGGTGGGAGTGGGAAGGACGGCTGCGCTGTCAGCGGGCCGGCGGCGGCCCGCTGACAGCGTAGCCGGCCTGCCCGCTGCCACCATGCCGGCCTTTTTTTTCTTCAGATGAGCGATTCGTGAAAGTTTGATTCGGGCGAACCCGAATTTCTTGGGGAAATTCGGCGAATCGCCCGAATCGAACTTTCAAGAAGTTCGCTCATCACCACTAATAATTCTTCCTGGGTGATTGGGCAACCAGAAAGCAGGGTCAACATTTTTCCACCTTCCTGGAATCAATCAGGTTATATTTTTGTACAAGAAAGGCCATAAAATTATGTATTCCAAAGAAATTAGTCCATACAACGAAATAGCCAATATTTTAGGGTCCTTACAGACACATTCCCTATGCCAAATAGACAGCAACAGGTTATTACATTGAAAATCCTTAATCACCCAAGCCTATTCCTGCCTGACATTATCAGTATTGTCACTACATGGTTTAACATTGACTAATAAGAATTTTGGCATATAGTACCCAAGCATATTTGTCCAAGGTATAGTCACTCCTCCAGGGCTGTAACAGTACTAGAGAGCTCCGATGACCCTTGTGCATGGCCTAGCGACCTCACTGTTCAGCCCGCCAATCAGAGCAATATTTATCCTGTCTGGCCAGACCCGCAGACTCTGGCCGGCAACAGATTACACAATGCCAACCAATCACTTGAATGGCTTAGTGCCTGCCACCGTGGAGGTGCAAAATCTTGCTGTAACCTGGTGCCGCAAGTGAACCACGCTCATCTTGGTCAGAGGGGTGCCCAGGACATGCGCCTCTGTCCCATCCTCCCATGTGTCCCTGCAAGGCCCTTTCACCCCCATGAAATCCATAAAATCAATTATCTAATGCTACAGGGTTAAAGATTAACAGTGCTAATAGTACCAAGCTATCAGTGATCTATATTCCCACTAATTAGAACAAAATACTTCAAGGGCAGAAAGGAACTGTTAAGAAAGGGGAAAGATGGGAAAGAAAGGAGGAGGGAAGATGAATAAACAGCGTGAAGGTGAGTAGAAAACAGATGGATAGATTCCCAAATAACATAGAATATAGAATAAGTATATAGAAAGAAAGAGAGAAACAAGAAAATTAGAGGAATGAAAGATAGAGGGGCTGGGTTTAGGAGGTAAAATGGAAAACCTACCTCCTACACCAGCCTCTGGGGGTTAATAAGGGGGGCAGAGGGGGATAAAGGGGTGAGAAGGGATAGAAAGAATAAAAGCAAGAAAGAATGTGAGAGGAGGGGGTGAAAGAGAGGAAGAATGAAAGCAGGAAAAGGTTATTACTAGGTGGAATGACCAGGGTAGTGAAGTACAGTCGAGCCCGACTGAAAGTTATGTGAACCTGAAGACAATACATTAATCAAGCGAACTTTATGATCATTTACCTAGAAAGCAAGAGAAGCCAAAGGAAAAAACAGTCCCCTTGGTGATACATATATCCAAAAGGTCTCTCTTCTGAGCAGGTTCTGATTTTTGTCTCCCCCTCTGTGGGGTCTGTTAAGAAAGGGGAAAGGTGGGAAAGAAAGGAGGAGGGAAGATGAATAAACAGCGTGAAGGTGAGTAGAAAACAGATGGATAGATTCCCAAATAACATAGAATATAGAATAAGTATATAGAAAGAAAGAGAGAAACAAGAAAATTAGAGGAATGAAAGATAGAGGGGCTGGGTTTAGGAGGTAAAATGGAAAACCTACCTCCTACACCAGCCTCTGGGAGTTAATAAGGGGGGCAGAGGGGGATAAAGGGGTGAGAAGGGATAGAAAGAATAAAAGCAAGAAGGAATGTGAGAGGAGGGGGTGAAAGCGAGGAAGAATGAAAGCAGGAAAAGGTTATTACTAGGTGGAATGACCAGGGTAGTGAAGTACAGTCGAGCCCGACTGAAAGTTATGTGAACCTGAAGACAATACATTAATCAAGCGAACTTTATGATCATTTACCTAGAAAGCAAGAGAAGCCAAAGGAAAAAACAGTCCCCTTGGTGATACATATATCCAAAAGGTCTCTCTTCTGAGCAGGTTCTGATTTTTGTCTCCCCCTCTGTGGGGTCTGGTTAACTACTCAATAATCATTCCCCTGTGTCGCAGGTGTCAAACTCCTCTTCTTGAAAGGGCCAGTTCAACAGATAGACCTGCATGGGCACTTCAACAGATAGACACAATAGTCAGTCATGCACGTATACGGTAGTAATCCCCAATCTTAAATAGTTTGCCCGTATGTGGCCTGTTTTTGTGGAGAGCTGATAAGGGACCCACTGGATCTGCTTTGACTAGTAGGTCATGTCATTTCTGGCTTCTATTTTACACTCTCCTAGTTATCATATCAATATGAGGGGACGAAAAGTTTGTGCGAAGGTTATCTATGCATCATCCTATTAAATATGTCCGTATTTCCCTGGTAAATAACCAGGGTCTTTTTTTACTGCCCTATCCAGTATCTTGGTGGGGTAACCCCTCACCAGAAACTACATTGGCTGTTGATGAATCACCAGATATGAAGACCCTGAAATTCAGTAGCACTTGTTTACTCCTTAGAAAAGTAATGAACTTTTTACCCCTTCTAACACTGTAGTAAAAAGTGCCATTGACATTTATGTCTTCATATCTGGTGATTCATCAGCATGCCTTTTTTAAATTTTTCTCATTTTTTTATATTTTACTTTTCAACTCAAGATGAATCAAGGATAATGGATGTAAAAAATGCACACACACACACACACACACACACACACACACACACACACACACACACACACACACACATTGGGCAATAGGCAGATTTTCCATGAAATTTCTTGGACGAGCATCCTCATACCAAAGTAATGTGTTACGGTCTGTGGGTTTTGTGTACAGGCCTGTCGTGACTGTACCTGTGTCATTCTTGCTAATTGCTACATCCAGAAACATCACCTGTTGCTAAATGTTATAGTGGGATAAATAGAGTTAATGAATTCAATGAAGTCAGATTGTCATGGCTTCCTTCCCAAAGGGACACATTAGATGTGTATGCTATTGAGGGATAGATCAAGGTATCCCATGAACAGGTTTGCGAATGCTGGAGCTGCTGCACTCCCCATAGCTGTCCCCATGATGTGTTGGAAGTATTGATCTTCAAACCTAATTGTTATTATGGTTCGCATGGCTTTCAGCCAGGCTCAGCTGTACTTTACTAGCCTGTTCATTCAACCTAGTAATATAATTTTCCTGCTTCCCTTGGTCCTTTTCTCTCCCCTCCCACATTCTTTCCTGCTTTTGCTTTTTTTTCTTCTTTCTTTCTCTCCCTTCTACCTCCAATCTTCTTCCCCTCCGTACATGGTATATGCTTGTCATGGTAACAGAAGGTGGGTATGATTATACACAGCCAGAGATGAAGAATTGGGAGGCGCAGTGGGCGGGCATCTACAGTTTCCACTAAATCTGAAACAGTGAAATGGGGCGGGTGATCATGGCGCCTGACCAGAATGCCACATTGTGCCCTATTGCACCCATCTTTGGCTCCAGAAACCACCTGAACCTGACCTTAATCTACCTGGGGGATAGACCCTTCCAGCACCCAGGGAGGACCCTAAGAAAGACCTCTGGACATCTAAAACTACAATAATGGTAAGTTATAAGTGCTTATAAGACAATTTATCACCATAGAATAAAATAAATAATCTGAATATATACATATTTTTTTTAATTATGGATTATTACCTAAGTTATTGGTGTACTATGATTAAATCACATTTAAAATACAGTAATGTTTTGGAACATAATAAAATTAATTATATATGAAAATATATAGGATCTGTAAAAGGCAAAAACTAGATATGGAAAATAATGTTTTAATGTTTATATCAATGATAGATGAATAGGATAAGGGCTGATGAGTTATTCAAAAATGTTACAAGCCAATACCGTATAACAAATAATTAAAAGTCCATCTCTCTAGCCAGAAGGTTGTCAATTAAGGATATCTCTCCTATTGTTTGCACACAAGAGGAATTCAATCCAGCTGGAGGGAATTGTGAGTAATAATGTATATATAGGATTATATTTATAACTATCTGTATTGTGAAAATTTTGATTTTACCATCTGTGTACAAACAGATCACATTCCCCTGAAGAAGCCATGGAACGCAACATGTTGGGTATAATATACAGTTCTAACATATGAACAACGATACTTTGACCTGTTAATTTTCATTATTGTTCACAAACAAATGTCTGTGCAGTGATGTATTTTTGCAAAATTGATGAATAAATTGTGCTTTGTATTGGATAATGGTTTGCAAATAAATATGCTAATATTTGAAGGAAACAGATCTGCAGACATACCACTAGAACCTCAGTGTTTTTTGGCATATGCCTCTCTGCATGCAAATATCTCTAGGACCAGGTGCCAGTAAATAAGCACACATGCCCATTACAAAAAAGTCATCCTCCAAGTCTCAGCAGCTTGCTTGAAGATTTCAGTATTCTGCAACAAAGTAGCAGCTGCCAGAGTACTCCAGGGACACCTTTGATACAATAGTTAAACCTCCTTTTTTAGTTTTTATATTGGCTTTTATAGTTTCCAAGACCCCCTTTACCAGTTCAAAGGGTAGGGTGGTATGTCACAATGAGCGATTACCGGCACTCTTACTTGCTCCAGGGGTGTGGAAGAACCCAGTGCCCATCAGTGTAGGTCTGGTCTTCCTCCTGGAGCCCCTGAAAAAGCACCAGACCTTGGCTAAAGGTCATAGTGCCTGGCACACTTGCAGTGCTGGAAGCTGGCCTCCAAGCCCTGGGTTACCAGCCCCTATGTCTCATGCTTGAGTTTGTAGCCCCAGAGAGATTTTGTCTCTATCCTGCCCAGACTGGACCAGAATGGCAACATCCCAGTCAGATTTAACAATGACCTGTTGTCCATCATCCGTGATAAGCAATTTTGTTCTTATAAACAATGATAATAGTCAAGGGGCTTATAAGTGAGCCACATCCCGTTTTGTAATGTTTTTTATAACTATACCATTTATTGTAAATATATAAACGCCATCATTTTTGCACTTTAAACAAAAACCTCCAAATATTTGGTATTTTAAAAAGCTCAACTAAGGTACATATTTCCTTTCTGCAAAACTTTTCAATTGTTTTAAACAAATTGCTGTACACGGAATGTCAGACTCACATCATTAAACAAATTGTAAGCAACTGTAGTGCATATAATGATAAAAGCGGTTGTCATGGACAAGTGGTGTTTTATATGTGCATTATATACTTTTCTTTGGCCTCCAAAAGCTTAGCTTAACTTCTTTGCTGATACTGTTTATTCATTTTAGTAAGTTCTCATAGTGAATGTAAATCCATAATGCCTACACGTCCAATCTCTAAATGTAAAGCTGGCATCCTAAAGCAAAGCAAGCAGGATCCAAATGAGTTTGTGAATCTATTTACCGAGTGCTGGCAGATACTGTACTAGTGCCAGAACATGATGTCTTCAAATTGCTAATTAGCTTTCCGGCTGGAGTTGCTTTCGGATCAGGCTAATATGGGAGCCTGTTGATAAAAATGCAGAAGACAGTTCCAAAAAACAAACAAAACTGAACAGCACACCTGTCATGAGGATTCATAGAGCCTGCCATTGCTGACTTTGTTCTAAAATTGCTGTTTTTCTGTCTGAATGCTGCTCCGCCTGAATTCATACCTAGTAGGCCACGGACCTGAAACTGAGGCCAGCCTTAGGATAAATGTTACCTTTTATGTATGTACCAACATACATGCATAAAAGTAAGAGAATGGAAATCTAACATAAAGAATGTCAACGAGAGACGGGCTGGAGTAGGCATGGGAAAGGACAAAGACAAACTAAACGGAGAAAGAAAACTATGAAATAAATTGTAGGAATGCAGGAAAAGGAGAAAAGGGTAGCTCAGAAAAAGATTCAAAGTGGGAAAGAAGAAGAAAAGAAGGAGGAAGGCTTAAAAAACAGAACAGCTAAAATAAGATGTAAAAGAGTAATATTGGGACTGGGTGAGTATACTTTTTAGGTCAGTAACTAAATTGGAGGTTTTGTTTTCGAGGAAACAAGTCATAGATAGGATCTCATTTCTGTAAGCCTTATTGTTCTTAATGAGGCTGTAGTGGAAAAATTACAGACTGAATTACAGAGAACACATTAGTTTTCATCAGTTCCCCCCAACGGTCTTCGTCTTTGGACATGATCACAGTCTCACTTATTAGGCTTGATTCAGAACAGGGTGAAAAAACTCTTTTTAGCAGAGAAAAATGTCATTCACTTTCATTGTCTATCTTGGGTGTGATTTATCCACCAGATGTAAATTTTTACCTGGCTCTGAATAAGGTAGACAATGAACGTGAATGGCA
The DNA here is from genome assembly GCA_027917425.1 of Gastrophryne carolinensis. Lineage (NCBI taxonomy): Eukaryota > Metazoa > Chordata > Amphibia > Anura > Microhylidae > Gastrophryne > Gastrophryne carolinensis. The sequence goes on from CM051234.1 coordinate 529,034,186, forward strand.
GTTTTTACCTTAAAAAAAGAGATTGTTTTCTCACCAGGCTCTGAATCAAGCCTATTGTGTCTCTCGGCCATCAAAAGTTCAAGTGTTTAATTGAATATCTGGGCCTACTGAACAGAATATTAAATGGTATTAAAGGCTTAACAAAGGCAATCCAAAGGGAATCCAGGCATACGAGCCGGGATATTGGTTGACTTCTTTGGGGATGCTGGGATTGCATTTTCCTTGAGACACCCCACAGTACTTTAGATGTTTGCAAGATCCAAGGCCAGTTGCTTGGCAGGAAGGTTTGTGCACAATACAGTAATGTCATGCCTTATCTGAAATTTAGACCCTGTTCCACCATTGCTTTGACCACCTTCGATTGACAGCATTTTTTTTTTTTTTTGTAGCTTTGGACGAGAGTTCTTGCACTTCCTGTTCTAAGTTTTGGAATGAAAATGTATTAAATTGTTCTAATATAACTTACTATGAGTTTCTGTTTATTATGTCCAGTACTGCAAACCAAATGATTCATAATCTATTTTTGACTCATCAAAGGATGGTTTACATAAATAAACAACTTATGTATACATCACAGACATATACCAACCAATATATACATTTTTTACTAAATAATGTTTTCAAACCCCTCAAACTATATAAAGTAATAGGACTCCAGGGGGAGATGAATAAATACATAAATTAATGAATAATTAAGTTAATAAATAAATACATGTGTAAAAACATTATAAAGTTACCAGTATAGTTTACACTATAATTAACTAAGAATATACTTTAATCTACTATTCCAGAGGAAAATGCCTACAAAATGCTATGGGGGGGTAGCTGTGATACACATAGGAGTTAGATTTACATCTGACACCATTGTGCCATTTTGTATTAATAACACATATACTTATTTATTAATTGCTAGGTAAATGAGTGCAATTTATGCAACACACAATAGAAAGTAGGTGTGATGTGTAAAGAATATGAAACATGCTTTTCCAAATTTAAAAAAAATTTAAAAAACTGAAAAGTGTGACTTGCATATGTATTCAACCTCTTCGGCCTCTTGTACTTCTGATACCCCTAAATACCCCTAAATAAAGAGAGTCCATCTGTATGTAATTTAGTATCAGTATAACTACAGCTGTTCTGTGAGGGCATCAGAGTTTTGTTATAAGTAACCAGCATAATGAAGATCAAGGAACACAGCAGATAGCTCAGAGATAAAGTTGTGGTGAAGTGTATTTCAGAGTAAGGTTGCTCACAGAACACTGTTCAGTCTATCACCCCTAAATGAAAGGAGTATGACAGAATTTCAAACTTACCAAGATATGGTTGTCTGTCTAAACTGGCTGATTCACAGAACAACTATTAGCCATGTAATGTATTCCAAAAGTATGGAATTTTAGAGTGCCAAAAAGAAAGACAGGGACATGGCTTGGCAAGCGGGGAAGATGGTCGCATGATAAACCAGCTCTGAATGCACCCAAAAGCGACATCTGCACTACCCCCAATAGTATCATGGGCAAGAGTGGAAGATTGGAGAAAACTAGCAGAGCAACAAGGGTGCCTTAGACCCTGGCACAACATAGAAGAAGCCTCTCGGATATGTTCTGATCTCAGCAACCGGAAGACTCGGCACAATGCATCTCCAAAATGGTACCGTCCCCAGATAGCTCACCAGAAAGACACAGCCTCAGAGCGAGGAGACCAAGACCTGGTGGCGCAGCTCAGTTAACTACCTACCTAGAATGAGCTGGCAAGGTTCGCAGGGGACATCAAAACCTCAATCACAGCAGCAGTGGTGGATTTTAAAGCTGACATAAAGGAACTGGTCAAACGTGTGGAGAGAGAGAAAGTGACGAAATAAGATGATGAACGATCAGACGTGAACTTAGGGTGGTGAGTAAGGTAGCCAGCATGCATAATAGACAATTAATAAACGCACATAGACACCTAGAGGACCTGGATAATAGGGGCAGGAGATGTAACCTCAGGGTCAGGGGAGCCCCGGAAGCCATAGCCCAAGACCAGATTCCTAGCGCCCTATCCTCTATCTTTAACACACTACTGCAAAAACCCCCAGAAACACCGATAGAATTTATCAGGGCTCACAAAGCTCTCTGCCCTAGAAACATGGATGAGGCTTCCACAAGATACATTGTTTGCTGTCTGCAAAATTTCTCCCTTAAACAAAAGATCCTCTCCAAGGCTAGAGGGAGAGACTCCATTCTGTTCAACAACAGTGAGGTGCAGCTCTACTAAGACCTTTCAGGGATTACATTACAACACCACAGAACGCTGAGGCCCCTATCCTCACTACTCAGAGAAAGGCACATCCCATTTGTGCTCTCAGCAACAGGGAACAGACAGACTGGGATCATGCACACACCAGATTATGTGCTGGATTTTTGTAATCTCCTGTGTCTGCCATCCATTGACCTGCAGACTGGTTTGGGAGGTTTATGATCTCAGACTTGGGCAAAAGAAGCTCGCCATTTGGTTCCCCAGCTAGCAGACCAAGCAGGGACACACAGGGTCATTCCCCTGAATTGGTCAGGCAGCCGGAGAGGAGACCGAGATGCTATGCAGGAACCATGAGAAAGATAACAGTTTATTGTCCCTGAAAGTCAGCATTAGAGACTCTTGATTCCAGTATCTCATATGAGAGCCCATCGCTTTGTGGTGGTAAATCCCCATTCCATGCTATGCGGCGAGGGCACCACCAGAAAAGAGGACCAGAGCTGCTAACGGAATTTTTAACCCTGTAGTTATGTAGTTATTTTCAGCGAACCATCAGATGGGAGGCACAGGGATCCATAATGGGTCAGTCAGAGAAAGAAGGCGTAGCTGTTTAAATTTTATGTCTGTTTTATTGTGAGGCATAACACGCAGTTACCGAAGAGTGGATGTGATGGGCAATGAGGTGAACACGCTCGGACACAGAATTTCTTCCTTCTATCCTCTTCCCAGTCGTCTCAACTTTAGGTTTTGCCGCACCTCCTTGGGGGGGGGGGGGGTGAGGTCCCAAGGCCTATATACACCATTACTGATCGAGGCTGTGAAGGACAGAGGATGAGCTTTGAGGAGAGCCTCTCTTAGGTACCAAAAGTGCAGGAGCAAAGCATCAGGATAGCATATGGAGAAGCATTGCCACTCAAATGTATTTAGTTACATGTTCTTGGAAGCAGACACATTCCTGATGGAGCGCAGCAATTGCCCCCTCAGGTAATAAATTAAAGAACACAGTCCTTCACCAGGGCCATGGCCCATTTTGACTAAGGAACAAGGGCTGACTAAGCATCTCCAAAGGTTGATCCTGCACGTCACTCACCGGGATACCAAACCCACCTTACATGCAGCACATAAAGGTCCCTAAGGCCAATTACATAGTCTCCTACTAAAGGTGGCAAGCCCCCCACGCGTCACTACTACAGGTTTGGGAAGTCAGACGAGGTGTGGAGACACAAGATTACTAATCTATGAGGGAGAACCACAATATTAAGGGAGTATCTCAAGGCGACAGCTCCGGAGCAACTCTTCTAAAAAGTTACTCTGTCACTGTTGTTGTAGCCTAGATGGCTCTCTCAAAGCCCAACACAAACAATCTCTACAGGAACGTCATCTCCAGGAATTACTTAAGAAGAGAAAAGAACTTAGGGCTGTACTGATTGAGGCAGCAAGACGAGCCTTCACATTTTGGTACGGGCTGTTCTATGAGCAAAGTAACGAGACAGATTGATGGCGAAAGCACTAAAGCCAAGTGGCTACAGATCACATGTAAGGTGAACAGAGATGCACAGGAGACCCTACACCAAAAGAATAGGGCTACAGCTGATCAAATTAGGAACTATTACACCTCTCTTTACAACCTTCCAAAACAGGTGCTAACGGTAAGACGTAAGATCCACATGGCAATATATATCGCTGAGTCTATGATGCCCATACTACCTCAAGAGATCATTGAGGAACCGGAAGTGCCAATCTCAGTGGCAGAATTTCAGGGGCAGTCAGAACCTCTAGACCTGGCAAAGCCCCAGGCCCTGGCAGCTTCCCAAGCCAATATTAAAAGGCTTTTGTTCCCCAACTACTCACATTTATAACTCAGGTCTTTGAAGCTACTTCTAAAATGGTCCTGCTGAAAAGCACACTGGAAGCGCAGATCGTGGTCGTCCCCAAAGAAGGCAAGGACCAAGGGGTTTGCCAAAATTATAGGATAATCTCTTTATTGATTGTCAATCTTAAAATATATGCCAAGGTGTTGGATAACAGAGTGGCAAAGCTTTTACCTGCACTGATAGATCAGGACCAGGTGGGGTTTATCCCGAGCAGGGAAGCATGTAACAACACGATTAAATGGCTAAACTATCTAAAAACTATGATGCTTGGGCACTGGATTGAAACAGTTCTGGAGCACATCAGACTTGGGGAAGTGACCTGAAATAGAGTGCTAGCCCTATACTCAGACCCGGCAGCGAGGGTCAGGGTAAATAATGTATCCTCTACAAGGTTTGAAATCAGAAATGGGGCGAGAGAAGGGTGCCCTCTGTCTCCGCTAATTTTGAATTTGGAAGACTTCCTAAGGAAGGTGAATCTAAACATGGATATTAAAGGGGTATTCATAGGAGACAAAGAGCAGAATGTCGCAGCTGACGCTGATGACATGCTATTCTTTCTCATCAATCCGATAATTTTGGTTGTGAACCTGCTTCCAGAATTTGACACCTTTGGCAGGCTATCAAACCTGAAGATTAACTACAACAAATCTATGGCCATTAATGTCTCGATACAACCAAATGAAGTGAAGGACCTTTGGGGAGCTTTACCCTTCAACTGGGAGATAGTAAGCCTCAAATATATGGGAATAGAGCTACCCACGGCTTTGGACCGGCTGTTTCAGCTCAACTTCATCCCACTAGGGCTTAAACTGAAAAGGGATCTAACAACATGGGGCAAACTAAAACGTTCATGGTTCAGGAAGATAGCAGTCTTGATATTAATGGTCTTCCAAGGATTCTTTATTTGATGTAACCTATCAAGCTCCCAGAAACGTTTTTGCAGGACATGCACAAAACATGGAAACAAAATTTGAGGGCTCCTTTCCATGCCTGACATACCTGCAATTATGCAATTTTTTGAACTGCAAAGAACTGAGGAAACAGGGAGGACGTGAGGGCCCAAAGGATCACCTACTGTTGTGGGCTTACTGCCTTCTGATGGATACAGGTATAGAAATAGAAAGGCAATGGGAGAGAGAGCTGGAAATTGCCCTGTCCAGGTAAGACTGGAAAGTGATATATCAAAGAGCACACAAGTGCCTGGTAAGTAGCTCCATGCAGGAAACCAACTATAAGCTAATTACTAGATGGTATAGGACCCCAGAGGTGATACATGATCTTCCTGTCAGGAAGATCTTCCTGTCAGTGATGGATAGCTGCTGGAGATGTGGTGGAAATGCAGCAAACATGCTTCACGTGTGGTGGTCCTTGGTATAGTAGCCTTTTGGAGAAAGGTGCATGACCTGATGGGCAGGATTATAGGGAGCTCCATGGAATGGAACCCACACATGTTATTTGCTAAACCTGGCAAAAGACAAATTGTGGACAGGAAGTGGGTCCTTGATAGTCCAACTGGTGATCACAGCAAATTTCCTGATTCCTAGACACTGGAGATCACAGAAGACAAGGCGTGACAAACCACACCTCCCTCCCTATGTGGAGCACCAAAAATACTAAATCTTCACAAAAGCATATCTTCAAAAAATATATATAAATTTTATTAATTACATAGCTAATCATAAAAAACATATAAGACAAAATACACAAATATACACCACAAGACTATTAAAAACAATTAAAAACAAAGCTGATCCCCCTTCACATACTCAATAATGTAAATCTTGATCAAATAATCACTATAATTTAAAGTGCATGTGCTGTGTACTCTCGTAAATGGAGAATGTACTAAAAAGGCTTATCAATAATGCATTTTCATGGAAATGTGTGTGTCTATACAGACACACCCAAGTCCATAAGAATTATGCCGGCATAATGAATCAAATAATTATATATACGATAAAAAATATAAAACAAAAAATATGGTGAGAAAAAATGTATATGTGAAAAGTTGATAAATGGTGTATTATTACAAATAAACAATATATGTGCAACTACCAATATTAACAAGGAAAACCTTATTATCCAGTGAATACCACAGTACAACACCAAGTGCTAAACTAATCAAAAATGGAGTCTATATCTACCATATCCCACCCAACTGAACAAGTGATCATGTGAACCTTAAACACAATAAAACATTGTGCCAGCAATTTCAATAGATGATACTACCAGAATCCACACAGAGCCACAGTCATCAGATGAGGGGGGGATCGCACAAAGACACCCACGCGCCCGCCGCTGCCCGTGCGGCTTCAAAGGGTGAGGGTGAATAATAAAAGAAAGCGTGTGTTTAAATAGCTAGTCTTACCTCCGCACAGGCACCCCATTCGTCCTCACCTCCCGCCATTCCACACGTGTATAATCAGGAAGCAGTACCGCATCTAAACCTGATGATGGAGATGACGTCCCCCGTCCTCCGCTCACATGACCCAATCACCTGACCAAATGCTGTCACATGACCAGGGCAAACTGTCACTCTCAATAAGCCAGCACTGCACCGCTATCAATGGGAGCTCGCCGCCGTAAACTCAGACTATTGTGCAACACTATACACACATCAAGAGCCCCGGCCCGCGGCCATGATGATCAATGCTGCACTATTTGGAACCATTATGCACAAGGCAGCAGCATAGGGATAACAGAGATGCAGAGGGGAAGAACGGGAAAAGGAGAGAAAGGGAGGGAGCGGGAGGAAATGGGGAGGGCCAGGCGTTTATATTAATACAATAACCAACAGATATTGCAATACACATAAATAACTATAGACAATTATTATTCATGACAAAAATGCCAATGTAATATGGCCACACCCCAAGAAGGGTATCTAAAGTATGTACCCATTATAATGTATATACAATAAGAAGGAGCAAATGCTGATATACTCAAATGCAAAAAAAGGAGACTGGAAGGTGATATGTCTATAATACAGGACAGAATAGCCTCGTTCAGAAAGATGTGGACTATCTAGTCGATTTCCTTCTCTCACTTGCTCTGTCTCGAGTGGGCCTACTCCCTTTTATGTCCCTCATGAAAATGTTTTCTTTTACAATATTTTTATTGAGCAAATTTAGAGTTTACAACATGGTATATAATCACAGCATGTTCCAGTCAAACAGATAATAATACAGCATACTGGTGTTATTTAATCTAAGCGGTATAAATGTCAGATAATTGCTGTCTTTATCATTATTAAAGTGCAAGTTCTATGTGAGTCCTATGTGAGTCTCTGTTAACTCTAAACAACCTGGCTGCACCACTGGGGGGGGGGGGGGGGGGGGGCTTTTGCTCTACCGAAGACCCTCTTGGGAGGAGCTATGGTAGAGGATGTTATGCAAATTAATTTATAAACTCATTATACATTAAACCACAGATAGCAATTTAAGGCGTCCTCAATGGACTACCTGATAAAACAGAACAAAATTAAGCAAGCAGAAAGAAGGGAAGAGGGAAGGAAGAGAAGTTTAGAAAGGGTAAAGAATGAAAAGGGAAGAGAGGAAAAGTGGAGGGAGGGGGGAAAAAAGAAGGGTGGCAACGAGAGGGGCGTCCCGGAGCACGCAACATCTCCCCTCCTGCTGGGTCAGTGCTCATTAACCCTATTCCCTAGGGCCATCAAACCTAGGGAAAACCTAGCCCCTAACACTTTTTCCGTAGGAACTCTCTCCATGGTTCCCACACCTGGTCCACCTTTTCCTTATTAGACATAATGGAGGCTGTCATTTGCTCATTCACCATTATGTTCGCCATCCTCGCCTCTACCTCTTGCCATAATAGTCTGGGGGCTTTCCAATTCGCTGCCACTGTTAGTCGCACGGCAACCAATAGATGCTTTTCTAGACTCCACTCATCCCTCGTATAGGGCTGCTGCTTCAATGATAATAAAGCTTCAAGCGGAGTCGGGGAAAGAGATCTACCCAAGATGTGAGATAACACTTTGTACGCCTCATTCCATAAGCCCTGTACCACTGGGCATCCCCACCAAACATGGAGGTACTCTCCAATTGCTCCACATCCCCTGTAGCATCTGGGGGAGTGTGAGGCGGAGCATTTATGGAGTCTTGCCGGGGTGTAGTACCAACGGAGTACTATTTTATAAGCGCTTTCAGTCGCTAACACATTTAGTGACGTTTTCCGCACATTATTCCAAATTTTCCTCCAATCCTCCCCTTCAATTGGGGCCCCCAGCTCCACCTCCCACCTCTCCATGTATCCATGTCGCGGGGGGTCAGCCCATTGCACCAAAGCCCCATAGATATATGTGATCATCCCCTTTGCAAACGGCTGGCGAAGAGATGCTTGCTCCAGTGGGGTAAGCCTGTATGGTGGAGATCCCCTCTTCAGAATGCCAAAGTTGCAAATATCTGAAGATTTCCGAGGAGGGGATCTGTTTGGTGCTTTTAAGATCCTCAAAAGATAGCACTCCTCTTGGGGTACTGAGATCGTGTATAGTCACAATGCCATTGGCCTTCCACCATCCGAAGCTGTGAGCATGCATGACCCCTGGGAGAAACAATGGGTTATCAAACAGCCTCACCAAGGGCAAATGTTTAGATTCCAGCTTTGCTCTGGTCTTGCAAAGATCCCATTGGTCCAACAGGCAACGCAGGATTGGGGAGATGGTCTTAGGCCACACTCGCTTAGGGACCCATGGTAGGGTCTCTACATCCATTGGCAAGGATCTTCTTGCCTCCTCCAGGACCCACAGTGGGGCCTCCTGTTCACCATGGAGGAGCGGCAGAGGAGCAACCTGTGCCGCCAGGTAGTATTTATGAAGCAGAGGCACCCCCAGGCCTCCCCTGGTGGTGTGGTGGTATAGTGTTTTCCTGTTCACCTTGATTTGATTGGCCCCCAGATATACTTTAATATCTTATTTTGCAGCAGCTGAAAAAGGATAAGGGGATCGAAATTGGGAGCACCCCGAATAAATATTAAAGCTTCGGCAGGAGGGTCATTTTAACTGCGGCTAGCCTACCTAGCCACGATATTTTCAGATTATACCAAGGGTTTAACATTGAGTCAACCAGCTTTGGGATATATGAATGGTTAGCCTTAAACAGCGTTTCATAAGTGGGGGTAATTTTGACCCCCAGATACGGCAATTGCTGCATCCAGGTCCAAGGGAAATTAGCCAAAAGGGCCTGCTTCGTGGAAGGCTTCAAGGAAATATCCAGAGCTGTGGACTTAGTGTCATTTATCTGGAGGCCTGAAAAGCTCCCGAATACAGAAAGGGTTTTGAATATATTGGGAATAGAGATATGTGGACCTGTAACCATCAGGAGCATATCATCCGCGAAGAGCGACAGCTTATTTTACCCCAAAGCTGCGGAAATCCCCCTGATGCCTCCATTGCTCCGGATCTCAATAGCCACGGGCTCCAGTGCCAAAATGAATAGGATGGGGGACAGAGGGCACCCCTGCCTAGTTCCTCTATAGATTGAGAAGAGGGGAGATTCTACACCCGCGTATTTCAAGGTGGCCTTTGGTAAGGTATATAACGCATCCACAGCAGCCAGCATTCCCTCCCCAAATCCCCACCTCCCCAGCACCCACCGCAGGTATTCCCAGGAGATGGCGTCAAACGCCTTCTCGACATCCAAAGACAGCAACATGGACTCCTGATCAGTTCCCTTAACTGAATCTATCAGTTGTAGTATACGCCTGACTCCATCTCCTGCCTGACGGTATGGGACAAACCCCACTTGGTCCTTGTGGATTAGGCAACCCAAAAAGCAATTTACCCTAGTGGCTAAAAATTTAGCCAACAATTAAGGTCAACATTTAAGAGGGAAATGGGTCTATAGTTGCTCCATTTTTGATGATCCTTTCCTGGCTTTGGGATCATAACGATGTTTGCCTTTAACATTTCACCCTCAAAGAAATGACCCCGCATTATATGGTTAAAGAGATTAACTAGTGGGGGGTGACCTCTTGGCTGAGCTTTTTATAGAAGGTTGCGGTTAGTCCATCCGGGCCCGGTCTTTTAGCTGGCTTAAAGTGGACCAACACCCAGAATTTTGACTATCCTGGGTATTGGTCCACTTCCCCGGGGCACCCCGATCGGGGGTGCCCCGCTGTGTGAAACCCCCCAGAAAGCCCCCAAAACTCACCTCTCCCCGCTCCCACGTGGCCGCGCCGTCCAATCGGCGCCGACGTACAAGCTGATTGACAGCAACGTACAAGCAGCTTGCCCGTCGGCGCCTCCCGCGCGTCACTCTTGACGTGTGCACGCCCGCGCCGGCCATTCAGAGACGGCCGGCGCGGGGGCGCGCGCACGTCTAGAGGAGCGCGAGTGAGGCGGCGGCGGAAGCAGCGGCTGGAGAGGTAAGGCTTTTCGGGGGTTTTGGGATGTCCCGCGGTGTGAGGTGATCGGCCCGGGAATCTTATAGATTCCCGGGCCGATCACCTCAGGGTGTTGGTCCACTTTAAGTTCCTTAATAGCCTGTGACACTTCCTCAGCTGTAAAATCCGCCTCCATAGCTAGTTTTTGTGGCTAAGTTAACCTAGGGAGCAAGATATCCTCAAAAAACTCAGAAACCACTTTCCCATCCATTGGTTGGGGGGCCTCATACAGCTTTGCCAGGCCTGCCCTAAATTCCTCCAATATTTTTTGGGGGGTGGTGGTTAGAGCCCCGCCTTTCACCTTCAGCCTTATTGGAGGGGCCGGATTTTCCTGACCCCGGAGTTGGGCAGCCAGCAGGGTGTTGGGTTTGTTACTGCAGGCATAGTATTTCTGCCTCGACCATTTATACCTAGTTTCTGCCTGACTGATTTGAAACTGGTTTAGAGCCACCCTGGCTTTTTCCAGTCTGGCTACCCGCTTTTGAGTCCTTAAACCCCTTGATAGCCTCTGCATACTCCTTCTCCAGTACCCGAGCCTGCAGCTCCCTTTCCCTTTTCCGCCTCGAAGCCATCCCTAGGAAGTGACCCCTCATAACAGCCTTAAAAGCTGTCCACTAAGCCCTTATTGTGCGCAAAATATTCTGTGGCAGTCTATTTCGCCTGCTGTACTGCCTCCTCCGTAGATAATAGGGAGTCGTTTAACACCCACGAGGCCGGCCCCGTTTTAGTTAGCAAGCTGCAGCATGTGATTGTAACCATATCATGATCAGACCAAGGTGCTGGTACTATCTCTGCACGCAGGATTTGCGTCAAAAAACCCCTTAAGGTAAATATATGGTCAATTCTACTATGCAGCTTGTGAGGGTGGGAGTAATGGGTAAAATCTATTTTCCCTGGGTTCAATTCCCGCCATGTATCAACCAATTTGGCCCCCTGGATTATACTGGTAAAGGCCTTAGCTTCTCCCTCAAGCTGTGGGGAGGGCGGGGAGGACCTATCTAGCCTGTTATGTAGGGTCACATTAGAGTCCCCACATAGGATTACTGTCCCCTGTACATGTGCCTTAACCAGCTCACAGATCCTGGACAGGAACTTAGCCTGTCCCACATTAGGCGCGTAATAATTGCACAGCGTGACCTGCACATCATGCAGGACTCCCTGGAGAAGCAAATATCTGCCCGCTGGATCTGCCAGCCGCTCAGTGCAGACAAATGGGGAGTTTTTGTGAAAAGCTATGAGGACCCCCTTTTGCTTGATTTGCCCCTGGCTTGAAAAAATTGCGGGTACCATGGGTGCAGGTAGCGTGGTGAGGAGGTCGAGGAGAAATGCGTTTCTTGCAGGCATACTACTCCTGCTCTCAGAGAGTTAAATAGTTTAAATGCCCTTGATCGCTTATTAGGGGAGTTAAGGCCTTGCACGTTCAGTGAGATCACCGTCACAGCCATAACATGAGATTAACCCAATTATGAGCGCTTTGCTTACCAAGTAGCCCAAGCACCTTCGCCGCCCTATGGGTGAGAAGTGAAGGGAAAGGATAGGTAGGGTAGATAGTAAGATAAGTAAATGAGTAAAGGAATGAGTAAAGAGAAGAAGAAAGAGGGAGAACACCCCAAAAAACAAAACACAAGTCGCATGAGACATATAACATTCAAATAGCAATACGTGGATCTCATCCACTAGTATCATTCTACCGGGGCCTTCGCCACTGGGAGAATGACAGGGGGTAAGCATGGTTCGGCCCCCGGGCACCAGGGCCATCCCACCCTAAATGCTGAACACAACAATCTTATAGCCATTATCATGATCACAACCGTGACTGTAACTGCTGTTATAACGGCCTAGCCCCACATCACCAAGCTGCTCCTATGCACCCACATGCCCCACCGGGCATCACTCCTGCGCCTGGGCAGCCCCCGGGCCCCCCAGTCCCCCCACGCCCCTTTGGCTCGGGGAGACCGGGGCCCGCCAAGGGCCCCTGAGGCACCGCCCCCAAGTTAGGCGACCGCTGTAGGGCTTATAACAACGCAGCTCCACCTGTCCACTCTAGAGCAGGTAGCTACTAACATGAAAAAACTTGGAATCAAACAGAAACTTAACTTAGCATAACCAACCATTTACCATCCAAAGACAGTGTTAATCAAACTAAACTCTCCACACGACCAGAGGTGTGACACCGAAACCTAATTTTTTGCGCCCTTTTGTCACCCCTCTGACGTGCTTTGGAAGGCCTGGGATGACAGATTCTTCAAGACCTGAGATCTATCTCTCCCCTGCCTCTTTCGCTGGGAGCCCCCAGATGACATTGTGGCATCTTTCCTTCGCTGCGGGGCCTCTCTCAGGGATGGTGTTGAGGCTAGTGCTTGGGGCTCCTCTGGCTGCTGGAGCCCGAGTTGCTGGAAGGTAGATTTTAACTCCAAGGCTGTGGAGGCTTGCACTGTCTTTCCGTTGTATGTGAATGTCACTTTAAATGGAAAGCCCCACCTATAGCATAGGTTTTGTGAGCGTAGGATCTGCAAATATGGTTTAAGAGCCCGCCTTTTGGCAATGGTGGTCTGGGCCAAGTCCGTGAAGACCTGATAGGGATGCCCCTGAAACTGTAGGGGCTCTTTATCTCTCGCCGCCTGCATCACCGCTTCCTTGGTTTTAAAATAAACAAACTTAACAATGATGTCCCTTGGGGGGGAGTCAGGGGAGCGTTTGGTGAGTGCACGGTGCGCCCGCTCCAGCTCTAACTGCTCGACCGGTATATTGGGCGTCAGCTCCTGCAGCAGGGCCATAATCGTGCCCTGGGCATCCTCCATGAACTCAGGAAGGCCTCTGAATCTGAGGTTGGAGTGGGGATTTCTATTTTCCAAGTCCTCATGCATATCTTTCAGCACAGCAATCTCCTCATGTAATGCCTGCACTTCATCCCCATGCCCCTCCAGGACTGTTGTGACAGCATTCATCTGGATTATATGCCCCTGCTCCTTTAACTCCCTAAGGAGCTGGGTTGTGCTTCTAATAACCACAGAGATCTCCTCCCTAATCACCGCTCTAATGTGCTGCAGTGATCCCTGATCTAGGGTAATCTGGGGGCATTGGTTCTGGAACTCAGTGGGGAACTGGGCTTGGCTGTCTACAGAGTCCAGTGAATCCTCTGCGTGCAGCATGGTTAGTGTCAGAGCTGTCTCCCCTCGCTCACCTCTCACTGCACGTGCTGCTGCCGGAGTTACGGTCGCCATTTTAGATTCCGGCTGCTGCTGGGGTCTGGCTGCTCTTGGCGGCCCCTGCTTTGATCTGCGACCCTGTCGCATGCTCCACTGGTCGGGCGACCTCTTCCCCCTTCGTCTCCTTTGATCTGGCGGGGAGTCTGAGCTTTCAGGCTGCTACTGGGTGGTCTGTTAGTGCCCGGGATGACGGAGCTCTAGCTGAGCACGTCCATCAGCCGGCTCCTCGGTCATGCGCCCCCCAAAAATGTTTTCTATATGGGATAGACAATAGGAGGTAAAAATATGGAAGGCGGAGTGGCTCGTCTCCAGGGTAAGCCTCAAGGAAAAACATGGAATGATAACGGAATAAGCAACAACACATGAATTTTGTGAAATAATGTTGATGTTACTTGCTATATGTATGTAATCAAGTTACATACATACTATAAGTATGTAACTTGATCATCTTATACCCTTTTAATCTCATGTTACCACTGCCTGAATCGAAATGTTTGCATTGGAGGGGTTACGTTGTAATATACATTCCTGCAACTGTTAACTGAGCAGGAGCCATCGTGTCATAACCGATTGTCTGTATTCCATTTCTCCTCTCTTGTATATTTAATAACAAACAGTTTGGAAGAAAAAAAAAAAAGAAAGACATTTTAGAGAGCAAGTCATATGTTGAGGACACGGAGAGCATGTTGAAAAAGGTACTTTGTTGAGATGAGAAGTTGAACTTTTTGACCCCACCAAATTTAAGGCAGACCTCCATTTAAAAATGACTTGAGGTTGATTGTCACTGCAGATCATTCCAGCAATTACGGGCTATAGTTATAGCAAGCCTGAAACTGGATAGAACCACTTCCACATGCCCACACTGCTAGTGGCCAAAGGAGATTATTAGGTTCTGCCCAGTCTCAGGCTTGGTGTTGCAGTATGTGTGGGGGGCAACCCACATCATAGCTGTGGGGGTGGGCAAAACTAAGGCCCTTATTTAACAAGGGATAGCGCCAGGTAGCGAATGGTGAGCGAACGGTAATGACGCTCACCGCCACGAGAACGCCGGCTCCCCTCCGCAATCACACATTTATGAAACCGATCCTGCTTAGCGACTGACAGAGCACCAGATAGCGAATCATTCATCATTATTCCAGCCTCACCCCACAGCGCCAGCGAGCGACCTTGAACAGCGACAGGTATGACCTCTCGCTACCTGGCGCTCTCCAATGCATTTCAATGGAGCAATCTTTAAATATTCTTAATTAATTGCTATTAATGTTTTTTTTTTTTTTTTTTTTTTTTTAAATGTCAAAAATTCTGTAAAAACTTCTGCAATGTTAGATATTTTTTTGAAGGTAAAAAAAAAAAGGTAAAAAATTGTGCAGAATTGATATTACAGGTCTGATATTAATGTATTCATATTACAAAATGTTTTGAAAAACTTTTTTTTTTTCTCAAAAAATATGGTTGTTTGGGGGTAAAAAAACTACTTTTAACCCATCGCCGCCAGCGCTCTGGGGTTTAAAGCATTTCACAGCGCGAGAATTTTTTGAGCGTGATTTGTTAATGAATATGCTGGGAGCCGTTCGCTATGGCCATTCGATGTCATGCACTCCCATACAGCGCGGAACCTGTCAAACAGCGACTCCTAACCCCGTATTCAACATTACCGCACACCGACGGGGTCGCTGTCAACAGCTGAAAAACGGCCAAGCACAGCGAATACTAGCGTGCGCTGTGAAAATACAGCTACTGTCGCTCATCTGTCGCTACCTGGCGCTATTAATGAATCGGCCTCTTAGTCATTTTTGACTGGAGTTTACTTTAATAAACAGGTTTTGTAGCTACTTTTGAATGTTTTTTATATACTGGCTATTACAAGGCATTGTACAATTTGTGTTCATTGGAAGTCAGACATTACAGCTAGAGATGAGCGAACTTTTGAAAAGTTCGATTCGGCCGATTCGCCGAATTTCACAAAGAAATTCGGGTTCGGCCGAATCGAACTTTTACGAAGTTCCCCATCATAAATGCCGGCATGGTGGGAGCGGGCCGGCCGGTTCCGCTGTCAGCGGGCTCTCACCATGCCGGCAAAAATGCTTTTTTTTTTTTTTTTTTTTTTTTTAAATGCCGGCATGGTGGGAGCGGGCCGGCCGGCTTTACCGGCCCGCCGGCCGGCTCCCACCATGCCGGCATTTTTTTTTTTTTAATTTCAGGAAAAATTCGATCAGCACGAACCACAAAATATTCGGGTTCGTGCCGAATCGAATATTTCCTGAAATTCGGAGCGAATTCCGGTTCGTCCGAACCGGTTCGCTCATCTCTAATTACAGCCTTTTGATTTATTTTTGCTAGCCGTATTTATACTAGACATTTACAGTTTTCCAAAGAAAGAAAGAATGTAGGCGAGTAAAGCATATGACACCTTAGCCTTCAAAATATCATAATGACATTTTCTGAAAAAAAAAGCTTAACCATTTGTAGACATAATAAAATACAGCTTTACTAAAATGTAAATTATTCTGGTCTTTAGATAACATGATTTGATTATGGCCAGGGTAATACCATCTTATCATCAATTATTGGTGTGTGTTTATTATTACAATACCGAGAAATACGCTACAAAGAAGCAAAAAACAAGCTCTTTGATGACTTTCTCAATCTCATAAATAATAGTCAGATTTTGCCCATCCAATCAAGATATTCTTGCTATCAGCTCTCGCCAGGATGAACCTGGTCTGCAGGCTTCAAGCAATTGACTTTAGGGTTTACATATTGAATGTGAGGAAATCAATAGGGGAGCATTGAAACTGCTCTCATTTCCATGGCAGCCTGTAGGGCTATTTAAAATCCAGGCATTAATGAGATCAAATTACCTTCAAACCATTTTTTTTGTCTCTAGCCAACTTTTTATTTTATAGTATTCCTATTTGTGCAAAAAATAAAAGGATTAACAAATATCCACAGATATTGTAGCTTTTTCTTCATACTTGTGTTGTTGCCTTGTTAACAAAAGACATAGACAAGTATTACTGACCCTGCAGAAATTAGGATTAAGAATGGCCATGGCAGACCAATCACGAAGGTGTGTTTATATACAGATATGTGTCATCTTAACCTACAGTAACCCAGTCGGAAAAGCTCACTTTAGACCACTTAGGTCTCCCATATTTGGTCCCCGTCATGCCGATCATTATGACATATCTTTAGTAATGAATCAGGGCTAATGGACATTTCTTGAAAACGGAAAGTCATTCGCCAGCTTTCTCATTTCAGAATGACTTGCACAGACATCTCAACAGCTTGATGAATCTGAATCCTTTATTAGCAAGAGGTCAGGGACCTCTTGAAAGTAAGGTGTTGATCACATCACCCAAAATGAAAGAAAACTAAGGCTGGTTTCACACCAGTGACATTGCGGAGCGCTCGTGGATTCAGGCGAGTGCCCTGCAATTGCTGAGTTCTGGGAGATGTTAGCTTTTGCGTTCTCCACTCAATGGCGTGGATTTGCAAGGGCAGAAGCCTCAAGACGCTGGTGGCAGGTCTTTTGTGGAGCACTTATCACGGATGACTGCAGGATGCTTGCCCTAAAATTTGAACAACCCACATTCGCACTGGTGTGAAACCAGCCTAAGGGGTACTCACCTTTGGTGAATAGCTGATCAGCTAATCAGTTGCCCCTGTCATCACCTGGTTCTTTTTCCCTCCATGAGGCTCCTTTCACACCATTTTCACACACATTTGCATCAAGTTGCATTTGGGAGTCCTGCACACAGCCTTTCTAACCCAAGCACCACAAACGCAGCTCCATAGAAGTAAAACTTGTTAAAACACAACACAAACATAAGTAAAATGCAAAGGTGTGAAGAGAGTCTTAACAGAAAAGGCCAGGCTTTTCTAATGCAAAGCATATAAGTCATTTTTGGGGGGAGGAAATGTTTTTTCTCATGATTTTTTTACAATCACAATCAGCAACCTTTTGTTAAAAAATTGCACAACTAAATATGTTGCCGAATAGCACAGAGGAAAAAAATCATGAGAAAAAGCGTTTTCTCTCAAAAACATGAGTAATAAAAATTTGGTGCTGTATCAACCCTAATCTGGTCTTTCTGAAGCACCTTTGTCAGAAAACAAATGCTAAAATATTGATGGCTGATTGTGCCATTTATACTTCCCCACTGCACCTCAGATCTCCTGTGTGTAATCCTCTCAACTTTAACAATGGTGAGTATAGCTATCCTGGCTCCTGTAAAGCTTGTGTAGGCACAAATGAGTGTTGAAGTATTTACCTGGATCCAACTCATGGATACAAATTAAAACCAAATGCTGGGAAATCAAATGTTCATAGTGTCTGCGTCCTCAATTCCAGATTGATTCACCCCTGACATCCTTGAACTGTTGCTTAGGATGATGTGTTCTGCCTATCATGACCAATGCCACTACTTGGCTGGGTTGATTAGAGTTAACAGAGTCAGTACCATGTTGTTCATGCAGTCAGGTACAGGAAGTTTTAAATGTTAAGCCACACATTAAATCTTGTTATAGTAGCCCGTTACTTAACTACTCTCCAGGGGAGCATTTGGCCAGAGCCCGTTAAAAGCACCTATAGTACTGTTGAAGTATTCTACAATCTTCATGTGGTGACAGGGATCTATACAACACAATCCCTAATTTAAATAAGAAAATATTTGAAAGCAATATGTTATTTTAAATGACATTTTTTGAGAAGAGAATTACGTCTGTAAAGTTTAGTGTTTTAGAAGCAAAAAAAAGCTTCCAGAATACAGGCATTTATGATCAGAGAAAAATCCGCAGGAGGCCAGCAATGCGTGACCAGGCAACGGTGCTAAAGGAAAGTAATGTTGGACGAATGACAGGAGCATGGCACAGTGTAACCGATACAGAGAGATCACAATGGAAAATGAAGCGTGAGCCCAAGCACTGTGATCAGAAGACAGCTAGAATCTAGAGCACGAGAGACATTTAACAAGGCAGAAATGTTCAATTATCCCAAACCACTTACTGTTATCTGCAGACTCCTGGATTCCTCATTTAGCTCATGTGCATAATACGGGGCCAGCTCTGCAACTTCTCAACAGAGAAACAACACATCACCTGATTTTTCTCTTAATTAAAGCCAAGCTAATTAATATTAGACAATCTATGTAGAACTTTGGTGTCCGAAAGTAGCCGTGTATAAATGTCTGTTGTGAAAAGGCTGGAGTCAATAAACATAGAAACATAGACGGCTAACAACAAAAAAAAGACTACAAAAGAAATGCTGGGCAAAGTTTGACTATCCTTACAGTAAAAAAACAACTCTCTTACCCCTATGATCAGGGGCGTTACTATAGGGGGTGGAACTGCATCGGGGCCCAGGAGGTCCCAACATTGTTGCTTCCCCACCTCATTTATCATATTTTGGCTCACTTAGCATTACATAGAAAAAGGAAGCAGAATTTGTCTTCTGTTTTAGTCTTTAGTTTGCTAGCTGCACCCAATTGAGTTACAAGACAGAAGAAAGTTACTGTATGAGCTTTGAAAGGGCCCCATTTAACGTTGGTCCTGACCTGTGATCAAATTACTTCTGTTCTGTGAGTAAATGATGCCCTTTTTTCTTTATTTAGCAAGTTTTTTTGTTTTTTTCTTGGACCTGTGCCATTTGGACTGGGAGAAGGGGAATGGAGGACCACCTTCTCAGCGCAGGCTCTGCCAAATTACTTTTTTTTAGTGTAAGTGGGGGTCATTGGAGAGAATACAGTAGGTTTTGTCCCAGGAGGGGGTACCACCTGCTCACCTTAGCTAGATTTATTCCTTAGCAGTGGGGAAGTCCAATGAAAGGCACACATTCTATCTGGATTCAGCATGGCCCCACCTTGGCACCCCCCTTCATTGCAATGAATGGAATGGGGGCATGGAGGGGAATAATTACATTTTGTAGGAGGCAGATTTTGCCAGTCAGTATGTTTTCATTGAAGTGGAGCTGGGTGGAAGAGCTGATGGGAAAATAACCTGATTTGGGCTCTGCCTCACATCCCTTTCACCTGGAATCCCAGAATGGGGCATCCCATATGCATTTCCTCATACAGCTGCAGTTTGCATGACTGTTGGCAGCTAACTGAGCCGGTGAGCAAAAACAACTGTTAGGCTATTCTAGAAATACATTGAATGTAACTATATAATAAAGCATTTCATTTAATTTTACATTATCATAAACTACAATCGAAATAGCATATCTCACCGATTCCCATTGCAACGAACAGTGCCCCCGATTTCTACTTTTTGGGTTACAATCATTTCTTCATATTCTCTGCCTTGGTTTATTTTTATTCCTCTCTTCTCTTCCACTTCACCCATCCTGAAATCTGAAAACATGTCCTGCATGGAATAATTGGTCAGCCAGAACTGCCCACAGTTTGCAAAAAAGGAAAACTAATCTCTTGTTTAAAATAACATGTTAACTTAAAAGTGATCATTAGCCAGCTGTAATAGTAGTCAGACTCTGATCATGAAGTTCAAGCCACCGGCATAAAATGCCATTTTACCGACATTCTGGAAAGTGCTTAGCAGCTGCAAATTAGCTGCTCTTAACTTTGGTAAAAGTAGTTTCAGCTTGATTCTGGTCTAAAAATAATGGTCGCGCTTTAAGATCTGAGATTATATTGTTTGATTACTGCGGTCTGCTGACATTTCTATTAAAATGTATTTAATGCCTATTGAATGTCCAGAAAGCACAAGATCAGAAGATATTGTATGTATACAAAAATTAGAAGAGATTTTAAAATGGCAAACTATCATGATATTATCCATTTTTCTGACAAAAAGCTTCGTAAATGTTTGCCTCTTCAATTGTTACTGGACAACTGTGCACATGTTTTTAGAGAGCCTGTCTCTGTCTATACTCAATGGCAAAGAAATTATTAAGAAATGTGACAATAACAGGTGCAACAGAGCAACACAGCCAAACATAAAAACATTTACATTAATTAGAAGCTACAATGGCACTTTCTTCTTGGCAAGGTTAAAGGTGTGCAATGCAATACATTCCTAAGGATCACAAACAACTACTCATAACACCCCATCATTTTTTTACATTCTGTTTTTTTGTATTTCCATTTTTAGCTTTTATCACAACAGTAATATAATATTTTCCTACCTATTGGCCAAAATAGGTGACCAGCATGATGAGAAAAAAGACTTGTGAAAAAATAATTGTGGAATCAGGCTTATGACCTGGCTAGTACTTTATTTTCTAAAATACTAAAAAAATCAACCCCCCCCCCCCAGAAAGCCCTATTAGAAATATTGTCTAAATAAACCTAAATGTACTTAGTTAAGTGGTTTATTCATGAAGGGATAGCGGCAAGTAGTGCTTCGTGGCGGCAGGCAGCGTCTGGTGAACGCTGGGCGCTGTACACAAAACCACATTTATAAAGGTGATTTTAGTGAGTGACTCTAACAGCGCCATGTAGCGTACAATTCATCATTACAGGTGGCTCAGCGTATAGCGCCGGCGCACTGGCTTCCAAAGCGCCAGGTATTACTTGTCGCTACCCTTCGCTCTCCCATACATTTCAATGGACATTCTAATTCTATTCTGATTAATTCTGATCCCTTTTTTTTCCTCTCAAATTATTATTTGACCTCTCCTGGCCTGGGATAAAGTATATTTACATTTTTTTTCAATAATTTACATTTTTATGCAGAATTGTCATTACAGGTCTGGCACTAAAGTGTTGATGTCACAGTGTTCCAACAATGTCATTCCATGTTTTTTCGCTTTGTTACTGGTGGATATGTGTCCAAAAACACACAGCATCTGGCACTCTATGCTACAGCGAACAAATTTAGAGCGCCAACGCTGTGTGAGTCAGATTTTTTGTTGAATATGGTGTGTAGCGCCGAGTGGCAGACGCTCAGAGCAGTCGCTACCTCTCACTACCTCTAGCGCTGTACTGTTGCTAAATGTGGTGTAGGCTTGGCCGCTATTGTTGGGAACACCGCCTTGCGTATGCTGTGGCAAATACGGAAACATTATGAATGCTTTAGAACTGAAACACATTAGGCTTGATTCAGAGAGACAAAAAAACCTTCCGTTTTAGTGTCGATCTGTTTTTTTTTGTGAAATGATTCCGTTCTCGTATGAGCGTACGAGCGATTCTATGCATGCATTGAAAACCTTCTGTAAAGTTTCCGTCCGTTCGTACGGCAGATTACGAATACGAGGATGTCATTTTCCAGCGTGACTTTTCCGTTTCATTTTCACATGTTACAACGTAGGCTTTCGTTTTTGCCTTTTTCCCATCTTATCCTCCAATGAATCCTTTACGTTTCCCGTTCCATTCTGTTTCCCTTTTTCAATATATATTCATCCAGATGGAAATCCTTACGATCTAGCGCCTGCGCACTACAAACTTAACTCATTAAAGTGCTCGCCTATATATTTGCCACCCTCACTTCTACTACAATGTTTAGCTAAATCACTTAGCACTATCCTCCATTTTCCCTTTTGGACCCTTAAAGTTCACCCAAATCACTTCTCAGTCACGTGAATATTCATCTTTAAATATTTCTGGGCCCATTAGTTTTGTGTTAATGTATTTTGTAAATGAAATGACACTGTAACATTTTTTTTTTTTGGATTCCATCATAAAATATAAAATGTTTAAAAATTTAGAAAATTTCTAATTTTTACAACTATAAAAAACAAAATACATAGCAATGGCAGGCCACAGAACATTATTCTTCATCTGTGGTCCCCAACGAGTTGCGCAGCTCCTGCATCTCGCCCACCAACTGAAGGACCCTGACACTCAGTTGTGCCACTCTGGCACGTGTGGTCCCTGTTAAAAAAAAACTTAAATTAAAATATTGGTATAACCTTGTTGGGGTCATACTGCAGTGCCCCCCCCCCCCCCCCCCGTATGGTCCAAACGCCTAAATCTGGACTTCAAAAGCCAGAGGGCCCTCGTCACCACGGGCCGGGTTTTGCATAGTGCCCAATTACAGAACCCCTGGCCCGCATTCTGCAGGCAAAGAACGGGCATCAGGAGCAAGGGCAGGAGTGGATATCCAGGATCCCCTGAAAGAATGTAAAAATAATAACATAAAATACACATTCTAAGCTACAATATTGTTGAACATGTCATCAAGGGCTAAAAACAGCAATAGGTTAAGTCATGAGTCATCAACTATATTCATTGCCATACAGTGAAAATGGATTGATGGAATGTGAGCAAACTTACCCAGGGGCCATCTACCAGATAATTCTCCTGACTCAAACTGCCGAAATAAGCCTGAGCTCTGCAATATATAAGCATCATGGGACGACCCTGAAGAGAACACTGAGAAATCGCATAGCTGGACCAATCACTGCTTGTATGTTGTGTGAGTGGCACATCTTGCGGTTTCTGCAACCAAATATAAAATAATTACACAAAGCAAAGGTAACCGACTAAAACAATAACTCCTACAACAAATTCAAGTTCAACAATCCAAATATAATTCACAAAGGACATAGGTCTAAAAAAATATAGCAATTATATGGATGTGTGGGAAAATAAATGTTTACATGCTAAGGACTAATTAAGGTCAGCATTAAAATGCATCTATAAGGCATACATGAAATGTATTGATTCAGGTATGCATTGCTATACAATTTATGGCCTCAGCCATGCTGATACATGCAATGCCTTGGTGCTAAAGGCGCGCAGACTCCTCCACAACATGTTCAACAATAGCAATGCGAGCCCTCAAAGGTCCCATAAGTGGATCGGAAATGAAACGATTTATAGGGTGGTGGTCCGTCGGAAATCAGCTCTCTGAATCAGACAGAAACCCATCCCAACAACGGAAGTTATCTGAACGAACGAAAAATTCCCGATTTTGTATGGAAAATGATCCGAACTAACGGAAATGTTCCGATTTGCTTCCGTTCATCGAAAGTGCATATACACATTTTCCCGAACGTTTGTACGAATGAAAAATTAACGAAAAAAGCAAAAAAAAGACTAACACCTACCCAAACTTTCACAGACAGCTACGGAAGTCCAGACGAATGTGTCTTTGAATCGAGGCTATTATGTGAAAGTTAAATCTAAGCAAATGTACAATATTTGTAAAATGCAAACTTTTTTTTTTTTTTAATCAATTTTTTTTAAGTTGTAGCGTAATATTCAGTTATGGTGTTGGTGCATTCTTTAGCGTAAATATCATGTATTGGGGCGCTTTATAACGTTCATACCTTGCAACAGGGTTAAAGGTTTTGCTTTCGGTTTAGTTTTGTGCACTTCAGGTTCCTTGGAGAAGACATGGCTCCAAGATGACCAGCCAGGCGCCTTCCCAGCTCCTCTTCCTCCTCATCCTCTGATGCTCCCCCCCCCCCCCCCCCCAAGAAGAGGCAGTGTGTGGACCCTCAGGTCAATGGGCAGATAGTTAGGGTAAGTTTTTATATGAAATGTAAACCCATCATTATGTACTTTGTTGTGGCCTTCTTTCAATGTGTTATTATTTCCTGCTGATATTAATGCTTTATGTTTAATTTTTTTTTAATTGTTGTAATATTAATTTTTGTTATCTACCGTATTTTTCGCCCTATAAGACGCACCTGCCCATAAGACGCACCTAGGATTTGGGGGAAGAAAATAAGAAAAAAAAATTTTAAACCAAAAACGCACCATTACAGACAGTGTGGCATTCCCCTATCCAATTCCCATAGGCAGTGTGGGATGCCCCCATTCCATAGACAGTGTAGCATGCCCCCATCCCATTCCCCGTATATCCAGTGTGGCATCCCCCCTCCCATTCCCGATATACCCATTGGCTGTGTGGCATCCCCCTCTCCCCCCATTAGTATAGGCTGTGTGGCATCCCTCTCCCCACATTCCCATAGGCTGTGTGGCATCCCCCTCTCCCCATTAGCATGGGCTGTGTGGCATCCCCCTCCCCCATTATTATAGGCTGTGTGGCCACCCCCTCCCCCATTCCTATAGGCTGTGTGGCATCCCCCTCTCCCCATTCCCATAGGCTGTGTGGCATCTCCCTCCCCCCATTACCATAGGCTGTGTGGCATCCCCATTCCTATAGGCTGTGTGGCATCCCCCTCTCCCCATTCCCATAGGCTGTGTGGCATCTCCCTCCCCCCATTACCATAGGCTGTGTGGCATCCCCATTCCCATAGGCTGTGTGGCATCCCCCTCCCCCCATTCCCATAGGCTGTGTGGCATCCCCCTCTCCCCATAGGCTGTGTGGCATCCCCCTCCCCCCATTCCCATAGGCTGTGTGGCATCCCCCATTCCCATAGGCTGTGTGGCATCCCCCATTCCCATAGGCTGTGTGACATCCCCCTCCCCCCATTCCCATAGGCTGTGTGACATCCCCCTCCCCCCATTCCCATAGGCTGTGTGGCATACCCCTCCCCCCATTCCCAAAGGCTGTGTGGCATCCCCATCCCCCCATTCCCATAGGCTGTGTGGCATCCCCCTCCCCCCATTCCCATAGGCTGTGTGGCATACCCCTCCCCCAATTCCCAAAGGCTGTGTGGCATCCCCATTCCCATAGGCTGTGTGGCATCCCCCTCCCCCCATTCCCATAGGCTGTGTGGCATACCCCTCCCCCAATTCCCAAAGGCTGTGTGGCATCCCCATCACCCCATTCCCATAGACTGTGTGGCATCCCCCTCCCCCCATTCCCATAGGCTGTGTGGCATCCCCCTCCCCCCATAACCATAGGCTGTGTGGCATCCCCCTCCCCCATTCCCATAGGCTGTGTGGCATCCCCCTCCTCCCATTCCCAAAGGCTGTGTGGCATCCCCCTCCCCCCCCATTCCCAAAGGCTGTGTGGCATCCCCCTCCCCCCATTCCCATAGGCTGTGTGGCATCCCCCGCCCCCCATTCCTATAGGCTGTGTGGCATCCCCATCCCCCCATTCCCATAGGCTGTGTGGCATCCCCCTCCCCCCATTCCCAAAGGCTGTGTGGCATCCCCCTCCCCCCATTCCCATAGGCTGTGTGGCATACCCCTCCCCCCATTCCCAAAGGCTGTGTGGCATCCCCATCCCCCCATTCCCATAGGCAGTGTGGCCCCTCTCCCCCCATTCCCACCCCCTCCCCCCATTAGTATAGGCAGGCGCCATATTAAAACTCACCTGTCCGCTGACACCGCTGCGCTGAGCGGCCGGCTCCGTGAATGGGGTGGGCGTGGCCTGCGCCGCAGCTTCGACGCAGGCCACGCCCACCCCATTCACGAGCTGGCTCTGTCCCGGCCCCGCCGCTGCGATCGCTGTCTTTTCAGGCAGCGATGACAGCGGCGGGGCCAGAGACAGAGCCCCTGCCGCTCCTCCATCTGCTGTTGTTCTGGGCACATGCAAGCACGAAGGTCCGGGCAGCGGGTGGGCGTGGCCTGCACCGGCGCAGGCCACGCCCACCCGCTGCCCGGACCTTCGTGCTCGCATGTGCTCTGAGCCCGGCAGCAGATGGAGGAGCGGCAGACAACGCGGGAGCGCCGGGGACGGGTGAGTTTTTTTTTTTTTTTTTTTTTTTTTTACATTCGCCCGATAAGGCGCACTGACATTTTTCCCCCACTTTTGGGGAAAAATAAGTGCGTCTTATAGGGCGAAAAATACGGTATTTCACAATATAGAACGTTTTTCAATATTTTATCTGTGTTACGTTAATGTCAATAATTTATTATTTTCTACTATTTTTAAAGGGGATTTCAACCCATGAGACAGATCTTTGTAATATATTTTTTAATCATAAATACTTAAATTAATACCCATGGCCAATATTTTTTTTTAATTTTACAACATTATTGTATTTCTATATTGTGAAATCAACAAGCCCTTTATGGCAGTTTAAAGGACACCAACATCTTTTTTTATTGTCCAATATATTTATTGTTAATTTTTATATTATTTTAATTTAATGTCAAATTATATTGTTCTAAATGTTTAATGTTTTTGTTTTTTTTCTCTACATCTAGGACTTCTGTATGTATGACTATGCCCTGAGTGCCAAGAGAAGCATTGTGGAGGAGGTGAAGGCCACCGTGCCCCGGCGCTTCAAAACCAATTCGAAGAGTAAAGCAATCATCCAAAGATGGTTGGACACCGGGGCAATGAGGGTGTCTATAGGCTCTATGATGCCTATGCTTCTGGTAAGTTTAACACACATACACTATTCTTAAATATCTACACATTAAACTGCTGGTATCTTACAATTTCTCCTTTGTTTTTTGTTCCCTCTCCACAGATAAGCGTCCTCCCCTAGGTAAGCACGGGAAGGGTTTCCTCCCCCACAGACGAGTGGTTGAGTCAGATGAGTCTGCTGGGGAGGGGACCTCTCGCCGATCCCAAATTGAGGACCCAGGGGAGGAAGGGGATGACGCCCCAGTGGAGTCTGCTGCTGGGGTGAGTGCAGTGTGGAGCCTCAGCCCCAAATCCATCTCAGCAGAGTCACAACAACCTTGTGGCTACTCTCAAGTGGGGAGTTCCAGTGGGGAGGAGGAAAGGGACTCCACCACACTCCCTGAAGGATCAGGGAGTGAGAGGGAGGAGGGTGGCCCCTTGGTTTGTGCTCTGCTGGGCCCATTTTGAGGAGTGGAGGCTTTATCTCAGAGCCCTCCCTGGGATACAAGCAACATGTCATCCCCTGGTGAGTGTATTTTAGTTTTGCTTTGTAGTTCAATTGTTACATTGTTGTGTCTAAACTTTTTCTTTTATTTTAAAAATGTTTTTCAGGGCATCATAGAGCCAACACCTCCTCCAAAGATGCTGGAGTTGCGGCACTCAGGCATAGTCGAGGTAAGAATTACATTAATTTTGTTAGAAAACTATATGCATCCATTGTTTTTTGCCTATATCATTTTCTTAGGAAATGAGACCTGATATTGTTGTGAAGTGGCCATGTGGCCTCTAACACAGTAGCCTTTCTTCTGGCGTACCCCAACTTCAAACTATTATGTGGCTTGATCATGTGTTAGTTTAGTTTTAGCTTACACGTGGCCAAGTGTGCCCCAATAATTAGTCAGATTGAACTATTCCCTACAGGTAAACCTCCATCTCCAGGACCCTCAAGCAGCATGGGCCCAAGCCACAGCTGTGATGGTGAGTAATGTTATTTTGGACAATAAGCGTGTAAACATGCATATGCATGTGTCCATGACCATGTACACATGTTAGTGACAGTCTAGAGTTGACATTCATACATGGAGACCCTCTTTTTAGAATAATCAATCATAATTGATTCAAAGCATGCTCGTTTCCTGCCCCTGCTAATGTAACTTAACCCTACATGATAAACGCAGCAGTTGGTTATGTGCTTTATGTGTATTATTGTAGTATTGTACTATTATATCCAATAAATAATTTAATTTAAAAGGTCAATGTATTTAGATCATATTGCCTCAGGTGTAATGACCACTACAGTAAGTACATTCTTCTGGTAGTCAAGTAGGCCTTATTTGGTTAGGTTATGTCCTTTGTGATGTTAGACTAGGGTGGTTATGTAGAATGGCTACACAGGTTCATTTATTTTGCCATCTAGTATTCAGAAAGGTTGGCCTGTTGTGTATGTCTAAAAATATTAGTCATTAATTCTTGTTAAACTAAATTTTTTTTTCAAAGATCATAAGTATATACTGTATTTTTTGATTTGGGATACTTAATTGTGTATTTTCTTTTGCACAGACGAGCATCACAGACTGTGGCAATACATGATGGAATCAAGACGAATGCTGCTGGAGATGCATAATAAAAGACAGGGTGGGGAGAATCAAGTTTGCCGCTGTGCGGCAGTTTTTTGAGTTGTCCATGTTGGCCTGTTCATTTTTAATAAATATTTATTTTGACCAGATTGACTTTCTTAAATGAAGTTTTCACATACAGCACCCAGCATTCACCTGCCGCTATGTGCCGCTACGTGGCACTACCTGGCGTTATCGGTTCTTAAATAACCCCCACAGTGTTCCAGCCACAGCTTGGATGAGGGCTAGATTTCTTGGATTTTAATTTAATCCAGCAGAACATTTCTATTTTGTCATTTCTATTGGAATTTTTTTTTTTTAGAAAATATTTTGGAAAATGTTATTTCTATACTGTCTGCACGTGCATTCACTTCACATAATGTGCTGATGATAGTTGTATAATTACAGAGGCTTTTATTTCATTGTAAAATCCTGGCCTATCTATGGACACCTGCAGGGCCGGATTAAGTGTGGTGGAGGCCCCTGGGTACAAAATCTGGTGGAGGCCCAAGATACAGTATTTTTTTGCCTTTAAACAGAAGATTTTTAGACAAGCTAAATGGGCAGCACTAGCCTTTTTGCCATATACAATATTCCCAACTAGTCAAGATGTGTACTGGTGTGCACACTGCCCCCAGCAACAAAAGTTCAAATACAAGACAACAAGGGGGAATCCCACACTTCCCCAAGAGTTACCAAGGGCATAGAATAAGTGGCACCACCTTCAGAAATATAAGAAAGTATCTAAATTGTATTATTTACATATGTTAAAAAGACATAATAACACTTACACAAATGAACAACATACATAGACAAAGACACTAGGGGGCGCCGGTGGTCTAGTAAAAATCATAATACAAAGGTGTCCCTTAATTTAAATAGCAATAAATAAACTCTCCATAAATTAACCCTACTGTGTAAAATGTGCAATAAATGTGCAAGATAAAAGTTAACCAGTGTAAAAATCACAATAAGAGATTCCTAATTCTATGGCCAATGGCCCAATAAATAAATATCACTAACACCATAAAGCAGTAGAGCGAGCCAGAGTGAGCTAAGACAATAAAAATATATAACAGAG
Source organism: Gastrophryne carolinensis (assembly GCA_027917425.1). Taxonomy (NCBI): domain Eukaryota; kingdom Metazoa; phylum Chordata; class Amphibia; order Anura; family Microhylidae; genus Gastrophryne; species Gastrophryne carolinensis. The sequence goes on from CM051234.1 coordinate 529,063,704, forward strand.
CAAAAGTGTGTATATAGACCAAACCGGAGTACCCCCACAAGGGTAAACGTGTCGTAGTGTCACCTGCACTACTTCCTCAGGGCGAATGCATACAGAGAGCCCCTCCATCTCCACTATATATGTGCTCACACCACCGCCCAGCCACAGGGGTGGCCAATGAGCTCTTGTGCTCTATGTGCTCTTACACCAGTTTATACAATATACAATGCTGAAGAAAAGCAATTTTTGGATCCCTCCCCCCTTTCCCTTCTTCCCTCCCTCCTCCCTCCTCCAGGCGCGCGCACTGGCTGTAATTTTGTCACGCATCCCTTTGGGGGGGCGTGGCCGGAAATTGTATCCCCGTTTGACAGCTATGGATGCATATTTCCCTGTTTATAAACTCCCTCACTTAGATAACACTGCAGATTATGGTGGTGGTAGCGTGGCTGGTTCCTGTCAGATTGTGATTTCTCTGGCGTGTGCCGGGTGCGCCTCTGATCGGGTGCGTTGCTTGGCACGTGCGCGGCATCCGGCCTCTATGCATATTGTCCAGCTGACATTTTTATCAACCTGCCTTCTACTTACCTATATGTGCGAGGGTATACGTGCGCTGGGGGGTGGGGGGTTACCATGCGGGGGAGGTGCAGACAGATTAATTAGCCGTGATTACTCATTGGCCACCCCTGTGGCTGGGCGGTGGTGTGAGCACATATATAGTGGAGGTGGAGGGGCTCGCTGTATGCATTCGCCCTGAGGAAGTAGTGCAGGTGACACTACGACACGCGTTGGCATTTACCCTTGTGGGGGTACTCCGGTTTGGTCTGTATACACACCTTTGCTCTGTTATATATTTTTATTGTCTTAGCTCACTCTGGCTCGCTCTCCTGCTTTATGGTGTTAGTGATATTTATTTATTGGGCCATTGACCATAGAATTAGGAATCTCTTATTGTGGTTTTTACACTGGTTAACATTTATCTTGCACATTTATTGCACATTTTGCACAGTGGGGTTAATTTATGGAGAGTTTATTTATTGCTATTTAAATTAAGGGACACCTTTGTATTATGATTTTTACTAGACCACCGGCGCCCCCTAGTGTCTTTGTCTATGTATGTTGTTCATTTGTGTAAGTGTTATTATGTCTTTTTAACATATGTAAATAATACAATTTAGATACTTTCTTATATTTCTGAAGGTGGTGCCACTTATTCTATGCCCTTGGTAACTCTTGGGGAAGTGTGGGATTTCCCCTTGTTGTCTTTTTTTGTCTTTAAAATAATGGTCCAGCCAAGTAACTGATTGGTGGTTGTCTGGCACTCCCCACCTACTGGAACGTCAAATCGAGTCCCTTGTGCCACCCTTTATGCTGGTATGTGCTGCTCGGGAACCCCATGCTTTGCCATTCTGGGCGGGGGTAGTGTAGTCGCCCAGCTAGTCCAGCAGAAAGCAGTTCCCTGCATTGAGCTGGACCAGCTGGGCGACAAAAGACTGAAAAGCTTCCTGGACCAGACCATAACCCAAAGGTTGGTGGAGGCCCCCTTTGCAGGGCAAGTGGTGGACGCCCCCCTCATAATCCGGCCCTGGACACCTGTAATCTATTATGCTCTATGGGCAACACATACCTTTGCCATATATACACTTAATGTTTAGCAGAGGATGTAAAACATAGTATGATATGCATTTTCATATTGTTCAATTGGCATTGAGCAAAAATGTAGAACTTCCATCAATGTCATAGACAACCCAAAACAACCTCTAACCAAATCAATTATGTAGAATGCTCTTACACAGAGAAAAAGCTTGACAGCCTTAGTAAATAATCTAAAAAGCAATCTCCAAGATTGATTGCATGTGTACTACCCTGGAAAATTCTCTAATGTTTATTTGAAGGATGTAAAAAATGTCCAGATTCAGCATTTTGGAACCAAAAAATATTAAGCTAAAATAAAAGCCAGACGTGAATTTTAAAAGCTTTGGCGGGAGAGATACTATAACACATTAAAAAAATCCTTGTTATTATAATGAATATGATCAGATGGATCAGTTCATGCTGCTCGGTTATAAGCAAAATGGCTAAATTCAAAAACCCTAAATGCTATGATTACGCCTATAACAAGGGTTTTGATATTTACCAGGGCTTCTGTCAGGCACCAAAAAAAGATACTAGTAAAATGAACAGTAGGCTATGACTTGCCACCTTTTTCTTTAAAAGTGCTGAGCGAAAAAGTGTAATCTATTAAACCCCCGCCAGTGGCGCACTGGGGACAAAAATCAGCCCTGGATTTTACCAGTCCCTGGCCGGCTTGAGGCTTCCCTGCTGAGGCCCCTCAACCATGATGCCGGGGCTATAGCATTGGGGGCTGGGGGTTCTTGGCTTGTGGGTACAGTGGGATTGGGTACAGGGGGCTGAGAGGGAGACTAAGGGGGCAGGGACTGATTGTGGGTGTTAAAAGCAGCAGCCCAACTGGCCCCAAATCACTGCGGTCCCCATGACCAGTCCACCCCTGACCTCTGTCACAGTCCTAATAATATGGAATAGATCCTCCACAATTCCACTGGTTTTCTTTGCATTATGTCAGTTAAGTCCAGACAGCAGCAAGGCTGGGGTACTGGGAAAAAAGAAGCCTGTGTGGGGCCTGGTTCTCCAAGATGACTGTGAACAGGAGAAAAACGACAGCATTGAGTGGATGGGGCAAGTAAGTTTTGGGTAGTTTTTTTTTTCAAACTCATCTTGGGCAGCCTTGGAGTCTATAACACTCCAGGGCCACCTGATTCCCTCTCCCCGGTGTTTAAACCCCCCGATCCAACTGTGCATGTGCAGGCCACCGTCATGCTCCACTATACATTCAGCTAGGCACATGCCAGCGCCAGGCATTTGTGAATGGCTGGTGCGGGCACGCCCCCTGCTAGAAGCTATCTTGGATGCGACCATCAACATGTTCGTCTTTATTCTACTCAGTTAAGACAAAAAGACACAGTTTCCTTTTTTGGGATGCCCTGGGACCAAAACCCACGATAGTCAAAATCCCAGGTTTTGGTCTACTTTAAGGACCAGTAATTTTTAGTCCCTCTCTGTGCTCGAACAATCATATATTTTTTTAAAAATTTTTATTCAGTATAGACAAATGGAGCTTTGTACTTTATGGGGCATTTTCTAGCCTCCATAATGAAGTACATATATGTCAACACTTTAATAATATTGTCTACAAAACACAGGTATTTTTTATACCAATCTACTACTCCTCTTATTTTTTAAATTGTTATGTTGATCACTATAAGATTTAAACCGGGCCAACACACTTGCACATTTGAAGAAAAAACTCCCCAAAACGCACTTGCCCCATCTGTATGTATGATACTGAATCATTGTCAGCACTTACATTTGCTCCTGCACCCACTCAAAGCTGAAATACCACATCACAAATTCTCTCTTGGTAGGGCCATATTGGAGCTTCCTTTCCCAGTATTGCTGTTGCCTGAATTTACCTGACATAACCCCACAATGCACAGCGGCAGCCGCCCTACTCTGCCCAAGCTACCTGTAGGTAGATTAGTCAGGACATATTAAAAATTGCCCATATTCAGTTCAGGGAGTAAGTTAGGGTCAGTCCCATAGTGAAATTAACCTCAGCATCCTCTACCCCCTGAGCGTTCCATTTTGGCCACTTTCAAGGTATCCTAATATATTTGAAATTACAGAAACGGTATGGCAGCATATTTTGGAGGTGATAATGCTGGTGGTCAGCAATTTAATAGATGGCATACCTACTGTATTTATGAGCAGGTCTGACTGGACGTAAAGCGGAACAAAACCCGGAATTTAGATGGCTTCTGTCCTGTGCCCCGGGGGCATTCCATTTTGGCATGCCCCGCTGAGAAACCTCCCAGATCACCCCTTTTAATGCTTCCTGGTCCAATGGAGCATGCGCAGGCTCTCGTCCAATCAGAGTCATTTGCCATGATGATATCATTCGGCAAATGGCTCCGATACCCAGTGGCATCTCCATCCCAGTCTGAATGGCTGGGGGGAGCGCACACACAGGCCACTTGCTCTCCCCGTGGAAAACAATCAGAGCCATTTGCTGAATGGCATAGTCACGGCAAGCGGCTCTGATTCGAAGATAGCCCATGCATGCGCCATTGGACCGGGAAGGTCCCGGGATCTGGGGAGGGGGGCCCACATAAGGGAATCCCACAGATTCCAGGGTTGTTCCACTTTAATAATCAAAATGTCTTTGTTCTGCACACATTTTAATGTTCATTTCTGAAGGCCAGTTTCACCTATAGGTTTGACCCAGTAGCACTGGCCCACGTAGAAAAACCTCCCCACTCTGGTCCCCCCCTACAAATTCTAATGGGCCTTCCAGTCATTAGGTATCATCACACAACTCTGACTGCTTCTCATTATCAGCCACTACTTGCCTTGGTTTAAGAAAAGTTTGCTCCGAGATCCCACCAGAATAGGATTGCTCTCTACAAAGCAGTGTTAGGCAAGATACTTGCACACAGGATGGATGAGGAGAAAATAGAGGCCAAAGCTTGACTTTCAGGCTCGTTGCATTTAGCACACACTACTCCATGTTATCCCTGTGGGAATTTTAATGATGTCAGTCATGATGACTATTGGGAGGCTGATTTATTCCTAGTGCCAGGTATCGGCAGATGAGCGTCTGTATAGCAGCACTTAGAGCAACTGCTAGCATACGCTGTAATCGGCTATCGGGCACCGTAACAGAGCGCCTCAGTCGCTGTAGTAACCTGGCCGGCATTGATGAATGAGATGTATGTTGGGCGTTCTAACACCAGTACAGCATTGCAGGGAGCGAAAGGTAGCGCCAGCTCAGTGCGACCGACTCTCAGCGACTCACGCCAAAAAAACAGACTCACAGAGCATAGGCGCTCTGGATCTGGTCGCTGTAGCATAGAGCGGCAGACGCTGTGTGATTAAAATCTGTTTTCGAACACATATCCACCTGAAACAAAGCGAAAACACATGGAACTGCATTGTTGTAACATTGTGACATTAATGCTTAAAAAGACACAATTAAAAAATGATTAAAACAAACCACAAATGCGGATGATGCAAGTGGGCACTTATGGACTATAAGTATATAAGGTTTATTAGGTTACTATGCCCATCACGATGTGTAATGGAAATGCTGAAATGTGTACGGAGGTGGAAAAAACCCTAAGTATGTGCATATATGGTTATATGTGCAGACGAGATAGTTATCAACTATAAGAGAATTAAACAGTACCTACGGTAAATAACAAGTGGTAGGTTGAGGAGATCCCTAAACTGATAGGGGATACCTCTTTAAGAAGTGCCAAAGTGCTAAAGGATGAGCATCCTGATGAAGTGGGTTTCCACGCAACGCGTCGGTGTTGGTAGTGGATGATTCAGGTGGACCTGGACTCTTTGATCTGGTGATATACAATTTAATAGTATTCTTTATTTTTTGGCTGTTTTGCAGCGATGGATTGAAAACGCTACAAGCACCTTCTTATGCACTCTTGCACTTTGGCACTTCTTAAAGAGGAATCCTATCTTAAAAATGTATCCTCGGTGCAGGCCACACCCACCTGCTGCACTGACCCAGGTGCTCGCGTGTGCTCCATCCAGAAGACGCAGCAGATGGAGGAGCTGCGGGCTCTGTCTCTGTCCCTGCCACTGCTTCTTCTGGCCTCCCGCAGTGTGACAGGCAACGCGGGAGTGCCGGTAACGGGTGAGTGCACTTTTTTTTTTTTTTTACACGCAAGGACATTTCCCCCCAAAAGATAAGTGCATCTTATAGGGCAAAAAATATGATAGCTACACTTAGGGCCTTATTTAAGAAGCTCTAATATCACGTAGCGCCTCTCCCAGCGCCATGTAGAGTGCCATGTACCAAGAGCGCCGGGTGCTTTTTTTAGCGCCAGTGCTCTGTTCCCTACAGCACAACATCACATCAGGATCTGAGTGTCATTCTCCAGTAGACTTAATTTAACCATTCCACTCCCATTTTCTGTTTAGCATATTAAAAAAAATTTCTGCTCAGTCAAGTGAGACGGGATCCTTGGCCTGTTGAGAATGTTGCTTTCATTATTGTACTTAGGTTACCTGCTGCTAACTTGCATTTTTATGGCTGCCAATCATGTGTCATTTGTACGTCCCCAATGTGATTCCATGTGTTTTCGCTTGGTCACTGTGCAGCCATCCCTAGTTAAAGCCTTTTTATTTGTATTGCACATGGCGCTGTATGCCTGGGTATCACGGTTTCATGGTATCAGAGCAGCCACACTGGTGCAGTTCATTTACAGGTGCATTGCAAAAAATTACAAAATCAACATTTTTTATATTTTTAGTAATTCAGTTGAATATCTGAAACGCACATATTATATTGAGGCAATACAAACAAGTGTTTTGTTTAGTTACTGTTGATGATTAAGGCTTACAGCCAAGGAAAACCCCAAATTCTCAGAAAATCAACAACTGTAAAAAAACATATTTAAAACAGAAATGTTGGCCAAATAAAAAATATGTACAGTAAATTTTGCATCAATGACTGCATCAATGCAGCGTGGCATGGAGGCGATCAGCCTGTGGCACTGCAGAGGTGTTATGGAAGCATAGTTGCATTGATGGCATCCTTCAGCTCGTCTGCATTGTTGGGTCTGGTGTCTCTCATCTTCCTCTTGACAATACACCATACATTCTCTATGGGGTTAAGGTCAGGTGAATTTGCTGGCCAATCAAGCACAGTGATACTGTCGTTATTAAACCAGGCCTTGGTACATTTGATAGACAAATTGCTACCATTGATGGAACCTAGCACCAGGCAGTAGTTATGTCTGATTTTGGGGAAAGCCACATTAGCCAGTCTCTCCACTATTTATCATCTGCCTGTTTGTCAGGGCAAGCAAATTGCTATATTGCTTACCCTGACATTGTGTAAACCTGATACTATTCCCAGGCTGCCAGATACAGGCATTTCATACATAAAAGAGGCCCCAGTGGCCTAAGATTTAAAGCAGACCAAAACCCAGTGCGATCGGCCTGGGGCATCCAAAATCGGGATGCCTCGCTGTGTGAAACCCCTCAAGTCGCCCCATTCACTTACCTTGCTTCCCAGTCCAAAGACGCATGCACAAGCCGCGGCCACATCCCCACTATTCCTCTAGCAGGGGATGCGGCTTAGGTGGCTCCAAGCACGCAGATTCGACGAGCGGCCACACATGTGCCGTAGGACCAGGAAGAGGTGAGTTGTGCCTGCCGATCTGGGGGGTTTCACACAGTGAAGCATCCTGATTTTGGATGCCCCGGGCCGATCATGGACCAAAACCCAGGATAGTCAAAATCCTGGGATTTGGTCCACTTTAAACGTATGTTGAATGTTTGTGTCCCGGGTGCTGGGTTATCATGCAATTTGGTAATCACTGGTCTTGCCACTCAAACCCCTGTTGTGCACCCTGTGGCATCCCTTGCTCCCTCCACCAAGCATGCTAGCACCTACAGATATTAAAGTCTCATAGGCAAGGCGAGCACATACATACATTGATCATTGGATTCGAGGTTGAGGATAAGGCAAACCGGGGCGAGGCATTTCATATGGCAGGGCACTCCACTTTTTGGATAGGAAGCGACAGGGTCTAAGACAAAAAAATATCTACTAAAGTGCTTAAATAATTGTAACCATCACAGCCCATTAAAATGTATGGGATAAGTCCACACAGGGGAGCACCTGATCCTGTTTGGTACTGTAGGAAACTCAGCGCTCGCACTTTTGACTGGGACCTGACATTCACCTGAAACTCATTTGACACTACCTGGCACTACGTGGCCTTATCCTTTCTTAAATAACCCCCTTTATCCCTGCCCCCTTAGTCTCCCTCTCAGCCCCCTGTACCCAGCCCTATTGTAACGACAAGCCAAGGAACCCCAGCCCCCAATTCTATAGCCCCAGCATCATGGTTGGGGGGGGGGACTCAGCAGGGATGTCTTAGGCCAAGCGCTGGTAAAATCCAGAGCTGACCTTTGACCCCAATCACTGACTATAGGCATTGTGTATCAAAAAACAAATCTTGAACCACTTACACAAAAGATATAGCTTTTGTTTTTAAGCCTTTATCATTAGGCAAACACGTGCAGGATACACTCATGTCCAGGTTCCATTACTAAATAAATCATAACAACATTATAACACAATGATTTATTAACATTTTCCTTTAGAAAATGCCATAGCCATGTTACCAGTATTGCTCAAGAATCTAAATTTTTTTAGGATGTAGAAATAGTTTTGCAAGCAATAAATGAAGTTCATCTTTGTAAAATATATAGTAGAATTATAAGCCCCAAGCTGTTCTGTATTCTTATTTGCCTATTACACAAGCATTCCAGCAGAGATTTAAAGCTATAATAAATTCAAGGCTGTGCAAATAAATGGTGATGGAAATATCTGAGGGTCTGTAAACCATAGCCTACACCTCTGTGGTTTTGAATTTGCTTTGCATTTCCTCATCGAGGAGTAGCAACCTTATTGACAGATTGATCTTTGCCCATACAAGTAATGTATAAGCATTATTTTGTGGTCCTGAACATAATAAAGTAGGAATGAAATACAAACTGACAAGTAGCCATGAGTCTGATTCAGCCCATGGGATGGTCTGACTTCCTGATGTCACAAGAGCATGTACAGTTTTGGTGGTACTTGTTCGTTCAACATCTGTTTGACCAAACAATCTGTGACCTGTGTTTGGGCTGCTCGCAAGCACAGAGAGCAATCACACTAGAAATAACCACACACAAGTACAACTAGCTGCTACCACCACTGTTAACTACACTTTAAACAATTAAAATGGCCAAGTGCAATGCTAACCATGATTTGGTCGAACTCTGCTGTCGAGTAATCGCGACGGTCACCACACAACTACACACCCATCTCCACATCGAAGCAGGGCACAGGCAATCCCCACGGATTCCGTCCCACACTTACACCAAGAAGAGTCTGATCAGTCTTTCTGTTGAACGATCAGATACAATCAGCTTGCTGGTTCACACACAGGTACCTTGCAGCACTTCCAGTTTGTGAGGAATTTACCAATTGTTACACTTAGATACACTTTCGCAATCAAATAATAAATGCAATTAAGTATACAATTTATTTTTGAAACTAGGTTCATTTTTAGAGCTTCAGGAGAAGCAGCATTAGGAATTTCTACTTGTGCAGAGAAATTTTTAATAAAAATAAAAAGACTAAATTAAAAAAACATTTACAAACACTCTTCAGTTTCCAAGGGCTGGAAGAGTAGACAGGGAAACACACCATGATCAGGAATCAGCCCCCTGTATGTGACAATTGTCAATTCTTTGCTAGCTTGTATCATGGGCAAGGAATAATAGAAGGGTTGGACTAAGTTTTACCATAACCCACCCCGGAGTCTATGAGACTCTAGGGCAGCCTTACGCTATCTCTTGGGGTCATCCGAACTGGGATGCTCTGCTGTGTGAACCCCCCCTGGCCGCGGAGTAAACTCACCTTTCCCCAAACCCACAGAGCACTTGTCATCGGCACCGGCATCACTCACTTCTCTCCTTGGTTGTGTGTGGTCCCATCTGCCACAACTGAATGGCTAAACAGGCTTGCACACAGCTGAATGAAGCCGAGTGATGCCGGTGCCACTCTTAAGTGCGGCTAGGATTTGAGCCGGCTACTCTAGCAGCAGCACAGGCCTGAGGGGAGGTAAGTGGTCTCGGCAACCTGGATAGGATTCCAAGGCCACTAAAATCCCTCCCCCTAGGGCATCCAGAATCTGAATGCCCCACTGTGTGAAACCGCCCAGGTCACCCAGAAACTCACCTTCTTTCATGGTTCAACGCCACATGCGTGAGCAGCGGCCGCATCCCTGCTAACCCTGCAGCAGGGTGTGTGGCTGCGTCAGGCATTTTTGAATGGCTAGTGCAGGCACACTCCCTGTTAGAAGGTAGTCGGGGATGTGGCTGCCACCATGCTTGGATCTGCTTGCCCTAGACAAGCTCCTAGACGAAGGTACGGGTGCGCTTTCGAGTGCACTGATTGGACAAGAGGCCATGCATGCACCCTAGGACCAGGAAAGGGTGATTAAGTGAAATCCTCCTTTATTTCTAGTAGAAAGCCATTAGCTATGACGACTCATTGCTCTGCTGCACAGCTGAATGAATTGATTCATAATGTTTACACTGACTGAATGGGAGTGTGGTAAATCCAGAGCCAGAAGTGAACAGTGATAAAGAAACATTGTTGCAACTCTTCCCTCACAGACACCCACTCTCTCTCTATCTCTAGCAGCTGGTTATTCAGGGTGTATTTATATCACATAATACACAAACTGCCCGTGCGTCTGAGGCAATTGTATCTCTCAGTTTGGTGTGGGCTGCTGCTGGCACAGCTCTCCCCTCATGCTTATGTGTGTGAGTTCTGCAGCAAAGCATCGGCCTGTTATTCCAGAACATCTGCATGGAGTTAGGCCCTCTCAAATAGTTATTGCCAGAGGGAGGCTTTAGGGGAGCAATTTACTAAACTTTCTATTTTTTACTTTTGGTCCATTTTAAACTATGCCAACATACCATTGAGTAAAAATCTCCCCCCCAAGATGTCCTTGATTTTGAAGCCTCTCTCCATTCCTGTTCTGCTAGCAGTGTATATTTTTTCAATAGATAAGAAGCAAAGCCCATGTGACCACTGGCTCAGCAAACCCCAGTGGCTGCCAGCTGCCAAAGAGGTAAAGTATTATGTGTAAAAAAGAAAATTGAAAGAACACTCACCCCCTCCCAGAATTCAAAGAGGCATCTGCATAAGCATAAAATAGAACCATGGAAGGGGGCACAAGTACCTAACTATGGCTGGCTCAATCACTGGTACCAGCTGATCTTCTGTCTCACCTGAAAGCTCAAATCTGAATTTGTCTGAAACCCAAATCTATTTGGTGGCCTCTGGAAAGCAAGTAAAGAAGACAAATGCAACCACATGATTCGACTATTAAACATAAACTGACCAGATGACTTTCAGTGGGATAGTCCCACTTTGAAACCCACTGTCCCTCCAAAAACTCTGGAAACACCTAAGAATGTCCCACCAAATGCAGAATGCTGGATGTCTGGGTGGTTTACAACTGCTCTGACTCTTGGGTTGAATTGTGGCTGGGAAATCCTTTGGTGGCATGTTCTGTGGCCACAAATTCATGTGGAAAGCACTCTAAACCGATTTGGATGTGAATCCAACCCTTCATACATTACCATACATGATTATCTTCCCCAGGGCGAATGGGGTTCTCCAGCAAGACAATGCAGCATGTCATCTGGCTAGAAAGATCCAGCATTGATTGGAGGAGCATGACCAAGATTTTCAAGTACTACCCTGGCCCCCTGATTCCTCAGACAAGAACAGAGTACTGTACATTCATAATCTAGAAATAAATGGCAATAAATATAATTTTTATATAAAAAAAAAAAAAATATATATATATATATATATATTGGAATAGAGCTGGTTGATTCTTTTTAGATCAAACTTGAACAAAAGCTGAAATATTAGGTCGTTTTACCAGATGTGTTTACTATCTTTGTCACCAAAGATCATGGTCCTTGCAAGCATTAGTCTTGCCGTAGATTTGGCAGTGGAACAACAGGAAACTGTTAAAGCAAAAGACACAAATCTGAATACAAAAAGGTAATGGACTCTCTCATTAGATCCGAGTCACGCTCCTACTGAGATGGGTCTCTTTTTTTAATTTGACAACATGCCCATAAGGATTTTTGCACATGGTCTCAAAACAAGTTCTGCTTCATGGTGATATTGCAAAGCGTAATTCCAGTAATGAGTAACTACTTCAGTCTATTTCTGTAGATTTTATGTTTCCCCTGTTTACACTTATGTAGCAAATAGATTTCTTCACCAAACAGACTGAATCACACTAGTGTACATTTCTGAATAATTACTATTATTATTAAACAAGATATTGAAGTCGAAGAGTAAAAAAGCCCACTATATATTGTAATCCAGTTACAAGAAAATTCAAAGAATTCAGTCCTGGAGATGCCATTGTCCTTTTCATAGTGTTAAGTTTATTCTTACTTACACTTGCTTCAATGGCATAATAAGCACAATGTAGTCATGGCGACTGCAGTTTCAGACACTGAGATTAATTTAAGCTCTTCAGAAATGTCTCAAAAATTGATTTAAATTCACTGAATAAGCTTTATTACTTGGTGAGTGTGGCAGTGTCTGCACAATAAGAGGTGTGCCAGCCAAAAACCTTGGCCTATATTGAGAGGGATGTTCCAGTACAGTAGCTGAGAAAGCCCCACCGTGGGAACATTAAGGTGGAACTTGTGGAGACCCAACTCTGGCCAAATAATGGAATGTGTGTAACTTGAGACCCTTTGAGAGCTAGAGAAACAATCTATTTAAACTCTATACTAGTTCACTTTAAGGATTCTCTAGTTCTAAATGTCTTAGCACTAGACACATTTCAATCATGTCAGCATATTCTACCTACCCAAATATAGTGTTAAATAACTTTTTATGCAATGTGGTGAAATGCAAGGAAATTAACGGCTAGTATGAAGTGCTAAGCAACAGGGATTTTTTTCTTTTTTCACTTGTTTTCCTCTCAATGGGGACATCCCAAATTGGTATTCCCCGCTGTGTGTATCCCCCCAGGTCGCTCCATTCACTCACCTTCCCGTCGCTCCCACGGCTCAGACTTGGACGAGTACTCTGAATGGCTGAGAGTCCCACTCAACCAGTCAGTGCGCTCGCTTTCACTTGGTTCCCCTCTGCGCCGCTGACGGCTGAGCCATCTGGATGACTGAGCAGACAAGCACCACCACAGGGAGCTGTGTGCGGCACCGGCTGCGTCCCCCACTCAGAGGTGACCTGGGATGTGGCTGAGACGCGGCAAGGGCTACGGGGCAAGGTGAGTGTAACAGGGCTTGAGGGGTTTTACACAGCGGGGCATCCCAATTCGGGATGCTCCATAGAGGGGAACTCAATGGTCCTAGGGTCTTTGAAACTCCAGGGCCTCATATGTTCAACTTTAATGATATGAGATTAACAATAAAACACAGATGGAGGTGAGGGTCACAAATCCTGGCAGGTAGCATCTAGGGGTATAGTATAGCAGTATAGGGTTCCAGGAACCGTATTTGAGCAACATGGAAATAAACAGCACTCCTGTAACACTAGATAATAGGTAGCTGTTGATATACAGTGGGCTCCACAACCCCATAGAGGGGAACTCAGATGACCCTCCAGGGCCTCATATGTTCTTCTTTAATGATATGAGATTAGCTCACAATAAAACACAGATGGGGTGGGGGTCACAAATCCAATGGAGGTTTAATGATATGAGATTAGCTCACAATTAAACACAGATGGGGTGGGGGTCACAAATTCAGTGGAGGTAAAGAATCCTGGCAGGTAGCATCTATAGGGGTATAGTATAGCAGTAAAGGGGTCCAGGAACCGGATTTGAGCAACATGGAAACAAACAGGACTCCTGTAACACTAGATAATAGGTAGCTTCCAGGAACCGGATTTGAGCAACATGGAAACAAACAGGACTCCTGTAACACTAGATAATAGGTAGCTGTTGATATACAGTGGGCTTCACAACCATCCTGCTCAGTCAGTGAGATTCAGCATTGTGGTAGGCTGCCGGGTCACTTTCTAGTAGTAGTGAAGTCTGATCTGGGACTCCAGAGGTCAACCAGTGAATTTATGGTAGGAAGCAGCTATGGCGTATATTACAGTTTAGGTCTGAGGAAGGTCCATTGTTGGCTGAGCTTTCAGTTCCAATGACCCAGCTTACAGGTCAAATGTGGGTGTAGATTTTGTTCTAAACAATGGATTACAAGTCTGATGTGATTGCAAAACTGCTGTAGCAGTGTCAGACTGGGGCCAAAAATCTGCCCAGGATTTTACCAGCACCAGGTCTGCCCATGACCAGCCATTGGCATCTCTACTGCTTCCTGGCCAGTCAACCAGTGTGCTCCAAGACAGAGGCTATATCATTAGGGTGAGGACATGGGTTGGGGTTGTTTGGATGAGGGGGATAGAGGGGTGAAGGGGGTTAAATAGGCGTGTTAATATAGGAAGCAGCCCAGACTGCCCCATAGTAATGCGGCTGGCATTTGTCCCCATCTCCCTATGGCCAGGTTTTGTGGTTAGAGGATGTTTTGGGTAGGCCTTCAGGAAATTAACAAGAAAAAAGTGGTCTCTAGTTTGTATAGCTCTGTTATGTTCTATGTTTAGCGAATAAACATATTTCTATTCTCTGTTTAGGTAGCAATTATAAAAATCTGCACATAAAATAGCCAAACCTACTTGTTTTCTAGTTGAAAGGTGTGAAAGAATGAAGGCTGGACCAGTATCAGCAAAATGATTAGTGTCTGCGGGAACTGACTGCATACAATAAATTCGATTTTCTTTTGAAGTGTTATGCGCTCATTAATGGTCTGTACACTGTATATTTGAAAAATGATTTTCAACTGCTGTGTACACAGCCTGGCCTGTGATGAAGTGATTTAGCTAAACAATACGAGATTTCTTTGGGTTAGTGTAATTTTACAATACATTCCCCCCAAGGGCAATTCACCGCAATGAGTTGAGCGCCTTCTAATTACTAATGCATAAGTAGTCTATATAATTTACTCAGTGGGCTATTGATTAATCAATATGGTGTTAACCACTTAAAGACTGATGAATATTGAAATGTATGGTTGGAAAGGTCATAGAGGTGTGCATGCGCAGAAACAGAGATCACGTTTATAAAACAGAAATAGCTAAGCCATTGCAAAAATAGCATGCCGTGTATGGCTTATAGTAATGGTATGTCACATTGTCCTGTACATTTGGCCGCATGATATAAGGCAAATGGCTGTGCCACACACTAGCCAATCATGCATGCTTATATGGATGTGACCAAACAAGTCGCTAACCAGGCATAAAACAAAAAAAAAGCCTATACTTTTGTCTCCCCGCAGCACCTGTTGTGGATCCAGAGTGCCCCCCCCCCCCAGTTCCTCAGTTACATCTGCCATGGCTTTGGCCTCTCTTGGTGGTTTCCTGGGTGCCTGGTTTCCACCCCTACCCATTCCTACTACGTTCATTCATTGCAATGGGGTGGGAGTGTCAAGGTGGGTTCAGCTCGCCTGCTTCAGCACACCTGCTCCCTTGCAATGAATAGAGTAGGCATGTAGGGACAGAAACAAGATCCCCAGGCACCCTCGCTAACAGATGCTGGCACAATATGGGGGAGCTGTGCAGGCACAACAGACACACACAGGCAGAGCAGTAGCTAGGCTTTCTGGCACCCAGGGCAAAGATTCCAAATGGCACCCCCACCTGTTTTCAGGCCCCCCTTCGGCACCCTCCTGACCTGCTGAAGTGCTCCTACTGCTCCCCACTAGCACCACACAGGCGCTGCGGTGAACAAAAGGGGAGTAAAGCCTATTTTTGGTTTTCAAGTTTGAGACTTTAGCTCCTCTGCAAAATAGTTACATTCTGGGACTTTTCATGAAATGACTTTGATAAAGAATTTGTCTTGATGAATAAAAAAAAAAAACAATGCAGTATGCATTGCAGCCACTAATGTTTCAGGGCTTCCTGAACCTCGGTTAACAAAGTCTTGTTCTCTACATGAGAAAACAATGTAGATAGCATACATCAAAAATATCTGCAAGAATCTACATAGAAATTGTAGATTTTTCTACTAAGCTTCCTGGCTGGAGAAACTCTCTCCTTTTTGCAGTGTACATCAAATAAGCTGGAAGCTGCTTATCTGTAATCACTATCTATTAAAGAGGAACAATGGAGGCCCTGGAGTCTAAAAGACTCCATGGCAACTGAGTCTCACTCATTGGAACATTCTCAATTGGGATAGCCCACTGTGGGAAACCCCCCTAGAAATCACGCTTCACTTACCTGATCCTGGAGCCCTCAACGCGTCTCAGCGCTATGGCTGCATCCTCGCTCACCTCTAGCTGTGCGCTTACCCACATCAGGCTTTTCTGAATGGGCAGTGCAGGCATATTACAGCTAAAGACGCTGGCGCACTCCGCCCCCTCGGTTTTCTTTGGTTGCATAGCCCAGCAGCTAGCAGAGCTGAAGAGAGACAAGCAAAACCCAGCGTGCACAGTGCGTTCAGTTTCAGCCATACCTGCACCTTGGGAACAAAAGGAAGGTGAATTTTTACGGCCACCTTGGGGCATAACACAGCGGGGCATCCCAGAACTGAGAGGAACAATACACGAGAGAGTGAAATTCCCAGGTGGTGTTCCTCTTTAATGGCCAATTGCTAGATTAATTTTCGATAGAGACAATATTCTATTATGTATGTTAAATTGTCACTATTGAAAATTAACCTAGCAATTTGTTCAGCCATCAAAATCTAAGCGTCTCACATTTGTCCCTCTGAAAAAATGCTCGGCTTATCACTACTAATTCTAAGCCACTACCGATTTGAGGAAATATTGGCATTGCATTTTTCCAGCTACAGCTAGAGACTGCTGAAGATGTAAAAGTCTGCTGAAGGTGGAAATCATCTAATTTTATAAAGCTGAACTGCACACAAAACCTGAGCTGTTACAGAGTATAGAATACTTACAAAGGGACCCATTTTTATTTGGTGCAAGGGATGAAAAGGAGGTTGCAAACAAGATAAAATTTATAATTCCCTGTCACTGAGAAACATCATCCATGCATTCAAAATATACTATTTACTGACTACAGGACAAACAACCCAATGTGCATTTTCTAGCCTGAAAAACTGGCTGAATCTCGTCAATTTATATTTTGTTTTCTGGGGTAGCTTAAAGACAAGGTAACGGTCTTTAAAAATGACTGTATGTAATGATTGCAAGAAAGACAAATAACTAGGAGGTAAACTGGACCTTCACCATAATTTAATGAAAAGCCTAAACCCTTAAAAAAAACAGCATCTAAAATTAATATATTTTAAGTCGCTTACTTATTCTTCTTTCCCTAGCTGGGCTTCAACACTTAAGGAATATGGGTGTCGCCATCTTGCCTCAGAAGGATAACATACTGAGGAGGGGGGTAAAAAGTACCGGGGGTGAGGTTATAGCTGTGCTTTACTCAGACAGAGCAGTGCTGGGGTCAGAAAAAGACAGCAATCTCAGAATTCAGTCAGAAGACACTTCCTGTCTGCAGACAGTCTGAGAATCCATGGGCTGCCATCTTGGATGTAAAAGGCACAAAAATACAATAGGTGCAGGTAGGATGATTTTAATGTGAGCTGTCAGGTCTGGAGTTCCTCCACAATATGGAAGCCAGTTTATGTCCTGTATAGGGCTTGCCCGGCTCCACTTTTCCCCCCTGCGGTATGCTGCTCCACCAGCAGGTGGCCCTCTCCTGCAGAGGTGCTGGTAATTAGCCAGCACCTGTGACTTCCTGCCCTTTATAAGCTGCTCCACCCCTGAAGCTGGTGGATCAGCATTGCATTGTCTTCCCAGACCCAGAACTCCTGCCACAGCCTGTGATTTGCTTTCCCTGTCTCAGCCTTGTATTGGTTTTTGGACTTTAATTGGATCCTTATGCGTGTATGTTTGCAGACTCCACCTGTGTATATGTATAGCAGCCTAAGTGTGTTTATGTTTTTCGGGTTTACTTATATTTCTGCACAGCAGCTGTAGCACGTAGTGTTCACCTGTATTCTTGTACAGTTATTCAGTACGTGTATGCTATTATGTTCCCTTGTATATTTATACAGCAGCCTGGTTGTTGTGTGCTATGTATATTTGTTTCTGTTTATCACTATTAAACATGGTTTGCCGCCTATCCGCCTCTGTCTCACAGCCCTCAATTACTGGTCATTCTATAATAGGGGATTTCTCTGCTGAGAAATCCATGACATGGGCAATCTGTATGTATGGGGTGGGGGAAACATACAAGATTCTTATTCAGGGTGAAGGTCAGGTTTAAAAAAAATCTCTCTGGGGGTATGCTCAGAAGTTCATGGCCAGGGTAAACAGATTCCAGGGCTGAATATTGGCCTGAGTCTGTTCCTGGCAGGCTTCATAGCTTCTGGTGGAGATCCATAAAACCTGATCTTTTGGGAGCTCTTGAGGAAAGGGTTGGGCAAAACTTCTTTAACCCTTTTGCTGCCAAGCACGTAACACCTACGTGCTGGCTTGGCTGGGCCTTAAGTGCCAAGCCCGTAGGTGTTACGTGCTTGACTTTCCTCGCTTGTAGTTTAAAAAGTAAAAACAACAAATACTCACCTGACCCCTTGTTGGATCCGGCCGGGTCT
Source organism: Gastrophryne carolinensis (assembly GCA_027917425.1). NCBI lineage: Eukaryota > Metazoa > Chordata > Amphibia > Anura > Microhylidae > Gastrophryne > Gastrophryne carolinensis. The sequence goes on from CM051234.1 coordinate 529,081,973, forward strand.
CCTCTTTAATTTGGTGCCATCCGATCCCCCGTGGGGGGTCGGATGGCTCCAGGAGAGCCCCCGGAATAGGCCCCCCCCCCCCGCTTCTGCAGCAGCAGCTTCTAACTGTAAAAAAAAAAAAAAATAAAAATGACATTCACTTACCTGTGTGTGCGCTGGCTCCCGCTGTCCCTCCTCTTCACCTGGGGGGCCTCCGATCCCCCCCCAGGACTTACCGATCTTCAGGAGAGAGCCTGGGAGGCTCTCTCCTCTCTTCTTCACGATGGCGGCCGCCATCATGCCTCTAAGCCCCGCCCCCTTGGGGGCGGGGCTTATGAAGTCATCCCGGCCCCGATCTCAGGCTTCAGCCTTCTCAGCTTCTCAGATGCCGGTGATCGGTGCCCTGGAAGGAGGTGGCAGGAGATCCTCTGATCTCCTGCCTTCTCCTTCTCTGGATGCCGATCACCGGCATCTGTCAGCTGAGCGGCGAGGGACAAGAGCTTGCAATCGAAGGTAAGTACAGTAAAAAAAAATTTTTTTTTTTTCTAATAAAATACTTTTTATTATTGTGTGGTGTTTTTTTTTCACATTAACTCTTTGTGAGCTGGTAAGGGGTCCATGAGACCCCTTATACCAGTTCACAAGGCTGGGGGGGTGGCAAGTCACCTGCCCTAGCGGGTGGCTTGCCATTAACCCCCGCACCCCCATTACCTGCCTCCCCAAAGGCCAGGGGGGGGCAGAAGAGCCCGGGCCCACATAGGCTATGTGGGCTCGTAGGCTGCAGGGTGGGGGGGCCACCAAAGCTGGCCCCCCCACTCTGTGCCTACAAGCCCCCATAGCTGGTCCCGGGCTGGTTACTTTGGGTAAGGGGGACCCCACGTCATTTTTTTTTTTGGATTTTGAAGGGTTTTTAACCCTTCAAAATCCAAAAAAAAATGGGGTCCCCCTCCCCGGGAAGGGGGACCCTATGTCATTTTTTTTCTTAATTAACCATTTGTCATCCAGCAGCTATAAAAGGCTTCTGGGCAGGAAAGGGTGTCTACCTATACATATGTGGTATCGCTGTAACCGGGAGAAATTGGGGTTTCTCACGCAATAAGATTTTATTGACAAACTTACATTTTTTATTACAAAAAAACTCTACAAATTGTAAAAAAATGTTTTTTTTTTATTTTTTTTCACACATTTCACCCAAAAAAATTGAGAATACACCTAAAAAATACAAACAAGACATTTCATGTTAAAGCCCAGACTCTGTTGAAAAAAACAATATATAATTTTCCTGGGAAATCCCTGGAAATCCCTTCAAAAATGACAGTTGAATATGTGTAGCGCAAAATGGTGAAACATTGTCTGGCAACAGGGAGTGGCAAATGCTGCAGGTAGGCTGGCAGCGAAAGGGTTAAAGATTTGAAATGACCTTATATTAGTGCTATGTGATGCGGGCTTCAAAATGTCTAGCAAGTTCAGGAAAGTGTTTTTTTTGGACTTGGAAATACCACAACACAGCAAGCTTACTAAGTCATAGAGTGGTTTGATCCACATATGTATGTACATATGTATGTATGAATTTTGTGCACAAAGAGCTGCCAGCATCAGCTCCAAGAAGGACCCCACCAAAACAAAGGCAGCCCAAACCAAAAATAGTTAAATTATTTAACTTATTTAACAATTTTTGGTTTGTGCGGCCTTTGTTTTGGTGGGGTCCTTCTTGGAGCTGATGCTGGCAGCTCTTTGTGCATAGAATTCGTTATACTGACACTTGGTGTCTAGGTCCCCTTTAGGCCAGCACCCAACTATACAGCAGTGCAGAACTTGTGTGTGTGCTACTTATGTATGAAATTTCCTTAGCTCTCGTGCATCTGTGCTGCTGCATTAGCCACACGCCAATTATTTCTCTATTTTTTGCTTGATGAAAAGGTGGACTGGACTGGACTTCAGTCAATGAGATTTAACCCCAAAATCTACATAAAGGTATGTTTCAGTTGTACCACATGGATGAAGAACTGGTGATTTGGAAGAACCAGATATGCTGGCAGAAACATTATTATGGACTACACATACTGTTCAAAATACAGAAGTCAGAATTGTTGCCATGTGTGTGTCATTATAAAACACTACACGCATCTATCTGTTGTGAATGTTTAAAATATTAACTAAGGGAAATGTTTTTGCTATATTGAATTTCATTCAAGCATACCGATATCTGCCTATAGATAATGTTTCTGCAGAGGGGCAAACAGTAATAAGTCACTGTAAAGGATTCCAAGATACCTGCTTGCAATCTGGACTCTGCAGTGCACCAAGAACATTTCCAAAGATATTGGAGTACAGGTGTAGTATTATATTTTAATGGTGCTTTCACATAAGCAGACTGCTGAATATGAATAGGAATTATGGGATGTTGTATTGTTCCCTGTACTATATGTTTTACCTTGTCTGTAATCATACCTTGTAAAATGCTACGGAAGATGATGCCGCTATATAAATAAACATTGATAATAATAATTATTAGGTAAATGTAGTAAAATAAAGGATAGGTTAAAGTCCCTGTCCAAGCACAAACTACTGTCCTCCCATCTTACCCCCCTTGGGAACAGTGTAAAATGAGGAATGTTATGTAAATAACTGTATTCTAAGCGAAACCACTTTCTTCTCTTCATTTTCTGCATCGTGGCTGAGCTGGGAAGAATGTGTCATGGTGCAGCTTTAAAAGTCATGAGCTCGCTCAGCTGTGAGACCACTCTGGCTCAACAGCACAAAGTGACAGAGTGGTTGTAAAAACATTTTTTGTGTGGTCCTAGAGGAATGGAATTGAAAGGAGAGCAAATTTGGAGCCTGCCTATGGCTTCTGCCTGGCAATGCAGGAAATGGATAAGCACACGAAATAGGCATCACATGAGCTGAATGCTGGCTTAACATTGCCGTTTGGTTTAAAGTCCCTTTAACCCTTTAAGTGCCAGCCTATCTGGAGTTTTTGTCACCTTTTGTTGATAGACCATTTTGCACTATTTTTCGCTACGCATGTTCAACTGTGATTTTTGACACACTTTCCTGCCCAGAACACGGCCCCAAACTGAAACAGCGCTTTAGGGGATTTTCAGATAAAATACAACTATGCTATGCGCACCTTTCAGTTTTTCCAAAAAAACAACCATTTACATTTGAAATACCCCCCACAAACTATATATTCTCTGGAAATACACACCTCAAGCTTTCTAGGCGTACCAGGCTTGTTGATGTGGCCAAGGTTTTCCTGGAAGTAATTCCTCAATGTATTCTTTTGTTGCAAAGAGTTTCCCTACAAAAAAGCAGAATCAAAGCCACATTTTCCTAAAAAAAAACTATATACAAACAAGAAAAGTGACCACTTGCCTACAGACCCACGCTCTCACAGAGGCATTGCCGCAAGGTGCCACGTGCTGTGGCCCTTATGTCTGCATTACATGGTTTTGCTAGATTGGTGTTGAGGCTGCCGGCTCCCCTGCACTGGGGTGTCCATGAGATGATTTTCCCTGGCGAGGCCTGTTGCCGGTGGGCCACGCTGGAGCAGGGGACTGTGGCCCCTCTCACCTGCTCTCTTGGGCTTGGGATGCTTCTCTTTTCCCTCCTTAGCCTGGGAAAAAAACATAATCACAAAAAAAAAACAAGATATGTACAATACTTGTCCTGGGGTGCCCTTAATTTCTCCCCCACTCTTTTCCCCACCGCACTTAGGAAGAGAGAAGCGAGCGTCAGCGGGGCGACGCGGCACTCCTGCTGCTGGGAGTGCGGCGTGTCACTCTGGCAGTCTCCCTCGCCCCTCTCTAGCTGTGCAGGCGCACGACCCGCAGTCTGTAAATTTTGCCACTAGGAGGCGCTGTGCTGCGAGTGGCAGGCAGCGCAGAGTGCTCCACACCTGATGGGAATCAGGGGCTGATCAGCCTTGCAGCCAAGACTGACCAGCCCCTGGATAGTGCCTCCAATCACTCACAGTGTTGTAAGTTACACCAATCAGCACATACACTCCCCCCCCAGGGTGGCCATTGGTCAATTCCCAAATAAATATGGAGTCAGCCCAGCACTCAGTGCCCGTGATAGTCGCTTGTGATTAGGGTGTGATTCTGTTCGTTTTTATCTGATCCTGACCCGGCTTGATCGACCATCCCTGTCCGCTGCCTGTACCGACCTCTGTTTTGTCTGACTACGAACCTGCCTGCCCCTCTGGATACCCTGCGATCTCTGACCTCCCGGCTTGACCCATTGGCTACCCCTGACTACGCACCTGTCTCATCCCTGTACTCTGACGCACCCTCCGGATTGACTACCTGTGAATGACCTCGGCTTCGGGATACCCTTGTGGTTCATCGGCCTTCACCGTAAGCAGCCATCCTTTGCGCCTATTAAGACCTGGGGGCAACCGTGTCCGGTGAGGCGTACCTAGCGTCCCGGCAAACGGGGCTTGACTATAGGCAGAAGTGGCGGTGGAGATTGGGGGTTGCCTGCTTACAGAAGGCTGGTGTCCTGCTGGGCATCACATTATCACGGGCCACACAAATGGACCAAATTTTGGAACAGGTGCAGGCCTCACCGTGGCCGTGGAGCACCTGGCACTTTGAGTGGCTGCTCAGGAGAACCGTCCAGCTTCTGCACCCTCTGTGCCCCAGGGGGCAATAGCCGCCTTTCCGGTTGAACCCAAGATTCCCCTTCCAGAGAAGTTTTCGGGGGACCGGAGTAAATTTGCCAATTTCCGGGATGCCTGTAAGCTCTATTTTCAGCTTCGCCCTCATGCTTCCGGCTCCCAGGAGCAACGGGTGGGACTTATCTCCCTTCTGCATGGGGATCCCCAATCCTGGGCTTTTAGCCTCTCCCCTCAGGATTATGCCCGCCAATCTGTCAAGGAATTCTTTAAGGCCATGGAGATCCTGTATGAGGACCCAGACCGAGGGGCAACTGCTGATGCCAAGCTACGATCTCTTAGACAGGGGCGAAGACCGGCAGAAGAATATTGCTCGGAATCCCGGCGCTGGGCAGTGGATTCTCGCTGGAATGACCCAGCATTGTGTGGGCAGTTCAGGCTAGGTCTGTCAGAGGTCATAAAATATGTCATGGTAAATCACCCTGTACCTAACACCTTGGATGAAACCATGCAATTGGCTATCCGTATCGACCGACGCATATGAGAAAGACGCCTGGAAAAAGGGGCCCAGTCTGAAGTCAGTATGAAGCCTGAGGCCTTAGTCCCTTCTTCTTCTGAAGAACCCATGCAGCTTGGGGCCTCCAAGCTTTCTGAAGCTGAGAGGTGGAGGCATCTGTCGCAAGGTCTATGCCTTTATTGCGGAGAAGTTGGTCACCTGGTCCGCTCCTGCCCTCGGAAACAGGCATCGGGAAACTTCAGAGCCTAGGTGGGGTCGAGGAAACCCACCTAGGCTGCAAGGTATTTCCTCTGTGTTGCACACAAATTACGTTACAGATCTGATTTTGAGTCCAGATCTGTAGAGGCTCTTTTGGATTGTGGGGCTGCCGGGAATTTTATTGATTGGGGCCTGGCTCAAGCATTAAAGATTCCGCTGCAATCTTTAGTCAATCCAATTAGAGTCAAAGCCATTGATAATACCCCCCTTGTCGGGGGCCTGATTTAGTACCGTACCCCACCAGTGTTTGTTAGAGTGGGGGCGGGACATACCAAGCTAATGAGCTTCCTTCTCCTTAAGATGCCTCTTACCCCTTTGGTTCTGGGACTCCCCTGGCTGTCTAAACACAATCCCCAAATTGACTGGGTCTCTGGGCAGGTTATCAAGTGGGGGCCACAATGTTTCCAGTCTTGTCTTGAGCTCCCTGTACGTGCCACTCGCTTGACTGCTGAGGGCATCCCTACCCCCTATGCAGATTTCGCAGACGTGTTTTCTGAAAAAGCCGCTGATGAACTCCCTCCTCATAGGCCTTTTGACTGCCCGATTGATCTTCTCCCCGGAACTATGCCGCCTCGGGGAAAGATTTATAATTTAACCCGAGCTGAGAATAAGGCCATGAAAGAACACATTGCTGAGAATCTGCAGAAAGGTTTTATTTGGCCGTCTACCTCACCAGCGGGTGCCAGATTTTTCTTTGTGGAAAAGAAAGATGGTGGCTTGCGCCCCTGTATTGATTATAGGGGCCTGAATAAAATTAGTTAAAAATAAATACCCCCTTCCCTTAATAGAGGGACTTTTTGACCAGGTCATTGGGGCCCAGGTTTTTTCTAAGCTTGACCTGAGGGGGGCCTACAATTTAATCAAGATCCGTCAGGGAGACGAGTGGAAGACTGCCTTCAACACCCAGGACAGGCACTATGAATATCTTGTTATGCCATTCGGCCTATGTAACGCCCCAGCAGTCTTCTAGGACTTTGTTAATGAAGTTTTTAGAGAATACTTGGGCCGTTCTGTGGTCATCTACTTAGATAACATCCTAATATTCTCCCCGACCTCACCCAGGGGTGATCGGCCTGGGAATCTATAAGATTCCCGGGCCGATCACCTCACTCACCGCGGGACATCCGAGATCGGGATGTCCCGTGGGGTGAAACCCCCCAAAAAACCCCCAAACTCCTTACCTGATCCGCCGCCGCTTCCGCCGCCTCCCGCGCGCCCCTCTAGACGTGCGCGCGCCCGCGCCGGCCACCCGTGAATGGCCGGCGTGGGCGCGCGCACACCGAGAGTGACGCGCTGGAGGCGGCGGCGGACGCGCCGTCTTGGACGCCGCTGTCACCCGCTTGGACGTCGGCGGGGATTGGACGGCGCGGTCACGTGGGAGCGGGGAGAGGTGAGTTTTTGGGGGTTTCTGGGGGGTTTCAGAGAGCAGGACACCCCCGATCGGGGTGCCCCGCCGAAGTGGACCAAAACCCAGGATAGTCAAAATCCTGGGTGTTGGTCCACTTTAACCGAGCATAGAGAGCATGTACGGATGATTCTACAGAAATTGAGAGAGAATCACCTCTACGCCAAGCTAAAAAAGTGCGTTTTTGAGGTTTCTGAGGTTCCGTTCCTGGGATACATTGTTGCCGATACTGGGTTAACAATGGATCAGGCCAAAGTATATGCAGTCCTCCAGTGGGAACAACCTATCCCATCCAGGCTTTTGAGAACCTTAAGTCTGCCTTTAGTTCGGCACCTGTGTTGACCCACCCTGATATCCACCGAGCCTTCATAGTCGAAGTAGATGCATCTGAGCTCGGGGTAGGGGCGGTTCTCTCACAGTACAGTGGGTCTCCTGAACGGCTACATCCCTGTGCCTTTTTCTAAAGAAAATTTAATTCCGCTGAGCGGAACTATGATATTGGCAATCGAGAACTTCTAGCTGTGAAATTAGCCTTTCAGGAATGGAGACATTGGTTAGAGGGGGCCCAGTTCCCAATTACGGTATTCACAGATCACAAGAATTTAGAATACATCGAATCAGCTAAAAGGTTAACCCCCCGTCAGACCCGATGGTCTCTTTTCTTCTCCCGTTTTAATTTCACTATAACATACAAACCAGGAACAAAGAATGTTAAAGCTGACGCTCTCTCCAGAAGTTTCACAGTTGATAAAGTCCCTGTAGAGGAGATCCTTCCCATAATCTCACGGCACAAGGTCATAGCTGTCATCCAACCTGACCTGTCAAGTGGGCTAAGTCGGTTTCAATCAGATTCTCCTCCGGGCAAACCCGATCACCTCCTCTTTGTACCCCTGTCCCACCGTCCGGCAATACTTCAGCAGTTTTATGACTCCAAGACGGTGGGTCATCCAGGGGTTAAAAAGACATTGGCCCTTCTAGCCAGTAATGTCTGGTGGCCATCTTACAGGAGAGATACCCAGGCCTTTATTCAGGCCTGTAAGATCTGTGCCCGTAGCAAAACCCCCAGGTCAGCTCCTGCTGGACCTCTGGTGCCCCTGTCCACTCCTTCAAAGCCTTGGACGCACTTGGCAATGGATTTTATTACTGATTTACCACAGTCCCAGGGATATACCATTGTCTGGGTTGTGGTAGATCGATTTAGCAAAATGGCGCATTTTGTCCCCCTAAGAAAGCTGTCCACAGCCCAAGAATTGGCTCAATATTTCTTAGATCATATTTTTAGACTTCACGGAATTCCAGAAGATGTGGTCTCAGATAGGGGGGTCCAATTTGTGTCACGCTTCTGGAGGGCATTCTGCACCCGGCTAGGCTTCACTGTTTCTCTGTCTTCAGCTTTTCACCCTCAGTCCAATGGGCAGACAGAAAGGACCAACCAGTCATTAGAACGATATCTCCGTTGCTTCACCTCTGATATTCAGTCAGAGTGGTCCCAATTTCTTCCGTTTGCTGAATTTGCCTTCAATAATGCAGTTAACTCCTCCACGGGGGTATCACCCTTTCGTGTGTTCATATGGGAGGGATCTTCAGTTCTCAGCACTTTCAGGCTCGTCCTCTGGTTTGCCTTCTTTAGACGATTGGTTGTCCCAGTGGCCAGATTTATGGGCCAAGATTCAGCGGCATTTGGTCCAGGCATCGAGTCAGCAGAAGGTCTTTGCGGATCGTCGCCGATCCAATAATCCAGACTATAAAGTGGGGGATTTGGTCTGGCTCTCTACCAAAAATTTAGCGCTACACCAACTCTCTGTAAAACTGGGACCACGATATATCGGCCCTTATCCCATTTTACAGAAAATTAACCAAGTCACATACAGACTCAAACTCATCTCTGAGGATTTGTAATTCCTTTCACGTTTCCCTCCTTAAGCCTGCCAGGGGAGTGGAGGAGGATTCCTCTCCTTCTTCTATCCTAGTTGATGGTGAGCAGGAGTTTGAAGTCGCACGAATTCTGGATTCCCGTTTCCTCCGGAATTCCTTGCAATATTTAGTCGACTGGAAGGGATATGGGCCAGAAGAGAGGAGTTGGGTTCCAGCGAGAGATGTGCATGCGGACCGTTTAATTAAAAGATTTCATAAAGAAAATCCTCTTAAACCCAGGGTGGAGGGTCCTCAAGGGGGGGTAATGTAAGGGACTTACCTCTGCCAGGGGGCCGGCGGCAAGCGTCCGCGGGGCGACGCGGCACTCCTGCTGCTGGGAGCGCGGCGCGTCACTCTGGCAGTCTCCCTCGCCAATCTCTAACTGTGCAGGCGCACGTCCCGCAGTCTGTAAATTTCGCCACTAGGAGGCGCTGTGCTGCTAATGGCAGGCAGCGCAGAGTGCTCCACACCTGATGGGAATCAGGGGCTGATCAGCCTTGCAGCCAAGACTGACCAGCCCCTGGATAGTGCCTCCAATCACTCACAGTGTTGTAAGTTACACCAATCAGCACATACACTCCCCCCCAGAGTGGCCATTGGTCGATTCCCAAATAAATATGGAGTCAGCCCAGCACTCAGTGCCCGTGATAGTCGCTTGTGATTAGGGTGTAATTCTGTTAGTTGTTATCTGATCCTGACCAGGCTTGATCGACCATCCCTGTCCGCTGCCTGTACCGACCTCTGCTTTGTCTGACTACGAACCTGCCTGCCCCTCTGGATACCCCGCGATCTCTGACCTCCCGTCTTGACCCATTGGCTACCCCTGACTACGCACCTGTCTCATCCCTGTACTCTGACGCACCCTCCGGATTGACTACCTGTGAATGACCTCGGCTTCGGGACACCCTTGTGGTTCATCGGCCTTCACCGTAAGCAGCCATCCTTTGCGCCTATTAAGACCTGGGGGCAACCGTGTCCGGTGAAGCGTACCTAGCGTCCCGGCAAACAGGGGCTTGACTATAGGCAGAAGTGGCGGTGGAGATTGGGGTTTGCCTGCTAACAGAAGGCTGGTGTCCCACTGGGCATCACAGGTCACTTACAGAGTCCACAGTCTCTCCACCGCCCATCGCTCCTGTGCTAAAGCAGAAATGTCAACCCCGCTGCTGCCTCCACAGTTCAAAGAGTTTCTCTGCTGTTTGGCACTCACCAGCGTCCTCAGGTCCAGTGTGCTGTGCCCTACTGCCGTTGCCATGATGCAGCCCTGGGCAGAACTGCCTGGAAATCGGCATACACAGAGCTGGGGATGCCGATCTGTGCACCCTCACCCCTCCTAGAAATCCTTGGGGGGGGGGGGGGCACCACTGAGAGAGGGAAGGTGTTTTGTTTTGTTTTTTCTAACAGGACACTGGACTATGGCTTTAACATAAGTGACTGCCTATTTAGAGTAGCAACAGCCCTACTATGTATGGGTGATGAGATGATTACTCACAATTTGCAGTAGTCTGAAAGACGAGAGGCCAGGGCTGTAGTTTTAAGCTTCCAGTTTAGGATTGTGCTCGCCATGGATTTTTTTTTATTAGGCTTATGTGGCTGACCAACTGGGGAAAGGGGTATAGGTCCTCGCCCCTATGCATCCCATTTTGAAATGGCCTGCTGTGTGAACCTCCCCTTGATTGCCTCTAGATCTTACCATCCCGACGTTCCCACAGTGCATGCGCGGGCTTGCATGCAATCAGCGCAGTATGCTGTGCATATTATTTATACCTCCGGCATAGGGAAGTGGGAGTGGCTCAATCCCTGGTCTCGCTGCATTCTGTAGGGCGTACCTACCCCCAGTCTTTCTCAATGGCTGGGCCCGGGAGCGCACCACAGCTGCAAGAACCTGGGAATTTGGCCATAGCCTGGTGACCCACCATGGGATTGCCAGAAAGGTAAACATTTTCAGGGCAATCACGGGGGTTCACACATATGGCATGGGTAGGGGGCCCCAATAAAATAACTGCTCCATGCCATGGACATGTTTAATCTGTTCCTGCAGAAGACCAAGTAGACAGCTTGGAGACTTGGTCTACTGTGACCTAATGACAAGAGGCCAAAGAAGAGCCTAACTCCACGCACCTCCATCCTAATATACTGGTGTATGTATAATCGATAACCCCTTCCCTTCTCCTAACAGTGCCTGCAACGTAAAAGTCAGGCTAGCAGGACACCTTTGGGTGGAACAAGTAAAACTAGGTCACCTTAAAAACATCCATCAGATGTAAAGCTCTCTCCCAGAGGCAAGAAAATCCTGTTGCTTAGCAACTGAGCATCCTTAGGCAGATGTCACAGGCAGGCCAAGGCGTAGGCCACAAGAATAGGCTTGGAACAGGTGAGCAACATATTTTCTCACAACATCCCTAGGGCAGCATACCACTGAGATATTAAGGCTCTGTCCCAAGGTAGGAACACAAGACCACACAAAAGCTTTAGCTCCTCCTACATACACCAGTTCTTTATGTGTTCCTGCCTGGGGAAGGAACCAGACCACCAGCTCCTGAACCACAGGTTTAGGCAGGTAGACTGGGTAACTGTGGGTCGGATCGGGTTGTCGCATGTCCTGGCTCCGGAGGCAGCATGCCAGGGACCCAGGGGACTCCCCTATTCCTGACTCTTAGCAAGCAGGAGGGAGAAGTGCTAGCCTCAGATTAAAGTGGACCAACACCCAGGCGGATCAGCCCGGGAATCTATAAGATTCCCGAGCCGATCCGATCCCTCCCCGCGGGGCATCCAAAATCGGAATGCCCCGCTGTGTCAAACCCCCCCAGGACGCCCACAAACCTTACCTGCATCCTGATCCAACGGCGCATGCGCGGACCGCGGCCGCATCTCGCGCTTCTCTCTAGCAGGGCGCATCGCCCCTGTGTTTCTGGTCCCGATCGGGGTGCCCCAGGAAAGTGGACCAAGACCCATGATAGTCAAAATCCTGGGTGTTGGTCCACTTTAAGTATGCTAATGGTCTGAGGCATTGTGGAAATCTTCAGGGGGGACCATATGGTGGCTGAGCGTTTGTGGGGCTAAGGTGGGTTACATAATGTTTTTCACACGCTGGTGCTGGTCTGTGGAGCTCGCCGGAGGCCAGGCTGAGGTATGTGTCAATGCGCCTCTTCCGCTTTTTTAGCCTGATGGAAGGGGAGGCGGGATCTGCTGCAGGGGGCCACTCCACCCGGTGGTGCTCGATGACATGAGTGCTAGGCACCGCTGCGAGACACAGCTAATGCATGTGCTCCCGGCTTAAAGGGGAAGCACTCTGCTAAGTGTCTTTTTCTAGCCTCCCTCTCATATTACCTTAGAGGGTTAAAGGACTCTAACTAGGAACCTCTTTGCTTGCTTATTCTTTGAGCTTGGGGAGGGGCGCCTCTACCCCACACCAGACTTCAGAATGGCAGATTAGGCAGGGATATCCTTGCAAGTCCCTGCTTGAATATGACGAAAGTTCTGAATGATCATATTTCCTCTTCCTTTGAGACTCTTAGGACCCCACGGGACTCGGCTGGACGTAGGGGGTTTGTTGGACATCCCCTAGATCCTCCCTTTTTTCTCGAGAGGAGGAGTCAGAGGTCTCCGATACCCCCCTTTCTGAGGGGGAATCCCTTCCTCCTCCCCCCAAGGAGGGCCCTTGTTCAGGTTTTAATTCAGTTTCACCATTGAAATTCCTTTTTTTCTATCCCGTTTTTTTCCCCTGATTCCCCTATTACCTTCCCCATTTATAACTCAGTTAGGGAGGCTATCCCTTATGACTGGAAGGGTCCAGTTAAGAAGGTTTATAGAGCTGGGGGCTCTTAAGAGGCATTATTCCTTGAGTAATGAACGCAAATTTGGGATAAACATCCTAAACTGGATGTCCCCTTTTCTAAGATTTCCAAGTGGGTGGATTTAGTCTTTGAGGACTTGGTATCCTCAAAGATCATTTAGACAAGAAGATGGATTCTCTCTTGAAGAAAGCATAGCAGGTTGTACACTTAAAACGATCCTAGCCTCTACTTTTGTTGCCAGGAATCTTAAATATTGGCTTTAGCAGCTTAAATCATATCTCTTGAAGCAAAGAGATATTAATGAGATTATGGAGGCTTTACCGATTCTCTTCTCAGCGGCCTCTTTTCTGTCTGATGCCACGGCAGAATCAGTGAGATTTTTGGCAACGGGCCATGGCTCTCACCAATTGCAACTCGTGCAACTCATATTCTCAATTGGCTGCGTACTTGGTCAGGGGATACAGGTTCAAAGTTGCGCCTGTGTGCCATGCCCTTTAATGGGGAATTCCTCTTTGGCCCAGAACTACAGAATGAGTTAGATAGGTCACATGACAGAAATAAGTATTTTTCCACTAAGCGTAGGGATTTCAAGAATACATTTTTTAGTCAGTCCGCTTATAGAGGGCCCTTTCTTAGCAAGAACTATTTTAGAGGGGCCCCTCCTACCTCAAAGAGAGGCAAGTTTAGAGGATCCACTTTGGTCCCCAACAGTCAGTCCCTAAGAAGCAATGATGCTGGGTCCTTATTAAGTGCCCAGTTAAAACATTACCATATTTGGTGAGAGACTATAATGTATAAAGAATATAATGGATATAATAAAGAAGTGTTTCTCAATAGAATTAATTCAAGTCCCTCACAGGAACTTTTTTTGTTAATCCTCTCCCGGGGGCAGGGCAGGGCAGGGAAGTAAGACTGGCCATTCGAAGCAGTCTAGATCCTATGTTGAATATGGGGCTGATTGTCCCGGTTCACCGCCACCAAGGGAGGGAAGGGTTCTACTTAAGCATTTTTTTGGTAAAGAGCACCTCTGGAGGATTCCACTCCTTTTTGAGATTTGCAGTAACGTTGGGGGACCAAATACTCTACGTCCAATTTGTATGCCTACCCTTCGGGCGGCCGTCAGCTCCGAGAATTTTTACAAAATTTCTTTTGGAACCTTTGGTGCACTAAGACAGAAAGGGGTCAGGATCACAGCATATCTAGATGCCCTCCTCCTCTTTGTCAATCCAGGTCGTGGAGCAATCTCTCCTGATCTGGGGCAAAGGAGTTTTTGCTACGATTGAGTTGGATCCTGAATAACCAGAAGTCCAGTCTAGTCCCGCCACAGTTCATGACTTATCTGGGGTTCGAGATCGATCATAAAATATTTATGCCTCGAAGATAACTATCGCTTAGGAAGCTGTTCAAGTCCATGTGTTCCAGTTGGTCGATTTCAGTCTGTCAAGCTATGCAGGTCTTGGGGCTAATGACCTTGTCCTTCCCTGCTGTAAGAAGGAGTCAGCTACACTTAATGCTTGCAAATGAGCCATCAGCTAGCACATTGAGTCTGACAACTTACATTTCCTAGCAACAGAAAACGCTGAATACATGGCAGTGCAGGGGATGTCACAGACTGACCCAGCCAGGGGTCAGCACTTGAAACTTAACCCCTTGTGTTTCTATTACTGCAGCTTAAAAAAAAATGAAGAAAGCACAGCCAATTTTGCAGTTTAAACTACAGTAAAAAAAATTATGTGTATTAACAGATGTTTCTTCCAGCCATACTTGCTGAATTTGGAAGACTGGGGACACATATATACGTATTTAACTCTTTCAATGCCAGATTACCTATAGATTTAACATAAAATGGATACTTTGTAATTTTTTTGTGTTTTCTCTTTTTCTTTTCATAAAAAAAATCTATTTTTTTTTAAGTTTGTAGCATTTTTGTAAATAAACGAAATAAGTAAATAATATTCAGCAGTGGCAGCAGCGTTTAACACCAGCCCAGCCGGGGCTACAAAAAAGATGGTCGTCTGCTCCCATGAGTGACGACACGTCTGGTGCCAGCGGCCATCTTTTTGTAGCCCTGGCTCGGACCAGTTTCAAGCAACGCCAATGCTTTTGCTGCCACTGGTAGGAAAAGGATTGGACAGGGGTGAGTTACATCAGCTTCCTGCTGCTACAACTTCTGGGTTGTAGGTTGTAGCAACAGCAGCCCATTAACCATTTATTCCGTGTTCGGGCCAGGTGTCAAACTTCTGGCTTCTGTCTGAAGTCAGTGTTCGGGTTTAGGAACCCGGACTTTGCGGTTCGCGTTCGCCCATCTCCACTCCCGATTACAACAGTACCACATATGTTTCGGTAGACACCCCAATAAATAACTTAATTACCTGCAAGGTGCAGGGCAAGTCATCTGTTTGCTGGTAGGTTACTTGCCAGCCCTCCATGCCATTTGAAGTTGTATAGAAGTTAGATGTAAAAAAAAAACCTTTAAAGCCGTTAAAAATTCCCTCCCCCAACTCAACCCCTTCCATTTCCGCCGATTACTCCGGGCTTTGGCGTTCACTCCAGCTGCAGGGAAGGGGACTTTTATACCAATGGAGTGAGCTGACATCCGCTCACTCTCTGGTAAAAAAAAAAAAACCTCTCCTTGCAGCTGCAAACAAGCTGTCAGAAGACCTAAGGCAGACGATTGGGGCCTCCTGGGGGATTAGTAGACCCCCCAGCTGGAAACTGGACAGAAGTGTGCTTTTTTTGCCCTAAATGGGGGAAAATGCAAGCCACATAGAATTTAAGTGGCTGACACTAAATGGTCGGAGATACAGCCCCATACAATTTATGTGGCTGTCATTTAAAGGGTAAAATGACATTATAAATGGATGATAATGTGTAAATGAATCATTTGTTTTCATGAAAACATTTTAAATTTACAGGATTATGGTTTTTAAATATAAAATCATATTGCAGTCTTAGCAGAAGGCTACATTTACATGGAAATAAGGCACAAGAACAAGTGAAAATTAAAGCATTTATAATGGGATAGGCCATTCCTTTTATTAAAAATTGTTAATATGCTCAGATGTGCAAGTCTGTAATTTCAAAAAAGCTGTTTAATATTCCCCAAATATAGTACTTTCCACCGAAGCGAAACCAGGTTTTAATTAATACACAGCAGAGTGTGTCTTGCTTTGAGGGGTTGGCCTTTCTAGAAAGCTTTTTAAAATACAAATTTTAATCAAATATGCATTTTACATGTATTATGAACATACATGATCTGTAAATTCATTTTAACATTCATTAAAAATATCATAGTTTTCTTTTGATATAGTACAGTACAGGCTGTTAAAGTGAAACTGGGGATTTTGCCCATTTCCTGGAGCGTCAAGATGTGGGACAACCCCCCCCCCCCCAGATGTCCATCAAAAATCAGCTCAACTCCATCACCACCATGTTTTGAAATGGCTCATTTTACAATCTTTCCAAGGGAGAAAAGAGGGGAGAAGATTCACATGTGCCTGGTCTTAGACTTCAAAAGAGAGCCTGCTTTGTGAACCCAATTGGCCAGAAAAGCAGTGCAAAAGAAGTGTTGTCCAATTTCCCGCTTTCTCTTGAGGATTGTGTGGCAGGGGGCAAAATCGGCTTTCCAGTAATTATTTACTGGTGGTACACTTTAAAAAGAGTTTACTAAACTCAAAGAAAAAAAAAATGGGACTCACCTTCACTCCTGCGCAGCTCTCTAGGGCCGGTCCGGCACTCTAAAACCTCCCAGTTTCAGAGAACGGTGCTCCCCATGCCGCCCCTCCATTGCAATGAATAGACGCCGCAGCAGCGTGATCTGGCGAAAGCTGTTAGTCAGGGAGCGCCGCCGCCCTCAGAAACCAAGAGGCGGACAGGGCTGCAGCTGCACAGGAGCAAAGGAGAGTGTCTTTTTAGGAAGGTTTAGTAACCTTTAAAATGCTAGATTCCTTAGACAAAAAGTATCTCTTCAACCACACTGGGTTAAAACTGAGGTCATAAACAGAGGTCTTTAAACATAAAGTTTCTACTTTAGCTTTACTTGAAATTTAATATATTCTTCATACATCCATGTGCAGGGACAACTGAGCCAGTTTTGTGATTCCAAAAAAATAATTAGTAAAGTTGGAATTGTAATAACCCGCACTGACTCCATTTTAACATCTGCACCTGTGATTTCATTGTCCCTTCCCAAGTCCTGTGCACTAGAGAGGATTTAATACATCTCTGTAACCTTGGATGACAAGATAAATCTCAATACAGGGCTCCAAATCCATATTAAATACAGAAAGCAAATGATATAAAGAACTATTAAATGTCTGTTTTGGCTTATGTGAGGGACAAAAGCATAGCAATAAATGAAACATTACAACAATCCTCCAAGTGAACAGCTGCAGGAACATATTTGCAATGTGTCTTGCATGGTAAAATAAATTTAAACAAAGCAATGGCATTATCTAATAAATCGCATTCATCGGATCATGAAACTGAACTTCTTTCCCCAGCGCAGGCCATTTCACCAATAAATACACATTTAAAGCACAAATTTAAATAAATCAGTTTTTCCTAAATTCCAAATTTACATGCAACAAGGTATTGTCTAGATGGAGGTTTTGTTAAAGTAAACCAATGAGGCACAGAATTAAGACAATTTACAGGTTGCAGCCTTGGTAGAAAAAAGCACTGGCTCTCAACATTTGAAACTATAGAGTCGATTCAAGCCTATGCGCCCAAAACCACATGCAAGTGCTTTCGCATACAGAAACTTGCGATTCGCCACCTGATTCATGGCACCATGCACATTGCACTTAATGGCATGCGTGAAGTGCAAGCACAAGTATCCGATTCATGCGCAAACTTGCGCATTACACATAAAATTCATCTATTTTTATGGGAAAATGGCCAAGCTCCATGCACATTGTGCTAAGGCAGCCACTGGTTCCCATGTTTCTCCCGTCTACTGTGTAGCAGTGGCAAATTTGTCTCTCCAGCTTCTGTGTTTGGGGCGAATCTCTATAATTCAATCTGTAGTGGATTCCCTTTGGCGCCTGTGTTCTCCTTGTTTTTATGTGTAATGTTTTATTTGGCAATATCTTTATTCCTGTTGACCTACAGTGTTATGTTATCCAATGTTTTGCCCAATGTAGAATTCTTTTTAAACATTTGTGGTCAAATGTCATTTTCAAACTATTTACCACATTTACAAAAAATTGTAAAACATAGTAAAGAATACTGAAACATAACTTGAAGATGACACTTTCATTCTTAATGTTTTAGGAATGAAATAAGCATGTCTGTTAGTAATCTCTGCATTTTCCTCTTGCTTTTTGCTGGAGGAAAATGGCGCATTAAAAAAAAAAAAAAAAAAAAAAAAAAAAACACATTTGCAGCGCACACTTTTCACTCCTCCAAATAATCTTTAAAAAATTGCAAGTAAATTTACTTTTGGGAGTAAATTTGCACATGAAATCTTACTCCATGCTCAAATGTACATGCACAAAATGTGTCTCATGAATCGGGAGGAAGGAGGAAAAAAGTGAGTAACCATTTTTGTGCATGAAAAGTGTGCACAAATGTCATTGCTCATGGCCATGAATCGACCATTATGTGGTAAAGATAATTTCCAAAATGCGAAGCGCTCTTAACAAAATGAACATATCCTTAAACCATGATCCACATCCTCAAAAATAAAA
The DNA here is from genome assembly GCA_027917425.1 of Gastrophryne carolinensis. Taxonomy (NCBI): domain Eukaryota; kingdom Metazoa; phylum Chordata; class Amphibia; order Anura; family Microhylidae; genus Gastrophryne; species Gastrophryne carolinensis. Next base: position 529,100,148 of record CM051234.1, read on the forward strand.
AGTAATCTTTCAGATTTTGTCAAGTTTTTTGTAAGACCTATGTAACATGGGTCCCAACATTGCTTTCCAATTATGTTATAACAGGTAAGAAAACCTGGGTTGGCCACATAAGGTATACAGCTAATACAGGTAGCAGCGCTGTGAATTCACCTGGCTTTAGCAGCCAGCATGTTCCCGGAAATGGTATCCCTGCTTTGTGCATTGCCACTGCCCCAACAATATAAATGCCTGATGGCAGGCACTTCCGCAGCAGAGGAGCATCCTTACCGAGTCTGTGCAGCCTCACTCTGGTCACCACCAGGAGTGTCATGGGAACGCCCTGGCTGTTGGGGGGGGGGGATTCTGTAGCTGATGCTCCTTTAGTAGCAGGGATATGGGATGCAGAGGGAAAGTCTGTCCCTGCAGACATCAATTAGGTTATCGGACCAGTTTAAAAATTAACTGCCTTATGAGCCTGCTATTTTTGTTTTAAAAATGATTACTGTACTATGGATAGAGCACCTACCATCACCATTGGTAAGGCCAAAACACAACCACTGTAAGCTGCAGAGGTTCACATTTATCCTGGTCATGGTATATCTCAATTCAGAAAGCCAATCAGATGACTAGCAAATCGTCTTCTAGAAACAAAAAACGTCAGTTGTCTTGAAGTAATATAACAGATTTATTTGGAAGCCAAAGATAGCCATAGGTGGTATTTATGGTTTTTAGTGTAGGGACAGATGACTGTGGAGAATGCTGGTCAGTAGGACAGTAAAACATCACCTCATTCAACCTAATATAAACATTAACCAAACCGTAATAGCAAATTGATTTGTTAATAAATCGTTTAGCCCAAGAAATGTTTTAAGCTCAGCTTTTTAAATATCAAATCGTCTGCTGACCCGAGATATCCAGGTTAACCAAAAAATCATTATATATATTCATATTTTTATTAAGCAACAATATAGAGGGCCAAATGTACACTTACTATTTGTCTTCTTCAAAGCATACTGACCTAAAAACAATTACAAACTTGACATTTTAATGATTTACAATCTTTGATTGGGACATATTATTTAAAATGTACCTGTCTACCATATGCGATTAAAGCATTAATCTTAATGCAGACCATCAGGCAAATTAGCCACTGGGACCTTCTTATTTGGAATGCTTGTTTGCAATTAAGCCAGTGGAAATGCTCAAAATCAGGAATTGCCACTTACTTTCTGCCCCAAGTGACTGCCAGTGGTCAATTGTTACATATGGGGGTTGTGCTAGCGCCATAAGTAAATGGGAATGGTTCATTCTACACCCATGGTTCATTAACCCCATGGTGTTGTGCATGTCCACTCAGCAATGCTGCCAGGTATAATATCTATTTTTTGGGCATTTCCAGGCACCCAACAGTGGACGGCCACCCCATATTAGCATGCCTAAGGGGTAAGCAGGTTGGTTCTGGTCTGCTTTAATTGCCAGGAGAACCTAACCTGTCAGTTTATTACTGAAAGTGTTAAAAAGCTAAACTGACGAATTGTTTATGCAGTAGGACCAATGATTGGGTGGCAGGGGAGGGGGCAATTTAAATTCCTACGATACTAAACATATCTCCTGGAGAGGTCACATAACAAAAAGGCTGCTAGGCGCGGTCGGCAAAAGAAAACACTGCATTCAAAAGACCCAACTAATGGGTGTCAAAGCAGACCAGCACCTATGTGGGGTGGCGGTTGCTCCCCGCCATTATAAGATAAGATTTACAGGCGTTTTGGTGGGTTATGTGTGTGTGGGGGGCTTAGCATTCTGGATGCCCCCCCCACCCAGCCTGTGTTATAGAGGCGTCAGACCAACATTCTCGATGCTCGCGTGCTGGCTCACTTTAAATACTGAGATGGGCACCTCATGGTTCTTACATTCATTTTTGGTTGTTAGTTTGACATATTTATTTCACAGATCAACAGTAACTTTAACTTGGGCAGCTCCTATTGATATAGTCCATATTTTTGGGAAGAGATACCGGTTCTGGATGACGGTAAAGTAAAGCAGAGCAGGAGATCTGAAGTCACCCTTGGAACTAGCACCAACACCAACCCCCCGCCCCCTCCGAGGCATGAGATTTAACAGTCATTAAATTAGCCAAAACTGCCTTCACATCATATGGGAGACAGGTACACTTTAATGCAAGGACGGCATGGTCAAATTCTTCAGCGGTAATTTTATAGCTTCGCGTAGTCTTTCAGTATCATTTCCAGTTTTTGGCTCAGCATGATGTTGCCTTTCACTTTGAGCTTGCCCGCGAAAAATGCCTAGGAACAAAATGAGAGAGAAAAAAAAAAAAAATCAGACACAAGTATATTGTTTTGTTATCTGTGTCGCCACTCTGCTTTTGCGTTTCTGCATGAATGTTGCTCTGAAAATAAGCACAGTCTGTCCCGGAAGAGTAGAAATGAGTAATTCAGAAGAAACACGGTGCAGAGCATCAAATGATGAACAAGCTCGGCTGTAATATAATGAGCAACACATTGCAATCACCATCCTTTCTTCCCACAAGACATAAATGCACACTTCATTTTGCAGTCAAATCCTGGCAAGAAGCAAAGAAAGCAAGCTCTAAATGAAATGCCTTGCAAGAAAATAAAGTGCTCCAGCTGATGGCACACATTGCAAGCCTGCACCCAGCGCTTATGCTAAAAGGCGCGAGAGTAGTCGCCTGTGCGGTAAATATATTGCTCCATGAATTTATTTTTTCTGAAGAAGCTTAGAAGAATGCTGAGTGCAGCAATCTGCAATGATACTTCTGCCTTAAAGGCAAAGTTTAGTCTCACTGCTGACTCAGAGGAATAAAGATAATGTCTATGCATTTTCCATCTCTATGCCCTGGTTCTCTTGTATTTTTCTTTTATGTCTTGTTCATTTAATTGGTATAGATCTGGAGACAGATTGCAAAGACACACACACAGTAACCCTGCTAGGGTTATAGGTACCTTAAAGTAACAGTCCAGCCCCTATAAAGGATTTTCCAGGGGAAAGGTTAAAAAAAACAAAAAAAAATGCATCTTACCATGCCAAACATTCCTCCAGCACTGTGCCTTCTCAGCTCGGCACCGTGAAAGAGGAAATAAACCTCCTTATTTGACCCTCCAGCTCCACCCTGCTGATTTGGGCGACCAATACTAACTTGAGTAGTCCAAACCACGCCTCCTTCTGTATTGATGGCTTGAATGATACGCTCAGAGCTGCCATTTAATCCCAAGTAATGCCTCCCTCCTTCCTCCCCACCCAGCCTCCTCATAGTAAGCGCTCTCGCTCCCAGCCTTGCCCCACCCATTATGCTGATTATTATGCAGCATCACAGATCCATAAGGCCGCGCCCACACACTTCAGAAGAGAATTCATGGGGTAAAACTGTAAAACTCAATATCTCAGCCAATTCTTCAACTTAAAAATGGAAAACGGTTTAAGACCGTGCCAAACGTAGCCAGGCACAATGGGTTAACAATTGGCAATGTCTTAAATATTTTAACCCCCTACCTATCCCAACTCCAGACACAGTGCAAAATTTGGGGTCCTAGCATCAGGGCAGCAGAACCAGGAATCCAGTATGGGGCCCAGCTGTGAAGAGGGGGTCCTAATGGCCACCCCGACCTGAGACCCAAAGGCTGCCACACTATTTCTCCTGGCATTGATGATAAATGAGGATGAGGCTAAGCCCTCACACACATGTTAGAGAGGGGGAGTCAGACACTCTAGAGCTTATTTTGTGTCTGGGCCCCTAGTCTGATTTTCAGTTTCCTTTATAGCCTGAATAATAAGGTAAGTCTGGCTGCATTGGGGACAAAGTTCAAACTAAGTTCATAGTGCTGGTAAATGAAAGATGCCACCCCTAACAGCCAGCACTGGGCAAGCAGAAAGCAGTAATTTTATACTTTAGGTAAGACTTACATGCTTATTATTATCCAGCTGACAATTCTGTCACAAAAGTGATAATTTGTTTTCCCCTTTTCCTAATCTAATACTTAGGCCCTGCTTTAATAGATTCCTGCGCAGCTTATTTTTTATATTCTGGCGGTTTGAAAGCTACCTCCACAGGAGATCCGGGCCATCCCCGCACAGGACCACGGCACATGGCCACGTTGCTTTTCCTGGGATTAGTCAATAAGACTACAGAGCTGCCTGATTCCCGCCCCCTGGGGCATGGCGATTTGGGATGCCCCACTGGGTGAAACCCCTCGAATCCCGCTAAAACCTACCTGATCCAACTATGCATGCACTACGCTATACCTTTAGCCAGGCATAAGCCCCCCCAAGCATTTGTGACTGGCAGGCAGGGGCACGCCCCCCCAGGTGGAAGCTAGCAGAGATGCAGCTGACGGTGTGCTCGGCTCCATTCACAACAAGACCTCTAGTTGGCTAAGAGAAGCCGAAGTGAACTAATCACTCCGATTGCATGTGCATCCACGCATGCAGTTAGGTACGTTTTACCGGTGATCAGTGGTGTTTCCAAATCAGGATGCCCTGGGGAAAGGACCTACACTTGGGATAGTCAAAATTCTGGGTTTTGGTTCTCTTTAAGGTTATTAAATAAATATGTTGCAACCATGTTTTCATTCCTTGTCTCTAGTTATATAATTGTTTGTTATCTTGACAATACAAATTATGCTGTAAGCACATTCAAGGAACACACTTGTGAATTGAGAAATTGTTCAACGAATTACCTTTTGTGGATTAAGCTTTCCCAAAACTAAATCCATAAAATCTTGGTCAGAAAGGGTAAAGGTAGTGTCAGTGCGGCTTCGGGCTTTACCACGATAAACGTCTCCAGATCCATTCTTTAGGTCAATAGCTATGCAAAAAGAAAAGATCATTTTAAATTAACGGAGTTGTTTTTTTTTCCAAAACGAAAAAAAAAACAAGATCTAACAAGGTTAACTAACCCCCCCCCCCCAAAAAAAAAACAACAGGCATGCCTCTTTTCTCCCGTGCAGCACACCCTGACCGCACAGACACTCAGAAACCCCCTGGTTTCTGAGAATGGTGCTCCCGATGCCTTGTGTGCCGTTCCTCCATTGCATTGAAGCTATGGGCTTGCATGACCAGCATGATCTGGCGGAAGTGCGGCTCGCTGTTAGTTGGGCCCCAGCCGTCGTTTTTGAGACAGGGCTGCAGCTGCTGTGTGGAAGGGATAATGAGTTTTTTTTTTTGGGGGGGGGGGGGGGGGTTAAGTAACACATTTATTTGCTCTCTAGTAGTTACTCTATAGTTGTGTTACTGTATGTCAAACATAAAACATTTTTGGTAACTTGTGGTGGTATTTTATTTTAAAAAAGGGGTTTCCAGCTGATATCAAATAGAAAATGGACCCAAATTATTCAAATTGTATTGAGCATGCAATTTGGTTGTCCCCCACTATGTCAGTATTAGCTAGCTTTGTATTCTTTTTTTATTTACCATGGGCAGCCCTAAAAAAGGGCTCATTTATCAAGAACTACTGCCAGACAATGCCATTTCAGTGCAAATTATAGTGCAAAATAAGATTTCTAAATTTCTCAGCAAGTTGCTGCACCACAAATGTTTTAGTAAATGTGTTTCTTGCAGAGCAACAACATGTGCAAATGTGAAAAAAGAACACAAATACATATTATGCAGCATCACAGATCCATAAGACCACATACTTCAGAAGAGAAATCATGGGCTGAAACTGTAAACCTCAATATCTCAGCCAATTCTTCAAATTAAAAATGGAAAACAGTGCCAAACCTAACCTGGCACAATGGGATAACAATTGGCAATGCCTGAAATATTATAACCCACTACCTATCCCAGTGAAATAGACAAACCTTTCTAAACATCCCCAAATGTGTCTCCATTAGCAGTGGCAGCTCCAAGCACAGTGCAAAATTTGAGGGGGGGTCCTGGCACCAGGGCAGCCAATCAGGGCAGGATAGCCAGGAATCCGGTATGGGGCCCAGCTGTGAAGAGGGGGCCCTAATGGCAACCTTGACCTGAGACCCACAGGCTGCCACACTATTTCTGATCTCACCCAGCCATTGCAAACTGCCACATCATCGGCGCACATTTCCAGCATTCGTTCAATGCAACCTGATCAGCATGAGCTAGGCCTGTGGAAAATTTTTTGGATGTGCATAACCAGACAGCACGGTCTCTATGAGACCTACTTGCTCACTTCTGCCGGAAGTGATTACATAAAGTCTGGGGGCTGGACTGAAAAAGATGGGTCTAGGTCCGTATTTAAAAAGGACATGAAAGCATACTAATAAAAATATCTGTGGGTAGCATGTTGCTTAACCCTTTATGACAAGAACATAGAATAGATTCTAGCAGGCCTCCAGCGGGGCTGATTCTCACACAGCCTCTGACAGCCCCCCTCTGCAGGGAAGGGCCTTTTATACCAGTGAGTTTTCTGACAACAGCTCACTCTGCCTGTATAAAAGGCCCCTCGCTGCAGCGGGAGTGAGTGGCGAATCCCGGAGTGATATCAATCCTCTGCCCCACTCGCCACTCGCTTACAGCTGAAGATCAGTGGCGTGGGAGGTAAGCAGTTAAAAAAATAAATAACTTTTTTTTGTTTTGTTTTTTTACACTTCACTGGTAAGGAGTCCTTGAGACTCTTATATCAGTTAAAAAGGAGGGATCAACAAATCAAGCTGCTGGCAAGCAGATGATTCCTACCACCTTATTACCTGCATCCCCAAAGGCCAGGGGGAGTGCAGAAGACATCAGTGCCCGTGGGCGCCGGAAAGGCTTTAGGGTCGAGGGCAGGCCGTTCAGCCTACGCACCCTGGTCTACGAGCCCACATACTTTAGCTGGTGGCCAGGATAGTTTTGGTTTCCCTGCATTATAATATCATTAATACCCAAGACTGAAAGAAATGCAAAAAAAAAATACTTAACTTACTTATCTAAATCTTCACTGCACAATTAAAAAAAATATTTTAGGTAGACTGTGAAATAGTAAGCAAATCAAACTATTTATGTTCTCTAAATATGTCAACATATGCCTATTGTAGTGCTGAAGCTGTTGAAAACAGCCAAGATAATCAAGAGAATGACATAGTTCTTATAAGAATTGCTCTTGGAAGGTTTGCATAAGGACATATTAGGATTTTTAATTTTTTTTTTTTTTTTTTTTAGCTTTAAGCAATACCTGGATAACACAACAATTACAGAGGTGTAACTGGGGCAAGGAGAATGGGGGAAGGGGGTGGGGGATAGACTGAAACACTTTAAAGCAGCACCAAACCTTTCCCCCACCCCGCCCAAGTACCTTGGGAAATGCAGCTGGCTTGGCGATGGACTGGGTTTTTCCATCGAAAGTCACGCCTCCACAGCATTTTTGAGTTCGCAAATTGACTGATCTCAAGAATTCTGGCTGACATGAACTGGATGCATCCCTGGTTTCCCTGTAGACTAGTGGGAGAGTGCCTCAGCTACAGGGAAGCTGGAGGTGTGGCTGCTGGCAGCTACAGCATCAAGGAAGCCACCAGGAAAGTAAAGACTCCTGGCAACCCCCAGGGGTTTCACACAGTACCACTATATCACATTATATTTGTGCTTTATAGGCAAATATACATTTTCTAATAAATTAAACTAAAAAAAAACAGCGGAAAAGAAGGTGTTGCCTTCTCTGTCTTTATGCAAGAAGTCTAATTTCTAACAGTTCAATGGCTATATTGAATAAGGTATTTTAATGCAAATGTTCTGGGCATTTCTGGCTCATCATTTCCAATTAAAATATCCAGCTATTTTTATTATCTCTTAAATTCTAATGTTTGATCCAATAGGTACCTTATGTTAATTATTAGTAGATTTTCTGTGGCAGCGTTCTATGGGCAAATGTATGCTAGACTGCCGGTTCTAAGAAAAGAAATTCTGATTTCTAACTATATGTAGTTAGGCCGATTTTGCATTCTGCTACTTGATTTTTTTTCATCACAAATCATTACTTTTTATCTGTTATGCACTACTTTTACGATAAATGAATTAAACTTGTAGTAGTCACATATTCAATGAATCCAAGGAAACTGTTTAGAAAGACTTACCATAGAGGAGTCCTCCAAAATGTCCATTTAATGCTTAAAATTCTGAATAAGCATTAGTCCACAACCCTCTTTAAGGCATGTAAGCCAAAACAAATAAAAAAAATGGCTGTGGAACTTAATTGCCAGTTTTCATTGTCCTAGATTATTAATTCAATGTGAAGTGATGGAAATTGTATAGGCCCAGCAGATGATACTTCAACTGATATTTCTCAAAAGGGATGAGCGTTGATATTTATTACTTGTTTACATGTGATCATTTATACTGAAATGTATTGATCAACCCATTGTGACTCTCTCCTGCCAGGGACGACCAATTGAGGAGATACTGAGAACTCCTGTTGGGGGGCCAGGTAAAAAAAACAGTGTTTGGTCTCAAAGCCACTGGCCATCAGTTGGGAAGTTATGACCCATATTATGTTTGATGATCATAGCTAGCAGTTGCCATGGAGAGGAGATCGCGGTCCGTCCCGTAGGAGTGATCAACCAACCAGGTGTATAAATATCCAGAGAAGGCAGACGCTGGCTTTTTTTCTGGTGGAGGTCACACCGAATATCATACTGGAAGACAACTCACCCCCACCTGTGGTTGTTTTGCATCACTGCCTAACATCTAACAGTATCTGACATTTACTTTATCTATTAAATCTTGATTGTAACTACCACCTTTGGTTACGCCTAAATACTACCAGGACTGGCTTCTGGCCCAATATAACCCTATTAATGGATCTCAAACCAGAGCTAGTGGCGCTCCTACTGGGCTGACAGGGCCCCTGTTCACTGGTGATAATTAAAGGGACCATCAGCCTGCCAGGGTTGTGAAAATGTTTTACCCTCTAGGGAGTGTGGAACGTCAGATTGTGGAAAAAATGATTCTCCTGGCGCAGTGATGTCAGTTGGGCCTGCAATATACGATCTAGAATTAAACTAAAAGGGATATTTGGGATATCCCTATCCCTAATTATTTGAAGGCCATTAACGTCATAGGCGCACTATACTTTTCTGGTTACACACTTCACAATAAAATTTGCAGTAAAAAAAAAGTCCAGCTGAACTTGCTCTGGCTGCCTTTTTTCATAGAATAGTTCTACACAGTATACACACCCTGGTCTTTGGTCTGCTTTACAGAACATTATTGTAAAAGAGACAAGCCAAAATAATTTAGTGTCTCCGACTAGGGGCTTTCATCCCACAAGAAGTAGGACAAAAACTTCTCTTGCGGATTAACATGTACTTAAGTCTAAAACCAAATACCTCCTGAAATGTTACCATCTCTAGTGACAAACACGTTGAAGCAGCAGGTGCTGTATCTAGAATAGCAAGGTCTAAAATTAACCAGCAAGCTTTCATTTAAACAAATTGCTTAAAGTCAGGAAAAAGAAATATGTTAGAAGCAACAGATGGAAAAGTATTTTAGTGCACATATTTATATTGTATAAAAGACAGCTGCAAAAGAAATGTAGTTAAATGTTAAAAACTACCTGTGAGCAAGTGGTAATTGGAGAAAGAAAAGTACACAGAAAAATACTTTAATTTAATACATGTAAATGCATGCAAGTACACAGGAAATATTACCTGCTAGACAAGGTCCTAAAATTCTTTAAAAAGTCAACCGATAAAAAAAAGTAACCTTTCCCTTCTATGTAGTTGATTATGTTGCTTTTTGTCTACTCACTGCCTTTTTTAGAGAAGTATGTCTGTATAGGGAGCACAGGCTGAGAGCCATTAGGTTATGGCTGCTCAACAGCTAGCTATGGAACGGCAGAACTAAGATTCACTATCTGCTTTTATTGCAGCTACTCTATAAATCTAGGACCATAAGTGCTAAACATAAAAACAAACAAAAAGAAAAAAAACTAAATACCCGTTCACAATCAACATAAGCACAGCATGTGTCCTGGGGCTGAAATTACTACAGGTATACTTTTTCGCCCCTTAAGACACACTTTTATTCCCCCAAAAGGTGGAGGGGATGTGCAGGCACCTTATGGGGTGAATGCAACTTTTTTTTTCTTTTACCACCTCTGGGGAATGGTAGGGGTTTGCCACACTGCTTATAAGGAATGGGAGGGGGAAATGTCACACTGCTTATAAGGAATGTAATGGGGGATGCCACACTTCCTATGGTAATAGGAGGGGGGATGCCATGCTGCCTATGGGAATGGGAGGGGGGATGCCACGCTGCCTATGGGAAAGGAAGGGGGGATGCCACGCTGCCAATGGGAAGGGGGATGCCACACTGCCAATGGGAATGGAAGGGGGGAATGCCACACTGCCTATGGGAATCGGAGGGTGTATGCTACTCTGCTTATATGGAATGGGATGAGGAAATGCCACACTGTCTATAGGGATTTAAAGGGGGAGGAAATGCCACACTGCCTGTGGGGATTAAGAGGGGGATGCCACACTGCTTATAGGAACTGGGAGGGAGGATGCCACACTGCTTATAGGGAATGGGAGAGGGGGATGCCACACTGTTTATAGAGAATGGGGGGGGGGTGCCACAGCTGACCAGACATCAAAGTGAAGCCGTCGCCCATCCAGGGGCAAATTCCTGTTCATGGCTCTGGTCTGGAGATTACTCTTAGACTGGTTACTCTGGTTGGTGTTTTTTTCTCCCTGGGAAGGCAGATCAATTTGCTTCATTATGGAGGTTTAAAGCATGCTAAAACAACTCTCCTGCTAGCATGGAGAAGGTTTATAGATCACTGGTGAAAACTATATAGCTATATTATTCCAGCTATAGCTTTAGCATGAAAATGATTCATCATGAGGTTTAGAAAATCCTTAATATTTGTTCAAATGTACCCATACGGTGCAGAGCACGTCATCTGCCTGTAGGAGGCAAGGACACGTGTGGGCAAGCCATGTCTGATATCACATGAAGACATCCCTGGTATTCCTGATTGTTTGTGCAGTAAATGCACTTCATGACTAATGCTTTGAAAACATATTTCAGCTCTGTGAACATTAGGTCTCTAAAACCACTGGAATTAGGTGGCATGGCAACAAGTGAAATTTATAATGTAATTAAAAAAAAAGATTACAAACTGTTCTGTTATTTAACATTATTCACTGGATAGAATTATCCACATCTGACTCATAACTCATGGTTATTAATCATTCACCTTGACTTTGCAGATCTTCTACAGCTAGGAATGAATGCTTACGCCATGTTGCTCAGCAACAATAGATTACATATTATTGTGCTAGTTGTGGCTCCCCACTTAAAACATCTAAAAAGCAGCAAAATAATGTACATGATGGAGAAGCCACAAACCTTTATAAAATTCATAACTGTTTCTAAGATTTGTATGACCTATGTCATCAAATCTAACCATCTAAAAAAAACACGTACAGTATATAAACCCTGTAATGCTGTATTATTTCTTGTCTTAGTTTTCAAATTATGTCCCACGACATGGGTCATCCCATTATGCTTTAAAGTGGACCAAAACCTGGGGTTTTTACTATCCCAGGTTTTGGTCTATCCCCCTGTGGCCTTCGAGTTTGGATACCCAGCTGTGTGAAACCCGGCCGCTAGCCCAGTAAACTCACTGGTTCCTTGGTCCATCGATGCATAGGCGGCCTCTGTGCAATCAGCATCTCTGTCCGCGCATATAAGTGTGTGGCGGGAGACGCTGAATTAAATTCCAGCAGTACACAGTGTGGCATCGCCTGCATCCTTCAGCTGTGAGCAGCCATTCAGTTATGGCGGGTGTGGACACGCACAGCTGGAAAGGGATACAATTAATACTGCCGCTAGCCACACATGTACCGTGGGCTTGTGCTAAAGGTAAGACGACCGAGTGGACTGTAGGGTTTCACACAGCAGGTCATGCCTGATCGGGAAGCTTCGGGGAGAGGAAATAAGCTAGTCTATGAGACTCCAGGGTCAGTTTTGGTCTGCTTTAAGAGATCTTTCACCACACAGGTACCTAAGTCACCCACAAATTAGCTGAGCAACTACAGGCCAATTTCTGTGGTCCTGAAAATGCACAAATGTTTGGTACTGCACTTCCTAAATAGTGTCAAAGTGTAATACAGTCAGTAAAACAGATTAAATAAGGTCCTTAATTTTTCATAGTATAAATCTAGATTGGCCTGACCCCGATCCTGCAGAGGTGGGCTTCCATAGTAATGGCAACCAGGGGGCAGTTGGAGGGTTAGGTATAAAAGCACTTCAGTCATGTCCCAGCCAGGTATCGAACCCGCCAGCCTCCATTCAGATACATATATATTATGGGGTATATCACAAGCCAACTTTCTTAAACACTAGGTCATGATTGCCCCAAATTAGTTTGGATTTTTAAGAAGTTGTATTGGCAGAATATACCCCATAATATATATGTGTTTGAATGTAAAGATTTCTGTCAGGTAAACCACAGCAAGTCAGGTTTGGAAAGTAACCACCTAAAAGCCTGCCAATGAAATGTTCTGTGACTGGTCTTGTTTTCTTTGAACCCCAATGACTGCTCCCTCTCGCCAATGAAAAAACTAAAACTCATGAAAGAGACTATAGTCATTGGGTTAGTGAGAAATGGAAATGTGGGGCAGTTGACAAGCATGAAAGCTGGTGTAGTTCTAACAAATTTGTGATCAACTCTGCTAAGATGCTCAAGCTCATTGTTGACTTTAGACGAGCTCCCACAGCCCATTTATGGAAAAAAGATCAAGAATCTTCCACCATCTTAGGTGATGGAAAACATTTTTACAAAGAAGGCACAGCAGTTCTTCTTTCAAAGACAGCTAAAAAAAAGCTGATGGTCTAATTATTTAATGTTGTTATCAGGTCTGTGCTATGTTCCTCCATCTCCTGCTGGTTCAAGGGCACAACTATGGACACCTATTTTCCGACTTCAGAGAATAGTCAGATCTGCTTTTGTTTCTTTCAACCATCCACATAATTAATAGCAATCTGGTTGTTATACTGCCCCCAAAAGCATTAAGACCCCTGTCCTTGGACTATTATGCCTATAGTACAGTGCTAAAAGCACTAACTGTTCCGTATACCTACTGTATTGCAATATGAATGGCAAAAATAATTCCATGTAGGTCTATAATGTAGCTGGCGAATAAAAAGCAATTTTTTTTATAAATGTGTGATATATAAAAATGTTATACCAGCCTGTTCATTCCACCTGGTACCACATATGCACTAAAGTATCTGTGACCCTAAGGCTCCTTACAGACTATGTGTCTTGACTATTGCAGTGGAGACGCATAGACACAGCGCAGCACACAATTGTGTGCTGAGCATTGCCTCCGGTGTGATGCAGTGGCATTTACTCAACTGTGGCCATGATCCCTCCCACCAGGTCTCCTCTTTACCTGGGGGTGGGGGGGTGGGGCTCTGATCACCCCCAGGGCTGAAATACGCCCCCTCTCCCACTTCCACCATCGGCCATCGCTGGCCTCACCTTTTGTGAGTGGGATGATGACAACGTGATGTTATAGGAGGTTAAGAAAATAAATAAATTTTATTTTTACTCCATGTCAGTGTCTTTTTTTTTTTAATGTTAACCCTTTGTGAACTGGTAAAGGATCCATGAGACAAAGCGTACGCCTAATAACTTTGCTGAAATCACATGTGGGGACTAGCAGTGATATTTCGAAACAATTTTATTCATTCTATTTGGCTTTATACTCTTTAAGGGCTGAATACACTATAGGGGAACTGGACAAGTACCTAAATGATATTGTCTTCCCTGCTCTGTCCTCAGAATATTGAGAATCTTACTTTATAGGAGGTCACAGGCGCGATAAGCCCTTCCTAATAGGAAAGCACCAGGTCATGATGGGATTCCAGCAGAAAGGTATAAACATTGTGTGGAACAAATTGCCCCAAAATTGCATGAGGTGTTATGCCAACCGGTGGAGGGTCATCCTGATTCATTCTCCGATGCACACATTGTCCTAATCCATAATGACGGTAAACCAACAGACTCCTGCACATCATACAGGCCCATTTCGCTTCTAAATCTAGACAATAAAGTATTAGCTGAAATCCTGGCCACTAGATTAAATAAAATAATACTCCAGCTTATCAGCCAGACCAGTTAGGTTTCATGTCAGGGTGCACCACGTGTATAAACCTGTATAGATTGATCTCTAATCTGCAGATTACCAATAATAATTGGGGGAGTAGGGCGGTCATTTCTTTGGATAATAGGGAGGTCTCTGACTTACCCTTGGGCTGTGCTGGCCAAATTTGGTCTCCCCACAAATTTTATTAAATATCTAAAACTATTATATAGGAATTCTACAGCCAGAGTGAGAACTAATGGCATCTATTTTAATCCATTCTCTTTAGGCAGAGGCACCTGGCAGGGATACCCGCTCTCACCGTTGCTCTTCGCTCTGGCCATTGAACCCTTAGCAATTCTAATTAGGAGCTCCACTTCCATTAGTGGATGAAAACTGAATGGGATAGAGGAGAATATATCTTTCTACACGGATGACATGCTGGTGTACCTGGCGGAGTGCTCTGGACACCCTCTTTCCGGTGGTGGCAAAACTGAAAAGACATGTATTCCAATGGATGAATCCGCCCCTTTCAGTTATGGGTAGAATTGACATCTTTAAGATGATCTTTCTCTCTAAATTCCTGTACCTCTATCAGGCACCCCCATTTCTGCTGCCCGTATCGCACTTTAAAATGGTAGATACAATCATGTTCATTATGTATATGGGCCAGTACCCGCTGAGATTAAACATGCAAGTAATGAAATCTCAGGGGTCTGAGGGGGGCCTGGCAGTACCGCACATGCTCATGTATTTCTATGCTACGCAACTCCTGTATGCACATTGGTGGATATTCCTTCTGCAGGATAATCCAGTCCACTTAAAATGGCTTTGCTGGGTCCTGGGGAAGGCTGTCCTCCTTGATGTATAGAGGCACGAAGGGGTTTCAGGAGGCAACTATATGCATGAGAACTGTGTGCAATATCTGGGGTAGGTCAGCAAAGCTGGGAGAGGAGATGGGCACGGGACAGACCTGGACCTGGACACCCTGTTTTGGGGACGGAAAGGTATTCATGCTCTGGGTCAGGTATATAGTTCAGGAAGCTTTATGTCCTTTGAACACCACCAATTGTCTCTGAGAGATTTTTTTTTGCCATCTACAACTCAGACACGCCCTGCATAATTCCCCAGGGGAGGTCCGAAGATTTCTACGTCCTCAATGGAGAGCACAATCAGGTCAGAGGGCTTAACAAAACCTACCTATATATTATATAAGGCCCTGATTGGATGCTGGGGCTCCCCTTTAGAGAAGAGTCTAAGTGGCAGATGGGAAGAAATAATGGACAACATCCACACGTCCGTAGTGGAGGCTAGGGATAGATTAATCCAAACTAAATGGATTCATCAAACATATATTACACCAGCTTGCCTTCTGGATAGTGAGCTTTGCCCAAGGTGTAAGAGAGACAGTGCTACAAGGCTACATATGACATGGTCTTGCGCTGTTCTGGAGCGCTTCTGGGGGGAGGTGGTGGGTTTCTGGGTGCACAGGTCAATTGCGCTTTGCCTCCTTGGGGTAGTGGAGCCACTCTCAGAAATGAGAGCATTGAAGACCTTACTGAGATTATTACTTAAACTAGGAAATGTATATTATTAAACTGGAAGCATCCAGCTGCACAGTTGGTGCAAGGCTGGAAGAAATTGATTAATCAGAAACTTTATAAACTAACTTATACTGCTCAAGGTGTCCCCCAAAAATGTTGTAAAATATGGGACCTATGGCTTCAATGTGCAGAGTCGGCATTGGTAGATGATCAGATGAGTTGGGTAGGTGCTGTCCGCGAGTCAGACCCTTATCCCTTCCCCTGCCCCAGAGGTAGCCTCAATTTTATCTGGCCTTAGACTGGGATTGGATTAGTGTCATAGGAGCGCTCTCCTCCTTCTATCCCCTTCCCCTCCCCCCCTATCGACTGACATAGTGCTCCATATCCGACAGTTTACCTGCTAATGGCCTGATTCTTGTGGGATGAATGTGTGTGTGAATGGATGTCTATGTTTTTTAGGATGTAATGGTGTATGTTGGGTCGTGTTGGCATCGTGTTTTTGTATTGTAGTTCCGAAAATGCAAAATTTCTTTAAACAAAAAAAAAAAAAGGATCCATGAGACTCCTATACTAGTTCACAAGGCTTAGGGGGCTGGCAAGTCAACTGCGACTTGCCATTTTAACCCCTGCCCCTCCAATTACCTGCCTCCCCAAAGCCTGGGGGGGCAGAAGAGCTGGGCCATTTAGGCTTGTAGTCAGCAGGGCAAGGGGCCACCAAGGTTGGCCATTGTGTCCTGTTGTACAAGCCCTGAATAGCTGTTCCCCAGGCTGGTTATGGGTAGGGGGACCCCACCTCATTTTTTTTATTTTTAAGGGTGACCCCTATACTATTCTATGAGACATCTATACTAGTTCACAAGGCTTAGGGGGCTGGCAAGTCACCTGCATCTAGCGGATGACTTGCCATTAATCTCCAGCCCCCCTATTACCTGCCTCCCCAAAGCCCAGCCCCAAATCTTGCAGCCTGCAGGTCGGGGGCACTGAAGCTGGCCTCTGCATCCTGTGCTGGGTAGAGGAGACCCCACATCATTTTTTGAGGGGGGGGGGTTTAAGGGTTTTTGAATTAGCATAATTTTTTTTTTTTTTTTTTTTTTTTTTTTTTAGGAAAATGTGTCTTAGATTGTACTTTTTTATTCTTTATCTAAGGAAACCCTGTGCCACCATCAAGGGATTACTTCCAGAAAACTGTGCCCACATCAACAAGCCTGGGACTCCTAAAAAGCTTGAGGTGAATATATAGAGAATATATAGTTTGTGGGGGGTATTTCAAATATAAAGGGTTGTTATACTTGAAAAACTGCAAGGTGCGCATAGCAGTTTTAGCTTATCTGAAAATCTCCTAAAGCACCGTTTCAGTATAGGGCGAGTATCTTGTGCATGAAAGGGTGTCTATCAATACATTTGTGATACCACTGTAACTGACAAAAATGGGGATTTCACACGCAATACACATTTTATTGGAAAACTTTCATTTTTAATACAAAAAACTTTTTTGCACATATTTCACCCAAAAATAACGAGAATACACTACATAAATAACAAGACATTTTATGTTAAAGCCCAGACACTGCTGAAGAAAACAATATATGATGTTCCTGGGAAATCCCTTCAAAAATCACAATTGAACACATGTAGCACAACATAGTGAAAAATTGTCTGGCAACAGTGGGTGACAAAATCTCTAGGTTGGCACTGAAAGGGTTAAAGATGAGCTGCATCTAAAAATTGCAAAAAAAATGCTATTCCAGCTGAATGCTGGAGTAGAGGAAATTTGTAGCTTTGTACTAAACTAATGTGAAGTCAAACAGACATTGCCAGGCCTCCAAACATAGTATGAAGTCCAACATCTCATTAAAAAAAAAGCATTAAAGGGATCGAAACATTGTTGGGTAATGCCTAACAAGCGCACATCACTCGGCTACTAATCATGTTTTATCTAGCCAATGTAAAGCTAATGGTAGTTGTGAGAAATATCAGGATGCACCCTGAATGTTTGTTGCATTTTATGTTGAAAAGTCGGACTCAGGGTCAGGTTTGCCAAATGTGGTCAAGTATGTCTGCAAATGATTAGCTTGTCACATTGGTTTAGCTTGTCACATCTGTGGCCAAGTAAGTCAATTTTACAGGATACAATTAGGACTAAAATATGGCAGCCAGCACAAAATACAGTTCCTGGACTAGTGATACCCATTCTTTGCTAGCATACAAGAGTGAGGCCATGTCAGAACAATAACCTATAGACATATACTGTTCCTGAAAGTCAGGCTCCCACCAGCTTTCCATGCAATACTTAAAGCCCTTTGTCAGGCCAGCAAACCTGTACACCTCTAACTTGGTGCATTGGCCATTCAATGTTGTGGTGTCCACCCTATACTGCTACTTGCCAGATCTTACGTAGGAGTGGCAGTAGGAAAAGGGTATTGGGTTTTGAGGTATTGGATGGGATGCCTGTACCCTAGTTCCCTGCTTCTAGAATTAGTGGTATAGATACTGTATTCTTTAAGAGAACATTTTATGAAAAGTTATCTATAGCCAGTATACTACATTATATGCTTTTGATGAAACGGTAAACCGAGGAGCAGAAAACCATATTACTAACAGAGCTTGCAACATAATAAGCATTTACAGTGCAGCACTTATAAGGCAGCCTGGCACTTTGCACTTATATCTGTATTAATGTATTTTAAACTACATATCTAAAAGGTCAAACCAAATGACTTGGCCACATACGCAGCATCAATGATATCCAATTTAAATCAACGGTCTTGACCTTTTTAATGTCAAAGCAAATGCAGTCACCCCAAGCCATCTTTATTATTAGGATTCACACTTTTCTTTACCTGCAACTGTGCTTCTTCATACAACCTTGGTATATTTTAAATCAGCACAAGAAATGTCTTAAAGGGCATGTAACATGTAAGGTGTTATTTTTTTAAATTATAAGCAAAGGTTAGTGGGTAGGGATTAGCGAAACAGAACAGAACTCGACAGAACTGACTGCAGGGGGACAAGCTGAAAGCCCATTTAAATGATTGAAATGAAAATCAGGATAGAGGCAGTGGTGTTTATTTTTCATGTTGACTGTATATCGCTTTAAAGCAGACCTGCATCTTTGTAGGTG
The DNA here is from genome assembly GCA_027917425.1 of Gastrophryne carolinensis. NCBI lineage: Eukaryota > Metazoa > Chordata > Amphibia > Anura > Microhylidae > Gastrophryne > Gastrophryne carolinensis. Next base: position 529,118,870 of record CM051234.1, read on the forward strand.
ACAGTGTAAGGCTGTGTGACACTCAAGGGATGATTCAGCACATCGTGAGATTTTTATTCCCACAGATTTTTTTTTATAATGATGTTTTTCTTTAGTGCAATACAGCACCATGTGAAGCTGTGCAAATTTATAATTAATGTACACAGTTAAATGGTGCTGAACTGCACCAAGAAAAAAAATCATTCTCGTGGTGCTGAATCAGTCCTTCAGAGTCTGGGTCTTCATTAGATGGGAAGAATGGAGGCATCAGCATACATTGCAGCAAATGCCACCTCCACTGGACCATTGAATGTGGTGCTGTGGTTTCTGACCTGGCCAAAACTCTATCTGAAAAAGGTATAGCTTACTACAGGTAAGGGAGGTACTTAGCTATTTGACCCACAGGGTCCACTATGAGATATCTCTGTATATAAAAATGTCAATTTGACCCTCAATATTTGAGATGTGCCGCAGTGTGAAACTACCCCAGATTGCCCAGTAGAACCTTTCCCCAGCCCTACGGCGCATGTGTGGGCTCTCTTCCAATCAGAGCCGTTTGCTGTACATCATAATGCTCTGTGCATGGCAATCAGGAGTGAGAGTGGCTGCAGCCCCAGATGTGCTCCTTTCCCCAGTCTATCTGAATGGCTTGGGGCAGAAGTATGACACTGCCCAGAAATGCTGGTGAGGGAACCAGGATAAAGGCGAGTTTTGCAGCGACCCGGAAAAGGGGGATTCACACAGCAGGGATCCTGACTTGCGATGCCCCAGGGGAAGGCCAGTGCCCAGCCCTGGAATCTAAGATTAGATTTTGTTCCGCTTGAAAGCACTCCCATTTATTGTCCTTATCCTTAATCACCAACAAATGCTCCCAGTCTATATCCTGAAGTGCAGCCCTGAACGTAGGGAAGTTGGCCTTTTTTATATATGAAGTTGTTGCCCTGCTACAGTTTATGTTGCATGCAACTATATTGTGGTCATAGTTACCAAGGTTTTCATGTACTGTCCCAACAAGTTCTTCATCATTTGATATTTGATATGATCAAATCTAATAGAGCAGGGGTGCACAAGCTTTTTTGGAAGTCATGCAAGAGGTATGGGGTTAATGTGAAGTGGGAAATATCGTGCAGGAGATGAGGCAGGAAATAATGGGCAAGAGTTGGTAGGGTTGATGTGAGGTGGAAAGTAGTGGGCAAGAGATGAGGAGGCTAAAGTAAGGCAGGATGCAGTGGGCAAGAGATGAGGGGGTTAAAGTGGACCAACACCCACGGGTGATCGGCCCGGGAATCTATAAGATTCCCGGGCCGATCACCCCCCACCCCGCGGGACATCCGAGATCGGGATGTCCCACGGGGTGTAACCCCCCCAAAACCCCCGAAAAACCCTACCTGATCTTCGGCGGCGGCCGGCCGCCGCCGCCTCCCTCGCGCCCCTGCAGGCGTGCGCGCGCCCGCGCCGGCCGTCTGCGAATGGCCGGCACGGGCGCGCGCGCGTCAAAAGGGACGCGCGGGAGGCGGCGGCGGCGGCAGCCGCTTAGACGTCCTGGAATAGAGCTTGTACGTTGGCGCTGGGAGCGCGGAGAGGTGAGTTTTTCGGGGGGTTGGGGGGGGTTTCACACAGCGGGGCACCCCGATCGGGGGTGCCCCATCGAAGTGGACCAAGACCCAGGATAGTCAAAATCCTGGGTGTTGGTCCACTTTAAGGTGAGGCAGGATGTAGTAGGCTGTAGGCAAGAGGTGAGGGGGGCTAAGGTGGGGTGGGATGTAGCGGGCAAGAGGTGAGGGGGGGCCAAGGTGATGCGGGAAGTAGCGGGCAAGAGGTGAGGGGGGCTAAGGTGAGGCGGGAAGTAACGGGCCAGAGGCAAGCCAGGAAATAAGGCAAGAGGTGAAATTGGCAAGAGGAGAGGGGGGTTGGATGCGAAGTGGGAATTAGCAAGAAGTGCGGGGGGCTAAGATGAGGAAGAAAGTAACTGGCAAGTGGTGAGGCAGGAAGTAGAGGGCAAATGTGGAGGGGGGGGCTGATGTGAGGAAGGAAGTAGTGAGCAAGTGTGGAGGGGACTGATATGAGGCAGGAAGTAGTGAACAAGTGTGGAGGGGGAGCTGATGTGAGAAAGGATACGGTGGGGAAGAGGTGAGGGAGGAATGGTAAAGTGTGCTGGTGAGGCTGGAAGAAATGGGCAGAAAAAGTGATCTGAGGTGGGAAGAAGTGAGACAAGAAGAGGTGAGGCAGAGTTAAGCATAGGCGGATAGATATGGGCAGAAGTGCCCGAGGGGCCACAACTGATGGCTGTGTGGGCCACATGTGGCTTCAGGAGAGGGCCCAAAATAGCCTTTTGTGGGTTGGGCAAATTCCTGCACCTTACAAAAGACGTTCAGTTGCATTGGATGATCGGCGGAGAGAGGGTTAGAGGGGCTGTGATCCCTTGCACCCATCAGCCCTCCCTCCACTGATCACCCGGCAGCTGTCATAAAAGCACCATGGGACAGGGTCAACAGGGGAGGGTGAAGAAAATATAAATAAATAAATGTCATTTTTCTCTGCCTGGTGTCTTTGTTTTTACTGGTAACCCTTTGTGAACTGGTAAGGGATCCATGAGCCCCCTATACCGGTTTACAAGGCTTTGTGAACGGTTATATATATTTTTTGTACATATTTTACCCAGAAATATTGAGAATACACTAAAAATGACAGGGATCCTCCATCTCCAATTTTTTTTTCTCCAAAGTTCTGTCATTGGTTCCCACATGGACCATGACATCTGAGACAACCCCAGCCCCTTGCAGTAATTTATCTACTATTTCCACCACATGCGGAACCCTGGCACCAGGGAGACAGCAAACCATTTGGTTGAGGTGGTCTTGGCAACAAATTATTCTATCCATCTGTCTTATTATAGAATCCCCTATCTACTTGATGTTTAGTCCTACCTGCAGTCCTATCCACCTGGTAACTAGCGGGGCTGTCCTCCCACCTGTTAGGGAGAGCAGTATCTGCTAGGGAGACCTTTTCTGAGACGGACACCCTTCTATCATTACCCAAATTGGTAATTTTGTTAAAGTGGACCAACACCCAGGATTTTGACTATCCTGGGTTTTGGTCCACTTGGGGGGGGGGGGGGGGGCACCGCTGTGCGAAACCCCCCAGAAAGCCCCAAAAACTCACCTCACCACGCTCCCACGTGACCGCGCCGACCAATCCCCGCCGACGGACAAGCGGGTGACAGCGACGGACAAGACAGCGCGTCCGCCGCCGCCTCCCGCACGTCACTCTTACGGCCGGCGCAGGTGCGCGCACGTCTAGAGGGGCGCGTGGGAGTCGTCGGCGGCGGCCGCCGATAAGGTAAGGTTTTTGGGGGGTTTCACCCCACAGGACATCCGAGATCGGGTGAGGGAGGTGATCGGCCCAGGAATCTTATAGATTCCCGGGCCGATCACCCCTGGGTGTTGGTCCACTTTAAGACACAGATGTGGCCTTCCTTTTATCAGTTCCCTTTCTACTTCCTCTAACTACATTTACCTAGCTATCTGCTCCTTTGGTACCATTTTTCCACCCTCAACTATAACTCACCCTGTAACGGCTTGCTCAGTGAGCAGCATGTCCCTTCCAAGATTGTCAATTGCTCTCAGTGTTTCATTTTGCTTCTCCAGATCTCTCAACTCAAGCTTTCAAGTGTGCATGTTAATCACAGGCATATTCACCCTGGCACTGCTACTCCCAATTTGTATACATATGATAAACTGTGGACTGCTCTAAAGGGGGATGAAAACCATTCATACATATTTTTGGTATTTCATGCTGTGAGATCAGCCAATCGGCAATATCAGAATTGCAAAGTGGGTATGGAATCGGTGGTGGAAAGCCCCCCCCTGTCCCTTTTTTTAAACCGTCCCACAGCCAAGGCAGCAACAAAGCCCAAAGTACTTAGTCTGGTAGGGGTGCCCCAGAAGGGTTTTGATCCGTTAAAGCAGACCAAAAACATTCTACTCATTAGGCATTGTATGGATTGGTTATCATAATATTACCAAGGAATTATGGTTTTAGGTGTTGGTACTGGTAGTATGCGCTTGTTACTTTACAAATAGAGGGCTAACTCCCTTCTTTATTAGCCGACATCTTAGGGTTCAAGAGCATTGTGTTTGGATTGTACTTTCAGCATTTATTCATTGTCAACATATATAAATATATATATATATATATATATATATATATATATATATATTTATTATACACACACAAAATAGGTAACTACTGGCCATTTCCTACACAGCATATCTGAGAGACCACTAAAAAGAGATATTCATCCCACTCCCTGAGAGCAATCCATTAGAAATAATGCAATCCCCCAGGTGAGATCTAGGGTAACCTTCACTAACACTAAAGGCAATTAGAATGAGGCAACCCAGCCAGCTATTAGCAACATCCCTTGATCTGCTCTTTCGGTGGCAACTTTTAAAACACCGGTATCAGATTTAAGTAAAAAATCAGCACAACTAGAAATCTTTGCTACACAATTCTCTTCTAGGACAGGGGTTTTCAACCTTTCTTCATTAAACCGGACCTTCAACATAATTTAATGAAAAGCCCAAACCTTTAAAAAACTATTTCCAAGCATCTGAAACTAATATATTTTAGGTTTTTAGCCATTTACTTTGTATTCTTTCCCCCACTGCGCTTCAACTCTGTTCAGGACTCTAGGATACGGGCGCTGCCATCTTGCCTCAGAAGCATCACATACTGAGGAGAGGAGAGGGGGGCAAATGTAAAGGGGGCAGGGTTATAGCTGTGCTTTGCTCAGACAGAGCAGAGCTGGGGACAGGAAAAGGACAGAAATCCCAGAATGCAGAGCAGCACAGTCAGAAGGCACTTCCTGTTTGCAGGCAGCCTGGAAGTCCATGTGCCGCCATCTTGGATGTTTAAAGGTTTATAAAATGAAGTGGATGCAGGTAGGTTTATTTTTAATGTGAGCAATCTTTATGTACAGGGTTGGGGAAACATATAAGATAAGGTCTTATTCAGGGTGAAGGTCTTTCCTGATTCTTCCTGAATCTAGGGATATTCACCTGCAAGAGCATGCCCTTTTTTGCAGGGAGGGGTGTTACAAATTAACTTTAGAGATCTTGGACTATAGGGCCACTTTAAAAATGATTGCAAAAAACTATGCGCATATTTTGAGATTCTGTGCTTGCTCAATCTACTACATCACACCTTACCGAATGCAACTCATGTTCAGCTTAGTCACTAACCTACACAAAATACAGTACGTACGGAGATTTCAATAGCCGTTCACCAGGCAACTATTATCTTGGTTGAATGGTGAATGTCAAGCACCTTATTACAATGACCAGCGTCACAAACCTCAAAATAGAAACTAGTTTTAAAATCTGTGTGTTCAGATATTAAAGATGAGGATAATTTTACAGAGAAATCTGTTTTCTAAACTTTTTTATACAGTAATGTGTATTGCATAGTACCGCAGAGATCAGTACTAAAATATAAAACATCTGACTATAAACCTTTGCCAATAGTATTTATCAGGGACTTAGGAAAAAATCAACATGGCACCATATTTAACATTATTCCTTTTCTTTTATCCATTCTTCTCCACCATCAAGCTCAAGGATATTTACAAAGCAAGCTCGAGCTGCAGTTATCAGCCATGACAGCAATGAGCTGAGGGGACTGCATGGTTTCTAGTGCTGTCAGTAGTTGTGTTTTGGACATCCTCACAAAGCAAGGGGGGATGACAAGCCATAGATTAAAAGGACATGAAAACATCGCTCAGCAATAAATGTATTGGAATAGGCCTAGCAGCCAGGCCCTAAGCATGACGATAAACACTTTGAAAAAGAAAGCCTAGGAGACTTTAGATTTTAGTTGTGTTCTCTATCCAAAAGTGAGCCTGAAGATAAGACACTGATTTTCAGACTAAACCAATGAGCCTTAAGAGATGTAAAAAATGTATGTACAGGTCTATTGTAACGAAGAAAAATGCAACTCAGCTATAAAATATGACAAAGGTCAAGTATAAGAGCATAAAAGAAAGAAATACTGTTTTCAATCTGCTGTGCTAGAAAGGTTTTTCACTATTCTCCACCCTAAAGAGGTGTGTTACAGCCACTAGTTCTTACTTGTCCTGTGTAGCAGTGCTTCTTCTCCTTAGCCATGCTGGGCAGCAAGGGCAGACTAGTAATAGGGTATACCCTGGAAAATTCCCTGGAGGCTGCAGTGCATTTGAAGATGGCTTGACTGCGGCCTCTAACCACCCATTCAATCCCGCCCTCCCAATCCCCTGTAACCAGCCTTACTGTACCTGCTAAAGCAGGGCCGGCTCCAGGTTTATGTGGGCCCTTGGGCGGCATGGTCTCAGTGGGACGTCCCAAATGTCACACACCCCGCTTCCAATATTCATGACATGTAGGTGATGGCCAGTAGAGGGCGAACTTCTGCAGAGATGACAGGAAAAAAGAAGCCCCTCCCGGTCATAAATACCTGGGACTTCCCACACATTACCCAGTATAGGAAAGCAGTAAGGAGACCAGGAAGAGCCAATTATAAAAATCTTAATCATAAAAGGTTCACCATATAAAGGATCCAGAATACAAAAAAGGGCGGGATGAAGAGGGGTGTATGGTATTATTCCAAGTATGTCACACACCCCGCTTCCAATATTCATGACATGTGGGACATCCAATAGCAGTGTCCATCATGGGTGGGGATCCCAATACGGCAAAGAAATGCACAAATTTTAAACCACTGCAGCTTGCAGAACCCTGCGGCCAAAAACAGCATAACATTAGCAGACTTACAAACTTGTTCAACAGAAGCCTGGTGCTGAAAGGCCCAAGAAGCCCCAACAGCACGAGTAGAATGAGCAGTGATCTGAAAAAGGGGTAACCTTCCACTTGGCAGCTATCTGCTCCTTTGGTACCCAACAATGGCCTGGCGTATCCATTTGCTAATGGTAGACTTGGCGGGCTCCAAACCTTTCCTGGGCCCGGAGGGCACCACGAACAAGGTGTCCGTCTTACGAAAAGGAGAAGTAGCCACCAAATAGTACTTCACACAACTAACCACATCCGGAGAATACAAAACCCTCTCCTTGTCATTGCTAGGCTTAGGACACAAGGAAGGGAGAACTACATCCTGATTGAGGTGGAAGGCAGAAACCACCTTAGGAAGGAAATCTGGCTTAAAGCGAAATACCACCTTGTCCTGGTGTCTCTCAAAGTAAGGGGCCTGAATGGACAGAGCCGCCACCTCAGAGACACGCCGAACAGAGGTAATAGCCACCAAAAAGGCAACCTTTTGAGTGAGCATATAAAGTGCAACATCTTGCACCGGCTCAAAAGGAGGCCCCTGGAGGGCCGACAGAACCAAATTCAAATCCCAAACGGGCACCAAAGGCTTTCTAGGGGGCCGCACATGAATGACCCCCTGGAAAAAGGCCTTAACCAGAGGATGCAGAGCAAAAGACATTTGAAAGAAGACCGCCAGGGCAGAGACCTGTCCTTTCAAGGTACTAAGCTGGAACCCCAGGTCCAGACCATGTTGAAGAAACTCCAAGATCCTAGGAATCGAAAACACCCTGCAAGGCCAAGCCCTAGCCTCACACCAGTCAATATAGGACCTCCAAGTCCTGTAGTATATGTTAGAGGAAGACCTCTTTCTAGCTCTAACAAGAGTCTGAATCACAGCCACAGACAAACCTTCCTCCCTTAAGATGGAGGTTTCAGCAGCCACGCTGTCAAAGCCAGCGTTTGTAAATTGAGGTAATGTAGTTGACCTTGAGTGATCAGATCCGGAAACAGGGGCAGCCTGTATTGATCTACCGCCAGCCTTACGACGTCTGCGAACCAACCTGTCTTGGCCACCTTGGGGCCACCAGAATTGCTGGCCCACCCTCTAGAGCCAGCTTGCGCACCACCGTGCCTACCATGGAGAAAGGGGGAAACAGGTACAGGAACCCCAGATCCCTCCAGGCAAGAGACATGGCGTCCACTGCCAGGGTCAGAGGATCCTGAGACAGAGACACAAACTTTGAGAGCTTGTGATTGTGACGTGAAGCAAAGAGATCCACCTCCGGAAACCCCCACTTGTGACAGAGGGACCGGAATACCTTGTGGTTGAGAGACCATTCCCCTTGGCGAGAGGATCCCCTGCTCAGAGAGTCCGCCTCCGTGTTTTCCACTCCCGGAATGTACACTGCTGAGATGCATGGAACATTGCTCTCCGCCCATGCAAGAATCAGAGAAACTTCCCTGAGGGCACTCCTGCTGCGAGTCCCTCCTTGGTGATTGATGTAAGCTACCGCAGTTCGATTGTCTGATCGAAACTGAACCTGTAAGCCCCGTAGGTGATGCGCCAAGCATGACAGAACCAACAGAACAGCTCTCAGCTCCAAGACATTGATGGGGGTGTGAGCCTCCTGAGGACCCCCCAGGCCCTTGAACTGATGTGTCTTCCAAAAACTTCCCCAGCCCGACAGGCTGGCATCCGTGGTAACCGTCTCCCAACAAGGGGTCAGAAAGGATCTGCCCCTCATCAGACTGCTTGGTTCCAGCCACCACCGAAGGGACTGCCGAACCTGGGGAGACATCAGGAATAACTGATCCAATTACTGCGGACATCTGTCCCAGGCCAACAATAGATGGAGCTGGAGCGACCTCATGTGGAACTGAGCAAAGGGAACTGCCTCGAAGGAAGCCACCATCAATCCCACCAGTCTCATCCCTAGCTGGATAGAAGGACGAGGTTTGGACAGGAGAAGACGTATCAGATCCTGAACCATCTGCACCTTGGACTGAGGTAGGAACACCCTGGTCCGAATGGTATCCAGATTCAAGCCCAGAAACGAGATCTCCCTTGAGGGGGAGAGAGAAGACTTGAGATGGTTGATCACCCAGCTGAACCTCTCCAGCGTCGCCACCACCAAGCTGGTGTCCAGCTCCGCCTGACTGAGAGAGGATGCCGTAATGAGGAGGTCATCCAAATATGGCACAATGCGAATGCCCTGGGCTCCGAGAAGGCCATTATGCCCGCCATAACCTTGGTGAACACCCTTGGTGCCGAAGTCAACCCGAAAGGGAGGGCCACAAACTGAAAATGCTGATCTCCCACCACAAACCTGAGAAATCTCTGGTGTGCTGGGAAGAATGGTACATGAAGGTAAGCATTCTTGATGTCTATGGACATCATGAAATCCCCCTGACGAAGGGAATTGATGACTGAGCGCAGAGTCACCATGCGGAACTTCTTGGTTCTGATGAACCTGTTGAGAAGCTTCAAATCCAGAACGGATCTCAAGGATCCATCCTTTTTGGGAACCATGAAGAGGATGGAATAACAGCCCCGACCTCTCTCTGAGAAAGGCACCGGGCATATGACATCCATGACCAGAAGATTCTTTACAGCCAACAGGAGCCCCTGCGCAGCCCGGGGATCCGAGGGCACCCGAAACCTTAGGAATCTGGGAGGAGGCCGGCACTCGAACTCCAGTTTGTACCCGGAAGAGACCACTTCCAAGATCCATTGTGTCTGTGACCTCCTGGACCCAGACCTGGAAGAAGTGCCGCAGCCGTCCCCCCACCCCCAAGGGTGAGGGCGTCCCCTCATTGCTGCGCTGTCTTGGCAGCAGGCTTGGGCTTGGAACCCCAGTTAAGGCCTGGATGTGCGCGTCCTCTGCCTCTGTTCCAGGAATCACCTCTGAAATTAGAGTAGGCAAAGCTTCTGCCTGCTCTGGCACCGCGAAAGGAAGGATTGAAGGAGCCTGCCCCCCGAAAGGGGCAATTCTGCTTCTTTCGCTGAGGTAACCTTCCACCTTTCGCCACTGAATCCAATTTATCCCCGAACAGCCGAGTACCCAGGAAGGGTAGCGCCGTGAGTGATTTCTTAGCCGCAATGTCAGCCGCCCACTGGCGTAACCAGACCGATCGGCTAATAGCAACCAGCAATGCCAAGGTTCTACTACACATAATAATTGTGTCATCCATAGCAGATAACACAAAAGTCATAAATAATTCACACCGCTTAAGGGCTGCGTATTCATCACTGGATGGGTAAGCTGAGAACCACTCAACAGATCCCTAAGCACGGACCTGGTAGCCACAGTCGCGAGCGCCGAGGCACAAAGAGGCCGAAGGCTGAACCCACACTGGCAAAAGCATGGCATGCTATCTGATCAATGCGTTTGTCCTCACCATCTTTAAGAGTGGTGGCGTCTGGAGAATGTACAACAGAGGTGTTGGACAATCCCAGAACGGGCGCATCAACCTCGGGAGGAGACGACCAGCGCTTAACCGCGTCCACCGGAAAGGGATACTTCCTATCCCATCCCTGAGGAACACCGGAAAGCCGGCTGAGCCTCTCCCAATCCTTGAGAATCATGCTCTCAAAATGATTCTGGTTTGGAAACTCCAAGCGGGGCTTAGAAATCCCCTTCTGTGGAGGGGCCTCCGCTGGCGGAGAAATATCCAGAACCTCAAAAAGATGGGCCAGGACTTTGGGGACATCCACAGCATCCCCCAGCGCCTGCCCGGCATCAGTAGCAAAAAACTGTTGATCCTAGGCATCATATTCCTCAAACAATTCCCCCTCCTCAAGCGGTGAATAATCAGACCAGTCAAGAGAGTCATAATCATCAAATTCAAGTACCGGCGCAGCCGATGACAGATGCCTTCTCTCAGCAGGGGCCTTTCTGCCCACTGAGCTAGAAATAATTTTCTCGATGTAGGCCAGACTAGCACATACATCAGAGTGCGACTCCCCACTAATGACACTGTCACTTGGGGTACGGATAATGCGGGTGGGGTAGGAGATGAGACGGGCGGCACGGACCCAGACGCCTGGGACCCCGACTGCCGCGTTATGGCCTGTTGCGCACATGGTATGCAAATTAGCACATTCTCCCCCATAAGGGGAACCCCACATCCCACACATAGCCGGGATTGTCCCGAAGGGAGCCCGAGCCCGGTATCCTGTGGAGCCTCCATATGGTGATTTTAAGGTAGTCGCAATGACCAGAGGGAATTACGCTGATAAGCTACCCGGGATGCCCCTCTAAGTCCCTAGTGGGAGGATTTAAACAGTATCCAATTTATTCCCCAGGGACCCCAGGACTGGGAGAACCCCCCCCTTTTTACACTTGAAAAGGGAGTTCTCCTGAAAGACACAATAGAAGGACCCATAAGGCGCAATCAGCACAGCAAACATACTGTCAGACATAATATCTAAATAATATATATATATATATATATATATATATATACACATAAATGTCTACATAGCAAAAAACAAGAGGCCTGGGAAGCTGCCCCAAAGCGCTAGCAGGCCTTGATGGGGGTGAGTGACGCAGCGCAGGAAGAATAATAAAAGGAAGGGCTCACAAACAGGAGCAATGGCGACCGTGAGCAGCACAAACCAGAAAGGGAGAAGACGCGGCTCCCAGCCAGTGGCTAGGCTCTGCGATGGCGCCAAAGAGCAAGGGAGGGCGGTCCGGCGAGCGCGCCGAGCGCCCGGCCACGCCCTCCCTCCGATTACCTGAGCGAAAGAAGCTCCCCCACCATCAATGGCCGTCGCACGCCTGACTGTACAAAGCACACAAGTAAAAGCATTACACCACACACACAAAAAAATATATAGCTCAGTTATGGGAAAAGAGCTACCCCCCCCCAGTAGAGGGGCACAGGGATACCCGGAAGGGGGGAGAAATCCGCACCACCAAGTGGAAGGGACAGGTTAGGGACGGGGCATCCCAAACCGGGATCACCAACCCGGAAACCGCCTACCCCTTGTTATGGGGTCCCACAGGGGAGCCTGGCTCCCTGGGTACACCACAAAGGTGTTTCCTACCATTGTTAAAATAACAAGGTCCGGGCAGCAATAGAAACAATTGGCCGGGGGCAACCCGGCTACCTGCAAGGAGGAGATACAGCCATCTTCTGACTTGCTCGCCATCTGCAGAGACGAAGACTGGGTAATGTGTGGGAGGTCCCAGGTATTTATGGACCGGGAGGGGCTTCTTTTTTTCCTGTCATCCCTGCAGAAGTTCGCCCTCTACTGGCCATAGCCCACATGTCATGAATATTGGAAGCGGGGTGTGTGACATACTTGGAATATTATAGTTTTGGTCTACTTTGAAGCGCACTAAACCGCTTTAAACATAACCTCAGAGTTTAAACGAATCTAGATTCTTCTGATTTTGGATGCCCCTGTGTGTGACCCCCCCACCCCTTTGTTCATTACTTTCCTCTAACTGGTGAATGCACTGTGGGATCGCCAGTTTGAGCTAACAGCCATACCAGGGGGGTTCTTTCACAAACAGGGGTATCCCAAATTGAGATGCCCCTGTAAAGCGGACCAAAACTCAGGGGTGGAATTGCTTGCATAGTGGGTATGCCAGCGATCCCAGGGGGTTTCACACAGTAGGGTATCACAGATTAGGATGCTCCAGGGATAGGAAATCAGCTGGGGTGGGCAACTTAAAAGCAGAACAAAACCCAGCACTTCCTATACTGTAATTTGAGATGCCCCGTTTTGTGGAACCCCGCCATTCCAGGAGATGTAGACACCAGCTGTGGCGCACACCCCAAAGATGGGCCCTGTCAGTGGGCCCCCTGGAGCTGCCCTGCCTTGCCGGGTGCGGACGCCGGCCCTGCACTAAAGCCAAGAAACATCAGCCCTATGTAGGCCATGCCAAATCCCTGCCAAATGAACTGCTCCGACAATCATTAAGATTCAGTACCATTGCTTTAGGAATGGCCATATCTACACCTGCCCCTGATCTGTCTCTGCAATGTAATGTCCCAAGCTGCAGGGCGCACTCATTGCCCGTCTGGGCTGATTTTTAGCCTGGTATGACCCACCAGCTCCAGAAATTCCTCTTACTGACAAAGAGCTTTCAGGCATGGCGAGTCCGGGCTATGAAACAGGAGCACTGCTTGGCTAGATGTGATGCCATTATGTGAAAAAAAGTTTAGTTTTAGTACAGTGAGCATACAAATACTGCAGACTCATAAGTTTAAGCAAGTGTGTGTGTGTGTGTGTGTGTGTGTGTGTGTGTGTGTGTGCGTGTACTGAATAAAAGTAAACTTACTCCACTCTGCTGCTGGTTTGCCATCCTTGATAATCTCCCACTGGAAGACAGCATTTACTTTTTTAACCAGCTCATTTCCTACATCCTTAATGCGTCTGCCAATTTCTTCAAATACAAGGTTACTCTGCAACCCTGTATCCTACGAAGAAAAAACAGAAATAAAGATAACTATATAAAAAGCAAAAGTTTACTAGAAATAAAACACATGCAGCTAAGACTCACATTAATTTATTTATATAGCGCCATCATCTTCCGTACAATTTACAAGGTATAATTACAGACAAGTTAAAACATATAGTACAGGGACCAATACAAACTAGATGCTATGAGGTTCAAACCAAATGTTAGCACCGGAGCCAATAGGAAAGAGAGCCCATATAGGCAGTTTGGTATCCCCCCTCCCATTCCCTATTACAGGCATTGTGGCATTCTCCCCCTTTCCATTTCCCATTACAGGCAGTGTGGCTTCCCTCTCCCATTCCCTATTAGATCCACTGCAAGGACCCAGGTGTGTGTGTACCACACCCAGGATCACCAGCAGAATCAGTGGTGGCCAGAGCGAAAAAAAATATGGAAATATTCAAAATCAGACATCAACAAGGATTTACCACCATCAGTGGTGGCCAGCGCGAAAAATACGGAAATATCCAAAATCAGACATCAACAAGGATTTACCACCATCTGCAATACTTTAAGACCAAAAGCAGCATCCACAGAATCTCAGCACTGCCTGTTTAATCCATCGGCTGATGGTAGACTTGGCTGGAGCTAAACCCCTTCTTGGACTTTAAGGAATACCGAACAAAGAATCCGTCCAATGGAAGGTGGCTGTAATATAATATTTAAGTGCCCTGACCGCATTGAAGGAATGAAGAACTGTTTCCTTAAGATTGGATGGACAGAGGCACAAGGAAGGCAAAACCACCTCCTTATTGATGTGAAAAGAGGAGACAACCTTGGGGAGTTTGAATCAAAAGACCGCCTTGTCCCTGTGAAAAACCACGTAAGGAGAGCTGGTTGACAGGGCTGCTAACTCGCCTAAGGTGGCAGCTACTAGAAAGATGACCTTCAGTGTCAACAAGAACAGAAACGCCTCTCCAGGGGCTCAAAAGGAGGACCTTGTAAGACTGAAGGACCAAATTAAGATCCCATGGCGGTAAGAAAGGTTTCCTGGGAGGACAAACATGAGAGACTTCCTGCATGAAAGTCCTAATAAGTCTTCTGCGATAGGCCTCTGGAAAAAGACAAGGCAGAAACATGCCTAAATGCAGCCCCTCTGGGAGACCTTTCTGCAAGTATTTAAAAATTCGGGGAAGAGAACATTTTCAGCAAGAGAATCTCCTGCCTTTGCACAAGGCCACAAACCCTCTCCAAATTCTATAATATATGATCGAGGAAGTATGCTTCCTTGCCTGAATCATGGTCTTAATGAACCCAGATGACAAGCCTTCTGCCAGGATGCTGGTCTCAACAGCCAGGCATTATAAAGCTAGCACTCGAGAATTGGGCAGGTTGCAAGGATCACCTTCCACCATTCTTACCATGTTGGCAAACCAACTCCTTCTTGGCCAGAACAGGTCAATCAGAATGGTTGCAACTCCTTCGAAATAAATCTTCTTCAACAGACACCCCATCATGAAAGCTGACCAGGAAGATGTGTGCCCACCCCCATGGCCTGAGGGTCCCTGGTCCTAGAGAAAAACCTCTGAACTTTTCGATTGAGCCGGGAAGCAAAGAGGTCCACTAACGACTGCACAGATCCTGAAAAACGATGTGACCGAGAGACCATTCCCCCTGGTCTAGAGTCTGCCTGCTCAGGAAGTCAGCCATAACATTTTCCACCCCGATTATGTAGATGGCCGATATACAAGAGACAGTGTTCTCCGCCCAAAGTAATATCAGAGACGGTACTCTAAAAAGCCCGGGAGGTCCGACATTAATTACATAGCCTGTGCACTGCCCACATCATTATTATTTGGGGCACCTCACTAACCTAATAGAGCGTACCACAACAGCACACAAAAGACATGGTTTACTGTGAGGCCGGCACTAGGGACCAAACATGCTTACGTCAAAATTGCCACTATGACAAAACCTTTATTGACACAGTGTAATGGCACATGTGTAGTATATTACACAGGAACTGTGGTTGCACTACACAAGCTGTGAGACGGACCGT
This sequence comes from Gastrophryne carolinensis, assembly GCA_027917425.1. Lineage (NCBI taxonomy): Eukaryota > Metazoa > Chordata > Amphibia > Anura > Microhylidae > Gastrophryne > Gastrophryne carolinensis. The sequence goes on from CM051234.1 coordinate 529,134,118, forward strand.
GCTATACTCCAAGGAGAGGTAGTATGGAGGCGGTCGAGCTGCACACTTAAGCCCCTCATTCACACTTGGGCAGGCACGGCTCCCGCCAGTGATCATTGCTGCCTGAAGTTTATTGGACTGTCACTAACTGGCTGCCTAAGTACATTTAGCACTTTATGCCATTCTAAGCACGACAGTGCTTTTCACCTGTGAAATGATTGGATGCACACGCTCGGCACTTTAAGCAACAGGGACAATGTTCCTACCAGGGACACTCTCAGAGAAAAATATAATCTTTTTCCTCAATTAAATTATTACAAAATAACAATAAAAAGATTGACACAGAAAAAACAAAAATTACCTGTGAGAGTGAAAGAAAACTACAGGCAAATAGCAAATAAAATAAACTCCCAATGGAGTCATATCAGATCCAGAAAGAAGCAATCTTGGCAGTTGCAGTGACTGCAGCAGCAGGGGGAGGCAGTGATGATGGCTGCGGCGACTCAACGTACCGAAAAGTCAGCAGTGGCGTAGGTAGTATCTGCAGTAGGGAGACCTGAGAGCCCTTCTGGGTCAAGAACCCGCTCCCAGCACAGGCAGAGCACAGCCATTGGAATGGGCGAAAAACTTCCTGGGCTGCTGACCCAGGAGGCGCAGGAACCAGAAGTGAGTTTGTGCCAAGGACTTGGTCTAGCATCGACGGGGCCCTGTCTCCCATGGGTCAGAAGCTGGCAGGAAATTCAAAGTCATCAGTGTACACCCTGACAGCCTGTACCACCATCTTGGGGCTGTCCGACCAAACCAGTTCCTCATTATAATATAAATATAAAATAAACACAGGGTAAAAGTGTATGGTGAGGGATAGAGTAGTGGGGGACATAACCCCTGGCCCATCCTGCAGGCCACCATTAAAAATCTGTGGTTGGGTATCCTTTAAAAGGAACCTCCAACCCCTGGGGTGTCTTCCCCAAAAAACGAGCAGACATCCCACTGCGCCACATGGTCCCAGGTGCCCATCCTCATCTCTGATCCCGTTGAGACTCTATCGGTTGAACCAAATCCAGGAGGCACATGAACGGCCCATCCAGAACAGGAGAATCGCAAGTCGATCCCCCGCTTACAATGAAATGGAAAAAATAAATCTGTGCCACATCTTCACAGTCCAGTCTCAACTGCAAGTATTAAACTGGATATGGGAAGGCAGCCAGAAGTATATGTAGACCGGGAAGAGTCACACATTTTTATCTTGCAGTACCTCCTTTTGGTTGAGTGTTAACCCATTCAGATATCAGATTTGTGCCGGCCTGGAGTGGAATATGAGAGAAACACTTAAGTCTTCCACTGCCACAGGCTTTAGCTGTCCAATGATAGCCAGGATCCAAGCCTAGCAAACAGCAGGCTAATGAAATGCCTCAGAGACAAAAAACTCAAGCAGGCACTTTGGGAGTTAACCTTGAAGAGCAAGATTACAAATCCTAGACACAAAGGGGCTTAAAAGACATTTCAAGAAAGGCGTCCCTTCCTACACTACATTTGCAGGAAGGCTATGTCCTAACTTGGGGTTTTCCGAAGGGGCCATTTCTTCCACAGAGTATCCATGTTGTCTTCCAAACACTGTTTCGCCCAAAAGGAAAGAAATACAATACTCTAGAGGTGCACATAACCAAATTAGGTTGTCAGTGCACCAGCAAAGGTCAAATGCACAGGATGTGCAGTTCGTGTCCTATTAATGGACTCATGTGTAGGATCTAACAGAGATTGTGTGGTTTTAGTTACTTACTCACACAAAATAACATGAACAAAAAAATATATAAACTAAGTACAGGTGCCAGAAGAAAACAAATCAAATTTTATGCATCTGCACATAGTTGTGCCCATTGAGGGAAAGATATTCTCATTAAAATCTTTCGTTAGTCTTTCTACCATAAAAAATGTATGCCACCTCCATTAACCAATGGCCACAAATGGCATCATCAGGTACCTTCACATTTTAACATATTTCATGAATGTCAGCACAGTGGACCACGTGGAGTCTAGTAAAGTTAACCAGCATAGGACCGATGATGAAAGACCACCATATAGGTTGTCCTTAATACAAAGTGCTACATGATTTTTATGTGCTTTATAAATAAATATAATAGGAACAATACTTTTCACAGTTTAGTGTGTTAATGGTGACAATTACAACTGAAATGTATTGAATTGGTAGCTGCTCTGTGCTGAAGAAGCAAATCAGGATAACAAGAAGACAGAAGAGGAATCGATGGGGACTTCTAGCAGGCTTGTCCATTTTTCTTTTAAAACAAATTATGTTACACAGTGTATTATAACACCAGTGACAAGAGTATCGATGCTCTGCTTTTTCCCTGTAAACACAATAACAAATCAATATGGCGAGATAGAATTCAATTTCACTATTATGTTGTATTTATATCTACATTGAGGTTTCTGGAGGATGAAGTAATCTTGCGTTTTATCTGAGATCTAGCCACTGCAAACAGGACAGCCAAGCAGTACAGATATGCTGATAAGATTTAATAGCGCTTTAAATGTTGAAATTAATTAAAACACTCTTCCAGTCTAAATATTGCTGTCAGGTTGACCATCATATAAGTAGACACTACTGTGCAGGCACTAGTTGAGCCACACATTTACTACACTTATTAACAAAAAAAGTGGTGTCCGACTTCCTGCTTACTTTTCTTATTCTTCTGCAGAGCATGACTAAATACATATGACTGTAACATTCTTACATCTTGACAAGGTTCAAGCATTTCTCGGTAAAAAGCATGGGATCCATCTGTTGTTACTTAACTGTTCTTTTCCATTGTCATACAGTGGCACTTTAAAGTTTGCAAGCCCTTCAGTAAATTATTTCTGCATAAATGTGACCATCATACATCTTAAAAGTAGATACATAACCCAGTTGGATTAAGGTCATAATTTTGACCAAAACTTTAACTTTATTCTTTAACTGGAATAAGTTGTGTGCTTAGGACCATTGTCTTGCTGCATTACCCAACAGATCATAGACGTGTTGGCTTTTGCTTGTACAATCCAGAACCAATTGTTCCATCAATAATGGCAGGAGGTCTTGGCCTAGATGCAGCCCACCACATCATGATACTAATACTATTTTTCACAGATGGTAGTTTTTTGTTTTATAGAATGATCGCAGTATGTTTATCCCTAAATATAATAATTCTCATTTAAACTAAAAAGCTTTAGTTTGGTCTCATCCAAGCACAAAATCTTCTGGCTTGCCCATGTGATCTTTAGCTAACTACAGACAGCCACCAATGATCTTTTTGAGTGAGAAGCAGTGGCTCGCTTTTAATACTGCCGCCATTGTTATTTAGTGTCCTCCTGATAGTTACTGTATCTCTTTAACATTACATTAGCTAATGTAATAAGGCTACTTAGTTTCTTAGGGGTTGACTTGGGTTTCATTGTGAACTGTAGCTTGCTCTTTCCGTATTCTCTATTGGGTCAACCATACCTGGGGGGCTAATAATGGTCCCGTATTTCCTCCATTCATACGCAATGTTTCTGACTGGTGAGTGGTGAATTCCAAAATTTTAGGAGATGGTTTCCCCCTGTGCACAAGTCTAAAATAATTTCCCTTCATGATATACTGCACATGGACATAACTTGTAGATTAACTTTAGGCAAATATATAAGAGACGTGGAGTAGTGTGCTATATAGTAAGTAAAGTGAGCATTTGTTTTTTTTTCAAGTGTGCATACAGATTCAGATATCTCTCATTTATCAAATAGACTGATGACACAACACAAGGAAATTTTCCTTAGTACTGAAACCTACGCTGCTCCTGTAATTTTTAGTTTACAGTCTGGCTAAGCAATTGTCTACCAATTACTTTGCACTACTAGAGCAATACAGGATGTGAGTAAACAGCCTGAAATGTACAGCCTTGTGCATTTGAGTGATTTACCTTACTTTGCTGTAGCTGTAGATAACAGAACACATGCACACATTATCCTTACCTGAATGGAATCTGTGGTCTGGGCATTACTAACGGTTGATGTAAGGTCCACATAGGCTCCTGCAATGGCAGTCCCACCAGTCTCTTTGACCTGAAAAGAAAAAGAGGCTCAGCAACTTTTACAGTTAGCATTCCTCAAGGATTCTCGAGTTAAAAAAAAAAGAACATTTTAAGTCACTTTATCTTAGTTTAGTTCTTTTCTACTGACATTTCATGACATGTCTCATCCGATCCTCACGAAGATCAATAATTCTTATCCCTAGCTAGAGAACACCAACAACTCTCAGTGGTATGAAAAAGGTCAGATGTCTTTCAAACATCCTTAATGATTTGTTCTCTAAATGAGGTCATGGCCATATGCATTGCATAGTTTTTGTGTGCCTACAGAATTAAAAAAAATGGAGAAGCACAAAGTGGTTCTAAAAATAAGAAAGTGGAAACCATTAGAAACAAGACAATTCTGTGAGTACTCAGCTGTAGAATTGCTTTTACCATGCATGGCACAGCCTGCTTCATGAAGTCATTACATCTGGGTTATTCCGCCACAAGGTGGTGCAGTGTACTGCAGAGGAGTTGGGTCCTCCCGGTACCATATAAAAACGGAATTACCATAGACTTATCCAGTGTTGACAAGCAGTTATTTCAAGAAACCGGGAAAAATAAGGTAAAACAGGTAATAGAACCCCAACTAACTTGGAACAATCACCATAAAGAGTGAACCAAGAACAACGATAACAAGGGTGGGGTGAAGCAGGCCGTGCCATGCATGGTAAAAGCAATTCTTCAGGTGAGTACTCACAGAATTGTCTTTTTCCCAATGCATGGCACGGCCTGTTTCATGAAGTCATTACATCTGGGACTTCCAAAAGCAGTGTCCATAAAGTAGGGTGGGATCCCCAAAGAGTAACAGCAGGCAGTTTAAACCACCACCGCCTGAAATACCTTGCGGCCAAAGGCAGCATCAGCTGAGGCCTTAACATCAACCTTGTAAAACTTGGAAAAAGTATGAACAGAAGACGAAGTTGCGGCCTTACAAACTTGTTTAACAGAAGCTTGGTGCTGAAAGGCCCAAGAAGCACCAATAGCATGAGTGGAATGAACAGTAACCCTAAAAGGAGGAACCTTCCCCCTGGCAGAGTAGGCCTGCTCCACCGCCTGACGGATCCACTTGCTGATAGTGGATTTAGCTGGAGGCAAACACTTCCTAGGTCCAGCAGGAAGAACAAAAAGAGCGTCACATTTCCTGAAAGACTAAGTAGCAACCAAAAAAAACTTCAGAGCCCTAACAACATCCAAAGAGTGAAGGGTCCGCTCCTTGGAATTAACAGGGTTAGGACACAAAGAAGGCAAAGCAATGTCCTGATTGAGATGAAAAGCAGAGACAACTTTAGGCAAGAAATCCGGTTTAAGCCGAAACACCACCTTATCCTGATGCCTCTCAAAATAAGGAGGTTTGATGGAAAGCGCCGCCAGCTCAGAAACTCGCCTGACAGAAGTAATGGCCACCAAAAAGGCCACCTTAAGATTCAGAATGGGCAAAGCAGCCCCACGTATAGGCTCAAAGGGAGGACCCTGCAGAGCAGACAACACCAGATTTAGGTCCCAAACAGGTAGCATAGGCTTACGTGGTGGACGCACATGAGTAACTCCCTGGAAAAAAGTCTTAACCAACCGGTGATAGAGAATAAAGGATCTTTGGAAAAAAATTGCCAGAGCTGACACCTGTCCCTTGAGGGTACTAAGTTGAAGGCCCGAATCCAAACCATGTTGCAAAAATTCCAGAATCCTGGGGATAGAAACACCTGACAAGGAAGAGACTTGGACTCACACCAGGCAATGTAAGCATGCCAGATCCTGTAGTAGATAAAGGACGAGGACTTCTTCTTAGCCCTAATCATGGTATCAACAACAGAAGCCAGCAAACCCTTATCCATCAAGATGGAGGTTTCAGCAGCCAAGCCGTTAAAGCCAGCGTTTGTAAATTGGGATGGCACAGTTGTCCCTGAGTGAGCAGATCTGGATCCTTGGGCAGGGCATACTGATCTACTGCCAACTGCACGATATCTGCGAACCACAACCTCCTTGGCCAACAGGGGGCCATCAGAATGGCTGGAACCTCTTCCTGGGCTATCTTGCGCAGCACCCTGCCCAGCAGAGGGAACACATAGAGGAGCCGAAACTCCGTCCAAGGCATTGCTAGCGCATCCGTGGCGAAGGCCAGAGGGTCCTGTGACAGGGAGACAAACCTGGGAAGCTTGTGATTGTGGCGGGACGCAAACAGGTCCACATCTGGCTGACCCCAGCGGTGGCACAGGGAGTGAAATACCCTGTTGCTGAGGGACCATTCCCCCAGCCGAGACGTCCCCCTGCTCAGGGAGTCTGCCTCCAGGTTCTCCACCCCCGGAATGTAAACCGCCGAGATGCAGGGGACATTCTCTTCCGCCCAAGACAGTATCAGGGATACTTCCTTGAGGGCTCGCTTGCTCCGAGTCCCTCCCTGATGACTGATGTAGGCAACCGCCGTCTGGTTGTCAGAGCGGATCTGAACAGCCCACCCCCGAAGGTGTGGTCAGCTGAGACAGAACCAACATGATCGCCCTCAGTTCCAGTACATTGATGGGAGCATGGGCCTCCTGGGGGCCCCACTGACCCTGGAACTTCAGAGACTTCCAAAAGCCCCCCCAACCGGTCAGACTGGCATCTGTGGTGACAGTCTCCCAGCACGGAGGCAGAAAGGTCCTGCCCACTAGAAGGTTCCCTGAGTCCAGCCACCACGAGAGGGACTGTCTGGCCAGGGGGGACAGAGCAAATTCCTGATCCATCTACACAGGGTCCTGATCCCAAACTGACAAGAGGTGCAACTGAAGAGGTCTCATGTGAAACTGAGCAAAAGGGACCGCCTCGAAGCAGGACACCATCAGACCCACTAACTGCATCCCTTGCCTGATGGAGGGATGGGGACACAAGAGCAAAGTCCGTGCCTGCTTCTAAAGGCCCTCCACCTTCTGCTGAGGCAGGAATACCTTGACCTGAGAGACATCCAGAGTCATGCCCAGAAAGGACCTCACCAAAGACGGAGACAGTGAAGACTGGGGATAGTTGATCATCCAGCCGAAGGACTCGAGAGTGGAGGTCACCACCTGAGTATCCTTCTCGGCCTGATGAAGAGATTGAGCCGCAATCAGAATGTCGTCCAGGTAGGGAAGGATGTGAATGCCCTGATTCTGCAGCAGAGCCATCACGCCCGCCAGCACCTTGGTGAACACCCGAGGGGAAGAGGTGATACCGAACGGTAAGGCTACACAGACATCCGGGATCCGATGAATCTTGGGGGGGGGGGGGGGGGGGCAGGCTGCAAACCCTATCTTGTAACCGGAGGACACCACCTCCTGAATCCACCGGTCTGAAGGCGCCCCCTCATGCCTTAGGAGGCCCCAAGAATCCCTGTGGGTACCCGAGAAGAGGGAGCCACGACCTCCTCTGGAAGCACGAAAGGAGGGGAGGGAAGAGAAGGACCCCCGAAAAGGCAGAGGCTTCCTCCTCCGTTGAGGCAGCCTAACATCCTTGGCTAAAACTTCCAGACGCTCACCAAAGAGCCACAGCCCCATAAAGGGGAGCCCAGTGAGAGCCTTCTTAGCGACAGTATCAGCCACCCACTGACGCAGCCAAAAAGAGCGGCGCATAGCCACCAAAAGGGCAGAGGCCCTACCACACATCTATACCGCATCATCCATGGCAGTAAGGACAAAGCAACAAATCAAAGCAAAGCAAAAGGGACCTATAGTCCTCCCCCGTTACCAGTCGTAGCGCCGTTCAGGAGACGCTTGAGCTGTTTCTTAAGAGCAATAGCTGTAATTGCAGCAGCGCAAACCGGGCGCAGCCCAGCCCCCACACACGTAAAAGCATGGCAGGCCAGCTGATCCATACACCAGTCCTCGCGGTCCCGCAGAGTAGTAGTGTCAGGAGAGGGCATGACCGAGGTGTTGGACAGCCCTAGCACGGGAGCGTTCACCTCAGGGGGACACGACTATCGCTTGACCAGGTCGGCAGGAAAAGGATACCTTCTATCCCACCCTTTGGGCACCGTGGGCAATCTGCTAAGACGTTCCCATTCCTTGAGCACCATATTAGTGAAATGGCTCTGCTCAGGGAACTCCAGGCGTCGTTTGTCAGGACGAAAGAGCTCACCCTGCTTCCTCTTAGCCACCTCAGGAGGGACAATGTGCAATATTTCAAAAATGTGAACAGGCTATCAGTGTCCTCAGGTAACCAATCGTCTTCCCCAGACGCAGACCCAGGGTCACTGCCATAACCCTCTTGCTGGTCCCCAGAGGAGTCCTGAAAGTTCCCCCTCCTTTGGGGGGTAAAGGTCAACAAAAGTATCAAGTCTCTCATCGTCCTCAGGAAAGAGGGACGTCACGGGAGCTAGGTGCCGCTTCTTGCCAGAGGCCTTAAGTGGAACAGGCCTGGCAAGCTGCCTTTCAATACTGGCCACACGCAGGGCCAGATCAGACTGTGACCCCCCTCTAGTATCCCCTCACTGGGGGCTAAATGCAGGCGCTGGGGGGTAGGCGATGCCGAAGGATGCGCAGAGCTGGGAAGCGAAGCGGGCAGCCCAGCCTGGAGAGCAAGGACACTTTGGGCGCACGGCACGCACACCCTGACACTGTCACTCACAGGGGATGCCCCACACATGGAACACAGCCGCGATTGCCCCGAAGGACCCCCAAGCACGCTATCCCCAGAAGCCTCCATATGGTGATTTAGAAAGGCGCAATAGGCCAGCACAGGGTAAAGGCTAACAAGAGCCACCTGGGATGCCCCCCCAAGGGATGCCCCCAGAAGCCAGTAAGGGAAGATGAGGGATGGTAAGGGGTAGTACCAAGAGAAACCACAACCCACAGTTGTCCCGCCTGAAAGACATAAGTAAAGACACATAAGTATCCCGCAGCACATGCCCCAAGGAAACCAAAAACCCCTGAAGGGGACTCACGGACCAAGTAGGGTAAGGGCACCAGCTGGCAGACCACAGGAGGAAGCGACAATAGACGGGAATTACCGCCACAGCTCCGGGATGAGAAGGGCTCCAGACGCGCAGCAGAAGCAAAATGGTGCCGGCAGAGGAACCTTGAGGGGCGGGCCGCGGGAGGACGATGCGATACGCGTCATCCGCCAGCCCCGCCCCCCGAAGATCGCGAAAAAGACGCTCATGTGACCTCGCCAGCGTCATCACAGTAGAAAAAACGCCTCACACAAATAGCCGCAGAGCGTAGTACAAAGTGGCGAGGCGGCGAAAAGCAGTTAAACACACAGTAAAAAACTGATTAAAGCCATAAAGAAAGACACCCTCTCCGCTACCGCTCCGCCCTCCCCCTTGCAACGACGGGGAGGGAGAGAGGAAGGCAAGCGAGCAGCGTCGAGAGCCCAGGCCAAGAAAAGGGGGGCCCAAAACGCCAGAACAAGTGAACAGTCCCCAAAAACACCTCCTCATAAGCTAGGACAGGAACTCCGCATCCCAAACAAGCTCACTATAAAGCCTATGGCCGGCTACCCTTTGTAGTACAGGGTCTGTGGCTTGGAGCAGCGCTCCTCGAGCACTTGACCCCTAGTGCTCCTCTACCCTCACCCGATCCGTCAGCCGAGGCTGGGAGGCACGGAGGGTCCGGAAATGGGTGGAAATAGCCATTGCAGGGCCGCAGGCTTGTTTGTCCCCTCACCTGCGCAATATAGAGAGCCATCTTCTATCTTCGCAGAAATCACTGCAGAGAGAACACTGGATAAGGCTATGGTAATTCCGTTTTTATATGGTACCGGGAGGAGCCACAACTCTTCTGCAGTACACTGCGCCACCTTGTGGCGGAATGACCCAGATGTAATGACTTCATGAAGCAGACCGTGCCATGCAATAGGAAAATATGACATTAAACCGGACCTTCAGCAAGGGGGCGGGGTAATAGCTGTGCTTTGCACAGACAGAGCAGAGCTGGGGTCAGGAAAAGGACAGTAGTCCCAGAATGCAGAGCGACACAGTCAGGAGACACTTCCTGTTTGCAGGCTGTCTGAAGCCCCATGAGTCGCCATCTTGGATGTTTAAAGGCTCATAACATGCAGTAGATGCAGGTAGGATGATTTTTAATGTGAGCAATTTGTATGTACAGGGTGTGGGAAACATATAAGATAATCTCTTATTCAGAGTGAAGGACGCTTTAACAAATGGCTTGAAAACCAAATGATACTGATGAAAAAACAGTCACATGACTGTTTATAAAATAAGCATGTTAGAGTGGCTCTTTCAAATAAAAAGGCCTTCTGTGAAAAGCTGTGTTCTATGTTTTACTTGTTTTACCTGAAATTGGTGTAAAGATTGCTACAGAGTGGTCTACACTAAGAAAGCACTAATGCAAAGAGAAATGTTTCAATAATATGTTCAATAATAATTTCAATTATTCTAGGATTACTTCTACATCCTATGTTTAAAGAAAATCCAATAAACACAGTTTTTTTTTTACTGGCAAGAACTAGTATCAGGGGCAACAGGATTTGAATAGAAATAAGATTGTGCTACATAGGCGTGCTCAGGAGACAAGCTGTTAGGTGATCAATTCTCCCCTGTAAAAGTGAAATGATCAGCTCAAAAACATATCAACCCCGTAGATTTTTATTACTGCCAGTAGAGGAAAAAATCTTAAGCTTGGGTATATAAGTAACTCCTCTTGCCATTTTTCATTTTTTATCTTTATTTCATGAAAGATCATTTAAATTGATCTAAAAGTCACAAATTACTTTTGTATAGTTTTCATGATAATAATGGCATGCCCCACATAGTAAAAGCCAAGAAGAATCTCTAGTTCCCCTGCTTGGTGCACGCCAAGCAAATCTGCCACCCTGACTGGTTGCAGCACCAGAGGGAAACAATGCCGACTGCTCTGAGGAATCCACAAAAGTAAATTAATTAGGCAGTTTGGTGTGTTTTTATCATGCAGGGCATCCCAAACTGGCATGCCCGCTAGAATGCAATTAGTATCATTAAAGCGTTTCAGAAGTCATCTGTGATTTTCAATTTCAATATTGTGGCATATAATAAACCCAATTGCAAAAGTATACTTGTTTTGCTCTCTGTTACTCCACTGGGATGATCTAGCTCAAAGTTTAGTCTGCACCTTTTCGGTGCTTGATACACCTATGCAATTTCAGTTATATCCTACATCTGGGATGACCAAACAATTTTAAATTATTGATACACATCTCAAATCATATCTGAGCCCAAACCATTATTTTCAGACCTTTGTTTGAAAGTAAATTCTGTTGCCTTCTTGCCACATTTCAGTTTGCAGAGTGTGTCCAGGTAATACTGGCTTGGCGAAGCGAACCTACAAAAACAAAAAGGATTTTTGTATGAGCTTGACTCAATATATACAGTGCATATGTAGTGGACCAAAAGTTCCATACTCTATGGCCATATAATAGTCACCCCAGGGGGCAACCTAATTTGGCATACCCTGATCGTTTAAATAAAAATCAAAACCATGCTTCCTTCTATTCGCTACATGACCACTAGTGGCACCCAATAGGTTTCACCGCTAGTGTAACGCCAGCTTAATCCATTTAGGCATGAAAGGAAGGAGAAGGTTTGCTGAGGCCAGAAAGTTTCTGATATAATCCGAAGAGATCAGACACTCAGGTGCTCTTGGTTAAAATGTAGCTTGTACACATACACGTTCCATATATCTGATATGTCTTAAATGGAATTGAAATAAAAACTACATTTTAACTAGGAACACTTCACTGCCAGGTAGTTCTCTTTGGAAACTTATTAATGTAGCACAAAACCCATTTTCACCTCCCAAATACTGTATATTCGCCTCCCAAATACTGTGATGTGTCCAGCTCAGCCATGGCGCGCTTTTAAAAAAAAGACAATTCTGTGAGTACTCACCTGTAGAATTCCTTTTACCATGCATGGCACGGCCTGCTTCACGAAGTCATTACATCTGGGTTATTCTGCCACAAGGTGGCGCAGTGTACTGCAGAAGAGTTGTGGCTCCTCCCGGTACCATATAAAAATGGAATTACCATAGACTTCTCCAGTGTTGACAAGCAGTTATTTCAAGAAACCGGGAGATAATAAAGGTAAAACAGGTAATAGAACCCCAACTAACTTGGAACAATCACCAGAAAGAGGCAACCAAGAACAGCGTTAACAAGGGTGGGGTGAAGCAGTAACAGAATAAACCAAGTTGCTGGTGCACACTTACTAGTTTTGCGTGGGTGCCAGGTCAGCGGTGGCTCCGCTGTGAATCCAATCTGTACAAATGACCAGCACTCCGTTATATAATTCCACCAAGTGTATCATACAAAGACAAATGTGGTATGAAACATCCATCACAAAGTGTCCAAAGTCCATATTAGGTCAAATGGTAAGCAGTGTCCTGAATTCCAACATTTCGGGGGAGCAGCCCCCTTGAAACTGCTTACTATTTGACCTAATATGGGCTTTGGACACTTTGTGATGGATGTTTCATACCACATTTGTCTTTGTATGATACACTTGGTGGAATTATATAACGGAGTGCTGGTTATTTGTACAGAGTGGGGTGAAGCAGGCCGTGCCATGCATGGTAAAAGCAATTCTACAGGTTAGTACTCACAGATTTGTCTTTTTCCCAATGCATGGCACGGCCTGCTTCGCAAAGTCAATACATCTGGGACTTCCAAAAGCAGTGTCCATAAAGTAGGGTGGAATCCGTAAAGAGTAACAGCAGGCAGTTTAAACCACCACTGCCTGAAGTACCTTGCGGCCAAAGGCAGCATCAGCTGAGGCCTTAACATCAACCTTGTAAAAACTTGGAAAAAGTATGAACAGAAGACCAAGTTGCGGCCTTACAAACTTGTTCAACAGAAGCTTGGTGCTGAAAGGCCCAAGACGCACCAATAGCACAAGTGGAATGAGAAGTAACCCTAAAAGGAGGAACCTTCCCCCTGGCAGAATAGGCCTGCTCCACCGCCTGATGGATCCACTTGCTGATAGTGGATTTAGCCCTTCCTAGGTCCAGCAGGAAGAACAAAAAGAGCGTCAGATTTCCTGAAAGACTCAGTAGCAACCAAATAAAACTTCAGAGCCCTAACAACATCCAAAAGGAATGAAGGGTCCGCTCCTTGGCATTAGTAGGTTTAGGACACAAAGAAGGCAAAACAATGTCCTGATTGAGATGAAAAGCAGACACAACCTTAGGCAAGAAATCCGGCTTAAGCCAAAACACCACCTTATCCTGATGCCTCTCAAAATAAGGAGGTTTGATGGAAAGCGCCGCCAGTTCAGAAACTCACCTGACAGAAGTAATGGCCACCAAAAAGGCCACCTTAAGAGTCAGAATGGGCAAGGCAGCCCCACGTATAGGCTCAAAGGGAGGACCCTGCAGAGCAGACAACATCAGATTCAGGTCCCAAACAGGTAGCATAGGCTTACGTGGCGGACACAAATGAGTAACTCCCTGAGAAAAGTCTTAACCAACCGGTGATTGGCAAAGGATCTTTGGAAAAAAATTGCCAGAGCTGACACCTGTCCCTTGAGGGTACTAAGTTGAAGGCTCGAATCCAAACCATGTTGCAAAAATTACAGAATCCTGGGGATAGAAAACACCCGACAAGGAAGAGACTTGGACTCACACCACGCAATGTAAGCATGCCAGATGCTGTAATAGATAAAGGACGAGGACTTCTTCCTAGCCCTAATCATGGTATCAACAACAGAAGCCGGCAAACCCTTATCCATGAAGATGGAGCAGCCAAGCCGTTAAAACCAGCGTTTGTAAATTGGGATGGCACAGTTGTCCATGAGTGAGCAGATCTGGATCCTTGGGAAGGGCATACTGATCTACTGCCAACTTCACGACGTCTGCTAACCACACCCTCCATGGCCAACAGGGGGCCACAGAATGGCTGGTTCCCCTTCCTGGGCTATCTTGCGCAGCACCCTGCCCAGCAGAGGGAACGGAGGGAAGACATAGAGGAGCCGAAACTCCGTCCAAGGCATTGCTAGCGCATCCGCGGCGAAGGCCAGAGGGTCCTGTGACAGGGAGACAAACCTGGGAAGCTTGTGGTTGTGGTGGGACGCAAACAGGTCCACATCCGGCTGGCCCCAGCGGTGACACAGGGAGTGAAAAACCTTGTTGCTGAGGGACCATTCCCCCTTCCTTGAGGGCTCGCTTGCTCTGAGTCCCTCCCTGACGATTGATGTAGGCAACCGCCGTCTGGCTGTCTGAGCGGATCTGAACAGCCCGACCCCGAAGGTGTGAGGTCAGCTGAGAAAGAACCAACCTGATCGCCCTCAGTTCCAGGACATTGATGGAACTGCAGAGACTTCCAAAAGCCCCCCAACCGGTCAGACTGGCATCTGTGGTGACAGTCTTCCAACACTGGGGCAGAAATGTCCTGCCCACCAGGAGGTTCCTTGAGTCCGGCCACCACGAGAGGGACTGTCTGGCCAGGGGAGACAGAGCAAATTCCAGATCCAGGGACACAGGGTCCCGATCCCAAACTGACAAGAGGTGCAACTGAAGAGGTCAGAATGTCGTCCAGGTAAGGAAGGATGCAAATGCCCTGATGCAGCAGCAGAGCCATCACGCCCGCCAGCACATTGGTGAACACCCGAGGTGCCGAGGTAATACAGAACGGTAAGGCCACAAACTGGTAATGCTGATCCTCCAGAGCAAACCTGAGAAATATCTGATGACTTGGGAAGATTGGCACGTGGAGATAAGCATCCTTGATGTCCACGGAGGTTATGAAGTCGCCCGGGCGAAGGGTACTGACAGCCGAGCGAAGGGTCTCCATGCGAAAGTGCTTGAACCTGACAAACCTGTTGAGACCCTTCAGGTCCAGGATGGGCCTCAAGGACCCATCATTTTTGGGGACTGTGAACAGATTGGAGTAGAAACCTTGACCCCGTTCCTGGGGAGGCACCAGGCAAATGACTCCGGACTCCAACAGACGTTGAACCGCAAGGCGCAACCCCTGAGCTGACAGAGGGTTGTGAGACATCCGGGATCTGATGAATCTGGGGGGCGGCCAGGCTGCAAACTCTATCTTGTAACCGGAGGACACCACCTCCTGAATCCACCGCTATGAGACGCGTAGCCTCCAGACAAGAGCAAAGAGGAGAAGGAAGCGGAGGGCCCCCGAAAAGGCCGAGGCTGCCTCCTACGCTGAGGCAGCCTACCATCCTTGGCTAAAACATCCAGATGCTCACCAAAGAGCCGCAGCCCCACAAAGGGGAGCCCAGTAAGAGCCTTCTTAGCAGCAGCGTCAGCTGCCCACAGACGCAACCAAACAGAGCGGCGCATAGCCAACAAAAGGGCAGAGGCCCTACTACTCAGCCGTACCACATCATCCATGGCAGTAAGGATAAAGGCAACAAATTCAGAGCAAAGCAAGAGGGCCCTATACTCCTCCCTACCAGCTGTAGCGCCATCAAGGAGACGATTTATCTGTCTTTTAAGAGCAATAGCTTTTATGGCAGAGGCACAGGCCGGACGCAGCCCAGCCCCCACAAATGTAAAAGCATGGCAGGCCAGCTGATCCATACGACGGTCCTCGCTGTCCCGCAGTGTAGTAGTGTCAGGAGAAGGCATGACTGAGGTGTTGGACAGCCTTAGAACGGGTGCTTCCACCTCGGGGGGACCCGACCATCGCTTAACCAGGTCAGCAGGAAAGGGGTATTTCTTATCCAACCCTTTGGGCACCGCGGGCAATCTACTAGGATGTTCCCACTCCTTGAGCACCAAATTAGTGAAATGACTCTGCTCAGGGAACTCCAGACGCTGCTTAACAGGACGAAAAAGCTCACCCTGTTTCCTCTTAGCCACCTCAATTAGCAGTGTCCTCAGGGAACCAGGAATCCTCAGACCCAGGATCACTGTCGCAGCCCACCTGCTGGTCCCCAGAGGAATCAGAGCCCGGGAAAACCTCCCCCTCCTCTAGGGAGTAACGGTCATCAAAAAGATCAATTTCCTCATGCTCCTCAGCAAACCAGGCAGGCGTGTGAGCCAGGTGCCACTTCTTACTAGAGGCCTTACGTGGAACAAGTCTAGCAAGTTGCCTTTTAGTTCAATATCTTTTTATTCAGTATACATCATATAAAGGGAAGCAGTACAGAACATTAATTCAGAAGGACAGAAGGTCAAGGCATGTCGTTCTCTACGTCCACATGTACGTACATTACAATGTCATATCCTAAGCAATGGGCGCATCCCTCCCATCCCTCAACAACCCCACCCATGTGATCCACCTTACTCTCCGGTTAATCTATAACGTGTTGTATGGTCAGGGGCCCAGCACTCCAAAACTTTCAGCCCCCCCCCACTCCGGTCTTGCCGACCCAAGGGAGATAGAGGCGCCTACTCACATCAAAATCAGATATACGTCTACTTTCCTAGGGGAGGCGGGGCCCGGGGGGCGGAGGGAGGGAGCTGGACAGCCCAGAGGACTCAGGACAGCAAGGACATGCAAGGAAAGAAGGAGTCGAGAAGAGAAGGGAAGGGGGGAAGGGGGGGGGAGGAAAGAGAGGGAGAAGGGAGTAAGCTTGAGGACCATGATTGTCGAAGCAGCGGGGAGATTGAGATGAGTAGTTCCCAAGGCAAGGGCGGGAGTAGAGACACGTACCGAAACTTAAACATGAACAGAAACACCACCGCGGGCAGGGGCCTGCCAACACATGACCATCTATGTTATCTCCTGCGCCAGATGAGTGTCCCTGTAGTCCAGCCACCCGGCCCATGTCAACCGGTAGCTCTCCCAGGTGCCTTCGGAGTCTGAAATCAGCTCCTCCATGCGACGAATGGCCTCCACCTCACGAGCCCAGTCAACAAGAGATGGCGGGGCTGTGGATTTCCATCGTCTCGGGATGACTGCTCTCATTGCTGTCAGAAAATGCCGCAGTACCCCTTTTTTGCCACGGGAGAGAGAGCCGGGGAGCAAGGACAGCAGGGCCACCTGCGGGGAGTTCTGCACCGACTCCCCCGAGATGTCGTTGTATATAGCCAAAACCCTCTCCCAGAGGGGCCGTATTGCTGGGCAGCCCCACCAAATATGGACCATGTTACCCCGCCCTTCCAGGCATCTCCAACATCTATCCGAGCATGAAGTGTCAAATTTGCTCAGATCAGCTGGGCACCTATACCACCGGGACAGGACCTTAAAGTTCCTTTCCTGGGCTATGCTCGGGACCGCCAATTTATGGGTGAACAAGTATATTTTATTAAGTTCTTCTTCAGTAATGGTCATCCCCAACTCCTCCTCCCACCTCTGTATGAATCCTGGTGGGGAATCATGCATAGCAGCTAACAAGGTTCGATATAGAACAGCGATTGCGTGGGCTTCGGGAGGCGTTTGTGTAAGGACTTGTTCCAATTGTGTCAATGGTCTCCTACCCCGCTCCACCAGATTGTGAGTTGACACAAAAGCATTTAATTGCCTATGAAGAAACCATGAGACATATTGCCCTGGGGCCCTGTCCCTTAACTCGTCTAGTGAGGGAAGTCCGTCTCGCACCAGTATTTGTCCAATAGTTACGTTAGATGAGGCCTCCCAAACTAAAAAGCTCCTAGCCCGTACACCAGGTGTAAAAGAGTAGTTGTCAAAGAGGGGAGTCAGGGGTCCCAGTCTATTGATCATGGAGCTCCGTCTAGACAATTTATCCCAGACCAGCAGGAATTGTCCTGCTAGAAATGGAAGAGATTCTTTTGTTTGTCTGGGAAGTACGCCCCCCCAAGGTAGTGAGATCAAATTCAAGGGGGAAATAATCTTTTCCATTTTTACCCACTGCTTCGCTCCCTCTTTAAGGGCCCAATCCACTACGCGTAGCACCATAACTGCTGTATGATATGTCTGAAGGTCTGGAAGCCCGGCTCCACCATCGGATTTGAGCCTCGTCAATGTGCTGAATCTTATCCGGGGCCTCCCCGTCCCCCACACAAATCTTAAGAAAGCCGTCTTCAGTTTCCTGAAGAAACTACTAGGCAAGTGGATGGGTATAGTTTGGAAGGTATATAAAAATTTGGGGAGAATATCCATCTTCAGCACGTTGATCCTTCCGAACCAAGAGAGGAGTCGCCTATCATACGTGGCCAGGTCGTTTATCGTTTTCAGAAGTAAAGGAGAGTAGTTCAATTCGTATAGTCGCGAGAGGTCCGAGGGGATATGTACCCCAAGGTATTTTATGGAGTGGGGTTGCCATTTAAAAGCATAATTCAGTTTAAGCTGCTCTACGGTCTGACTGGGAAGAGATATGTTAAGGGCCTCTGACTTAGCGTAGTTGATTTTGAAGTTGCCGATCTGACCAAAGGTCCGGAACTCCTTAAGAGTAGCTGGAAAAGAGGTTAATGGGGAAGTTAAATGTAGAAGTAGGTCGTCAGCATACAGAGATGCTTTGTATTCCCGATCCCCCACCGCTATCCCTTTAATATCCGGGTTCTGTCTAATGGCCACAGCGAGATGCTCCATAGTGATTACATACAGCAATGGTGACAGAGGGCAACCTTGTCGAGTGCCATTGCTGATCCTAAGGGGAGTGGATAGGAGGCCGTTCACCCTCACCCTTGCCGTAGGCTCAGAGTATAGAGCCAAGATCCTGGACAGGAGTATCGGGCCAACACCAATCTGCCGAAGGGATGCCTTGAGAAGCAACCAGTCTACCCTATCAAATGCCTTCTCTGCATCACACGAGAGAAAGCATGTTTGAGTCCCCTCGGCTTTGGCATGTGCTATGAGGTCTAAGAGTTTATTGGTGTTGTCCCGAGCCTCCCGCCCAGGCACAAATCCAACCTGATCCAAATCTATCAGACCAGGGAGAAGTGGCCCAAGCCTGGATGACAAAATCTTGGCATACAACTTAATATCGACGTTGATCAGAGAGATCGGTCTATAGCTGCTGCACACCGAAGGGTCTTTCCCAGGCTTAGGAATGACTGATATGATTGCCTCCAATGACTGTTTAGGAAACCCACACTCAGGCCCAACGGAATTAAATACTCTGGTCAGAAATGGTACCAGCTCGACCCCAAGCTGCTTGTAAAATTTGGGGGTAAAGCCATCGGCCCCAGGGCTCTTACCCTGCGGCGTCTCCTTGATTGCCTTGGCCACCTCCTGCGAGGAGAAAGGTACTTCCAAAGCCGCCGTCTCCTCCTCTGGTATCACCGGAAGAGCCGTGTTATTCACATAGGTCACAACAGCTTCCGGTGGCTCCGTGTCGACCAAGGAGTAGCCACTCCGCCCCAAATTATACAACGAGTGGTAATAGTCTCTGAAGCTATCCACTATCTGGGATGGGGTGACTGCAGTTTGACCCTGTGGCCCTCGAATGCTGGGAATGTAAGTGGCTGCAGTCCTTGGGTGTAACGCCCTAGCAAGCAAACGCCCACATTTTTCAGAGTGTTGGTAATATGTTACCCTCTGCCTTTCTCTGAATCGCAAATACGCCTGATTGTACAATCCCCGAAGTTTATCTCTGGCCTTCATCAGGTCCACAAGTGTAGTCCCAGATGGCTTTTTTTTATGATCTAGCTCTAAGGTCTGTATTTGCTGCAAAGTCTGGGATATCTGAGAGGCTCGTTCTCTCTTTAATCTAGCCCCATGTTTAATAAGTTCACCCCTGACCACGCATTTTAGCGCCTCCCACTGATACGGGAGAGGGGTAGGGTCCTGTTCGTGGTGTTTGAGAAACTCCGAGATGGTCTTCCTTACCCCAGACAGGCACGTAGCATCCCCGAGCAAATTATCATTAAGTCTCCAGCTCCAGCTCTTAGGGTAAAGACCAGGCAATACCATTGACAGGAAAATTGGAGCATGGTCTGACCACAAAATCTGACCAATCCATGCCCGCGGAGCCCACTCCATAGCATGGTGGTGCAGGAAGAGGTAGTCAAGTCTGCTGTATGAGTTCCTGGCGGCTGAGTAGAACGAAAAGTCCTTGTCTCGCCCATGAAGTACCCGCCAGGAATCCACCAATTGCAGATCAAAGAGCATCTTTTTTAGCCGGTTCCTCTTGCTCAGGGACACCGTCGACCTGCCGGAGGAGGTGTCCAGCTCTGGATTTATGGGAATGTTAAGGTCGCCTCCCACAACTAGAGTACCCTCTAAAAATTCCGCTAGTGTCCTCAGCACCTTGGTGCAAAAGCTAACCTGGTTAGTGTTAGGGGCATAAATGTTAGCTATAGTGTATATCTTGGAGAACAGTTCAATTTTAAGGAATATGAATCGTCCACTCGGGTCGATTTTAGTGTCCATTACTTTATGGGGGAGAGATTTATGAATGGCTATTGAGACCCCAGTCGCCTTTATGTTGGGGTTAGGGGCATGGTACCACACGGGGTAATATCGATTCTTCATAGCTGGGATATATCCTACCTTAAAGTGAGTCTCCTGAAGGAGTAAAATGGCTACTCTCTGCTTATGCATGTTATATAGCACCTGTGTTCGTTTCTCCGGGACATTCAATCCCTTCACATTAAAGGAGCTGACCGTCAGTTCCGCCATTATTCACCCGCCCCCACCCACAATGCAGACAAGTGAAGGTACCAAGTGGACAAGGCAGAACCGGGGAAGGAAGGGGGGGGGCAGAAGGGCAAGGTATGTACGAACAGGAAACCGAAAGGGAAAAAGCAAGGAAGAAGGAAAGTGTATTGAGCAGTAAGCAAGGAAGAGTAGTCTGACCGAGAAGGGACACCGGAGGGTGGGGGCACGAGGGGGGAAGGGGGGGGAAGGACTAAGAAAGAAGGAAAAAGCTGTAAGGGGGAAGGAGGAAAGGAAGTTTCCCCCTCCAGGAAAACTCAAGTAAATGCAATTGCAAGTGTTCACTAAGTTCTCCAAAGTGGAGTAAGCGAACCGGCCTACTTGGGGAAGATGGAAAGCTACGGCAGTAGGCGAAGGAGATGCATTTTCTCATGTGCAAAGTAATTGAACCCGCATTTCTTAACATTAACCATAACTATCCAATAGGTCGAGGACCTTAACAAAGTTGTCACATAACAAAAACCCTAGTTACACATAAATCGCAGCTGGGAGGTCCCCACCGCCTCCGCCCCAACAATGGAGAGGCGAAGTAGGTAGGGGCCCCCACACCGCCTCCCCCCAGCACGGCACATCTCATGCCATCCCAACTTCTAACCTCACCCTAGGTACGCGCAGGGCAACAGAGACCATCCCACCCTCCGTCCTGACCACCCCGGCCCCAGCGTTCAAGCCGGCAGCGCCATCCGTGGCCTTATATCTCCTTCCATTCACATCACTGTTATACCACAGGCCAAGATATGTAGGCCGACTATTATCGAAACTGCCAGCACGGAGCCCGGGATGGTCAACGCCCGGGGCAGGCCGACCTATAATCCACGCCAGCCTACCCTGCGAACGCCGACCCCCCAGATATCCCGCACCGACCAAGTGACCATCTTCTTGAGGGAGTCCAGTCTATATGGCGGGGTGCACAGAAAGCAAGGCAGGGGCGGCCACTAGGGTGGCAGCCCGGGACGGTCCCCATAGCAACATTTTGGGATAGGCATAGAATAAAAACACATGGGGATGAGCTCCACAACTGTGAACAGCCCATCAGGCCGGAAGGGGGGGTAAAGTGTCAACAGATGGGGCTAGACCGCCCGACGCCTTCCGCCGCCTCTGATCCTATTTCGCTGGGGCTGCGGTTCTCCAGGCCTAGGACGCGGGTCGGGCCCCCCATTGTCCCCTAACGAAGGTGACAACCAATCATCCAGTTGTATGCTTGGTATTTCCAAGAAGCGGAAGAGTTCCGGTAGCTGTGCATGAGAACGCAGAACAAACGAGCGGCCTCCCTTAGTGGCCACTAGATGAAAGGGATGACCCCATCGGTATGTAGCCCCAGTAGACTTTATGGCTTCCAGCAATGGCTTCATCACTCGACGCATCAGAAGGGTACGCCTGGCCAGATCAGGGAGCAAGGTTATCTGCGATCCATTGTACATAATGGGGCCCTTCTCCCACGCTCCTCTCATGATATTTTCTTTAACTCTAAAGAAATGTACACGACATACCACGTCTCGTGGCCTTGTAGGTTCAGCAGAGCGTGGGCCGAGTGCCCTGTGCACTCTGTCGATCTCAATGCGTTCTTCTTGGGGCCGGTCCAGGACGTTGTTAAAAATCTTAGTAACGGTGTCCCTAAGGTTGCCGTGTTCAGGCGTCTCTGGAAGACCGCGGATCCGGATATTGTTCCTGCGGCTTCTGTTCTCTAAGTCGTCCAGGTGCATCAGGGTTCTGGTAGTTTGCTGTTTGGAGTCTGACAGGGCTTGTTGCGTTGCCGCCTGCGCCCTTTCCAGTGCTTCCAATCGCTGGTCAGTAGTAGACTGCTGCTGCTCAAGGGAGTTCACTCTATGGGATACTTCGGAGACTGATCTTGTGACCTCCTCAAGCTCTCTTCTCAATAGGGATTCCATCCTGTTTGTGTAATTCTCAAAATCCCTCCGAGACGGTAGGAACTTTAGAAGTATGTCAAGATTGTACTGCTGAGATCTGCGGTCAGCGGGGTCAGGAAGATCAACATCTGCTTGAGACCGGGTAGGTGATCGCAGCGACGCTCGGCTGACAGGACCGTCAGAGAATGTCGGGCTCATCGTGCCGCCCGGTTGCTCTAGGTCATCTAGCGCGTGAAACTCCGGGTCAGATGGGCCAAGGGACAACGGGTTCTTCATCGGTAGCCCCCTCGGAGTGGACCTAGCGGCCCAATGGTCGGCCACCCTGTCAGCAAGGTTGTGAATGGGGCTACTAGAGGGTGTCTCATCCAGGTACCTTTCCTCTATGTCATTCTCGCCCGGGGCACCTCTGCCGCAAGGGGGGGAGGGGTGCACCTCCGCCGTTGTTGTCATCAGGGACCCTCGGCCGACCACGCCACCAATGTGTTCAGGCTCTCCCCGCAGGGTCGGCGGTTCCATGCCACCAGAGCAGCCACTTATTTTAGAGTCGTTAGGGGAGGGGGATAGGATGTGCGCTTCCTCATTTTCAGCGGAGGGTTGAGCTTCTACCTGGGCCTGGGACCCCCCCTGTTCTGGACACTGCCGTTTCCACCATTGCCTTGGGGCTCCAGAAGCATCTTGCCCAGCCCCCAGATTTTCCTGCCTCTTAGGTGCTCGTGCCACAGGGGCCGCCGGGTAATCCCCCAGGTTCCGGGTCCCCAGTCCGACTCCCGCAGCGTGCGGTTTATCAAAGCAGGCAGGAGGGAGGCTGCGCTGCTCCTCTCCCTCTGCCTCCGTCTGCCCGGCTGTCTGAGAGGTCTCTGTCTGGTGGATCGGGGCCCCGTTCCTCACCTTCTCCTCCCCCGCGTCCGGTGTTACCTTGAGGGCGTCTCCGCTGCCTTCCAGGTCGGTGTGCGCGCACTGTGCGGCCGCCGCCGCCCCTCTCCTCATCTCAGGCACCTCCACGAGTGGGACTGTCGGCCCGGCAGTCCCCGATGCCGCCGCAGCAGACCCCGGCCCGTCATATGATGTGGAAGCCGCCTCCGGAGGGATCATTGCGATATCATGTGGGGCCCTCCTGTCCTCTCCTGCTCGGCCGTCGCCGTCCACCGTTCCCGCCTCCTCCGCCATCTTGGCCCTCTCCTCGCCAGGCGCCACTCGCTGGGACACCGCAAAAAACTTATTTATCTCGCCAGCTCTTCCGGACCGCAAGCCCCCAGAGGTCGTCCGGGTCTTCCTCTTCTTGGGCATCTCTCCAGGTAAGGATGTGAGTGCGGGTGGTCTGTTATCTCTGGGAGAAAAGTGCAGAGCTCCGGTTTATGCGTCTTCACGCCGCCATAGCCAAGCCACGCCCCCCGCAAGTTGCCTTTTAATGCTGGCCACACGAAATCACTGCAGAGAGAACACTGGAGAAGTCTATGGTAATTCCGTTTTTATATGGTACCGGGAGAAGCCACAACTCTTCTGCAGTATACACTGCGCCACCTTGTGGCGGAATAACCCAGATGTAATGACTTTGTGAAGCAGGCCGTGCCATGCATTGGGAAAATGTTTTTTTTACATTGTTCCCACTGCCAAGGACATGCCCTCCTGCTAATAATTATTAATTATGAGATCAATGATTGGCTAGCTAATGTAACCTGCCTGCTGACCACATGCCTGATTTCCCTGTAGATTGGGGGCGCTCCTGCTCTCAGGTTATCTGAACGGCTGGAAATGGAAGCACAACACTCACTTACCAACTTCAGGAGTTTTGACACACCAGGGCATCCTGATTTCAGATGCCCAGGTGCAGGCTAATGACCATCTATATTTTTTTTTCTATGATCATTTGTAATGATTACACATTTTAATAAATGAAAATATAATGTGAAATACCTTAATTGCCTTGAACTTGGTTACATCATTATTCGCATACTGCTTTAAAACATGGCGAGCAGAAATTCCAAAAGTGCATAAACCATGCAAGATGGGCCGGTCAAACCCTGCAGAGTAGAATCGCAGCAGAAAAAAAAATGATTCTCAAAAACAAAGTGCACCATTACTTTTACAAATTCAAGTATTTCAACAATATTTGATTTTGTGAGGAAATTTTGAGGAAAAGGAGTCCAAAATGGCAGGTCTACTCAAAGAAAGAAAATCTCATTATACTTACCTTACCTTCCACACTGCAGATCCTTCTAGATTTATAAACTCGGCATGCAGCTGTATTTTACCCCTGCTTCAGGCTATGCTGCCACTTTTCTGGATGGCTATCCTACGTAAGCTATGCACCTGGCAGTGGAGAGGATCCCCCCACTAGCTTTCCAACAGCGTGTAAGCATTCAGTACCATATTTAGCTGTGCATATTTTTTTTAAATACTGCACAGCTAAATATGCTGCTAAATTGTACAGAGGAAAAAGTGCATGAGAAAATAAAGGGAAATTTTTGTTCTCACCGGTAAATTTCCTTTCTTTTCCTCTTCCATTCCTCCACCACCATAAGCAATGTGTAGGTTAATCTCAGCCATGGGCAGGGACTGCAAGATAGAAGAGAAAAAAAAACTCCTCCTGGCCTATATAGGACAGGCTGTGGCAGGATCTCCTCGTTAATTAAAAAGCAGTTCAGCCACACCCCTGGGAGGGGAGAATGCTAACCTGTACATAAGGCGTGCAACTATAAAACAGTGCAACAAACCTAAAACCCTGTAGAAGGCATAAACCGCCACCAATGCAGTCATAACACAACAGAAGGGCAGGTGTGGTGCCCCAGAATGGAAGAGGATGAGAAAGGATATTTACTGGTGAGTACACAAACTCCCCTTTTCTCATCTCTTCTATTCGGGGGCACCACCAGTAGCAACATGTGGGACGTCCCAAAGAGGTACCAACAATAAGAGTGGGACTGTGCAAGAACAGCTCCCTGCGTCAACATAACCAAAAACAATGGCACTCACACCTCAAGCTTAGACCCCTGGAGAGGGGTTCACCACTGCCTGCAACACCCTACATCGGCAGATGCCCTGACATTAAATCTGTAAAGCTTGGGGAAGGTGCGGAGAGGCGACCAGGTCGCTTCCTTGCAGACTTGTTCCGCTGACGTTTGGTGTTGGAAAGCCCAAGCGCGGCAATCGCCCTCGTGTAGGTTTGTATGACCGCCTGCCGGATCCATCTGCTAATAGTGGACCTGGCAGTCCTTCTGGTACCACAAACAAGACATCCGTCTTATGTACCTCTAGAGTAGTGGCCAAGTAATACTTTAATGCAATGACCACATCAAGGGAATGTAGGAGTCGCTCCTTATGGACAGTAGGGCATTAGCACGAGGGTAGAACTATCTCCTCATTAAGATGAAATGGAGAGACCACCTTAGGCAAAAAATCCTGCTTCACATGAAACACCACATGGTCTTCATGCAGCACCAAAAAGGGCGATTTGGTTGAAAGCGCTGCCAGCTCCGAAACCTGCCAGATGGAGGTGACTGCCACAAGAAAAACCATGTTCAACGTAAGCGTCAGGGAAGTCACCGCAATGGGTTCAAAGGGGGGCCCCTGAAGTGCCTGTAAGAAAATTCTAGAGGATGACCGTTTCTGTGCTCGAATCAAGATCTGAATTACCGCAGCGGACAAACCCCTATTTCCAAATATACTGATCTCAACAGCCAAGCTACTAAACCCAGCGCTGGAGAATTGGGGTGCTGCAAAGGACCCTGCTGCAGAAGATCTGGGCAGTTGGGGAGTCGCCACAGGGGCATCACTGCCAAGCTCCAGATCCACAAACCACAACCTGCAGGGCCAGTGTGGGGTGATTAGGATAATAGGAATCTGCTCGCAGTTGACCTTCTTTAACACACGACCCAGAAGTGGCAGTGGCGGCAATGCGTAGAGCAGGCTGTACCCTGACCAGGGAATAGACAGTGTTTCGACCGCGACTGGAAGGGGGTCTCGCACGCTGGACACGGATCTCTGGACCTTTCTGTTGTGCCAAGATGCGAAGAGGTCCATCTATGGCACTCCCCACCAGTCATAGAGGGCTTGAAACATGTCCTGGTGAAGGGACCATTCCATCAATATTAAGCGACGGTCCAACGTCTGGACTGTCCTGCACCATTTCGATAGGAGCAGCATTTGTAGAGGCCTGGAGTGTACTGGGCATAAGGAACTGTCTCAATGGTAAATATCATCAAGACAAGGAGACGCTTGCCCTGCCTGATCGTGGATTGTTCGGCTGTCAGCAACGTCCTCAACGCCTCCTGAAGAGCCGTGCACCTCTGCACCGGAAGAAGGACCGGTGCCCATCGAGTATCTAATGTCATACCTAGATAGTTCACCGCCATGGAGGGATTCAGAGAGAAAAAAAAAGACTTTCGTTTTTGTGCCGTTTTCGTATTATTTTCAAATTTTCCCGATCTTGTATGAGTGTGCGAGCGATTCTATGCATGCATTGCTAACCTTCTGTAAAGTTTCCGTCCGTTCGTATGCCGGAGAACGAGTACGAGGATGTAATTTTCCAGTGTGACTTTTCTGTTTCATTTTCTCATGTTACAACGTCGGCTTTCGATTTTGCCCTTTTTCCATCGTCTCCTTCCACGAATCCTTTACGTTTCCCGATAGATTCGGATTTCCTTTTTCAATAAATAATCGTACGTAAATGATTACGATCTTGCGCCTGCGCACTACAAACTAAACTCATTCAAGTAGTTGCCTACATATTTGCCACCCTCACTTCTACTACAATGTTTAGCTAAATCACTTAGCGCTATCCTCCATCTTCCCTTTTGGACCCTTAAAGCTCACCCCAACCACCTAGCACTATCCTCCATCTTCCTTTTTGGACCCTTAAACCTCACCCAAACCACTTAGCACTATCCTCCATCTTCCATTTTGGACCCTTAAAGCTCACCCCAACCACTTAGCACTATCCTCCATCTTCCCTTTTGGACCCTTAAACCTCACCCAAACCACTTCCCGGTTAGGTTCTTCTGCCATTTTAGGTCCCTAAAACTTACCCAAACCACTTCCCGGTTAGGTTCTTCTTCCATTTTAGGTCCCTAAAACTTACCCAAACCACTTCCCGGTTAGGTTCTTCTTCAATTTTAGGTCCCTAAAACTTACCCAAACCACTTCCCGGTTAGGTTCTTCCTCCATTTTAGGTCCCTAAAACTTACCCAAACCACTTCCCGGTCATCTGAATCTTCAGCTCTAATTTTTTTTTTTAGCCTTTGTTTGTTAATGTATTTTTATAAAAAAAATGACACGGAAACTTTTGTTTTTTTTTGTTTCATTTTTTTATATTATAAGCCCATATTTTTTGGGGGGTACCAAAAATTTAACAATAAAAACTAATTTTTTTTTTTTTAATAAAAAAATTAAAATATTTTTTACATTTAAAACAACTAAACTATTTACATTATAAAAAAATACAGTGACAGGACCTAGGACAGTAGTCTTCTTCTGTTGTCCCCAATGAGTCAACCAGCTGCTGCATATTGGCCACCAACTCAAGGACCCTTCGATTCATTGCTTCCACTCTTGCACGTGTGGTCCCTGTATAAAATGTGAAAAAAAACATTAGTTTGAGACAAATACATGTTTCTCACCTGTGGATGGAATGTTTGTTATTTGTAAAATTAAATCATGACGACATATGTCAGTCTGCTAAGTAATTAATCTAAGGTAGTGGGCAGAGGTCATTCTACTAAGTAATTAATCTAAGGAAGTGGGCAGAGGTCATTATGCTAATGCCATTTACTATGGCTTGAGGTATCTGGGTGATCATGTCAATTACCACATACTGCAAAGAATGACATTACAACTTACTTGGTTGGTGGCCGATGGATGCCTCGTCGGGGACAACCCTAAATCCTGGGCCCTGCCACTGCTGTGAAGTAGAGGCTGTAGAGACATGGCAAATAGGGTCACTTATAATGTCTTAGTCAACAGTAATCAAATGCCAATTTCAATGTGTGTGTCACATCACTCACCTTCTCCCTGTGCCTCCTGGGCGAGATCTGCTGCAGACTGCACATTTTCACCCACTCCAGAAGCATCTAGAAAAACAGATTAAGGGACTTAGCTTTGTAGTAAATAGCATGTATCTGTGTGTGCGGTTACATGAAGAGTCACATACCAGAGGCTCCCGCCTGCGTCGCTGGGTACGACTCCCTGCCCACGCCGTGCCGCCCCTCCTCTGTGGAAAGGTCCAGGGGCTGATCGGAGGACCCAACAGAGGAGGGGTAGGACCATCGCCCTGGACATCCACCACCTTCACTTCCAGCTGCAGATTCATGCAGCACTGGTCGGCTTGTGCGCCTCCGGGTGCGGCGGATTCGGTACTCCATTTCCAACACTAGCTGTGCAATCGCTATGTACTTACTAGGGAAATGGAGTACGAAAAACCGCCGCACCCGGGGCATGTGCAGCCGTTTCAGGTCCGACCAATGCTGCATGATCTGAGTGTGGGTGAAGGTGGTGTTCGTTTGATGGTGTATTCTGGAAACTATCTCCAGGGTGATGGTGCGCTTCTCAAAAGAGTTGGGCAGGTAGTCGTACCTGCGCTCCAGCATGGTCTACAAAACACAAAATAAACATAGGCTTTAGTTCAAACTGCATACAAATATCTGTCAACAATCGATCATTTGACTAAATGACATTAACAGACACATTTCTAGCCTAATCCAATCCTTGTAGCTGGCCTCAGTGTTGGCTCGCACGTGTGGGCCCTCACGTCGGTTTTGCACGGAGTTTTAGACACTTTGTAAACAAACTGTTTCTGCCGGCGCATCCTTAAGGGCTAGGCATGCATTTAGATGGCAAATCAAATTCCTTAAAAGACACTTACAAGCATGATGATCTCTTCTTGTCTGCAGCAGATAAGTAATGCCTTTGCGGTTTCCGGGTTCCGCAAGGCCGGACCAACGTCCTTACGCACGATTAAGCGTCAGACCCCGCCAATCTTATTTAAAGGGTCCTGGACACGCTCATTCTCATACAGAGTCTCAACATTATGGCAGCAAAAAAACTATTGCAAAAAGCATCAAAGACATGTTTGTTGCTTGATATTTAGTTGATGAGAGGGTTAAACTGGGCGGTAAATTAGTTCCCAGGCCCTGAATAATAATAATAATTTTGTATAAATAGTGATTGAGCTGCTCCCACCCCCCCTTTGTTCAAAAAGCATCAAAGGACGCCAGCAGCAGCAAACTGCCATCCAAGCATCAGGAGCAATGTGCAGGGCCCACGACTCGCTCAAAGATGTCAAAAAGCAAGCTGCAGGAAACCCGCAGTGCACAGCCGAAGCCTCCTCCAAAATCCAGGCCAAAAAAGTATCCAGCGGCCAAGAGGAAGCCACAGGCAAGCAAGGCAACAACCAAGGGCGACAAAAAAGGTACCAAGAGGGTGCGAAGCCCCAGCCCCCCCAGGTCACCATACCCCACCCAAGTGTCTACCAAGCCAAGGCTAAAAAAAAAGGACACACCGGGAAAGAAGCCTCAGCAGCTCTACCTCGCCATAACCACCACCCGCGCGCGGTGAAAAAACTTCAAAGAGCCAAAGTCACTGGCAAACAAGGCCCAGAAGCTCAAGCAGCCCGAGCTCGGCATCCCCACCACCCGCACGTGGCCACAAGTCTCATGGCAAGAGGGCAAGGCACCACCCAAGAAGCCCTAGGTCGCCATCCCCACCCTGCACGGGTCTCCAAATCTTCTGCCAAGAGGGCAAGGCACCGGCCCAGAAGCCAAAGCTCTGGCTCACCCCTGGACCGGCCGACTACCTCCAAGGGGCATGGGTCTTCTAAGGACCCACAGAGGCACAGGGCCCCAAGCACGACTTCCTCAACAACACCCTCTCCTCCTCAGCCACATTCTCCACCGGCACAGGTGTCAAGGCAACTTCAGTGGCCACCCATCCATGATCACCTAGTCCTTTTCCAAGTCCGGTTCAATCTGCAGCCAGCCAGCAGTCCGTAATTTCACACCCACACAGCCAGCCCAAAATGTCCCCTGATTTTCCGCCAAACACTGAGGAGCCAGAACCACAACCAACAGGTCGCACATTGCACAGAGGCCAGTTGAGTGGCAGGTTTGGTGAGGTCCAAACTCTGGCATTGGCTAGTGGCCTCACCTTGTATTATGATGAGCTATATGGGCGCAGATCCAAAGCTACAAGCAAGCAGCGCAAAGCTGAAATTTTGGAGGAGCTCACCAGACAGGTCAATGCAGCGGGGGAAGAGCTCAAAGACGTGGACAGATTCAAAGGAAAATATCGGACCTCAAGTATGCAGCACGGAAGAAAGAAAATAAACGGCGTCATTACAGGTACATATATACTTTGTGGATTTGTCTTCGTCTTGTATTGGCACCATTAAGCTAAATGTGTACAAATATCTTTTGCAGCTTACAAACTGGCAGAGGATTCCCCACTAAACTGCAATTTACCCGAGCTGAGGAGATGGTGCTGGGGCTGCTACATCCTGTGGCCTTAGAGGGACACTCGGCACGACAGGACACGGACATTCCAACTATTCCTGCCGGTTAGTAATGTTAGTGTGTATGTGAAATGTGCGCTACGTGTAAAATGATGCTCCAAGCCATATATTAACACATGCACCCTAGGGTGTGCCTTGTAGTGGAGGTAACAATTTAAACAGGGTGTGTTATGTGTGTGGACTCATCATTTGCTAATTTCCTTGCCCATACATGAGTTTGGAGAGTCTTGAGGAACACTATTGAGATTAGCAAAGGACTGCCTGTTATGTATTTAAAGTCAATTACATCCAACACTTCCATCTTTATCTGTAGGCCACTTGAGTTGGAGCTGTGCTTTGCTCAGAAAGACTTGATCTGGGGTGCTTTAAAGTTTGACCTAGAAAGAATGGCAACCAGCATAATCTGATGGCAAATGCTATTTGCAAGCTGAGTGTGGTCCCCTAATGGGCTTTTAGGGATGTGTGAAGCCTCAGACCAGCCAGTACATGCATGTTTATTTTGGTTAAGGAGACCAATGTGTATGTACTTGTCGACTAATACATCTAACACATAATGGCATTCATAGTCAAGTTAAACTTGGTCCGTTAGGGGAGTTGCCATTCATGCGTGGCCCCGTGTTTTAGTGTTATTACACATCAGCAATGCCTAGTTGTGTGTTAACATGCCTTCTTTTCCACAATGCAGCCCAGCATCATCCTTCAGCTAGTGGGGAATCCTCAGCCAGTTTGACCATGCCGTCAACTTCCGTGCTGCCTGGGACCAAGGATCCGATATATACGGTAAGTGTCTTTTTCTGATGTTGCTTATGCATGTGACTTGCCATGTTTCTTTTTGCAGAATTACATATGTATTCCCCAAACTGAACCTTTTTTATTTACATGTCCCAACAGACCCACACACTGATGGAGGAAATCCAGGAGCTGGAGGAGGATGGACCCTTCATTGGACCTTCTGAACAGCTCCCCCTGGGACAGAATCTGCAACTGTCCCAACATGTTTTTACACCAAATCCTCAGCAGCAGAGTGAAGCTGGCTGCATGCTGCCATGCTGAGCCGACAGTCCCAAGTGTTAGCTCTGCTGCTGAGGATTTGCCAAGCAGACCTGTGGCTGTTGCTGCACCTAGAGGCACATCATCTGCACGCCCCACAACCCGGGGAATTGGGAGGCGTAGTCAACTACGTCGCCCAGTTTCCCAGGGGAGGGGCGTGCCGATGATGGAGTCAGCATGGCACCATGAGAGGCGGCTATTTTGCCTCCAAAATCAATGAAACCACGAGCATCTTCCATTCAAGCTGTTGCGCTGCAGGCTTGGGCCTAATTACATTGGTTCTGGCTCCTCCTGTTTGTAGGCATGATTGGGGGACATTCTGGCCTGGCAAACTACTACCTTGACCCCTGGTTGAGATTGAACTGGACTTGGATTGGGACTGGCGGTTCTTGTTTGGGTGGCCCACTGAGTAACAGGTGTAGATGTGGTATAGGTTTGGCTGCTTTACACCTATGCCTGTGGCAAATGTGGCCAAGCAGGAGAGGGTGTGTCTGTGGGCCTATTTGTTTTCATAAAAATCTGAACATGGCAATGCTTGTCACATATGTTTTTGTATTGTAAATTTGTATTAAACTTTTGCCAGGAGTGCCTTACTTTGAAACTCCTGCCTGTGGCCAATTGCTATGTGGCATGATTTGCCAAAAATGACATTTGTTGTTTGACCATGTATTTTCATGAACTATGGGAGTGAACATCAACTCCAATGTTTGCTTTTCAAATAAACCCCATAAATTTTAACTTAACCTGTTGTTGACTAAGTTTATGCCTTTAGGTTTTTGGGGAATAAAGATGAGTTAAAGTTTGCAGTAACAAATTGGGAACCAAAAAAAAATGAGTCTCAAATCAGGTGTGAGGTTGTTTGTAATTAATTAATTATTGTTTGTAAAAGTAAGAAACAAACATACAAACACAAAGGGCAAAAAAACACAATTAACAATCAATAAAGTGACAACACAAAGGGACAACAAATTAGGAAAAATGTGTGGCTATCAAATTTGACCACACGGCTTGGCCAGACGCACTAGGTGGCTCACGGTAGTCCTCCTCTGGATCATCGATAGGTGGAGAGGGGGGCAAATCCACATACCGGGGGACACGCTGCAATATGGCAAAATTATGCAACACTGCACACGCCATGATAATATCAATGACCTTTTTGGGGTCATACTGAAGGGCTCCCCCGGTATGGTCCAAGCATCTGAAGCGGGTCTTTAATAGCCAAACGCCCTCTCCACCACGGCCCTGGTCTTCCGGTGTGCCCCATTATATGCATCCTGGGCGGCATTCTGGGGCCGGAGGACGGGCGTCAGCAGCCACGGAAGGAGTGAATAGCCGGAATCACCTGCAAATATTGTAAGCAAAACACATAAATTACACATTACTCCCTAAATTAAATCCCAAAAACGGCCCATCAACATGACTAAGAGCCTAGGTCACATTTGCTAAACAGCATGAGCATACATATTGCACAGGCAAAAAAAAAGCCTATAAACATCTAATAGATGTGGGAACAATTTAAACATCAAAGATGCCGGATGAGGGCCAATCAGCCAGACTGCTAACAAGTATTGGTTTAGGACTGTGCTGCTCAGCATTCTTGGATGTCTAAACTTTTCAGGGCCCCGTAGCTGCTTTGTCTGAGGCAAAAACAGCTCGAACACGGCCCCTGCACTTTATCCCGCTCTCCTCTACTCAGTAAGTGTAATGCATCTAAGCTAAGATGGCGAAGACCCTATCATAAAGTCAAGAACATAATTTCAGCCGAGTGTGGGGAAGAGTAATGATTAATTTACTATAAATTCAAAGTTTAAAATTGGCAAATGCAGAACAAACATTTGGCAAGGCTTTGTTGTTTGAAAAATCTAATGGTTAAGGTCGTGTTTCACATGTAAACAAGGTGTTCAAATAGGCATAGTTTCATACATGGGACACAAACTAAATTCATAGGCATACATATAAAAAAAAAAGGACGCTAATGGCGTCAACTTACCAAGGAGCCATCCACCGGATAATTCCCCAGACTCAAACCGACCGTACAATCCAGATCTTCGCAGAATGTAGGCATCATGGGATGAGCCTGGAAACCCGGCGACCATACTAAGAACCGCATGTCCGGGGCCACCACTGCTTGGACATTCAGTGAGTGGCCCATTTTGCGGTTCCTGGGAAAAAAAAAACATTATCAAGGCAAGGCAAACTAGTGAAACACTAACTAATCACACCCTAACCAAACCTGTGGGCCAATACGAATAACACTAACCAAGTACATTAGTATTTGGTACACAAAAAAAGGATATGTATGTTTGAAAAAGTAAAGATTAACTTTGAAGTGTCTAATTCAGGTACACATTAAAATGTTTTGAACACGTTAATTTTTGGAGAAACTAAATACAGTCCATTGTTTCACACGGACAAGGAGGGCATAATAACAAGGAGGGACGTTTTACAAGGAGGGACTTTTTACAAGTTGGCCTTCTCAAAAATTTTGAAAACAATAAGGTCAAGTAATTGTAAAAATGACAGATTGTACTTGCCTGTAGATATACTCGTCGGCTGCCAGAGGCACCAGGGCAACGTGGGTGCAGTCAATGGCACCCATGTCATTTGGTGTGTCGGCAATGTTATAAAATGCCAGCTTAATCGCGTTCCTGGCTACCATGTCCTCAGGAAAACAAATATATTTCCGAGTAATGGTAGCCATGCCTTCCAAAAACTTGGATAGTGCGCGGCTCAGCGTAGGCTGGGAGATCCCCACGGAGAAAGCACCCAGCCTCTGGAGCGAGCTGTTCGCCAAAAATTGCAGGCAGCCAAGCATCTTGGTCATACCTGAAATTGCTTGCCCCTTCCTTGTGGTGCGGGCTAACCATGGCCGCAGCTCACTATACAATTTATGGAGGGAAGCGCAATCAAGTCTGGTGAGCTCAAACAGCTCAACGTCATGCATGCCATCGATGTGCTTGCGTCGCCGCCGGTGCAATCTGGTCTCAGCCCTCCGGACAATTTCAATGCCCATGAGCTGCAGATCCTCATGCTCCTCAAATACACTAGAGTCATCCATAGCTGCTAGTCTCGAGGTCAAAATGGTCCCGTAAGGGGATCGCAAAGGAAACGGGTTTATAGGGTGGTGATCCGTCGGCAATCAGCTCTCTGAATGAGACGCAAGCCCATAGCAATAACGTAAGTTATCTGAACGAACGAAAAATATCAGATTTTGTTGGGAAAATGATCCGAACTAACGCAAATGATCCGATTTGCTTTCGTTCATCGAAAGCGCATATACGCATTTGTCCGAACGTTCGTACGAATGAAAAATGGACGAAAAACACCAAGAAAATGACACACAAAAACTTTCACAGACAGCTTCGGAAGTGCAGACGAATGTGCCTCTGAATCGAGCCTTTAGTCCTAGAAGAAGTTAGTAGTTTATCATCCACCCGAAAAGTTACAGCTTGGACAGGACCATCCGAACATCCCGCAGTGCCTCTGCCAGAGATGGGGCTCAGATGAGCAAGTCATCAAGGTATCAGGTGATGTGCACCCTCTGCCTCTGCAGGAGTGCCATCACCACCGCCAAGACTTCCGTGAACACTCGCAGGGCAGTGGTCAGTCCGAAATGGCAGTGCCAGATATTGGAGAGGTTGTGGGCCCACAAGTGCAGGTATTGTTGGTGACCAGGGAAGATTGGGACATGCAGATAAGCATCCTTTACGTACATTGTGGCCAGAAAATACACCTGTTGCAGTGACCTTATGACCGACTTTAGAAATTCGATGCAGAACTTCCGCACACGAACGTAACTGTTCAGATTCTGAACCGTCCTTCTTGGGGATGATGAATAGTATTGAGTAGAAGCCCCGACAGGGCTTGGCCGGCTGGATCCGATATTCAGCTCAGGAGAACAGGGGGGCAAAAGCTGGCAAGCGACGATCCAGGACCTCCGGGCACTTCACAAGATGGCATTGCCTTATGCTGTTAGTGAGGAGAAGAAAGGCGGAGCCACTGACTTCGCAAATGGTGCCGTCCCGCCCCGTCCTCCAATGTAAGGTCATGGCAGGACCGCCCTCTTCCCAAGTTAGCCAAAAGGCAGGCTGCATGGCTGGTGGCCACGCCCCCTTGCAGCGAGGGCACCTCCCCCTGCCAAAGCTGGCAGACGTGCTCTGAATGAGTTCTGACCAGCATGGCTGCCAGCAGTAGTAAACACAAACACACTAACACCAGGAACTCCAGCCACCTAGCTCAGGCCCCACCCAGCAGCCATGGGTAAGGCAGACCGCATCTCTCGCATGGTGTTATGGAGTCATAGAGGTAGTTGACCCAGGGGGAAGAGGGACCGGGGCTCAGTGGGAGACACACAGCAGGGCCACCATGCTATGCCTAGACATCAGGTACCCTGCTACAGTAGGGTCCTGATCCTTGGGGCTCAGACGAGCCCAGACTCGTTATCGGTTTGGGAACCGTTATCGGTTTGGGAACCGACTTCAGGCATCTAACGGGGGGCCCTGGGATCGCTGCAGCTGATGAGGGGCTGGGAGACTGATGTAGTCGAAGCCCCCGCTCCCGATCAGCAATGTAACTAAAAAAAAAAAAAATCGAGACATCTTCACAATGCCTTGCGACTGCAATAAAAAGAACTGCGGAGATCCTACCACAGCCTTCCCTATATAGGCCGCGAGGAGCTATTTTTTTTCAATCTATCTTGCAGTCCCTGTCTACGGCTGAGATTAACCCACGCGTTGTTACTGGTGGTGTCCTGAAATGGAAGAGATGAGAAAAGATGTTTCTTAATCAACTCTATAAAGGGAGACCATCAGCCATTAAGCACCATTAGGGGTGTGCTACTGTTCCCCAAAGGCTGACAGACAAGACAAATGGCTAGATCAGTGTTCCCCTGTAAAAGTGGAATAGTATGCTCACACCTCAATTTTGTTCCTTCTAGTAGTAGTAGTAGTAGAAATGTTTTTAGTTGGGGTGAATCAACTCCCATCACCATCTGCCGCATGTATATGGATTTTTAATTAGACCATTTTGAGATAGAACTTAGTTTAATAAACAAATAAATCATACATAAAATTGCACGCCCCCTATCAGACAGAACCCCATCAGCAAAAGGTGAGAACCACTCATAAGGGCCTATTTATACCATGTGTGGCCACCTCAATGCTGTGGAAATG
Source organism: Gastrophryne carolinensis (assembly GCA_027917425.1). NCBI lineage: Eukaryota > Metazoa > Chordata > Amphibia > Anura > Microhylidae > Gastrophryne > Gastrophryne carolinensis. The sequence continues at coordinate 529,171,256 of CM051234.1, forward strand.
CATAATAAATGCCTCTCCCTAACCTAGACAACCTATTCTCCTGACACGTCATGACCAGGGCCCAAAAGATCCTCACAGACTCCAACCACCCAGGCCATTCCACCTTCTGCAGGTTGCCACCAGGACAAATACTCAAGAATTCTATTTGCGAAAACTGAGGAACATAGGAACAGTTTTTACCCTATTGATATTAGGACTATAAACTGCAATGAGAAACTTGACTGTTATCAGTGAATCTCTGTAGAAACATGTCCTGGAGAACTTCAGCATCTGTTCCTCACTCAATTGCCACTTGATGTTAATTATATGTACTATCTTAGTGAGCAGAAGGCTGTCTAGAGCCAGCTAAAAATAGTCCGCGGGCGACAGATGCAGAAGAGATTCAGAGACAAAAAGGCCTATGGCAAGAAGACTGTAGTGATAGAGCTGGAGACAAGGACTCAGTAGTGAGGATCCTGCTCCCAAAGGCAGCAGCATAGAAAGGGCAGGGGAATCAGGGACCAAGTTGGCAGCTGTGGCGGCTGGTAGCGATTCGGAACACCAGTGCTGGCATTGGCAGACCTAGCAGAGACAGCAGAAAGAGGACCAGAAGACCAGCAGTCAAAGGAGCGGCTAGATGCAGCAAAAAATGGCTGGGCACAGAGATGCAGCGTGAAGGCAATAAATGCACTTTATGTTTGCTGCCCATGTTTGCTTTCCTGGCATATTTGCCAGGAAAAACGTAGGTCCGCTTCAAGTTGCAGACCAGCTTTCTGCATTTTGGATAATGTCCTACAAATGTTAAATGCATTTTATACTAATACAAACATCCAGAAGCTGTTTGGCAATAGATAGATGCAACTAAGCATGATTCTGTAGTGTATGGTTACTTACCACCCATTGCAGCAAAGTTAGGGTCAATGTGCAAGGGATTCCAGTCTCCACTTAATCTATATAAGGCAGCCTGTAAAAAATGAGAGTAGAAAAGCAATCATTATGTGACAGGTCTCAATAAGTCTAACCCACATCTCCTTCTCTACCTGGATCAGAATAGCCATACATCATTTTTTTTAAACCAGAGAACGTCTATATCTAGAAGACAGGCTTCCTCCTCTATTTGGGAAACTCTAGACTCTAGTACTTGTTTTGGTCCTCATTAAAGAAAGTTAAGTTTCAGGTGAAATTTAAAGGAGACACTCCCCCACCTCATCATATGCGGATTGGTGCAATAAAATAATGAATGATCTCGCCTTAAAGTGGACCAACACCCAGGGGGGATCGGCCCGGGAATCTATAAGATTATCCCGATTTCGGATGCCCCGCAGGGGGGAAACCCCCCAGGATGCCCAGAAACCTTACTTTATCCCCGTTCCAACGGCGCATGCACTGGCCGCAGCTACATCTCGTGCTTCCTTCTAGCAGGGCGCGCACCGCCGTTTGTGAATGGCCGGCGCGGGTGCGCTCCCTGTTGGAAGGAAGCGCGAGACGCGGCCTCCAGCGCGCTCAGAGCCACCGTGGTTGTCCATCGCTTGTCCGTACATACCACAGCGGCTCTGAGTGCTCTGATTGGACGAGCGCTCGCGTAGGAGAGGAGTGAGGTGAGTTATTTAGGGCGATCGGGGGGGGGGGTTTACGCATCGGGGCACCCCAGATCGGGGTGCCCTGCGGAAGTGGACCAAAACCCAGGATAGTGAAAAATCCTGGGTGTTGGTCCACTTTAAACAGATTGACCGCCTAAATAAAAAAGGGGGGGGGGTACTTACCTGTCCCCAGCAGCCAATCGATCCTACTCCACCAATCAGCAACTCATCTGTTCACTAGATCACATTTGTCTTTTTGCCATGAACTACTGTACCTATGCCAAGTATCCACAGCTAACAGGCAACCAGCATCTGCAAAGGTAATTTATGCAACAAAGACCACTAACATGCAGGTTGCTTGTTAGCTGACGATATGAGATATTGGTTGCTTGCTAGTTGCGTATACTGGGCATAGATAGCTCATGGGGCATGAACAACATAAGATGCTGGTTGCAGGTTAGCTGTGGATACTGGAAATACAGTAGGTATTTCATGGGGCATAAAATACAATTCTGTGATTACTCACCTTGTAGAATTGGTATTATAAGTATGCAGCACGTCCTGCTCCAGATAATGATTCATAACATCTAGGATATACCTCCACAAGAGGGTGCTTTACTGCAGAGATGGCAAAAAGAGGCCCCTCCCGGTCCATATATACCTGGGACCTCCCACTAATTCCCCAGTATAGAAAAGCAGTAAGGGAACCAGGAGAAGCCAATAACAAATTCAACAACGTTAACAAGGAAAACAATCACCATAAAGAGGATCCAAGAATAAAGCATTCAGGGTGGGATGGAGCAGGACGTGCTGCATACTTATAATACCAATTCTACAAGGTGAGTAATCACAGAATTGTATTATTCTAAGTATGCAGCACGTCCTGCTCCAGATAATGATTCATAACATCTGGGACATCCAATAGCAGTGTCTATAAACAGGTGAGGATCCCAAAAAAGACAGCAATGCGCAGTTCAAACCACTGCCGCCTGCAGAACCTTACGGCCAAAAACAGAATGCACTAAAGCCTGAACATCAACCTTGTAAAACTTGGAAAATGTATGAACAGAAGACCATGTAGCAGGCTTACAAACTTGTTCAACAGAAGCCTGGTGCTGGAAGGCCTAGGAGCCCCAACAGCACGGGTAGAATGAGCAGTAACACGGAAAGGAGGATCCTTCCCCCTAGTAGAATAGGCCCTAACAATAGCCTGACAAATCCATTTGCTAATAGACTAATAGAGCCAAACCCTTCTTGGGACCCGAGGGAACCACAAATAAGGCGTCCGTCTTTCTGCAAGGCGCAGTAGCCACCAGGTAGTATTTCAAATTCCTGACAACATCCAGAGAATGCAAGGCCCTCTCCTTGGAATTACCAGGATTAGGGCACAAAGAAGGAAGCACAATATCCTGATTGAGATGGAAGGCAGAGACAACCTTAGGCAAGAAGTCTGGTTTAAAGCGGAAAACCACCTTGTCCTGGTGTCTCTCAAAGTAGGGGGCCTGAATAGACAGAGCCGCCAACTCAGAAACACGCCGGACAGAGGTGATAGCCACCAAAAAGGCAACCCTCAGGGTAAGGATAGACAAGGCAGCCTCATGCACAGGTTCAAATGGAGGACCCTGAAGGACAGACAATACCAAATTCAAATCCCAGACCGGTAACATGGGTTTGCGGGGAGGGCGCACATGAGCGACCCCCTGAAAGAAGGTCTTGACCAGAGAATGTAGAGCGAAGGACCTCTGGAAGAAAACAGCCAAGGCGGACACGTGACCCTTCAAAGTGCTGAGCTGAAAACCCATATCCAAACCATGTTGAAGGAACTCCAGGATCCTAGGAATGGAAAACACACGACAGGGAAAGGCCCTAGACTCAAACCAGTCAATTATGGTCCGCCAGGTCCTATAGTAGATAGTAGAGGAGGATTTCTTCCTAGCCCTGACAAGAGTATGAACAAACGAATCAGACAGTCCTTTCTCCTTTAGGATGGAGGTTTCAGCAGCCAGGCCGTCAAAGCCAGCGTTGGTAAATTGGGATAACAGAGCCGTCCGTGAGTGAGAAGGTCCGGAGCCACGGGTAGAGTGTACTGATCCACTGCCAGCAGCACGACGTCTGCGAACCACACCTGTCTTGGCCACCTGGGGGCCACCAGAATGGCTGGCACCCTCTCCTGTACCAACTTGCGCAGATCCTTGCTCAGAAGTGGAAACGGTGGGGAAGAGGTACAGGAGACCGAGTCCCTGCCAGGGCAGAGACAGCATCCACCGCCAGAGCCAGAGGATTCTGGGACAGGGAGACAAATGCTGGCAGCTTGTGATAGTGGCGAGAAGCAAACAGATCCACGTCTGGCATCCCCCAATGGTGACAAAGGGATAGGAAAACCTTGCTGTTGAGGGACCATTCCCCCCAGCGAGAGGTCCCCCTGCTCAGGGAATCCACCTCCAGATTCTCCGCTCCCAGAATGTAAACTGCTGAGATGCATGGGACATTGTCCTCGGCGCAGGACAGAATCAACGACACCTCCTTGAGGGCACTCTTGCTCCGAGTCCCTCCTTGATGATTGATATAGGTGACCGCCGTCTGGTTGTCGGAGCGAACCTGTACCGGCAGGCCCAGAAGGTGAGGAGTCAACTGCGCCAGCACCAACCGAACCGCCCTCAGCTCCAGGACATTGATAGGAGCGTGAGCCTCCTGGGGGCCCCACAGCCCCTGGAATTGGAGGGCTCTCCAGTAGCCCCCCCCCAACCTGAAAGACTGGCATCGGTAATGACCATCTCCCAACATGGTGTCAGAAATGATCTGCCCCCAGAAGACTCCTCGAGTCCAGCAACCACAGGAGGGACCGCCGGACCAGAGAAGAGAGAACAAAGGCCTGATCCAGAGAGAGGGGACTCTTGTCCCTGACTGAAAGGAGATGGAGCTGAAGGGGTCTCATGTGAAATTGAGCATAAGGGACTGCCTTGAAGCAGGCCACAATCTGTCCCACCAATTGCATTCCTTGCCTGATGGAAGGACGAGGACTGGACAGCATGAAATGAACCAGAGCTTGAAGAGAATCCACCTTCTGCTGAGGAAGAAAAATCCTGGCCTAAATGGTATCCAGATTCATGCCCAGGAAGGGGGTCACCCGGGACAGGGAAGATGGAGGACTTGGGATAATTGATCACCCATCTGAACGTTTCCAGGGCAGTTACCACCGTCTGGGTATCCAATTCTGCCTGCTGGAGAGAATGAGATGTAATGAGAAGGTCGTCCAGATAAGGGAGAATGCGAATGCCCCCGGCTCTGAGGAGGGCCATCACCCCCGCCAGCACCTTGGTGAACACACTGGGGGCTGAGGTGAGACTGGAGGGAAATGCCACAAATTGGTAGTGCTGGTCCTCTACGGCGAACCTGAGGAACCGCTGATGCCCTGGGAAGACTGGCACATGAATGTAAGCATCCTTGATGTCTATGGAGGTCATGAAGTCCCCCGGGCGCAAAGAGCTGATCGTGGAGCGCAGGGTCTCCATGCGAAAGCGTCTGGTTCTGATGAACTTGTTGAGAAGCTTTAAGTCCAGGATGGGCCTGATGGAACCATCCTTTTTGGGTACTGTGAAGAGATTGGAATAATAACCCTGACCTCTCTCCCCCGGAGGGACCAGACAGATGACCCCAATATCCAATAGGTTCTGTACAGCTAGAAACAGACCCTGAGCTGCCAGGGGGTCTAGAGGAATCCGAGACCTGAGGAATCTTGGAGGGGGCCATGCAGCGAACTCTAGCTTGCAGCCGGAGGACACAACCTCCAGAATCCACCTGTCTGAGACCTGTTGCCCCCAGACATGAGCGAAGAGCCGCAGCCGTCCCCCCACCCGTAAGGGTAAGGGCGCCCCTTCATGGCTGAGCGGGCTTGATGACAGATTTGGGCTTGGACCCCAGGAGGATCCGGGACGGGCACGGCCTCTGCCCTTGCCCCAGAAGTCTCCCCTGTGCCCCGCAAAGGATACCCCCATCCCTGACCTGGATCCACGAAAGGAGCAAGTAAAGGACCCTGAACCCCGAAAGGGCAGCGGCTGTCTTTTGCGTTGGGGCAACTTACTTCCCTTTGCAAAAAGGTCCAAACTGTCACCAAAAAAGTGCAGCCCCTTAAAGGGTAGCCCTGTGAGAGCCTTCTTAGCAGCATTGTCAACTGCCCACTGGCGCAGCCAGACCAAGCGGCGAATAGAAACAACCAGAGCCGAGGTCCTGCTACACATCCTAATGGAGTCATCTAAGGCAGAAAGAATATAAGCGATAAACATCTCACATTGTGATAAGGCTCTATATTCGGCACTAAAAGAATCATCGGGAGAGCCTTCCAAAAAGCCCTTGACCAGAGTCCGAATGGCCACTGCAGTAATAGCAGAAGCACAGACCGGGCGCAGGGCCTATCCTGCACAGGCAAAGGCATGGGAAGCCAGCTGGTCAATACGCTGGTCCTCACTATCCTTCAAGGTAGTGGAATCAGGGGAATGCACCACAGAAGTGTTGGACAACCCCAGCACGGGGGCATCCACTTCTGGGGGAGTTGACCAACATTTGACCACATCCGAGGGGAAAGGATACCATTTATCCCATCCCTTAGGGATACCAGGGAGCCGGCTAGGCCACTCCCATTGCTTGAGAACCAGATTATTGAAATGTGCCTGTTCTGGGAATTCCAGACGTGGTTTTGCGGTACCAAACAATTCCCCCTGTTGCTTAGGCACCGCAGCAGGAAGGGAAATGGAAAGTACTTCAAAGCTTTGAGTCAAAAGTCTATGGGTGTCATCAGCATCCCAATGCTCTGAGCCGGCATCAGCGCCAAGGTAATGCTGATCATCAGTAAATTCTGAATCTGAGAACAATTCCCCTTCCTCAAGTGGGGTATAGTCAGATAAATCGAGAAATTCTTCAGACTCCATAGGAAAAGCTGACGCAGCAGGCGCCACGTGCCGTCTTTTAGCTGGGGCATTACGGGCCGCAGAGCTAGCAATCAATCTCTCAATGTTGGCCAGCCTGGAAGACACATCAGGCTGAGACTCCCCACTAGTATTGATCTCACTGGGAGTCATAATCAAGCGAGGGGGTGTAGGAGAAGACATGGTGGGCGCAGACCCAGACACAGGCAGCCCAGAGTGCCGTGCAAGCGCCTGCTGGGCGCAGGGTACACAGACCTGCACATCATCGCTCACGGGATGCCCCACACACCACACAAAACCGGGCTTGTCCCGATGGGACCCCGAGCACAATATCCTGTGAAGCCTCCATATGGTGATTTTTGGTGGCACAACTGGCCAATAGGAATTACGCTGTACAGCTACCCGGGATGCCCCTTAAATGTCCGCTAGGATAGTGGGAGGATTTAATTGTTTAGGCCTCTAATAAAGTTAACTAGAACTAATAGAGGACACAGGACCGGGAGAAACCTCTAACCAGTTTTCCCACCTGAAAGACATAAAGGCAATACACCCAATCAGTTATACAGAAAATAAAAGCATAATAAAAAGTATAATAAAGGCCTGCTGGGGCACTCACGGACCGTCGAAGATCCGGCAGCAGAGGCAAGATGGCGCTGGAGGGCTCTGAAGGGGCTGGCCGCATGAGGTGAAAACGCGGAGCGCGGCCAGCGTTAAACCACCCCCCCTCCAGGAAGCGCGGGGACAGGCTGAAAGTCAGCCACCTCGCAGCCAATCAGCGTACAGGGCGCGTGAGTCAGCGGCGGGAGATTCAAATATGTGAAGGAGAAAGGAGCAGCGCTAGTGAGAGTGCCAGCGCGAGCATGTAAAAGCACACAGCCACATCATTGCAAAGCAGTGTAAGGCAAAGTGCACTCACAGGCACTCACATCCCCCCCCCCCCCCGACGAACAGGATAGTGGGAGAAGGGGGAAGTAGGATGCCCATAAATACAATAAATAGGTAAAGTAGGGCAATAGCGGACGGGGCATCCCAATTCAGGTTCACCAAAAAAACCTGGGCTGCCTACCCTTTGGTGGGGGATTTGCGGTGGAGCAAGCTCCTAATGAAGCACCTCTAATAGGTGCTGCCTACCATCACCCGACCACGCAGCCAAGGCTGGGAGGCAGAATAAAGGGTGGAACGGGTGGGAATAGTCCTACAGGGCCAGGGGCTGTGAAGCCCAGCTCACCTGCGAGAAGAGAAGCCATCATCTTGTCCTTCGCAGCCCACTGCAGAGAAGAAACTGGGGAATTAGTGGGAGGTCCTGGGTATATATGGACCAGGAGGGGCCTCTTTTTGCCATCTCTGCAGTAAAGCGCCCTCTTGTGGAGGTATATCCCAGATGTTATGAATCATTATCTGGAGCAGGACGTGCTGCATACTTAGAATACAACATGAGACGCAGGTGGCCTGTTAATTGTGCATAATAGACATAGGTAGCTCATGGTGCATAGACAAACTTTAAATGCAGGCTGCTTGTTAGCTGTGGATACAGGGCATAGAAAGCTCATGGGGCATGACGATTGCCTATTCACTGACAACAGGAGATGTATGTTGATTGTTAGTTGTGGGCATAGGTATGTCACAGGGCAAAGACAACATAGGATGCATATTGCTTGTTACGGTGCAAAGGTAATTTATGCAACAAAGACCACTAACAATCAATCTGCATCCTATATTCTCTTTGCCCAGGGACACAACTATGCCCAATATCCACAACTAACACACAACCTGAATCTCCTGTTGTCAGCAAACAAGCAACTCAATCTTATATGGTCTATGCCCCATTACCTACCTTTGTCCAGTATTCACAGCTAACAAGCAACCTGTATTTATATGGTCTATGCCCCATGAACTGCCAATGTCCAGTATCCACAGTTAACAAGCAATCTGAATCCTATTTGGTCCCATGTGCTACACAGCTCATGAGTCCACAGCTAATCAGCAACTTGCACCTTATGTGATCTTTGCTTTATAAGCTGCCAATGCATGAGCCACTGCTCCATAGTATACTTATTCAATACAAAAAATAGAAATGCATTGGAGCCCTGCTGAAAAGTAGTGGTCAGCTTTCACTTTAAATTATGCAACATGGTTTTAAATTATGCACATTGCAGTGTGACTTTTAGAGGAAAATACATTAATTAATAGTTTCCAATATCCGTAGCCAACAAGCAACCCACATTCTATAAGCCTGAGAACATATGCCACAATGGGGCTGCCATTTTTGTCCATTGCAATCACTCTAATTAGGTCTAAATGTACCTATTCCACCAACTCTGAATACACAGAGACCAATTAAGTATTATGGTAGAATGTATGGGGTCTATATGCAGCTGAATTTGAGAAGATTTAGACAAGAGAATGGCAAATGGAGTTTATGTTGCCACAGAGGGAAACCGGAAGAAACAGCGGTTATCACAGCTACTAATAAGCTCAGATTTTGTCAGATTGGGGGGGGTGTAGGAGTAAAATACTAATTATAAGAAGATTACGCTAATATATACAAACAATTCCAAAGAACATTTGTTGAGATTTCCTTTCATAATGCGTCATATTGTGAGGCACATTCTATACAGTAATTATTTCAAAAGCTGCAATCTGTGAAACTTTTGTTACTACACTTTTCATTTCATTTGTTCCATGAGAAGCGATAAAAAGCAAATTAAGAAATGCCTGTAGATTCAAGCATAGGGGGTAAAAAAACAGTCAAAGTAAAAGGAACAAAAATATTTTGAATATATAAAAATTAAAAGTCACCTTCAACTAAAACCAGATTCATTTTTGCAGTTGTTGACAAGCCTATTTACACAACAGTCTTTTGATCTCTTAAAAACTTAAGAATTGTAGCTTTACCCAACTGATGTGGCCCCTGACCTCCTGTGGGCAAAGTGGGAGGGGTAAACCTTAAACTGACGTGTAAATGTAATTAAATAGGTGTACAGTAAGGATGGGCGATTGCCTGGAGAGTGATATAGTATTGGGCACTGGCAAATAAAGGTGACATCAGTGGCCTGGGGGAACATGGTGACATTGACTGTACAACACCACCCCTGGGTGAAATCTTTGGTAGAATAAATTGGTTAAAATAGTTTTTCTATAATTGAATGCTTAGCATTTGTGGGAGCGAAGGGTGGAGACAGTTGGTAAGCAGATTGTTGTAGAAAGATTTCAGTGTGCTATTCCAAATGAAAAATTCTAAACCTACTCATTGTGGCCCAGAACCAGGTTCCAAAACATTTAAAGCGGTCCTTCACTCTGAATAATAGTCTATCTTATATGTTTCCCACACCCTGTACATATAGATTGCTCACATTAAAAATCATCCTACCTGCATCTACTGCATGTTATGAGCCTTTAAACATCCAAGATGGCGGCTCATGGAACATCAGGCAGCCTGCAAACAGGAAGTGCCTTCTGACTGTGCTGCTCTGCATTCTGGGATTGCTGACCTTTTCCTAACCCCAGCTCTGCTCTGTCTGAGCAAAGCACAGCTATAACCCACCCCCCCAGTAATTTTATCCCACTCTCCTCTCCTCAGTAAGTGTGATGCTTCTAAGTCAAGATGGCGGTGCCCATATCCTAAAGTCCTGAACAGAGTTGCAGCCCAGTGGGGGAAAGAATAATAAGTGACTAAAAACTTAAAATATATTATTTTAGATGCTGGGGAATCGTTTTATAAGGGTTTGGGCTTTTCAATAAATCATGGTGAAGGTCCAGTTTAAGTGGTCCTCTCTCATCAAAAGGTTAAACACCCATGTGTTAGAGGATCTCTACTACTGGCAACCCATCCCCCCCAGGGTTATGGACGATTTTGTCAAAAAACACTTGCGGAATAAACTTGCTGTAATCCCCCATTACATTTAGTGAAAGCACAGCCTTGAAATAATAATTGCTAATGTCTATTCACTGCCTTTCACGTTAATACTTTGTTTATAAAAGACAGCTAGACTTTTATGCACGAAGCCCCAGTTCTGCAGACTGAATAGAGGGAATGCAAAAATACAATTCTGCGAGTACTCACCTGTAGAATTGATTTTGGTGGTGTCCTGTTCGGGTTGCTCCATTCTTGGGTGGGTTATCTGCCACAAAGTGGCGCAGTGTGACTGCAAGATGAAAATCGTGGCTCCTCCTGGCCCATATAAAGACATCTGTCTCCCTAAGAATCCCCAGTGGTTGAAAAGCAGTAAAAAACAGAGACATGCTGGGAGTCCAGAGACCAAGTTACTTCACACAGCCTCAGCATGAAAACTCTCTCAAGAAAAAAAACAATACAAAGGCAAAAGAGGATAACAGAACAAGGGTGGGATGGAGCGACCCGAACAGGACACCAAAATCAAATCTACAGGTGAGTACTCACAAAATTGTATTTTTCCTGGTGTCCTGTTCGGGTCGCTCCATTCTTGACAAGTGGGACATCCAAAAGCAGTGTCCAAAAAAAGGGAGGGACAGGCATTCTTAGGCCCTGCGCCGTCAATGGGTTCTGGGAGATCCGTGACCGAAGAAATCTCTGAGGCGGCCAAGCTGCCAGCTCTATTTTGTAGCCGGAGGACACTACCTCCTGAATCCACCGATCCGAGACGTGCTGTCTCCAGACGTGAGCAAATAGCAGAAGCCGTCCCCCCACCCGGATGGGTGAGGGCGCCTCCTCATGCCTCAGGGGTCTTGACAGGGGGCTTAGACTTGGACCCAGATCGCAGCCAGATAGAACGACGAAGAGCAACCAGCAGTGCTGAAGCCCTGCCGCCCAGCCGCACGGTATCATCCATGCCCGAGATTACAAGGCAATGAAGTTCCTTATACTCCTCCGCTCGCTTGCGAGATCTGCCGATATCCACAAGGCATCTCACCTTCTTTTTGATGGCTATGGAGACAATGGCCGCGGCACAGACAGGACGAAGATCAGCACCCACAAAAGTGAAAGCGTGACATGCCAGCTGATCCATGCGCCTGTCAGCCTGATCGCGCAAGAAAGTAGTATCAGGAGACGGCATAACCGAGCTATTGGAGAGCCCCAGAACAGGAGCATCCACCTCCAGGGGATGGGACCAGAGGGGAATCAACTCCTCCGAAAAGGGATACCGTCTGTCCAGACCCTTAGGCACAGACAGCAATTTATTAGGCCTCTCCCACTCATTAAAGACCATTTTGGGGAAGTGGCCCTGCTCAGGAAAAACAAGACGCTGTCTCTCAGGCCGAAAAAGATCCCCCTGCTTCTTTTTGGCCGCCTTAGGGGGAACAATGTCCAAGGTTTCAAATATCGCAGACAACAATTTCTCTGTGTCATCGGGGAGCCACATGTCCTCACCTGAGAAAGACCCAGGGTCACTATCAAAGCCACCCAGACGACCCCCTGAGAAGTCAGAATCATGAAATAACTCACCCTCCTCAATGGAGTCTTGGCCACCAAAGGCCTCATAATCATCATCGGCAAACAGCGAATAAGCCGGCTCCAAATGCCGCTTCTTATTCGTGGCTTGCCGGCGGCCGAGAGCGATAATTGTATCTCTATGCTGGCCACTCGGAGCGCCAAGTCCGTTTGCGACCCCCTGCTGGCATTCCCTCGCTGGGAGCTAAATGCAGGTGCGTAGGTGTCGGCGAGGCCATAGGTAAAATGGGGCTGGGAACAATAGCGCTCGCCTCAACCTGTTCCGAAATGAAGCTTTGGGCGCAGGGAACACAGACAGCGCTGCGACAGCTCAGAGGGCATGTACCACAAATAAGACAGAACTTAGCCCGCCCCGAGGGGACCCCAAGCTCGCTATCCCCAAAAGCCTCCATTATGGTGATTAGTAGCAGAAAACACGGGTTAAAAGGCACTGACGGCCCAAACCCAGACAATTCCCCAATAATGTCCCCCAATCGAGCCTCACGTAGCAGGCTGCTGGCACTTGTAGTCCACACCAAATGTGTTACATGCCATATGCAGCACCAGATGGTGCACTGGCTCCCGTAGTCCATTTCTAGCCAGACCAATGGCTTTGGGAGAGCAGGGGGACCATACTGCAGGGTTTGGAAGGGTTTCACACAGCCTTTTATCCAAGGCTGGCCACTGGTCTCCCCCCCCGGGCATCCCAAATCGGGATGCTCCACTTTTTGAAACCCTTTTTACTCAGTAGCAAGGTGAAAAAAGGCAGAACAAACCCCAGAGCGGCCACTGGTCTTCCCCCTGGGTGTCCCAGATCAGGATGCCCCACTGTGTGAAACCCTTTTTACTTAGTAGTAACTTGACAAATGGTGGACTCCCCCTTAAAGTGAAAACGAACCCAGAGCAGCCACTGGTCTTCTACACGGGCTTCGCAGATCAGGGCTTTGTTCCTCTTTAAGGGAGGGAGACATTTTTCATGTTGCTACTGAGTAAAAAGGGTTTCACACAGTGGGGAATCCCGATCTGGGATTTCCAAGGGGGAAGACCAGTGGCCGCTCTGGGTTCTGTTCTGCTTTATGTGAGGGAATCCACAATTTTTCACATTGCTACTGAGTAAAACGTGTGAGCAGCGCGTGTTACTTTAATAATAATGTAAATCCGATATGTAATCCTAACCGGATTTGGTCATGATGTTTTAAAGCAGACTAAACCCTTTGGAGTGTGAAGGAATCCAGGGCTGGGTTACAGGCATCATGTCTCTGGGGCATCCCAATTTTTGATGTCCTGCTGTGTGAGACCTCACTGGACAAACAAAATGTTATTTTTTAATACATTTTTTGTAAGGCAACCTCACTTTTTCATTGTTTAACCATAACATATACTCGTAGCAGCTTGTCAAAACAATGCTATTTACTGCTTTTTAAAAAGAAATACAATTAATATTATGCAGAATTGAGTTCAGCCTTTTGGCCCCCCCCCCCCCCCCCCCACATTCTCATGTGGCCCCATGGTAAAAAATAATTGCCCACCCCTGTGGTAGAGGATCTAAATGCCACCCAGGTAAAGCCACAAAAGACCTTTAGTAAATGTTGCATCTTGATTTTTTTTTTTTGTAGCAAAAACCGTATATTGTCCTCATTAACTATCATCACCGGTGAGATCATCCATGTATTGACCAAACAGCCTAAGACAGCTAGGCTACCACTCTAACACTTGAGCAACAAGATGCAGACTGCCTGCCAACGAACCCCTAAACAAACACTGTTGGTACATGATAAAACAAAATCAATACTTCCATTAGCTGGCCAAAAAATATATCCATTTTAGACATCTTTGAAAATATTTCCCCCAAAATATAGTACACTACAAAGAGCTAGAAAAAAAAGGTACGTGAAAACTGCATTGTAATAACAAACAACATATTTGGAAAAGCAGGACAACGTTACCTGCAATTACCCAAGAAAACACTGGAGTTAAATAGCATGAACACCTGATCCACATAATTATTTTTTTCTTTCTAATATCGATTCTGACTTCCTCCCCTACAGTAACAGAAAAGTAAAACAAAAACACTTACCTGACCCCTCTTTCGATCCAGCGGGGCTTTCCTCTTCACCCAGGGGGCCTCCGATCCCCCCCCCCCCCCCGGGAGGGACAGGCCCTCTCCCCCTGTCTTCCTGACGGGCGCTGCCATCTTCCTAGCTCAAGGCGGCTCAGCTGTCAGATGCCGGTGATCACTGGGCACAGGAAGACGGGGCAGGAGATCCTCTGATCTCCTGCCTCCCCCTTCCTCTGGCCGTCGATTACCGCATCTGTCATCGGATCAGTGAGGGACACAGGAGCTGACAATCAGAGTGAGTTTTTTTTTTATTTTCATTTTTTTTTTTTTCATTTTCTCTGTGTGTGGTGTGTTTTTTTTTTTTTTTTTTTTTTTAACCATTAACCCTTTGTGAACTGGTAGGGGGTCTATGTGACCCCTATACCAGTTCACAAGGCTCTGGGTCTGGCAAGTCACCTGCGGCTAGCGGATGACTTGTCATTAACCCCGAGCCCCCCATTACCTGCCTCCCCAAAGCCCAGGGGGGGCAGAAGAGCCCATGGCCATAGGCTATGCCGGCTTGTAGCCTGCAGGGTCAGGGGCCACTAAAGCTGGTCCCTGCTTCCTGTTCTACAAGCCGCCATAGCTGGTGCGGGCTAGTAATGCTGGGTAAGGGGGACCTCACACCATTTAACCCTTAAAATTTCCCCCCCAAAAAATGGGGTCCAACCCACCCCAAATGACCCCATGTCATGTTTTTTAATTAAATTTAAAAAAATTGCAATATATATATAGTCTTAGAGCCAGAATGGGGATATATCGTATCAACATACATGTAACTTGATACGTATCGTATCACCAGATTCTTGCCAATTCACACCCCTACTTGGAAGTCAGTTTTATGTGGTTTGGGAATAACTAGGGAAACACTTTGAAACACTTGCAGGCATGGCCTGTGAAGAGAGATCAACTCTAACAGAGGCGCATGATGGTCTCTCTATTATTAATTTACAACTTGAATATTTAGTGCATTATTATTGGCTATGCATCCTGTAACACAGCATTTCATCATCAAGTACAAATCTGAGATGTTTACACCAGTTAAACAGATCAGCTTCAGCAGAGACCAAAGCGTTGTGTTGGGCGTCATCTCATGCACAGGCAATTGACTCGACTTGGAACTGACACAGAATTCTATGACATGCCTTACCTGTATTTTCAGCCCAAAACGTCTAATCCTTTAGCCTATTTTGCAAGGTGGCTTAACACACATTTGATTTATTGTTAAGGGGAAAAAACAGCATAAGACAATAAAATTAGACTCTGAGAACATCTGCTTTCTGGCAGCATGTACACAACTCTTAACATTTTATATGGATTTCTAGTTCTGTCTGAAGAAACAAAAAAGCTTGTGGCAACTGGCAAGATGTATATAAAATGTGACACGATTTAATGGCCCCAGAGCTTTGCAAACCTCAAGAAACCTCTACTAAAGACAGGGAGGAACGTACACAAATTAACATTCTATCAGAAAGGAAGAATCTTCCTTGTCACATGAGCAAAGTCTTTATGAATATTTTACCAAGCAAAGTGACTGTGGATGCTAACACTGAGCACATTAATGTTTCATGGGCTTCAAGCTATTTACTCTGTACACAACTGGATTTCTGCTATATTAAGATAAACCTTGGATAAAACGTATTTGCTAAATACTTAGATAAAGAAATTTCATAGGCTGACATGATGTCAATAGAAATGTAAATACATCTACTGTAACTGTCTACACTCTACAGCCCACAGTAAAACTGTCCTAATAAAACCAGTGGCTGCAGCATTGTCAAGCTGCAAATTGGAGCAGGTAGGTGCCTTCTGGATTATGTTGGATGATGAATAGAAATGTGTCATCATTTCAGAGTAAAGAAGGTGTAACTATTTTTAAAATAACTGTGCACAGGTAAGCAGCCCCAAAACTGTAGGTACATTCCACTGTGGATCACTGTGGCCTGCACACTTTCATCATGGTACCATGCACTAGTTATATACATCTTTGACTTCAATGGGCGATTCCCTTGAAGTGAATGGGAGTGCTCTATACCTAGACCTAGTGTCCATACGTAAGATATACTACTAAAAATCTGCTAGCAGCCTTGTTTCTCAGTGGCACACTCTTCTTTAACCTCCTGTGAGGGGGGGGCCCTTGATCAAAAGATTGTTCTGATAAGGCAGGATGGATATAACGGGATTACTATATTGAAGACCAAACAAACTTCTGAAGGGTCTGGTTCATGATGATAGCTTTCCTAAGGCTAGGAATGTATCCTGTTCCTGGGAGGCAAGCTGAGGGCTTCCATTTGGAACCTTCTGTTGTGCAGATAATAGTTCAACTGTAGGAACCACGTCCCTAAAAAATACCATGTAACCCATGGATGCCATCTCTGACCAAAGCCCGCCAACTGGGCATGCCAGACCTGTGTAATACAGAACACCAATAAGTTTAGGATGCTACTTCAACCACCCGGACTTGCTCTGCCAGGGTTGCTTACCTACAAAAATAATCTGCAAGTGGATTATGGAGTCTTTTTGCCCACTGGCCTCCAAAAAGGGCAGAAAGGTTGTTGCATCGCAATCATGCTTTATTTGCCAGAGTGCAGGTAAAAAACGGTCTGGAGTTTCCCAGTTGGTTAAACAAGTTTGCCATATGCCTACAGTATCCACTGGCCCTAAAAGGAAACTATGAAGGCATTTAACTCAAACATTTCAGCAGTACCTTCCCCAAAAATATTTAAGTCGTTTTAAATAGTATTTATAAATATGAAGGTGAAAATTGCCCATATCTTAATATTTAATTCATCTGGATGTTAAGGTGTAATTATTAACTCTCCACTGGTAAACATTTTAAATATAAACAAATATAAAACTGTACCAATAACCAGACTTTTCACTATGCTTGTCCCAGGGTTGCAATTGCCCAGTTTAGTTGCTATGCAAAGGGTTTGTTGTGCATGTTGGGATATAAGATATTCATTAACTTCAAAAGTTTTATTTATTTTTAATTAGGAAACTTTACAGCATAAATAAAGCAGCATTAAAAGTTAATGTAAATAAAAAAGAGTAACAACAATTCTTTTCCCTCAAAGCAGGTTCCTTTTAAAAATCGCTTAGCCCATTTATACAGTACTCTTTAAACATGGGAAGGACATTTTTCAAACCTATATAATGCAATGGCCTAAGCTTTTTAAACTGCCTTGATAAATGATCCTTTATTGCACCTACATATAAGGATTTCCTATAAAACTGGCTAGTACAATATCTGGTTTGCATATTCGTATAAATGCAGTACTTTAAGATGGTAAAGGTTATTAAAGATGCCTTTAAACGTACTGTTCTAAAATGATTGGCAGTATTTCTAAGCAATAGCCACCTTATTTTTCAACAACTTTAGAGAAAAGTGAAAAGTTTAACATTTTACCATGGTACTTTACATTGCAGCTTAAAATGTACACCAGTAAATCTGCTTTAGTCTGCTGCATAATGTGCCAAGAAATTTGCATTCATGTTCTGTGCTACTCGTTACTCTACTAAAAGCTTAAAATAAATGCAGGTTCTTAAAATGTTCTCTATGCTGTTGGCACAGACTAATGTCAAGCGCAAATTATAATACGAGGGAGAGCCTTACACGGGATACAGATATAAGCCAGCCTAAACTAAGGGAAAAAACTCAAACAACTCAGGAATAACCAAGATAATTTTTTGTTAACCGTAAACAGAAAGCCAACTGCAAACCTTAACGAGAAACAAAAAGGCCGGATTTTTTACGCTTTGTTCCTCACTGCTGAGACATCCCGATTTGGGATGCCCAGCTTTGTGTATTGCCTGAGTGGGTGGATGATGGAATAGTTCAGACAGAGTCTAACACTTTTAGTCCCCTGTGGCATAGCCCCCGGAGGCCTTCCTTATCCTTCAGCAACCAGGTATAAGGGCTGGAAGTATAAAGGGACAGGGTAGACTCTAAGGTGACATGTAGGGATGACCAAATACATGTTAATCCCCAAATAACAGCAGATGTATACATCTCACCTACTTTCCTGAATATGCATCCTCATGGCTTGGCTCCTCTGCTGTAGAATTCCTGGGATCTGCAGTGCCGCAGCCCGGGATTCTCTTGTTGCAGATACAAGCCAGCCAGCCGCAAACGTGTTCCAGTCTGCTGGAATGTACTAGTGCCAAGGCTATGCACCAGAGGCAATCCCTGAAACAGGAGGCACGTTAACATGTGACAACCGCTCAGATTGTTGCTCAAGCCTGCTTGGGAACACAAACCAAGCACCACCCGCGCTGCCACTGAGAGGGAGGACCACGCCGACTGGAAAGCAAAGCCCCCTAGTGTCCAAAACCCAGGATTAGCATGTGCCCAGCCTCCTTCACCCCTCCGTCCCCCCGACTGCAATTGTCTGGGGCACACTCAAGCCCGTGCACCAGTCCACCCCTAGAGAACCCGGGGAAGGGGTTCCAACCAAAGCACCACAGCTGCCAGAGCTGCTGCCAAGCATGAGGCTCACACAGTGCGGACTGCAAGCATGCCAACTACTGCTGGAGATTCTGAGCCAGCCAGATGATGATGTGGTGCTCTAACAGTGGTCCAGTAGACCCTCTGGGCCCAGGTATCCTGCCCTGTGGAAGTATAGCCCAGGAGCCTTCTGGGGTTGAAAAAAAAAACTGGACGACAAAAGAAGGTCCCAGAGGTTTCCTGCAGAGGAAACACAATACTGTTGACTGGGGGAGTGGAAGGGTGGGGCTTTTAGACCTGTCCCAGTTTGTGTTTTCTCTTTAGGGGGAGGAGCCCCTCTCTATATGGCTGTCCTAAAGGACGACTGGAGAAAAATGGGTGTTGTTCTTTAACTACATCAGTTTCTCCAAGCCACCATTCAGAAACATTTGATAGAATTCCTTCAACTTATCCTCAAAATATTTAAACATAAAGGGTCTTTGGGTGAACTGTGGTGTATTATAAAGGTCTTCAAGGGATCAAGCACCTATCTATAACCATTTAGTTCACATGACCTCAACAGCACAAACCAAATTCTTGTTCCAAGGAGTACTGTATCAGATCTAAATGAGGTCCAAAGCACTAACTATGGTTCTTATGAATGTCTTGAATGCATAATTGAAAGAGCCCCAGAGAAGGGGAGGGGGAAGAGGCAGTTTCCTTTTGGTGTTAAAGTAGACCAATCAGCCCCTCTATAGCCACGCTGTATTTATAAAAGATCCTATACCGGATGCCCTGTTGTGTGAAACCCCCTGGGATGGTATACATCTCACCTACTTTCCTGAATATGCATCCTCATGGCTTGGCTCCTCCTTAAACATAAAGGGTCTTTGGGTGAACTGTGGTGCTATTATAAAGGCCTTCAAGGGATCAAGCACCTATCTATAACCATTTAGTTCACATGACCTCAACAGCACACACCACATTCTTGTTCCAAGGAGTACTGTATCAGATCTAAATGAGGTCCAAAGCACTAACTATGGTTCTTATGAATGTCTTGAATGTATAACTGAAAGAGCCCCAGAGAAGGGGAGGGGGAAGAGGCAGTTTCCTTTTGGTGTTAAAGTAGACCAATCAGCCCCTCTGTAGCCACGCTATATTTATAAAAGATCCTATACCGGATGCCCTGTTGTGTGAAACCCCCTGGGTTGCCACTCATCTTACCTGATCCAGGTGGGTCCCGCAACATTTTCTTAACCAAACGCAGCATCCCCGGCTTCCCTGTAGCTGTGTGTGCTCCCCACGCCCATCCATAAAGATCGGCGGGGTGTGAGGGAGTGCACAATCCACAGAGGAGCCACTCTCACATGTTAATGCAGGGAACAAACACCAGGATAGTGAAAATCCTGGTGATTGGTCCACTTTAAGGGTCCTTTTAAATACCCTATCCTATATAATCCCCAATGTAAAAATAGATAGCCAGTAGAAAAAAATACAATTCTGTGATTACTCACCTGTAGAATTGTTATTATGAGTATACAGTACGTCCTGCTCCAGATAAGATTCATTACTCTTGGGTATTACTCCGCCAGATGGCGCTGGACTGCAGAGACCGCGAAATTGGCTCCTCCCGGCCCCTCAAATACCCGGGACCTCCCACAAATCCCCAGCATTGAAAAGAAGTTAACGAGAAGCCGGGAGAATGATAACAGAACCAACCAGTAACTATAAAACAATGATAACAATCACCATACAGGGGATCCAAGGATAATGCAAACCAAGGGTGGGGTGGAGCAGGACGTTGTGTATATTCATAATAACAATTCTACAGGTGAGTAATCACAGAATTGTATTATTCTTAGTATACAGTACGTCCTGCTCCAGATAAGATGCATTACTCTTGGGAGTTCCAATAGCAGTGTCCATAAAGTAGGGTGGGATCCCCAAAGGTAAAAACAGACAGGTCAGACCACTGCTGCCTGCAGAACCTTGCAGCCAAAAGCAGCATCAGCTGAGGCCCTAACATCAACCTTGTAAAACTTTGAAAAAGTATGAACAGAAGACCAAGTAGCGGCCTTGCAAACTTGTTAGACAGATGCCTGGTGCTGAAAAGCCCAAGAGGCACCAATAGCACGAGTGGAATGAGCAGTAAGGCGGAAGAGAGGATTCTTCCCCTTAGCAGAGTAGGCCTGAATCACAGCCTGACGGACCCATTGGCTGATAGTAGATTTAGCAGGAGCCAAACCCTTCCTAGGCCCAGAAGGGACCACAAAAAGAGCATCAGTTTTTCTGAAAGGTGCAGTAGCCACCAGATAGTACTTCAGACACCTAACCACATCCAAGGAACGCAAAACCCTCTCCTTAGAGTTACAAGGAGGGAAGAACAATGTCCTGATTCAGATGAAAGGCAGACACAACCTTAGGCAGAAAATCTGGCTTGAAGCGAAAAACCACCTGTCCTGGTGTCTCTCAAAGTAGGGGGACTGGATGGAAAGTGCCGCCAACTCAGAAACACGCCTAACAGAAGTGATAGCCACCAAAAAGACAACCTTGAGAGTAAGAATGGCCAAGGCAGCCTCTCGCACAGGTTCAAAGGGAGCACCCTGCAAGGCGGAGAAGACCAAGTTCAAATCCCAAACAGGCAACATAGGCTTACGTGGGGGACGCGCATGAGTAACCCCCTGGAAAAAAGTCCTGATCAGAGAATGCTGGGCAAAGGACCTCTGGAAGAAAAGAGCCAGGGCAGAGACATGACCCTTCAGCGTACTGAGTTGAAGTCCCAGCTCCAACCCATGCTGTAGGAACTCCAGGATCTTGGGAATAGAGAACACGCGACAGGGAAGAGACCTAGACTCACATCAGTCAATGTAGGCACGCCAAACCCTATAGTAAATAGAAGAAGAAGACTTCTTCCTAGCCTTTATCATGGTATCAACAACAGAGGCAGACAGCCCCTTCTCCATCAAAATGGAGGTTTCAGCAGCCAGGCCGTCAAAGCCAGAGTTTGTAAATTGGGATGGCGTAAATGACCCCGAGTGAGCAGGTCTGGAACCCTGGGCAGAGCGCACTGATCTACTGCCAGCTGCACCACGTCTGCGAACCACACTCTTCTTGGCCACCTGGGAGCCACCAGGATAGCTGGCACCCCCTCCTGAGCTATCTTGTGCAGAACTCTGCCCAATAGGGGGAATGGGGGAAAGACATACAGGAGCTGAAAGCCCTGCCATGACATTGCTAGAGCATCTGTGGCCAAGGCCAGAGGGTCCCGGGACAGGGAGACAAAGGTCCGGAGCTTGTGATTGTGACGGGACGCAAACAGATCCACATCTGGTTGGCCCCAATGGTGACATAGAGAGTGAAACACCCTGTCGCTGAGGGACCATTCTCCCAGGCGAGAGGTCCCCCTGCTCAGAGAGTCTGCCTGCAGATTCTCCACCCCCGGAATGTGCACAGCTGATATGCAGGGAACATTGTCCTCCACCCAGGCCAGGATCAGAGACACTTCCTTGAGGGCCCCCTTGCTCCGGGTCCCTCCCTGATGATTGATGTAGGCAACCGCCGTCTGGTTGTCCGAGCGTACCTGAACAGGCCGACCCCGAAGGTGTTGGGTCAAGTGAGCCAGAACCAACCTGATTGCCCTCAGTTCCAGAATGTTGATAGGTGTGTGGGCCTCCTGGGGGTCCCACCGCCCTTGGAACTGTAGGGACTTCCAGAAGCCCCCCCATCCAGTCAGACTGGCATCCGTGGTGACCGTCTCCCAGCAGGAGGCCAGAAAGGATCTGCCCGCCAACAGGTTCCTGGAGTCCAGCCACCACGAGAGGGACCTCCTGGCTAGGGGGGACAGAACAAGGACCTGGTCCAGGGACACAGGATCCTTGCCCCATACTGACAAGAGGTGGAGTTGCAGAGGCCTCATGTGAAACAAACTGGGCATAAGGAACCGCCTCGAAGCACCATCAGGCCCACCAGCTGCATTCCCTGCCTGATGGAGGGATGAGGGCAAGATAGCAGGAACTGAACCTGCACCAGCAGACTGTCCACCTTCTGCTGAGAAAGAAAAACCCTTGCCTGAACTGTATCCAGATTCATTCCCAGGAAGGGCGTTACCAAGGAGGGGGACAGGGAAGACTTGGGATGGTTGATCACCCAGCCAAATGACTCCAGAGTGGACACTACTCGCTGAGTATCCAGCTCTGCCTGACGGAGGGACTGAGAAGTGATGAGAATGTCGTCTAAATATGGCAGCACGCAAATGCCCTGAGCCCTGAGCAGAGCCATCACTCTGCCAGCACCTTGGTGAACACTGGGAGCTGAAGTGAGACCGAAGGGCAATGCCACAAATTGGTAGTGCTGATCCTCCAGAGCGAACCTGAGGAATCTTTGATGACCTTGAAAAACAGGAATATGAAGGTAAGCATCCTTGATGTCCATGGAGGACATGAAGTCCCCTGGGCGCAGGGAACTGATAGCAGAGCGCAAAGTTTCCATGCGAAAGCGCCTGCACCTGACAAATTTGTTGAGGATTTTCAAGTCCAGGATGTGCCTGACTGACCCATCTCTTTTGGGCACGGTGAAAAGGTTGGAATAGAACCCCTTGCCCCTTTCTCATAAGGGGACCTGACAGATGACCACCAGCTCCAGAAGGCTTTGCACCGCCAGAATTAGAGCCTGAGCTGACATAGGATCCTGAGACATCCGGGATCTGATGAACCTTGGGGGCGGACAGGCAGCAAACTATCTTGTAACCGGAGGACACTACCTCCTGAATCCACCGGTCTGAGACATGAAACCTCCAGACGTGAGCAAATTGCTGAAGCCATCCCCCCACCCGGATGGGTGAGGGCGCCCATTCATGCCTGAGGGGGCTTGGGAGAAGCCCCAGGATGAGCCAGGGCGTCCACGTCCTCTGCCCCTACCCCAGAAATGCCGCCACCAACCGCGGAACGCAGTGGAAGGGCGCGCGGCGGCATATTCAGTAAAGGAGACCCCCCCTCCCCTGTCTGGATCCACGGTAGGGGGAGGAAAATGAGCCTTGGCCCCGAAAGGGCCGAGACTGCCTCCTGCGCTGGGGTAACCTGCCTCCCTTGGCAAACAGGTCCAGGCGGTCCCCAAACAGGCGCAGTCCTTTGAAGGGAAAACCAGTGAGAGCCTTCTTGGCAGCGGTGTCAGCTGCCCACTGGCGCAGCCAAACCGAGCGGCGTATAGCCACCACTAGGGCAGAGGCTCTGCCACACATCCTAATGGTATCATCCAAGGCAGAGAGGACATAAGTCACAAAAACCTCACAACGAGAGAGTGCATTAAACTCCTCATTAGACACATCATCAGGAGCACCATCTAGGACACTTCTAAGCAGGGTCCTAATAGCCACCGCTGTAATGGCAGAGGCACAAACCGGGCGCAGCACCGTCCCCACACAGGCAAAGGCATGGGACGCCAGCTGATCAATACGCCGGTCCTCACCATCTCACAGCGTAGTAGAGTCAGGGGAATGCATGACAGAGGTGTTAGCAAACCCTAGGACCGGGGCATCCACCTCTGGAGGGGATGACCAACGCTTCACCACATCAGCAGGAAAGGGATACCTCTTATCCCAACTCTTGCGGACTCCGGGGAGCCTGCTAGGATGCTCCCATTCCTTGAGCACGAGATAATTAAAATGTGCTTGCTCAGGAAACTCTAAACGTGGCTTAGCAGTATGAAACAATTCCCCCTGCTGCCTAGGGGCTGCAACCGGGGGAGAGATAGACAGTACCTCAAAAATCTGAGCCAACAGCCTATCCGTATCATCTGGGGCCCAGGGGTCAGAGCCAGAATCATCATGACCCCTGGGCCTCTCATCAGATGACTCCGAGTCAGAGAACAACTCCCCTTCTTCCAAGGGGGTATAACCCGACAGTTCAAAGAACTCTTCAGCCTCCATAGGGAAAAGAGTGACACTCAGGTGTCAAGTGCCGCTTCTTAGCAGAGGCCTTACGCGCCATGGTATTAGCAAGCAACTTCTCAGCACTAGCCAGTCTAGCAGACACATCAGGCTGAGAATCCCCACTGGTATGCAACTCAATGGAAGTCAAATTCAAGTTTGGGGGAGTTGGTGAAGCCATACGTGGCGCAGGCCCAGCCGCTGGTAAACCAGGCTGCAGCGCAAGCACCTGCTGGGCACAAGTTATACAGGCCCGCACATTGTCAGCACTAGTAGGGGACACCCCACAAACTACACACAGTCGGGCTTGTCCCAAAGAAACCCCGAGCACATTATCCTGAGACGCCTCCATATGGGGATTATAGCGGCACAATAGGCCGATAGGGTTTCACGCTATAACAGCAACCGGGGATGCCCCAATAGCCCGCTAGGGAAGTGGGAGTAATTAGCACACTAGGCCTCACAAAGTTTAATAACTAAAAGGAGGGGCAGGGCCGGGAGAAACCAATGGAGGTCGACCTGCCTGAAAGACATAAGCGAACAGAACCCCATAAGCGACATGTATAATGAAATAGGGTAAATAAACCGCCCGCGAGGGCACTCACGGACCGCGGTAGGTAGATGCCGGCCACGCAGTAGAAACCAGGAAAAAAATGGTGCCGAGTATACCTCGAGGGGCGGGCCGTGGAGACGGTGACGCGGAACGCGTCATCCGCAGGCCCAGCCCCCCCCCCAAGAGCGCAAAGCATCACACGTGACAAGCAGCCAATGAAGGCGCATCAGCGCCTGAGGTAATGCCGCCGCCAACCGCGGAACGCAGTGGAAGGGCGCGCGGCGGCATATTCAAAATGCAAACAGCGCAACCATGTCAGCGCGGAGACTGAACAAAGTCACAAGCATACCATCCAAGTGAAAGCACCAAGGCATACGGCCGCGGCCACTTAAAGAAAGGCCCACGGATAGACAGGGGCAAGGGGCAATAGTGTGGGAGGGGCATCCCATAGAGGATCACCATATGCCTATACCGCCTAGCCTTTGGTGGGGGATTGCGGTGGAGCAGCGCTCCTAAGCACCTAACAGCGGTGCTGCCTACCATCACCCGGACCAGCGCAGCCAAGGCTGGGAGGCACATATATAATGGAACGGGTGGGAATAGTCCTACAGGGCCGCAGGCTAATAGCCCCGCTCACCTGCGAGAAGAGAGAGCCATCTTCTTGTCCTTCGCAGTCCAGACTGCAGAGAAATTCTGCGGATTTGTGGGAGGTCCCGGGTATTTGGGGGGCCGGGAGGAGCCAGTTTCGCGGTCACTGCAGTTCAGCGCCATCTGGCGGAGTAATACCCAAGAGTAATGAATCTTATCTGGAGCAGGATGTACTGTATACTAAGAATAAAGCATGCAATGTTTATTAAATATTCCACCAATACATTGTATGTTCTTCTCTTAGGCACCAAAATTCTATGCACCCCAATTCCTGTGTCCGAAAAAAAATTCTTGGTAAGCACTTAGATGGAGGCGAGAGGGGGAAGGGGGGAACAATTTGGATTCTGGTTCAGATTCAAGGTGAAACAAGCAACATCTGAACCTAACGAGTATCCATCCGAAGAAAAAGTACATGCAGCTCCACCAGCTTTAGCAAAAGATGGAGGCACAAGTCAAAAGTTCAAAAGTACTATCCGCTTCAACAGTCATTAAAATTTAACTTACAGAAAAGTTTTAAAATCCTTAGACATTGGTTGTGCTTACATAGGGACAAGCATCCCATCCCCAATCCAGTCAGTGTGATGCGTTTCGGGGAGACCCCTTTATCAAGCTGTCTTACGTTAGTGCTGTGCAGTATAAATAATCATGTGGCATGATTCTATGGGTGTCCCCGTTCAACCCAGAAGTGTGTCTGGCTGGGTACACAACCAATAAATATAGATAATAATACATCCCTAACCAATGAACGACGCCCAACAAGATAGTTGGAAACAGAAAAATACCATTTTGTGAAATACTCACCTGTAAAATGGGTATTATAAGTATGTCACACACCCCGCTTCAAGATATCCATAACATGTGGGTAATACCGACCTGAAGGGGCGTTCCTGCAGAGATGATAGCAAAAAAGAAAGCCCCTCCCTGATCCATAAATACCTGGGACCTCCCACTCATCACCCAGTATATAGAAGCAGTAAGGTAAGGGACCAGGAAGAGGCAAATATAAAACAAAATAATGCAAAGTTCACAATATAAAGGATCCCGAATACAAGAAGGGCGGGTGAAGCGGGGTGTGTGACATACTTATAATACCCATTTTACAGGTGAGTATTTCACAAAATGGTATTATTCTAAGTATGTCACACACCCCGCTTCAAGATATCCATAACATGTGGGACATCCAATAGCAGTGTCCATAAAAAGGGCGGGGATCCAAAACAAGGCAACAATGCACAACTTAAAGCGGACCTTCACTCTAAATAAGAGCCTATCTTATATGTTTCCCACACCCTGTACATACAGATTGCTCACATTAAAAATCATCCTACCTGCATCTACTGCATTTTATAAGCCTTTAAACATCCAAGATGGCGGCTTATGGAAGCTGCCATTTTTGCAGGCAGCCTGCAAACAGGAAGTGCCTGCAAACAGGAAGTGACTGTGCTGCTCTGCATTCTGGGACTGCTGACCTTTCCCTGACCCCAGCTCTGCTCTGTCTGAGCAAAGCACAGCTATAACCCGCCCCCCTGTACCTTATCCCACTCTCCTCTCCTCAGTAAGTGTGATGCTTCTGAGTCAAGATGGCGGCGCCCGTATCCTAAATTCCCGAACAGAGTTGCAGCCCAGTGGGGGAAAGTATAATAAATTAGTGACTAAACATGTAAAATATATTAATTTTAGATGCTGAGGAATTGTTTTTTAAGAGTTTGGGCTTTTCATTAAATCATGGTGAAGGTCCGGTTTAAACCACAACAGCTTGCAGAACTTTGTGGCCAAAAACAGCATCCGCTGAGGCCCGAACATCAACCTTGTAAAACTTGGAAAAAGTGTGAACAGAGGACCAAGTAGCGGCCTTACAAACTTGCTCAACAGAGGCCTGGTGCTGGAAAGCCCAGGACGCTCCAACCGCACGAGTAGAATGAGCAGTAACACGAAAAGGGGGACTCCTCCCCTTGGCAGAATAGGCCCCAATGATGGCCTGACGAATCCATTTACTAATGGAAGATTTGGCAGGAGCCAAACCTTTCCTAGGCCCAAAAGGCACCACAAAAAAAGCATCAGTCTTACGAAAGGAGGACGTAACCACCAGATAATATTTCACAACACGAACCACATCCAAGGAATGCAGCGCCCTTTCCTTGTCGTTGCTGGGATTAGGACATAGAGAAGGCAGAACAATGTCCTGATTCAGATGAAAAGCAGAGACCACCTTAGGAAGAAAATCCGGCTTGAAACGAAAGACAACCTTATCCTGATGCCTTTCGAAGTACGGAGCTTTAATGGATAAAGCTGCCAACTCAGAAACACGCCTAACTGAAGTGATAGCCACCAAAAAGGCCACCTTTTGAGTAAGTGAAGACAAAGCAACCTCATTCAAGGGCTCAAACGGAGGACCCTGAAGAGCAGAAAGAACCAGGTTCAAATCCCAAACTGGAACAAAAGGCTTCCTAGGAGGCTGTACATGCGTAACTCCTTGGAAAAAGGTCTTGACTAAGGGATGAAGTGCAAAGGACCTTTGAAAGAACACCGCCAGGGCAGAAACCTGCCCCTTCAAGGTACTAAGTTGAAGCCCCAGATCCAGACCATGTTGAAGAAACTCCAGGATTCTGGAAATGGAGAACTCCCGACAAGAGAAAGACCTACTTTCACACCAGTCAATATAGGACCTCCAAGTCCTATAGTAAATAGTAGAGGAAGAGCGCTTCCTGGCGCTAATAAGAGTCTGAACCACCGCGTCAGAAAGACCTTCTTCCTTCAAGATGGCGGTTTCAGCAGCCACGCCGTCAAAGCCAGTGAAGGTAAATTGGGATAGCGCAGCCGACCCTGGGTGAGCAGGTCCGGCAGTAGAGGCAGAACGAACTGATCCTCTGCCAGTCTTACCAGGTCTGCGAACCAAACCTGCCTTGGCCACCTTGGTGCCACCAGAATCGCCGACGCGCCCTCCATGGCCAGTTTGCGCACCACTCTGGCTACCATTGGAAACGGAGGGAACAGGTAAAGAAACCCCAGATCCCTCCAGTTCAGAGACATGGCATCCACTGCCAGAGCCAGAGGATCCTGCGAGAGAGACACAAAAGCTGGAAGCTTGTGATTGTGACGAGAGGCAAAGAGGTCCACCGCTGGGGACCCCCACCTGAGACAGATCGAACGAAACACCGTGGGACTGAGAGACCACTCCCCCTGACGAGAGGAGGCTCTGCAAGTCCGCTCCGTGTTCTCCACTCCCGGAATGTAGACTGCTGAGATACACGGGACGTGACTCTCCGCCCAGTCCAGAATCAAAGACACTTCCCTGAGGGCACTCCTGCTGCGAGTCCCCCCTTGGTGACTGATGTAAGCAACCGCCGTCCTGTTGTCCGACCGGACCTGAACTGGCAGGCCTCTCAACTGATGAGTCAAGCGAAACAGAACCAACCTGATGGCTCTCAACTCCAGAACATTGATGGGCTCGTGAGCCTCCTGCGGACTCCACAGACCCTGAAACTGGAGGTCCTTCCAAACACCCCCCCAACCTGACAGACTGGCATCCGTGGTGACTGTTTCCCAGCACGGGACCAGAAAAGATCTGCCCTGCGACAGATTGACCGACCCCAGCCACCATTGCAGGAATCGACGAACTTGGGGAGTCATCAGGAAGAACTGATCCAACGATAGAGGAGACTTGTCCCAAACCTTCAACAGATGAAGCTGAAGCGTCCTTGTATGAAACTGCGCAAAGGGAACTGCCTCGAATGAGGCCACCATTAACCCCACCAGCCTCATCCCTAGCCGGATGGACGGACGAGGGGCCGACAAGAGAAGCCGAGCTAATTCCTGAATCAAAAGAATCTTGGCCTGGGGCAGAAACACCCTGGCCTGCGAAGTGTCCAGAGACATTCCCAGAAAGGTCACTACTCTGGACGGAGAGAGAGAAGACTTGGGGTGGTTGACCACCCAACCAAACCTCTCCAGGGTGGACACCACCATTCTGGTGTCCAACTCCGCTTGGTTGAAGGAGGAGGCCATGATCAGAAGATCGTCCAAAAAGGGCACAATGCGGATGCCCTGAACCCTTAGCAGAGCCATCACCCCCGCTAGCACCTTGGTGAACACCCGAGGAGCCGAGGTGAGGCCGAAAGGGAGTGCTACAAACTGAAAATGCCGATCCTCCACCATGAACCTGAGAAACCTCTGGTGTGCTGGAAAAATTGGAACGTGTAGATAAGCATCCTTGATGTCTATGGACGTCAGAAAGTCTCCCTGACAAAGAGAGTGAATGGCCGAACGTAGTGTTTCCATGCGGAATTTCCGTGGCCGGATGAACCTGTTGAGAAACTTCAGATCCAAGATGGGTCGGACCGATCCGTCCTTCTTGGGTACCGTGAACAGATTGGAATAAAAACCCCTGCCCTGATCCGAAGGAGGCACTGGGCAAATGACAGCCATGTCCAGAAGGTTCTGCACTGCCAACAGAAGCCCCTGCGCCGCTAGAGGTTCTGCAGGCATCCGAGACCTGAAAAATCTGGAAGGGGGGCGGAGCTCGAACTCCAGCTTGTAACCGGAAGACACCACTTCCCGGATCCATCGGTCCGAGACCTCTTGATCCCAAACCTGGGAAAAGAGTCGCAGCCGTCCCCCCACCCGCAAGGGTGAGGGCGCCCCCTCATTGCTGAGCCGGCTTGGCAGCCGGCTTGGGCTTAGAGCCCCAACTGAATCCTGGACGGGCACGTCCTCTGCCCCTGCTCCCAGAATCTCCTCTGGAAGAAGGGAATGCAAATCCCCTGCCAGATCTGGCCCCACGAAAGGAGGGGGTAAAGGAAGGGGCCCCCCGAAAGGGGCGGCGTTGTTTCTTGCGTTGAGGTAACCTACCACCCTTGGTAACAGAGTCCAATGTCTCTCCAAAAAGCCGTAATCCAACAAAGGGTAGAGCCGTTAGTGACTTCTTGGACATAAAATCTGCCGCCCACTGGCGCAGCCACACCGAACGCCGAATAGTGACCAGCAGCGCCGACGTTCTACCACATCAAAGTGTCATCCAAGGCTGTCAACACAAAAGATAAAAACAACTCACACCGTTTGAGGCCAAGGAACTCAGCACTACCGGGACGCAGCCCGGAAGAGGTCAACAGGTCCCTAACCACGGACCTGGCAGCCAACACCATTAGTGCCGATGCGCAAACAGGCCGCATGGCTGACCCAACGCTAGCAAAACCATGACAAGCCATCTGGTCAATACGTTTATCCTCTCCATCCTTGAGAATGGAACAATCAGGTCTATTTAAAACCGAGGAATTGGACAACCCCAAAACCGGCGCATCCACCTCGGGGGGAGATGCCCAGCGCTTAACTGCCTCCGAAGGGAAGGGATATTTCCTATCCCATCCCTGAGGGATGCCAGGGAGCCGAGCCGGCCTGTCCCATTCTTTGGCAATAATTTTGTCAAAATGCCTTTGTGTAGGGAATTCCAAGCGCGGCTTGGATTCCTCAAACAATTCACCCTTCTGCTGTGACACCTCCTCAGGAGGGGAAATATTCAATACCTCCAACATCAGAGCCAGAGCGTGGGGAGTATCAGAGGATCTCCCCAAGTCCCCCAGCTCGGCATCAGCGCCAAAGGACTGCTCATCGTCCGAAAAATCAGAATCCTCATAAACTTCCCCTTCTTCTAGCTGGGAATAGTCAGACCAATCCAGATTATTAACATCCTCCTGGTCCTCCGCCAGCGGAGCCGGCGACAAATGCTTTCTCTTAGTTGGAGCCTTACGGGCGACCGAGCCACAGATAATTTTTTCAAGGTTAGCCAATCTGGCGCACATCTCAGATTGCAGCTCCCTGCCCATGACGACGTCACACGGGGCGCGTGTCAAAGCGGGAGGTGGAGATGAAGCGACCAGCGGTGCTGACCCAGACGCCTGTGGTTCGGACTGCCGCGTGATGGTCTGCTGTGCACATGGTATACACAGAAGTACATCGTCCCCAGAAATGGATACCCCACATAACATACACTTTCGGGGATGCCCCGAAGGGGCCCCGAGCCCAGTATCCGGGGATGCCTCCATAAGGTGAACTTTATATATGAAAAGTCGCTATGACCCAGGGAATTACGCCGTTAGACAACCCGGGATGCCCCTTTAATGTCCCGAGTGGGAGGATTTATGGCAAAAAATTAACCCAGTGATAAGGATCAGGAGGGACCCCCTAAATGCTACTGGCGAACCTCCTGAACCACCATCTGAAAGACAGAACAGAGGGACTTTTTAGATAAGGCTAATGAAGAAAACAATCAAGCATACAGTGAGAAGGAAGAATGGCCAGAGGCCACTTACAGAACCATAGACCGCAATGGCGACCGTGAGGAATTTCCAGACGCTCCACACCAACAACCAGAGCTGCAGCCAGAAAGGGAGAAGGGGGCGTGGCCAGCGCGGGACGCGCGCGGACACGCCCCCCCTCTCTCCTCCACAGAGCTCCGCAGTGGCACCAGCGAAGGCAGGAGGCGGGGAGCGGTGACGCGCCGTCACACCGGCCCCGCCCCCCCCAGTCTGCGTGAGGTGAATCACCTCAGGGAAATGGCGCCCAGAGCCGGCCGGCGCCGCATTAGAAAAGAGCGGTCGCCGGCCCGGCCAGATGAAAACACGTTAAACACACACACACTCACACATAGCAGGGTGAAGAACGGGAGGGACAAGTCCCGGCCCCGCCGACGGTCCGGAACCCGCCCCCCCCCCCCCCCGAAGCACAGTAACATGGCGTGAGGTGAATACCTCCGCCATTAATAAAGGTGAAGGGAAGGTGAAGGGAAGATGGGGGGAAGAAAGCAGCCAGCACCGCACAGGCCCTGTAAAACGGCTGCGGCGGCTGAATACAGTTAAAGTGACAGTACACTCACACACACACACACTCAAAGTATGCTGTCCTGTGATAAATCAATAAGTTAATAAATTAACAAAAGGACCAACACTCCCCCACCCCACCAATGGAAGGGGATCCTGGGAGGGCCATTGTATGTAAGTAAGGGACAGGGCATCCCAAACCGGGGTCACCAACCCGGTATTACCGCCTACCCTCTCATATAGGGTCTCACGGTGGAGCATAGCTCCTGAGCACCTAAGGTGCTGATATACCCTCGCCTGGACCCTCAGCCGAGGCTGGGAGGCATATGGATTTCTGGGGAAAAAAGGTCCAAACGGAAATAAATAAATAGCGGGCCGGGAGTCATCCCGGCTACCTGAAATCCCCCTGTGCAAGGAGGAGCCATCATCTTCTGACTTGCTCGCCGTCTGCAGAGATGGAAAACTGGGGGTGATGAGTGGGAGGTCCCAGGTATTTATGGATCAGGGAGGGGCTTTCTTTTTTGCTATCATCTCTGCAGGAACGCCCCTTCAGGTCGGTATTACCCACATGTTATGGATATCTTGAAGCGGGGTGTGTGACATACTTAGAATATAAACGACATGAGGCCGGGATTGACATATCATGGGGCTAATGTGCGCACAGTGCAATACAATGAACCGCCGCAATAACAAGCAACATATAAACCTATGCATTGATCATAAGGTGGTGTGTCACTGTATATTTTTATACTATGAACATGCGGTGAAATTACATGTTTTCCAAATATTTATTAGTTTTTGGCATATGGTCTATATCCAAGTTTTTTCAACTGTTTTTACGTTTTTTCTTTACTGTTCACCTAAGCGGGCCACTTTCCATAGTCCTGAAATGTCTACTAAATTATTCAGTTCATGCTACTTTCTGACATGCAAGATAATAGAGTAAAATGACGTGGAAGGTGGAAGTTGAAAGTAGAGCAAATGACCTGACAGAGAATCACAAAAAGGAGAGTCAATTGATTATGGACATCAGTGAAGTCAATTCTAATGCGGTTTGATTGTTCTCCAATTAATAATGCAAACTGTCAAGTCAGATTTCTTAACAATTTACGATTTCAGCAAGATAGGAAAGGAGGGTGAAAGACTTCTTGTCTGAAATGATTTTCAGTTTTGCCGGCGGTCTTTGAGAAAGGCCACTTACAAAAGTAACAGAAAAACTCAAGTGGCCCACTCACAATATTCCTAAGTGACAAAACAATGTCAAAATCAGAATAGTGACATTTTCTACTTTCTATGTTGGACTTAACTTCACACTGTGTGCATAACAAGGAAAACAGAACGCTTTTTATAATACATCCAGCCTAAAGAAATATCTTTTAGTATAAACAAGGATTAAATGCTGCCTGCCTATTGTGCACACATCCAGCTTGCCTCTACCTGGTCACTAGTGAGCATCAAGCACAGATCTATTTTTCAGATATAAAACAATATAGCAGGGACACTGGAGATGTAACACTTAGTAACATGCCTTCATTGTGGGGGTCTGAATTACTTGTATGTACTGTAGGCTCATTTTTTAATAAATAATATGTAGCTAATGTAGCTGTCTACAGACAACTACAGTTTCTAAAACCAAAAACAAACCACCTCTACCAAATTCTGACTTGAGCTGTGCATTTAATGCATTACCCCCGCTGGAAGTTGAACCCTGTATGCGCAGGGTTCCACAGGCCTTCAGAAGTGAACCTTTCGTCACTAAACCAGCCTAAAGTGAAAGTCCAGTCTAGCAACCGACCAACCACCCACAGGGCAGGGCTAAAAGAGAAAAAAAAAGCTCACCTTGGCCAGCATTCTACACGGCTCTCCCCATGCTTCGGGTCCTTGGTGCCACCATCTTAGACAGTATGCGTTCATTTGAATGGACAGGAGCATGCAGAGTGCAGTGGTTGCCATTCTGCTCATTGTCTGTGTGGCTGCCGCATGAAGGTTGGTAGCGCCTAATGTCACCATTTTACTAAAGTAGTAATTATTGACAATTTCTGATCAAGTCTGATTAAAAAAAAGGGCCTTGACTTCTGACACCTCAGCCCTGGTATAAACTACAAAAAACTAAAATCCATCTTAATTCACTAATATATATAAATGATTAAATCTAAAACTATACTATACACAAGTTGATGCATATTTAGCTTTTAACCTGATGAGTTAAGTGTTTTGGTATAACTATATCAAATTTCAAAAGGCCGGTACGCAAATCAATACCGAATACTGTAGAGATTGCAGACCCTTGCACAAAGCTTCTTAAAAGATTAAACATCCCTCTAATTACATTACTTGAAGTAATACTTTGCAGTTAATATCCATCTATTTTTCGCTGCTACTAATGCAGGTTTGAAGGATTTTACATAAAACTGGTAAATGCTAGCTGTTAGGAATCTAATGGTTCTGGGATCACAGGCAGGTTGGGATCAGCCCCTCATGCCTTTTATTTATTTTTGTGTTCAAATATTGATTTCCATTGCAGGGTCAATATTTGGTAGAGAATAAGCAGACAATACTTGAGACATTGATATAGTTTGTTCCCAGGTGCAGGAATAAAAGATGAATGAAGCATTTGTTCAAATATATCCCGTATTACAGACTTTCAGAATACATCTCAAACAACTTGCATAAAATAGGAAAATGGCCTTTTATAGCATAGGTTTTTATACCAATGTATGCCCTTAACAATTGAAAATGAGCAGGAAAGTCTAAAAATAAAAAATTAATTCTGCCACAGCTGCTGCTTCCTCAACATAAATAAGCTGGCTTGGGATGGAGATTTGAAGCACTGTTACTAGGTGCTGAGCACAGATTGCTAGCACCATCTCTGCATGTTGAAATAGTGGGATCAGTAACAGAGACCGGACAGTAGCGCCTCAATGCCAGGGCTCTCCCGAATGGTTGCTAGAGACAAAATGTACAAATAAATATCAGGAGGATGATGCAGAGGTCCACAGCCGAGCATAAGGACTTACCCCTCCCTACTGCTGTGCTTCTATCAGACATTACATTGTTTATACATTAAAAAGACAGATATGTCAAGTTGCCAGAATCAAATACGGCAGAATGCAGCACACCGCACGTGTAGTCTCATTGGCTAGTAGGTTGCAGTCCAAACACTATATGCAAAGTTTATTAGAGCACAATGCAATGCAGTGCACAAATGATTGACTTTAAAGTGGACCAACACCCAGGATTTTGACTATCCTGGGTTTTGGTCCACTTCGGGGGGCACCCCGATTTGGGGTGCCCCGCTGTGTGAAACCCCCCAGAAAGCCCAAAAAAATCACCTCACCATGCTCCCACGTGACCGCGCCGTCCAATCCCCGCCGACGTCCAAGTGGGTGACAGCGACGTCCAAGACAGCGCGTCCGCCGCCACCTCCCGCACTTCACTCTTACAGGGCGCGCGCCCGCGCTGGCCTTTCATAAACGGCCGGCGCGGGCACGTCTAGAGGGATCTCGCGGTGAGGGAGATGATCGGCCCGGGAATCTTATAGATTCCCGGGCCGATCACCCCTGGGTGTTGGTCCACTTTAATGCGCAGAGCGTTTTCCCTGCTTGAGTTCAGAGTATTTCTGCTCCACTACAACTCAACAACTTGGTGTGAAAGGCCCTTTTGCCTCATTTGAATCCTGCAGAATCTAAAATGTAAGATATATATATATATATATATATATATATATATATATATATATATACACACACACACACACGGGTTTAAATACTGGGTATGAATGCAACAACCTTGCATGGAGAAAAGTGCAGCACGCAATTGCTTGCCATGTAGTAGTGGGTTAAACAGACATTTATACCTGCACTGCATGTTGGTAGGATATTTGGAGGGGACCACTGTGTCCCTTTTAAAGGGACACTATTGTCCATATCTGACTGTAAGGGATAACTATAATCAACCATCATTAAATTATGCAAGTACATGAAAGACAGACAGCCTAATTATTTACCATTATCGATACCATATTGACTATTCTATATTCATAGCTAAAAGTATGGCAAAACATACCTGGTCAACGCTTGTAAGGTCACTTAATACAGCATCTGGGGGACGACTGGGTGGATTTGCAGTTACCTAAAGAGATTAAGGAAAAACAACATAAGGAACGCTAAACAAAAACTGACAGCTCACAATTTGACACTTTGACACACATCAGCACAGAAAAAAAACAACATCATCATAAGTATGTTAGCCATTTTCACAGTTTCCTTGGAAAGGACCCCAACTCAACCTATATGCCTTAACAAAAGATTCTCAAAATTATTAAAAGGACATTCACCTTATTTGATAATTGAGCTGCTTTCCTGTGCACAAATAAATATGCCATTTTTCCAGCATGGGACCCATAGCTGTACAAAACTGTATCCCGAATTCAAGTATGCAATCAAAACATTAATTTTAGAATGTTTTGAGTTTTTATTAATATTTACACAGTGTTTCAAAAGACACAAACAAGTTAATAAATTCATTGAAAAAATGGATTAACCCTTTTTTTAAAAAATAGGTATTTTAACTCTTTAAATAAGAACCACCACCAATTTGGCCAGCACTGCAGTCTAAAAGAAAGTCTAAAAAATACTCCAGGGCTTGCCAATCATGTACCACCGCATACGAACCACTTTATAATCCCCTCGGGGTCGCCCCACAAACACTTACCTTTCTGGCAATTCCATGCCATATGTGCAGGCTGCAGTTCCCACCTTCCTCTTTGCTCAAAAATTTTTATTGTGAGATGAGCAACATAATACACCATAAAATTCACAATTACAGACATCCAGTTTCATCTGACAAATTTTGTTCATTATGTCTCTTACAATTTTCCAATAATATTTTGTGAACATAAACATCGAAGCCATTAGTAAACATTTACTAATCTATAAGTAAATAACTGTTTCTGGAATAGAGCGCACTTGTAACCAGTAAGCTAATGGCCTCTAACTTAGTGTAGCTCTATAACAATCTATAAGGCTTATCTTTAACCAGTAAT
The DNA here is from genome assembly GCA_027917425.1 of Gastrophryne carolinensis. Lineage (NCBI taxonomy): Eukaryota > Metazoa > Chordata > Amphibia > Anura > Microhylidae > Gastrophryne > Gastrophryne carolinensis. Next base: position 529,208,648 of record CM051234.1, read on the forward strand.
ACTAAGGTAAGTTACCCAGAAAGCAGTTCCCACCTTCCTGAAACGGAAGTTCTCTCCTACACCTATTCAGATAGGCTGGGTTCAGGAACACACCACAGACCGCAGGGAGCATAGGGATGCAGCTTCTCCCGTGCCCTTGCAACGTTCTAAACAGAGCCTTTTGCCCTGCATTAATATGCACGGCATACAGTGCTGACTGAATGTAAACGCACGCATCCGCCATGGAACCAGCGGTAAAGTACGTTTAGCAGTCCGGGGGAAGATTCACACAGTGGGCAGCCCAAATGTCACAGGGACAAGGACCAAAACAGGGGATAGAGATTGAACTCTAACTGATTTAAACAATCAAGGTATTCTTCTACTGTTGCTTTTGGATATTGTTCAGAAAGTTTTCCCAATATTGTTTCAGAAGTTCCAACAAAAATGCCACCTTCGTAGCTTGCTTTGCTCTTACCCTTCTGTCCAGCTCATCACAAATAAACTCAATGGGGTCTAAGCCAGGAGACCAAGCAGGCCATTTCAAGCTTTCAAGCTTATTCTTGTCTTCTTAGGTAGTGTTCTGGCAGCTTTTTGTCCAGTGTGCCAGTGCAAACGGCCAACTTTGGATCCAGCAAAGAGCTCTAGACCAACATGCTTCCTTCCCCCCATGTTTGACAGTTGGTGTCACACTCACTCACACACACGCACACTTAACAACTATACTTTCACCTTCTTCACAACTTACAAACCCTATATGATATATCAAAATGTGATTGATTGTCCATTAGACCTTATTCGATTTTTCAGTAGTCCACTTGTGGTGCTGCTTGATGCAGGCAATCTTAGCACGAGCTTGCTTACTAACAGGATAGAAGTCTTCTCAGGTTAGACAGAAATGTATTTATTTTTGATACATTAGACTGCACTTGAGGCTTTTGTGCCCTGAGGCCACTAGTCAATTGATTTTTTTACTTGCTTTTGATCTGCCAGACCACTTCCTGTCAAAAGTTACCTCCAATTTTCAAGTGCTTTTTAATGTTATAGGAAACTGTACAGACTACTATTTGGGATTTCTTGAAAAGTTCTCTGTAGGACAAAAGTACACATAGGATTGTAATTGATGGTCTTTTGTTTATTGCCTTTTTGACATTATGCTAGCAATATGCTCCTGAAGAGCAAAAGGGTCTAATTTCTGTCATAGAGGGTGTAGTAATGAAGTCTTTTCCAGCACAGACTATATAGAAACAGAGGGTTTGAAAGTAATCTTCAAAAGTTGAGACACCTGTAGGAATAGTTCAAACCATAATTTTATTTCTGTGCTGCAGAGCAACTGTCCTTCATATCTTCCCTGACAAAAATGCCCTGCATTTGAGGTTAAAGATTCATATTTCTAAGTTTGTAACTTACTTTTGAACCATTCACATTTTCTGTATTAGAACTGTGTAAATGTAAAGAAATAACTGGAAAAATGGAGGTGTTCCAAAATTTTGGCCAGTGTTGTATATTATTGTACACAGAAATGAAAGCATTATTTTCCTTTGTCATACAGACTGATTTTTTTTTTACAACCATAAAATGAAGATTACATACATAAGTAAATGGATTTTTCCAGGGACTCAGAGGGCAGCAGTGAAAATATATAGCCAGCTTTAGTGTAGAAATAAATGGGGTCCTGCTATGATTTCAGAAAATAGATTTTTACTAAAAGTCTACAAAGAAAATGGTTTTGTATGGCCAAAAAGCTGTTGAAAAACTACAGAGATGACTATTGTGACATGATTGTATGCATTTGAAAATGCAAAGTTCATTAATTTGAAATACAATGGGCTTATGCACAACTGAATAGAAGCAGTTTAACCTGAAGACCTGCACAGTTTATCACACACATTTCAAGCTTCCTAATTGCTGCCAGTACGACTAGAAATCCAGCCTACTGTATATCAGGGTCAGAAACGCTTTGTGGGAAAAGACATGTGAGATAGTTTTGTTGTTTGTATAATCTTAACCTTTATTTTATAAGGGGTGATCATAAGACAGGGAATAGGTTATTGCATACATGAAAGGATAGCATCTATTTATCTTCCCAGTAGTCAAGAAAGAAGTTTAAAATTTGGCCATGGAAGATATGAATCAACAGTTCATACAACACATTACTAAAATGCCTGCATATGATATATTGGATTTTTTTTAATGCTAGGTTTTAAAGTGGACCAACACCCAGGATTTTTACTATCCTGGGTTTTGGATCACTTCGGTGGGGCACCCCGATCGGGGGTGTCCCGCTGTGTGAAACCCCCCAGAATGCCCGGAAACACTCACCTCACCACGCTCCTCCACGGACGCTCGTCCAATCAGAGCGCTCAGAGCCGCTGTGGTATGCACGTACAAGCGGCGTCCAACCACAGCGGCTCTGAGCGCTGGAGGCCACGTCTCGCGCTTCCCTCTAACAGGGAGCGCGCCTGCGCTGGCCATTCACAAACGGCCGGCGCGGGTGCGCGCCCTGCTAGAGGGAAGCGCGAGACGCGGCCCGCGTCGTTGGAAGGGGGTTAAGGTAAGGTTTCTGGGCTTCCTGGGGGGTTTCACCCCGCGGGACATCCCGATTTCAGATGCCCCGTGGGGAGGGATCTGATCCCCCCTGGGTGTTGGTCCACTTTAAAATGTGAATTTACTATTCCCTATAAAATACATTTCCTGAAAGTGAACCAAAACTGAATCTAGCGTCTATAAGGCCTGGTTAAATACCCACTTCTGGGCATCCTGATTTGGGATGCCCGCTGTGTGAATGTCACCTGATATTCTTACTTTGCTGGCGAACCCACAGTGGAGGCAAACTTCTAGGTCCATGCGTGGTAAGTATGTCAGGCTACAAACGGGGTAAGGACCAGTACAGATAGCAAAAATCACGTCCTATAGGGGGGGGTCTAAAAAAGGAGAATTTAAGTATGAGTGCTTGATGCTCTTTCAATAACAAAACATAAACCAAAGAAAAGATGGCTCCTGGGCCAACTGAGCCTAACTGCAATCCCAACATGCAAAACATTCACATTTAAATACATGTAAGATATGTTGGTTCCAAGGGTAGTTGCACACAACAAACAAATCATAGAACAAGCATATCCAATACAGATCTAGAATGTCAAAAGGTAGTTGCATAACCAAAGCCGAGATGCAACAAATCATTGAGCTTTTAGTTCAAAAAAGGATAATTTTAAAATCACAGGACAACAAAAGTTCAGATGAAATGCTGTTTGATCATAGCTGCATTGCTTTAAAATCTGCAGATCTGAGTGGTATACAAAGTATAGCTGCTGAGGATAAAAGCACTGTGACATTGCTCAAGTGCATTTAATTAGCCAACAGTTACAACATATCTTCTGCTCTGCACACTTAGGCTGGCATAAGAGTGATAGATTATGGCAGTGCCTCCCATATCAAGCTTGTTGTAAAGCACAACACTGCAAATAACATTTTTATTATCCAATTTACTGAAATAAATGAAATGCCAACCAGAAAACGCTGCCAAGAGGTTAAGTAGGCCAGCTACCATGTACATGAAATAGATATGGATTTCGAAGAATGCTTTATGCAAAGACGCTTCACAAACTGAAACGTTAGCTGCCGTATTAATAGCAGATGGAAGCACAATTATCTAGAATAACTTTGGCACACCATTTTATTGCGTAAAACAACCTTCTTCAACAGATAAAGTATTTAAATAAAGACCACATATCGAAGTTTAATTAGGGAAGCTGTGCTTATTTGCCCCATAAAGTCAGGATGAGTTGATAAAATGAATTCCACTATTGTCTGTGTCAGGATAATAAAAGTTGCTGGAGTGGATTTCTTTTTAAACAGCTCAATTTTGGGCATGTGAACTGCTAAATTAAAGTTCTCCCTAGTATATCCAGAGGGTATACATAATAAGAAATGAAAATGTAGCAGCACACTTTGAGAACACACAGCTCTGGAAACTATCTATATGCTGTTGGCCATTATTCTTCTCTGTGCTCCAATAAAGATTATCATATTATGGTGGGTGTCCAGGAAAATGGCATGATCTACACACACAATTTAACGTTTTGATGCATTCCATTAGTCTACCAATATGTCCCGATGATTATTGCAGGCAAAAGAAAGAAAAGATATCAAGTATGGTCCATGGTTCTAGCTCCTCCAAACAGAATCAACCCTCCTAACCTTCAAAACACTAACCCTGCTGATTTCGCACACCAAGACTATTAACCCATGAATCAGAGTGGCAGCCTAATTTCTCATTTGCCAGACTGGGGAGGCCAGAAGCAGTAGTAAATTAAGGCTGTTCTGAGTTGCAGCTTTACCTATGTTGAAGTTTGTTAGACTTACAAATAAATCAGGCAACACATTGAATTGCCTACACTAGACTGCCATCAATTTCCTATGGCATGAACTACATCGTGTAGTGGTAAAAAATGCTGCATAATGAGCAAGGTGAGAATTCGCACTCCTTTTTAAGTAGAGAAACTGCCATTTCACTGTCTACCTTGGGGCCAGTTCAGAGCCAGGTTAGAATTTACATACCCAGCTCTGAATCGAACCCCAATATGTTTTGTTCCATTGCATCAGCCCTGAAAAGTGAACCCAAGATTGGATTCAGTGGGCAAAACGAAGTTGCAGAATGAAGTATTTACCAGTAAATACCAGGCGCTCAAAAAATGGAATTCAGGCACACAGCGCCTGTTGGATTCCCAATCTTATTTTTTAGGGTTTTTTTAATTAAAAATGGGAATTGCATTAGGGACATTAGACAAACATAACATAACTTTTTTGACAACCCTACGGCAAATGTGTAGGGCACTGTGGCTTCCCAGAATCCCTTCAGCTGATGCACTCCCTTGTGCTAGGCCAATTTGAATTGCCGGTCCAGGCACACACAGCCAGAGCAAAGTGGCTGCAGTGTAGCCGTCCACTACCTCTCCATTAAGCTTTCTATGTCGCTCATCAAAACGCACAGCATAGAAGTCAGTTTTAAAATATGGGTGTTGTACAAGGCTGGACTGAGTAAAGGGGCATGACAATTGGCGGGTCGGATTTTGTTGGGGGGGGTCTGGTGTAGGTAAGCAGATTGGGGTTTGTTGGTGGGGGGGCATTGGTAAACTCCTCCAAGCTTTGTCACACCCCCTCTATTGCAATGGAGTGGGCAGGTGGAGGGGCAGACATCAGCCTTGAAGGAGGCTTTTAACTTATATTAAAAATGTTCAAACTTAAATTTGAGGAACATGGCTAGGAAAGCTGATGATTTTGCTTCTCCACAGAAAAGGTCTGAGGAGTCATTAGAAAACGTAACTAACAAAACTCGACCAACAGCAGGGCTTTAATGAAGACAGATACAAGTGGCTAAAGCACTGTTCTCTTTGTTTTGATGAAGATCTATCTCCATTATATGTTCAATAGAGAGCATAATACCTGGCAAACGTTACCTTTTCTAAATTGCCAAACCTTTTTTGTGTAGAGGAGATATTTTTAGAGCAACAAGTGAATAAAGATTAATGTAAATAGTGAGCACTGCTGAATATTAAGGATATACAGTAACTGGCCAGGACTACTATAATATATAATCCACACAGTGGTTAATATATATATATATATATAAATATATATATATATATATATATATATATATATATATATATATATATATATATGTGCAATAAGTATTAAATGGTTATTGCTTACTTCTCAACTTGGCTTCTCCACTTCCTGTCCTCTGACATCCAGGCTATAATCATGGGGGACTTCAACATACCCGTTGACACAAACAACCCTGCAACCACCAAACTACTATCCCTAACCACCTCCTTTGGCCTCAAACAATGGTCTACTAGCCCCACCCACAAAGATGGACATACGCTTGACTTACTCTTTACTCACCTCTGCTCTGTATCCAGTCTTTCCTCAGTCTTTCCCACCTGCTATTCTTCACAGGAACCTCAGAAACCTAGACCTTCAATCTCTCTCCGATGCTTTACATCCCCTTCACACCCTGCCCTCATTTACCAATGTAGACGCTGCAGCTACATACTATCATAACATACTAACTGCTGCCATTGACTCTGTTGCTCCCCTTAACTACAGCCTCCCTCAGGCCAAAAAAAGACAATCTTGGCTTAATACTAGCACTGCAGCATTAAAAAGGCATTCTCGAGTTGCTGAACGGCATTGGAGGAAATCCAAAACCAAGGAGGACTTCCTGTTATACAAGAAAGACCTTCAGGAACTCAGGACTGCCCTTTCATCTGCTAAACAGGAATATTTCACATCACTCATATCAGCACAGGTCAGGAATCCAAAACAGCTATTTAACACTTTCAACTCCCTTCTCCGCCCACCGCCACCTCCTCCATCCTCACAGCTGAACAATTTGCTGCATACTTTAAAGATAAAATCAACATAATTCAAAGTGGCTTCACCCATCAGAATCCTACCCACTCCCCCCCCCTGCCTCACTCAACTCATTTCACACGGTTAACTGCACAAGGTCTCTCCTCTCTGGTCTCAGAGGCTCACCTGACCACCTGCTCCCTTGATCTCATTCCATCCCACCTTATCCCTCAACTGTCTCCATCTGTCATTCCAGCCCTAACATCTATAAGCATGCTGTTATAACTCCACTCATCAAAAAACCCTCTCTGGACCCCTCTGCCCTCCCCAGTTACAGCCCAATCTCTCTGCTCCCTTTCTCATCCAAGCTTCTTGAACAGCATGTCCATACCGAACTTACCAACTATCTGCAATCTGGCTTCCGCTCATGTCGCTCTACCGAAACTGCCCTCACCAAAGTCACCAATGATCTACTGACAGCCAAATCCAAAGGCCACTACTCTGCTCTCATTCTTCTCGACCTTTCCGCTGCTTTTGACACAGTCGACCATGTTCTGCTTCTCAATATTCTTTCTTCTCTTGGAATCCAAGGTCTCGCACACTTGGCTCTCCTCCTATCTCTCATCGCACTTTTAGTGTATCCTACTCAAACACCATTTCCTCTCCCTGGCCTCTGTCTGTTGGTGTACCACAAGGCCCAGTCCTCGGACAAATAATAACCTCGCTAGGCTTCCAATATCACTTTTATGCAGACGACTCAGATCTACGTCTCTGGTCCAAATCTCTCTTCTCTCCTCTCTCGCCTTCCTGGCTGTTTAACAGCCATATCTTCCTTCATGACATCTCGCTCCCTTAAACTAAACATGGACAAAACAGAACTGGTAATTTTCCCACCATCTCACTCCCCTCTCTAACACCACAATTTCTGTAAATAATCTTACAATAACTGCAACTCATCAAGTTCGGTGCCTGGGCGTCATCCTGGACTCCTCTCTCTCATTCACACCTCACATTCACTCCCTAGCCACCTCCTGTCGTCTCCAACTCAAAAATATCTCCCACTTCCTCTCACCTAACACCACTAAAATACTAGTACACGCCCTGGTCATCTCCCGACTGGACTACTGTAACACCCTCCTCTGTGGTTTGCCAACAAACAGACTGGCTCCCCTCGAATCTGTTCTAAACTCTGCTGCTCACCTCATCCACCTTTCCTCTCGCTTCTCCAGTGCTGCTCCCATGTCAATCCCTCCACTGGTTACCTGTCTCCCAAAGAGTTCAGTTCAAACTTCTAACACTAACCTACAAAGCTCTCTCTCTAACCAGGCCCCATCCTACATTTCTTCTCTGATCCAGCGTTACCAACGCAAGTGCAACCTCCGCTCTGCCTCTGACCTTCTCCTGTCCTCTTCCTTGGTTACTTCCTCGCACTCCCGCCTTCAAGACTTCTCCAGTGCCTCCCCACTTCTCTGGAATGCACTTCCCCGCTGGATCCGCCACTCTCCATCACTCCAAGCCTTTAAAAGTGCCCTCAAAACTCACTTCTTCACGTTCTTCAGACATGGCCTGGCTTAAGCAATTCCCATAACCTTCAAATGGCACATGAAGCCCAACTCAAGCTCTACCACTTGTGATCCCCACCTTTCGTCTCCACCCCCTCCTTTAGAGTGTAAGCTCGCAAGGGCAGGGCTCTCCTTCCTATTGTCTCCTGTGCTCACAACACTTGGTTTAAACCTTGTGGCATCTAATTTTGTATTGTTCCCTGTACTAAATGTCCTTACGTATGGGATATTCCGCCACAAGGTGGCACAGTGCACTGCAGAAGAGTTGTGGCTCCTCCCGGCCCCATATAAAAACAGGGATCACCATAGACCTCTCCAGTGTTGACAAGAGTTATACAAGAAGCCGGGAGGTAATAAAGGTAAAAAGGTATCAAAAAACCCCAACTAACTTGGAACAATCACTATAAAGAGGCAACCAAGAATAATGATAACAAGGGTGGGGTGAAGCAGGCCTTGCCATGCAAAGTAAAAGCACTCACAGAATTGTCTTTTTCCTAGTGCAAGAAGTCCTTACGTATGGGACGTCCAACAGCAGTGTCCGTAACGTAGGGTGGGATCCCCAAAAAGTAGCAGCAGGCAGTTCAGACCACCACCGCCTGTAGTACCTTGCGACCAAAAGCAGCATAAGCAGAAGCCTTAACAACAACCTTGTAAAACTTAGAAAAGGTATGAACAGAAGACCAAGTTGCGGCCTTACAAACTTGTTCAACAGAAGCTTGGTGCTGAAAAGCCCAAGAAGTACCAATAGCACGAGTGCAACGAGTGAGCAGTAACCCAAAATGGAGGAACCTTCCCCTTAGCAGAATAGGCCTGCTCCACTGCCTGACGCATCCACTTGCTGATAGTGGATTTAGCCGGAGGCAAACCCTTCCTAGGTCCAGCAGGAAGAACAAAAAGAGCATCAGATTTCCAGAAAGACTCAGTAGCAACCAAATAAAACTTCAGAGCCCTCACAACATCCAGAGAATGAAGAGTCCGTTCCTTAGAATTAGCAGGGTTAGGACACAAAGAAGGTAATACAATGTCCTGATTGAGATGAAAAGCAGACACAACCTTAGGTAAAAAATCCAGCTTAAGCCTAAACACCACCTTATCTTGATGCCGCTCAAAATAAGGAGGTTTGATGGAAAGCGCTGCCAGCTCAGAAACTCGCCTGACAGAAGTAATGGCCACCAAAAAGGCCACCTTAAGAGTCAGAATGGGCAACGCAGCCCCACGGATAGGCTCAAAGGAAGGACCCTGCAGAGCAGACAACACCAGATTCAAGTCCCAAACCGGTGGCATAGGCTTACGTGGCGGACGCACATGAGAAACTCCCTGGAAGAAAGTCTTAACCAACCGGTGATTGGCAAAGGATCTTTGGAAAAAAATTGCCAGAGCTGACACCTGTCCCTTGAGGGTACTAAGTTGAAGGCCCGAACCCAAACCATGTTGCAAAAATTCCAGAATCCTGGGGATAGAAAACACCCGACAAGGAAGAGTCTTAGACTCACACCAGTCAATATAAGCATGCCAGACCCTGTAGTAGATAAAGGACGAGGACTTCTTCCTAGCCCGAATCATAATATCAACAGCAGAGGCCGGTACCCCCTTGTCCATCAAGATGGAGGTTTCAGCAGCCAAGCCGTTAAAGCCAGCGTTTGTAAATTGGGATGGCACAGCTGTCCCTGAGTGAGAAGATCTGGATCCTTGGGCAAAATGTACCGATCTACTGCCAACTGCACAACGTCTGCGAACCTCACCCTCCCTGGCCAACAGGGGGCCACCAGGATGGCTGGTTCCCCCTCCTGGGCTATCTTGCGCAGCACCCTTCCCAGCAGAGGAAAAGGAGGGAACACATAGAGGAGCCGAAACTCCGTCCAAGGCATTGCTAACGCATCCGTGGCGAAGGCCAGAGGGTCCTGTGATAGGGAGACAAATCTGGAAAGCTTGTGATTGTGGCGGGACGCAAACAGATCCACATCCGGCTGACCCCAGCGGTGACACAGGGAGTGAAATACCTTGTTGCTGAGGGACCATTCCCCCAGCCGAGACGTCCCCCTGCTCAGAGAGTCTGCCTCCTGGTTCTCCACTTCCGGAATGTAGACCGCCGAAATGCAAGGGACATTCTCCGCCCAAGACAGTATCAGGGACACTTCCTTGAGGGCTCGCTTGCTCTGAGTCCCTCCCTGATGATTGATGTAGGCAACCGCCGTCTGGTTGTCCGAGCGGATCTGAACAGCCGGACCCCGAAGGTGTGTGGTCAGCTGAGAAAGAACCAACCTGATCGCCCTCAGTTCCAGGACATTGTTGGGAGCATTGGCCTCCTGGGGGCCCCACCGACCCTGGAACTTCAGAGACTTCCAAAAGCCCCCCCAACCGGTCAGACTGGCATCTGTGGTGACAGTCTCCCAGCACAGAGGCAGAAAGGTCCTGCCCCTGAAAAGGCCGAGGTGCCTACGCTGAGGCAGCCTACCATCCTTGGCTAGAACATCCAGATGCTCACCAAAGAGCCGCAGCTCCGCAAAGGAGCCTTTTTAGCAGCAGTGTCAGCTGCCCACTGCCGCAACCAAACAGAGCGGTGCATAGCCACCAAAAGTGCAGAGGCCCTACCAGGATAAGGATAAAGGCAACAAAATCAGAGCAAAGCAAGAGGGCACTATAGTCCTCCCCCCGCCTACCAGCCATAGCGCCATCACAGAGACGTTTGAGCTGTTTCTTAAGGGCAATAGCTGTGATGGCAGCGGCGCAGACCGGGCGCAGCCCAGCCCCCACACAAGTAAAAGCATGGCAGGCCAGCTGAGTTGGTCCTCGCTGTCCCGCAGTGTAGTAGTGTCAGGGAAAGGCATGACCGAGGTGTTGGACATCCCTAGAACGGGAGCGTCCACCTCAGGGGGATACGACCATCGCTTGACGAGGTCAGCAGCAAAGGGATACCTCTTATCCAATCCTTTGGGCACCGTGGGCAATCTATTTGGACGTTCCCACTCCTTGAGCACCATAGTAGTGAAATGGCCGGCTCAGGGAACTCCAGACACTGTTTATCAGGACGAAAGAGCTCACCCTGCCTCCTCTTAGCCAACTCAGGAGGGACAATGTGCAAAATTTCAAAAATGTGAGACAACAGACTATCAGTGTCCTCAGGGAACCATGATTCCTCCCCGGACGCAGATCCAGGGTCGCTGTCGTAACCCTCCGGCTGGTCCGCAGAGGAGTCAGAGTCCTGGAAAAGCTCCCCCTCCTCTAGGGAGTAACGGCCACCAAAGGCATCAGTTCTCTCATCCTCCTCAGGAAAGAGGGAGGGCGTAGGAGCCAGGTGCCGCTTCTTGCCAGAGGCCTTCCTTGGAACAGGCCTGGAAAGCTGCCTTTCAATGCTGGCAACACGGAGTGCCCCCTCACTGGGGGTTAAATGCAGGCACGGAGGGGTAGGCGATGCCGAAGGTGGCACAGAACTGGGAAGAGAAGTGGGCAGCCCAGCCTGGGCCACAATGATACCTTGGGTGCATGGCATGCACACCGCGGCACTGTTACTCAAAGGGGATGCCCCGCACATGGCACACAGCCGGGATTGCCCCGAAGGACCCCCGAGCACGCTATCCCCAGAAGCCTCCATATGGTGATTAACACAGGCTCAATAGGCCAGTACAGGGTAAAGGCTAACCAAAAAGCCACCCGAGATGCCCTCCCAAGGGATGCCCCCAGAAGCCAGTTAGGGGGAGATGAGAGGGGGGATAGGGAGTAGAACCGGGAGAAACCACAACCCACAGTTGTCCCGCCTGAAAGACATAAATAACATGCACATAAGCATCCCGCAGCACGTGCCCCAAGGAAACAAAACCCCCGAAAAGGGACTCACGGACCAAGTAGACAGAAGAATCGTCAAGCCGCCAGACCACAGGAGGAAGCGACACATTAGAAATCACCGCCGCAGCCAAGGGAGGAAGAAGGGACCCAGACGCGCAGCAGACTCAAAATGGCGCCGGCAGAAGCACCTCGAGGGGCGGGCCGCAGAGGGACGACGCGATACGCGTCATTCCCCGCCCCCCCCCCCCCCAAGAGGGCGTAAATGGCGCTCACGTGACCTCGCCGGCGCCATCACAATGCAATAAACGCCTCACAGTTATAGCGCCGCCCACCGCTGAGCATAGTACAAAGCGGCACGGCGGCGAAAACAGTAAAAAAACAGCTAAAACACTCGCTGCTACCACCCGCCACCCCCCCAAACAAAGTCGGGGAGGGGGGGGGAGGAGAGTGAGCAGGCAGCGGCAGGGGCCAGGCCAGGGATGGGGTGGGGGGGGGACCCCAGAACCAGAGAAACAAGGTACACAGTCCCCAAAACACTCACCCTCTCAGCTCAGAAGCTAGGACAGGAACTCTGCATCCCTCAGTAGGCTCACCATAAAGCCTATGGCCGGCTACCCTTTGTGGTACAGGATCTGCGGCTTGGAGCAGCGCTCCTCGAGCACCTGACCCTAGTGCTCCTCTACCCTCACCTGATCCATCAGCCGAGGCTGGGAGGCGCAGAGGATCCGGAAACGGGTGGAAATAGACATGCAGGGCCGCAGGCTTGGTTGCCCCGCTCACCTGCGCAATATAAGAGCCATCTTCTATCTTCGCAGTGTCACTGCAGAGAAAACACTGGAGAGGTCTATGGTGATTCCTGTTTTTATATGGGGCCGGGAGGAGCCACAACTCTTCTGCAGTGCACTGCGCCACCATACGTAAGGACTTCTTGAGGCAGGCCATGCCATGCAATAGGAAAAATAATAAAATGTACAATTTTTCTATATCTAAAAAGGGGCTATTGATCTGAAAATCTCACGTATGTCGTTAACAACATCCAATCCACGTTAACAAATCAAACCACCGATGCCCATAAATTAAGTTATGTGTAAAAATGAGAATTCTGCGTTTTGTAACCAATGCAATCAGTAGGTTTTGCAACAATAAGGTTGTGAAGGTCTTGAAAGAGCCCACAGGTTTTACCAATCATAAGATGGTTCTTAGCAATAAGGCCAAAAATGGCCAATCAGTTGAACCAGCAGATCTTAATCTGCACTAAGTGCTTGCTTTCTAATTACAGATAGATTTCTGCAGGTGGGAAAAAAGGTTGAGTTGACAGATCACCAATGTATTCCTAGGGAGCAGTTACCGATGCACAGAGGGACCACTGCATGGCTCTAGAGCATAGAGTCAACGGAAGTTCCAGCGCTCAGTAAAACGGTTTTCAAAGCTCTAAAAATACAATTTTGTGAATACTCACCTGTAAAATGGGTATTACGAGTATGTCACACACCCCGCTTCCAACATTCATGACACTTGGGATACCGGCCTGTAGAGGGCGATCTTGCAGAGATGACATGAGAAAAAGGAGCCCCTCCTGGTCCATAAATACCTGCGACCTCCCACTATTCCTCAGTTTTTTAAAAAAGCAGTGAAGAGCCAGGAAGAGAAAATTATATAGTGAAAAATAATAAGAAACACCATATAAAGGATCCCAGAACAAAAAAGGGCGGGGGAAGCGTGGTGTGTGACATACTCGTAATACCCATTTTACAGGTGAGTACTCACAAAATGGTATTATTCCTAGTATGTCACACACCCCGCTTCCAACATTCATGACACTTGGAACATCCAATAGCAGTGTCTATAATGGGCGGGGATCCCACAAGGAAAATAAGGCATAACTTAAATTACTGCAGCTTGCAGAACCTTGCGACCAAAAGCAGCAACCGCTGAGGCCCGCACATCAACCTTGTAAAACCGAAAACCAAGAGCAGCCTTGCAAACTTCTTCAACAGAAGCCTGGTGCTGAAAAGCCCAGGACGCACCAACAGCACGAGTAGAATGAGTAGTAACACGAAAAGGGGGAACCTTCCCCTTAGCAGAATATGCCCCAACAATGGCCTGACGAATCCATTTACTAATGGAAGATTTGGCGGGTGCCAAACCCTTACTAGGCCCAGAAGGCACAACACAACAACATCCAAAGAATGTAAAACCCTTTCCTTGTTATTACTAGGATTAGGGCACAATGAAGGAAGAACTATATCCTGATTTAAGTGGAAGGCAGACACCACTTTAGGAAGAAAATCTGGTTTAAAACGGAAAACCACCTTATCCTGATGCCTCTCATAGTAAGGAGCCTGTATTGACAGGGCCACGAATTCAGAAACCCGACGGACAGAGGTAATAGCAACCAAAAAGGCAACTTTCTGAGTGAGAATATGAAGAGGAACCTCCTGTAAAGGTTCAAAAGGAGCCGCCTGCATAGCAGAGAGCACAAGACTAAGATCCCAAACTGGAAGTAGGAGCTTTCTAGGAGGCCGTAAGAGCACAAGACTAAGATCCCAAACTGGAAGTAGGAGCTTTCTAGGAGACCGCACATGCGTGACCCCCTGGAAAAAAATCTTAACCAAAGGGTGAAGAGCAAATGACCTATGAAAGAAAATAGCCAAAGCAGAAACCTGCCCTTTCAAAGTACTAATCTGGAAGCCCAAATCCAGACCCCGTTGCAGAAACTCCAAAATCCTAGGGATAGAAAATACCCTGCAAGGCAGGGACCTAGACTCACACCAGTCAATATAGGACCCCCAAGTCCTGTAATAAACCACAGGTCCAACCGCGGTGTCCCCCACTTGTGACAAAGGAACTGAAAGACCTCGGGGTTGAGACACCATTCTCCCTGGCAAGCGCATGGTCTGCTCAGGGAGTCTGCCTCCACATTCTCTATCCCCGGAATGTAAACTGCCGCTATGCAGGGAACATTGATCTCTGCCCACTGAAGGATCAGAGACGCTTCCCGGAGGGACCCCGACTGCAAGTCCCTCCCTGGTGATTGATGTATGCAACTGCTGTTCGGTTGTCTGACCGAATCTGAACCGGCAAACCCCGCAAGAGATGAGTCAGTCGGAGCAGCACAAGACGAATGGCCCGAAGTTCCAATAAATTGATTGGGGAATGAGCCTCCAGAGGCCCCCACAACCCCTGAAACCGGTGTCTCCTCCAGATGCCCCCTCCAGCCCCTAAGGCTGGCATCTGTGGTGACCAACTCCCAACAAGGGGTCAGAAATGATTTGCCGTCCCTGAGATTGCTCGAAATCAGCCACAACTGGAGGGACTGCAGGACGAGGGGAGACAACAGACAAGTCCGATTCAAAGACAACGGGCACTTGTCCCACTTCGCCAGGAGAAAGAGCTGAAGCGTCCTCATGTGGAACTGAGCAAAAAGAACCACTTCGAGCGTGGCCACCATCAACCCCACTAATCTCATCCCCAAGCGGATAGGTTGATGAGGATTGGACAGGAACAGATGAATTAAGTCCTGAATCAGAACAATCTTGGACTAAGGAAGAAATACTCTGGCCTAAAGGGTATCCAGAATCAAGCCCAGAAAGGGAATCTCCCTTACGGGACAAAGAGAGGATTTGGCATGGTTTATCACCCAACCAAACCTCTCTAGTGTAGTCACCACTGTTCTGGTGTCCAGTTCCGTCTGATTGAAAGATGACGCTGTGATGAGCAAGTCGTCCAGCAATGGCACGATGCGAATGCCCTGGACCCTGGGAATAGCCATTACTCCTGCTAGGACCCTGGTAAACACTCTTGGGGATGGAGTGAGACCGAATGGAAGAGCCGCAAACTGAAAATGGTGGTCTTCTACTGTGAATCGGAGAAACCTTTGGTGAGCGGCAAAAATAGGAATGTGCAGATAAGCATCCTTGATGTCTATGGACGTCGTAAAGTCCCCCTGGCGGAGAGCGTCGGTCGTTGAACGCAACAACTCCATGCGGAGCCTTCGGAAACGTATAAACTGATTGAGTCGTCTCAGATCTAGAATAGGCCGAACAGAGCCGTCCTTTTTTGGGAACCGTAAATAGGTTGGAGTAAAACCCCAGACCTCTTTCCGCTGGAGCAACCTGGCGGATAACATCCATGTTTAAAAAGTTCGCCACAGCTGCCTGGAGCCCCTGTGCGATCACCGGATCTGCGGGCATCTGAGACCTGAAAAATCTGGGAGGATTTCCAGAATTCCAGCTTGTAACCGGAGGACACAACTTCCAGAATCCATCTGTCTGATACCTCTTGACCCAAGCCTGGAAAAAAGAATCGCAGCCGTCCCTCCACCCGTACAGGTGAGGGTGCCTCCTCATTGCTGGGCAGGCTTGGAAGTGGACTTGGGCTTAGATCCCCAACTCTGACCTGGATGTCCACGTCCTCTTCCTCTGTTCCATGCAGTCCCCCTTGGGGCTGAAAAGGGCCGATCCTCTGCCCGTTCTGGAACCATGAAAGGAAGGGTTAAAAGGAAGCCGATCCCCGCAAGGAACGACGTTGCTTCTTACGCTGAGGCAATTTGCCTCCTTTAATGACAGAATCCAACTTCTCACCAAAGAGGCGTAATCCCCCAAAGGGAAGCGCTGTAAGCGACTTCTTTGCCACCGTGTCCGCCGCCCACTGGCGTAGCCAAATAGACCGCCGAATCGCAACAAGCAAGGCAGAAGTTCTGCTACACAAGACCATGGAGTCATCTAAAGCAGAAAGTACAAAAGACACAAATAAATCACATCGCTTGAGAGCGGAAAACTCATCAGAGGCTGGATCAAGCCCTGAGGTATTCAATAGGTCTCTAATAACAGACCTAATAGCGACTGCCATAAGTGCCGAGGCACCCACAGGCCGCAAGGCCGAGCCAACGCTAGCAAACGCATGGCAAGCCATTTGTTCAATACGTTTGTCCTCTCCATCCTTTAAGGGAAGTAGATTCCGGAGAATGCAAAACAGAGGAATTGGACAAACTGAGCACAGGTGAATCCACCACAGGGGGGATGACCAACGCTTACAGTGTCTGCAGGAAAGGGATATATTTATTTTTTTTTTTTTATATCCCAACCCAATGGAATGCCAGGAAGCCGCGCAGGCTTTTCCCATTCCTTAAGAATGATATCTTCAAAATGTTTCTGATTAGGAAATTCAAAACGAGGCTTGGAGGCTCCAAAGAACTCCCCTTTCTGAGGAGGGACTGCTTCTGGAAAATCGATAGCCAAGACCTCATATAATTGAGCAAGAGCTTTAGGGGTGTCAAAATTCTCCCCTTCACCTTGTTCAGCGTCTTCAAAGAATTCTCCTTCTTCAAAAGGAGAACAATCAAAAATGCTCGCTACAATCAAGCTCATTTGCCTCAACGGCCAGAGCTAAATGTTTTTTAGCTGAGGCCCTCTTGGCCACAGAGCTAGACATTTATTTTTTTCAATGTGAGCCAATCAGGCACATACATCAGAAAGCGACTCTCTACCCATGATAATATCACTGGGGGTATGAACAAGACAAGGCGGTGTAGGGGAAGAGGCAGGAGCCACCTACCCTGAGGCTTGGGCCCCTTACTGCTGCATTATAACCAATTGAACACAAGATACACAAAAAAAATGCGTTATCCCCAACAAGGGATGCCCCACATCGCAAACACTGCCAAGTCTGTCCCGCAGGTACTGAAGAGCCAGTATCCTGAGATGCCTCCATATGGTGTTTATTAAAATACTTAATTTTTTTATAGTCGCCAAATATATGGGATTTTTACAGCCGAAGCTACCCGGGTTGCCCCTTAATAGTCCCTAGGTGGGAGGATTTTAAACAAGGACCAGGAGAAACCCCTATTAAGAGAGTTTCCCCCTGGAAGACAGAGAAAACACAATGAGCCTTATGCATATGCAAGAAAGAAATGACAGTAAATAAAAAAGATTTCCCTTTAGAATAACTAAAGGGTACTTACAGTGACCACAACGGCCCAGCGACAGCCCTGCGACCAATCGATATAAGAAAAGCCCAGCAGCGGCACCATCGCAGCAGCCAGGACCAGAACAGGAACCAGCAAACCACATGTCAAACAGGAAGAGGAAGCAGAAATGCGATGCCGACTTGAAGCCCTGCCCACCACCTAGCACTGTTCAGAGAGCAGAGGGCGGGTCAGCCAAAGACAATAGCATGACATCATAGAATGGGGCCGAACGAAAAAAAGAGGGAAATTTAAAAAACCCAAAACAGGTATGTCACTTTCTTATCCTTTCCTTTTTTTTTTTTTTAAACAAATGCATAGGACAAAAGATACTCCCTAAATAAAGATCCCGCCCCCCCTTCACCCCAGCAGGGTCCAGGAGGGCCAAAAGGGGGGAAAACAATAAGCACCCAATAGGCACAAGGAGATTTAAAGGGACGGGGCATCCCATGCCGGGGGACACCAACCTGGATTCCGCCTACCCCTTATTTGAGGTCTCATGGAGGGAGCAAGCGCCCATATACACCCATGGGTGTATCTATCTTTGCCCGAGCCCATCAGCCAAGGCTGGGAGGCATAACATACATATCACAATACAAAAATGTGGCTTCAGGCAGAAATAGAAAAAGGCCGGGCGTAACCCGGCTACCTGCAGGAAGGAGAGTCATCTTCTGAATGCTTCGCCGACTGCAGAGACGAAAAGACTGAGGAATAGTGGGAGGTCCCGGGTATTTTCCTGAACACTGTTCAGGAATTTAGGATACGGGCGCCGCCATCTTGACTCAGCATCACACTTAGTGAGGAGAGGAGCGTGGGATAAAGTACAGGGGGGCGGGTTATAGCTGTGCTTTGCTCAGACAGAGCAGAGCTGGGGTCAGGTAAAGGTCAGCAGTCCCAGAATGCAGAGCAGCGCAGTCAGGAGGCACTTCCTGTTTGCAGGCTGCCTGATAAGATGGCGGCTTCCATAAGCCGCCATCTTGGATGTTTAAAGGCTCATAGCATGCAGTATATGCAGGTAGGATGATTTTTAATGTGAGCAATCTGTATGTACAGGGTGTGGGAAACATATAAGATAGACTCTTATTCAGAGTGAAGGTCCGCTTTAACGGTGGGAGAGGCAGCCAGGTGAAATTCAAGTAGCTGCCATTTAAAGGATTAATGGAAAAATATATACATTCTTAAATATAAATGTGTAATATTTCTTATTTAAGCAAAAAAAAAGTTTTAAAAAATATATATTCGATTACTGTCTTAATCTACTGTAATCTCGCTATAAAATTACTGAATATCTAAACCCATGTGCTAGAGAAAAGAATTTGTAAAAGAGAATACATTTTTAAATAAAAAGTGAAAAAAAAAGGGAGCTTTTAGTGTCTCCTGAGACAATCTAGGGATGCCAGATAAATACAGAGCGCTGTAGGTCACCACCTCAACTCATGTTAAATCACTTTTCACAGAGTACAGTATTATTTTTCAGTGACTTACACAAGCCAACAGTTCAGCAACTTTAGTTATAGGTTTGTTTGTAAACCACCTTTTGAGAGAACATACAGTCTTGGCCATGGGTCACTACTTGTGAGAGATGTCAGGATATGCATTAACCTCTCTTCCTACAGCACAGAAAACAGTGTGACCTTTTGCATTTCTCATTATCTGCTGAATCAGTCTAATGGTATACACGTGATACATGTGATATGCCATTTCCAATTTAAAAAGCAATTTAACTTCTTAAATATTATTGTAAAGCAGTAAACACCACTAGAAAGCTCACCTATTATTCCTCGTTCTTTTGGTGCATGAGTGTATTATTCCTCGTTCTTTTGGTGCATGAGTGTTCGAGCAGCCAATCAGAGCAACTGGTGCAAATGGTCCAAGGGTAAGGGCAGTATATCGTATTTCTTTTACCTACATGTGTATTTTAGGTGCTTAGCAACACTAGCTTTCAAACGAGACAGTTACTACCACCCCCCTGGCTACACTGAAAATTATAAAGATTTTGATTATACAAAACAGTAAGTATCTGGCCAGCACCATCTTCCAAAACTGTTGACATTTCTGCAATCAATGCTTTCAATGTCTGGACTGCATCTAAACATTTCCGGCAAATGTTGATTAGTCCTGCACATTAGCTTGGAAAAATCATTTTAGTTCATTTTGTAATTTTAGTCCATTTCTTCATACAAAATGGCTTCTAATATTAAGGTGTTTTTCCTCCAATCAGCTGCTCATTTTAGGTTCTTCCACAAAATTTCTTAGGGTTGAAGGTCTGATCTCTGGCGTGGCCATTCCAGAACTTTAATATTTCTCTTTAATTATTCTCGGATAGAAAGGATTGTATCCACAAAACATTACCCAAAGTGAGAAAGGCCTTTAGTTGACTTGAGGCTAACCTTTGGTTACTTTGTGACCTTGCAGGCCATTATACAGCTTGATCTTGGCATGGTCTTTGCTGGTCGACAGCACCTCGGGTGGGTACTAATGGCCTAGAATTTTGTTTTCAGTTTTTGCTTCATCTTTCTTGACTGCAATTTGTTGGTGTCCGCATTCTTTAGAAATGGTTTTGTGACCTGAAAGATCCAACTCTGATTCCACCTTCAAATTATCTGCTAATCCTAAAGCTTCACATAGTTTTGCCACTCATGGATATGATATATTGGATAATTTTCCTCAATAAATAAATGCCCAAAACTAGGCTTGCGTCATCTTTTTTAGCAAAACCAGATGTAGTTTTATATCAAACCTTTTCAAACATATACAAAAATTAAAGCAGACCAAAACTCTCTAAAACAGCATCCCCAGCTTCCAGGGCCCAGCTATTCAGATAAGCTTGGGGACTGAGCACCATGGGAGCCCAGTTAAAAGTGATTTTTTTTTCACTATTCAGTGGGTTTAACAAAGCGGGGTATCCAGATTCAGGAAGCAGCTGAGCAAGCAGCCCTGGAGTTCACTTTCATGGACATTTCCTGGCAGACCTTGGACCAAATGTGCCCTCAGGTACAAGACTCGCCAAAAACCTGAAACTTGTTCCCGTGCCACACATCTCTCAAACTCGACACAGAACCGCAGAAGCTGGCGCAATGTATGGATTTGGCCTCAGTACAGAGCGTTCCTAATGACTTCATGACTGACACTGAAGGCAACGACAAGGCTTTGTACTCAGACCACGCCATGTTAGGTCCAGCTTCTCATACTGGTGATGTGTGGTGCGGGTGGTGGATTCTTGTCGGATGTCTGCCAGGGGAAGGATTCTATCACCACTGTAACTAATACAGGTTTGCCCATCTTTAATCTCTCTCTCACCCATATAATTTGTTGATGTACAAGTTCTCCCCAAAAACTATATTTACCCCATAAACATTTCATATTTAGCTTTTTCAGTTCCTAAATCTAGAAAGCCTGGCACTTTTTGTACCCAAATATACAGCTCTGTAGTTTAACCAGTATGAATAAGACAAAAGCGGAGACAAATCATTTCCATTAACAGGATGTTGTTCTCACAGTGTTGCCATTAGCCAGCAAGACATGCATTCATGAGAAGAAGCCCATTCAATGCTTAGATAGAGGCCAAGAATTTAGCAACAAAATACATGTTGCAATGCATAAAATGAAAAATGAATTTACTGCTGCTTGCCTATGTCCTGGATGTAAAATAAAGGTATAATCCAAAATAATGGGATAATGTTGGCCCCTTATTTATTCTACTGTCCCGTCTGTAAAAGCTAAATTATTCAACTCAGTACCACAACGTCTATTTTTACGGTTTACCCATATTTTGGTATAGAAATTGGCCATTTCTAGTAGGTCAGTGTTCATTAATTTGGTGTGATTTAGTTTATTATTTATGGAGTTTAGTTCCGGTACACTGCAGCTCCAAATCAAGAGTAGGATTAAGGCTTGACCCCACATTACAGGTAAGGAGGGGGTCTTGACAAGCTCACTGGAGGATCCTCTGGTGGGCACTTACAGTTGTAAGTGGTGTGTGGGCCGCAGCTGAGAGACAAGCGCCACAAAAGAAAGCTAGTGAGGGAACAGCAATGCTGCAGAACCTAGACGATAAAAAAAAGTGTCTGGCAGGCAAAAATAAAAAAATAACACACACACACAGCTCTGGGACTATTTTTTATACTTCAGCAGGTGGCAGTGGTGGGTGCAACAACCCTGTGCTCAGTGATTTGCCCCCTGGCTGCCAGCCAAGCAGAGCTGAGCACACACCTTAAACCAGGGATTTTCACAACCCTGGGATTTGGTCCTTGTCCCAGTGAGAAACACAATTTGGGGTGCATGTGAAACCCCCTAGTTCAACCCAGAAACTCATCTTTTCCTCTGGCACATGCACAGAGCCTGGCATAAGGAAGCAGCCACATCCTTAGTTTCCTTGCAGTGTGCAGCATTCTCACACCCTCAATCTGACAGGTTGGTTGTGGTAGGAAGGCCAGTGATGTGTTGTGAATGTGAATCCCACCAAACATAGGGGGCTCACGGAAAGGAACATCCCGAACTGGTTGGTCCCCTTTAATGCCGGGCTCACTGATGGGGTAAAGGTTAGACTAGGATAGTTTAATGTCGCTGTAAGCCAGGACAGGAAGGGGGGTGTTTTAAACCCTTAGACTACAGCAGAGCAGTGTTTTCATGTTTTCATTTGTGCTCCTACATCTGAAGAAGACCGCTAAGACCACACACAGTCACACGGTATGTATATGCTGCAAGGTGCAGCCACTTTTTGCCCCCCCCCCCCCCCCCCCCCCCATGGCTGGAAAATAAAATGGTAAATAACTCTTTACAGCTGTACTTGTCGGTAGTGGAACATGGTGTAAAAGATTCCAGGGCCAGTTGCTGGCTTTTCCCGCTGTGTGAAACCCCCCAAGGTGCCTGTAAAAAGACAATTCTGTGAGTACTCACCTGTAGAATTGTTTTTGTTCTTGCATGGCACGGTCTGCTTCAGTATTGATAAAAGTTGGGTTATTCCGCCACAAGGTGGTGCAGTGTACTGCAGAAGAGCTGTGGCATCTCCCGGCCCCCTATAAAATCGGGATTAACCATAGAGTTCCCAGCGTAGACAAGCAGTGAGACAAGAAGCCGGGAGAGAATAAAGTTAAATAATGTAAAAAAGGTAAAAAACCCCAATTAACTTGGAACAATCACCATAAAGAGGCAACCAAGAATAATGATAAGAGTGGGGTGAAGCAGGCCGTGCCATGCAAGAACAAAAACAATTCTATAGGTGAGTGCTCACAGAATTGTCTTTTTCTTATTGCATGGCACGGCCTTCTTCAGTATTCATAATAGTTGGGACATCCAAAAGCAGTGTCCAAAAGTAGGGTGGGATCCCCAATAAGTAACGGCCAGCAGTTCAAGTCACTACCGCCTGAAGTACCTTGTGGCCAAAAGCAGCATCCGCTGGGGCCTTAACATCAACCTTGGAAAACTTGGAAAAAGTATGAACAGAAGACCAAGTAGCAGCCTTGCAAACTTGTTCAACAGAAGCTTGGTGCTGAAAAGCCAAAGAGGCACCAATAGCACGAGTGGAATGAGCAGTAACCCTAAAGGGAGGTTCCTTCCCCTTAGCAGAATAGGCTTGTACCACTGCCTGATGGATCCACTTGCTGATAGTGGATTTAGCCGGAGGCAAACCCTTCCTAGGACCAGAAGTGAGAACAAAAAGAGCATCAGATTTCCTGAAAGGCTCAGTAGCGACCAAATAAAACTTCAGAGCCCTGACTACATCCAAAGAATGCAGTGTCCGCTCCTCGGAATTAGCAGGATTAGGACACAATGAAGGCAAAACAATGTCCTGATTGAGATGAAAGGCAGATACGACCCTTAGGCAAGAAATCCGGCTTAAAGCGGATCTTCATCATTTAATGAAAAGCCCAAACCCTTAAAAACTATTAACCAGCATCTAATATTAATATATTTAACATTTTTAGTCACTTACATTTTATTCTTTCCCTCACTGGCCTGCAACTCTGTTCAGCACTCTAGGATACGGGTGCCGCCATCTTGGTTCAGTAGCATCACATACTGAGGAGAGGAGAGGGTTCAAAAGTGCTGGGGAGCAGAGATATATCTGTGCTTTGCACAAACAGAGCAGAGCTGGGGTCAGGAAAAGGTCAGCAATCCCAGAATGCAGAGTGGCACAGTCAGAACACACTTCCTGTTTGCAGGCAGCCTGCACCTCCATGAGCCGCCGTCTTGGATGTTTAAAAACTCAGAAAATGCAGTAGATGCAGGTAGGATGATTTTTAATGTGAGTAATCTGTATGTACAGGGTGTGGGAAACATATAAGGTAGGCTCTTATTCAGGGTGAAGCTCCAGTTTAAGCCAAAACACCACCTTATCCTGATGCCTCTCAAAATAAGGAGGTTTGATGGAAAGCGCCGCAAGTTCAGAAACTCACCTGACAGCCCCATGAATAGGCTCAAAGGGAGGACCCTGCAGAGCAGACAACACCAGATTCAAGTCCCAGACCGGTAGGCTTACGAGGTGGATGCACATGAGTAATACCCTGGCAAAAAAGGTTTTAACCAACCGGTGATTGGCAAAGGATCTTTGGAAAAAAATTGCCAGAGCTGAAACATGGCCCTTGAGGGTACTCAGTTGAAGGCCGGAATCCAAACCATGTTGCAAATATTCCAGAATCCTGGGGATGGAAAAAACCTGACAGGGAAGAGACTTGGACTCACACCAGGCAATGTAAGCATGCCAGACCCTGTAATAGATAAAGGACGAGGACTTCTTCCTGGCCCGAATCATGGTATCCACAACAGAGGAAGGCAACCCCTTTTCCATCAAGATGGAGGTTTCAGCAGCCAAGCCCTTAAAGCCAGCGTTTGTAAATTGGGATGGCGTAGCTGTCCCTGAGTGAGAAGATCTGGATCCTTGGGCAAGACGTACTGATCTACTGCCAACTGAACGACGTTTGCGAACCACACCCTTCTTGGCCAACAGGGGGCCACTAGGATGGCTGGCACTCCCTCCTGGGCTATCTTGCGCATGACCCTGCCCAGTAGAGGGAACGGAGGGAACACATAGAGAAGCCGAAACGCCATCCAATGCATTGCCAGTGCATCCGTGGCAAAGGCCAGAGGATCCTGTGACAGGGAGACAAACTTGGGAAGTTTGTGATTGTGACGGGATGCAAACAGGTCCACATCTGGCTGACCCCAGCGGTGACACAGGGAGAGAAACACCTGGTTGTTGAGGGACCATTCACCCAGACGAGACATGCCCCTGCTCATGGAGTCTGCCACCTGGTTCTCCACCCCCGGAATGTATACCGCTGAGATGCAGGGAACATTCTGTTCCGCCCAAGACAGTATCAGGGGCACTTCCTTGAAGGCTCGCTTGCTCCCAGTCCCTCCCTGATTGATGTAGGCAACCGCTGTCTGGTCCGAGCGAATCTGAACAGCTCGACCCCGAAGGTGTGTGGTCAGCTGAGAAAGAACCAAACTGATCGCCCTCAGTTCCAGTACATTGATGGGAGCATGGGCCTCCTGGGGGCCCCACCGACCCTGGAACTTCAGAGACTTCCAAAAGCCCCCCAGCCTGTCAGACTGGCATCTGTGGTGACCATCTCCCAGCACGGGGGCAGGAAAGTCCTGCCCACCCAGAAGGGTCCTTGAGTCCAGCCACCATGAAAGGGACTGCCTGGCCAGAGGAGACAGAGCAAATTCCTGATCCAGGTACATAGGGGCCCGATCCCAGATTGACAAGAGGTGCAACTGAAGAGGTCTCATGTGAAACTGACCAAAAGGAACCGCCTCGAAGCAGGACACCATCAAGCCCACCAACTGCATCTCTAGATGGATGGAGGGATGAGGACACAAGAGCAGAGCCTGTGCCTGCTTCTGAAGGCCCTCCACTTTCTGCTGAGGAAGGAACACCTTGACCTGAGAGGTATCCAGTGTCATGCCCAGAAAGGACCTCACCAAGGACGGGGACAGTGAAGACTTGGGATAGTTGAGCACCCAGCCGAAGAACTCCAGAGTGGATGTCACCACCCGGGTGTCCTGCTCGGCCTGATGAAAGGACTGGGCCACAATAAGGATGTTGTCCAGGTAAGGAAGGACGCGAATGCCCTGGTTCCGTAGCAGAGCCATCACCCCCGCCAGCACAAAAGGGTAATTCTGATACTCCAGCGCGAACCTCAGAAATCTATGATGACCTGGGAAGATAGGCACATGAAGATAAGCATCCTTGATGTCCATGGTGGTCATGAAGTCGCCCGGGCGAAGGGTACTGTGAAAAAGATTGGAATAGTACCCTGACCCTTTTCTTGAGGAGGCACCAGACAAATGACCCCTGACTCCAGCAGGCATTGAACCACCGAAAGCAACCCTTGAGCTGACAGGGGGTTTAAAGACATCCGGGATCTGATGAATCTTGGGGGCGGCCAGGCTGCAAAATCTTGTAACCGGAGGACACCACCTCCTGAATCCACCGGTCTGAGACGTGGAGCCTCCAGACATGAGCAAAGAGCCGAAGCCGTCCCCCCACCCGGATGGGTAAGGGCGCCCCCTCATGCCTGAGGGGCCTTGGGAGGGGGTTTGGGCTTGGAACCCCAGGAGAGACCGGCACGACCACGGGATCTGCCACGGCCCCAAGAATCTCTGCGGCTACCTGAGAAGAGGGAGTCATGACCTCCTCTGGGAGTACGAAGGGCGGTGAGGGAGATGGAGGTCCCCCGAAAGGGCCAAGGCTGCCTCCTACGCTGAGGCAGTCTGCCATCCTTGGCTAAAACATCAAGACGCTCACCGAAGAGCCGCAGCCCCGCAAAGGGGACCCCAGTGAGAGCCTTCTTAGCAGCAGCGTCAGCTGCCCACTGACGCATAGCCACCAAAAGAGCAGAGGCCCTACCGCCCAGCCTCACAGCATCATTCATGGCAGTAAGGATAAATGCAACAAAATCAGAGCAAAGCAAGAGGGCCCTATAATCCTCCCTCCTCCTACCAGCCATAGTGCCATCACAAAGACGCTTGAGCAGTTTCTAAAGGGCAATAGCTGTAATGGCAGCAGCACAGGCCGGGCGCAGTCCAGCCCCCACACAGGTAAAAGCATGGCAGGCCATCTGATCCATGTGGCGGTCCTCGCTGTCCCTCAGACTGATAGTGTCAGGGGAAGGCATGACCAAGGTATTGGACAGACCTAGCACGGGAGCGTCCACCTCAGGGGGACATGACCACCGCTTTACTAGATCAGCAGGAAAGAGATACCTCCTATCCAAGCCCTTGGGCACAGCGGGCAGCCTGTTAGGACGTTCCCAAGCACCATAGTTGTGAAATGTCCCTGCTCAGGGAACTCAAGACGCTGTTTATCAGGGCGAAAGAGCTCACCCTGCTTTTTCTTAGCCACCTCAGGGGGAGCAATGTGCAAAATTTCAAAAATGTGAGACAGCAGATTATCAGTGTCCTCAGGGTACCATGATTCCTCCCCGGACGCAGACCAGGGTCACTATCGCAACCCTCCTGCTGGTCCCCAGAGGAGTCAGAGTCCCGGAACAGTTCCCCTTCCTCTAGGGAATAACGTCCACCAGTGGCATCAAACTCCTCTGTGGAGCGTGAGGGAGTGGAAGTCAGGTGCCAGAGGCCTTCCTAGGAACAGGCCCGGCAAGCTGCCTCTCAATGTTGGCCACACGAAGTGCCAGATCAGACTGTGACCCCCTGCTATTATCCCCCTCACTGGGGGCCAACTGCAGGAGTGGGGGGGGGGGTAGGCGACCTCGAAGGGGGCGCATAGCTGGGAAGTGATGCAGGCAAACCAGATTGGAGCACAAGGACACTTTGGGCGCACGGCACGCACATCCTGACACTGTCACTCACAGGGGATACCCCACACATGGCACACAGCCGGGATTGCCCCGAAGGACCCCCAAGCACGCTATCCTCAGAAGCCTCCATATGGTGATTAGGCGCAATAGGCCAGCACTGGGTAAAGGCTAATACCAAAGCCACCCAGGATGCCCTGCCACGGGATGCCCCCAGAAGTCAGTAAAGGGGGGGGTAAGGGGGAGGAAGGAGTAGAGCCTGGAGAAACCACAACCCACTGGTATCCCGCCTGAAAGACATAAGTAAAAACGACACATGAGCATCCCGCAGCACATGCCCCACGAGACCAACAAAAAAAACCCCAAGGGGGACTCACGGACCAAGGAAATCGCAGGATCACCAAGCCTCAGACCGCTGGATGAAGCGAAACACAGGAGGACACAGCACCGCAGCCAGAAAGGGAGAAAACCAGATGCGCAGCGAATCCAAAATGGTGCCGGCAGAGGTACCTCGAGGGGCGGGCCGTGGGGGGACGACGCGATACACGTCATCCCCCGCCCCCTCCGAAAAGTGCGAAAACGGCGCCCACGTGACCTCGCCGGCGCCATGACTAAGCAAAAACACCACAGGTTACAGCGTCACCCGCCGCAGAGCACAGTACAAAGTGGCGCGGCAGCTAAAAAACACCAAAAACACACTGTAAACAGCAAAATACACCACTCGCCGCTACCATCCGCCCCCCTGAAGGAAAGAAGGGGACACCGTCCCCAAAACACTCACCCCCTCAGAAGTCTGGACAGGAACTCCGCATCCCTAATAGGCTCACCATAAATCCTATGGCCGGCTACCCTTTGTGGAACAGGGTCTGCGGCTAGGAGCAGTGCTCCAGGAGCACTTGACCCTAGTGCTCTTCTACCCTCACCCGATCTGTCAGCCAAGGCTGGGAGGCAGAGAGGGTCCAGAAACGGGTGAAAATAGACTTGCAGGGCTGCAGGCTTGGTTGCCCCGCTCACCTGCGCAGAGAGAGAGAGACATTTTCTATCTTCGCAGTTTCACTGCAGAGGAAACACTGGGAACTCTATGGTTAATCCCATTTTTATAGGGGGCCGGGAGATGCCACAGCTCTTCTGCAGTACACTGCGCCACCTTGTGGCGGAATAACCCGACTGTTATGAATACTGAAGCAGGCCGTGCCATGCAATAAGAAAAACTCACCGGTCTCCAGCTCCAACGGTGCATGCATGGGCTCTCGTCCAACCAGAGCGGATTGCCTTTCAGCAAATGGCTCTGATTGTTTAAAATGGGGAGCATACCCTTCCGCATCCCCTGCATCGTGCATACTCTCCCATCCTATCTGAAAGGCTGGGAAGAGTGCACGTGCCGTTGAGGATGCAGCAGCACGCACTCCCTATTCAATTCAATCAGTGCCCTTTGCCAAATGATGTAGTCAAGGCAAAGGCCTCTGTTTAGACAAGAGCCCTCGCATTCGCAGTTGAAGCAAGGAAAAGGGATTTTAAGTCGGCGAACTGGGGGTTTCACACAGCAAGGCATCCCAATTCATGCCCTGGGGGCATGGAACAAAACACAGGAAATTCAAATTAGTTGAACCTGTAAAAAAAGATTTGGGATTTGGAAAGTCCTGGAATGCCAAACCCCTTGGTTTCCCATTAAACTCCCCTTAAAGTGGACCAACACCCACGGGTGATCGGCCCGGGAATCTATAAGATTCCCGGGCCGATCACCTCCCTCCCCGCGGGACATCCGAGATCGGGATGTCCCGCGGGGTGAAACCCCCCCACCTTATCTTACCTCCCTCGTGCCCCTCTAGGCGTGCGCGTCTGTGAATGGCCGGCGCGGGCGCGCGCATCAAGAGGGACGCGCGGGAGGCGGCGGAGGAGCCGCTTGTCCAGGACTGTCAGATTGCTTGTCCATCGGCGCTGGGAGCGGGGAGAGGTGAGTTTTTCGGGTGATCGGGGGGTTTCACACAGCGGGGCACCCCGATCGGGGGTGCCCCACCGAAGTGGACCAAGACCCAGGATAGTCAAAACCCTGGGTGTTGGTCCACTTTAAGCCTTGAGTGGCAGCTATGGAAAAGCTTTGCTGTACTACATAGTCCCCCCAACAGTCTGTCAGGTATAACAAATGTGCAGAGTATGGATGCTGCCAGAATTAAAATGGAAATCAGAATCAAAATGCCACAGGAATGTAGGGAGAGAACTGGCCTTACAATATTTTAAGACTATAGGGCTGGTGAGTGGTACAGTACACTTAAAAGCAATCTAAAGTTATAACAGCTAGATCCAATGGTAAAAGCCAACCCCGGACCCCAGTTTAAATTTTTCCTATAGTGATAGCATAAGTGTCTGGTTGACACTATACAATTCAGTGTCCTTTCTAATTACATAACCTGCAAATATTCAAAGTGGAAGTTTACACTACTGAAAAATAAAATTCTGTGAAACTCACCTGTAGAATTGTTTTTGAGTCCCAAAGAGATGACATGTGGGTATTCCGCCACCAGGGGGCGCTCGACTGCAAGATCAAAAGCTGTCGCTCCTCCCGGCCCCCTATAAAAGCAGGTGTCTCTCTAACATTTCCCAGTGCTTAAAAAGCAGTAAGAAGAGACAGGCCGGGAGGCCAAGAAACCATGCTACTTCACATAGCTTCAGCCTGTACGCCCTCCAATGAAAACCTTTAAGGACAACAAGTCCAAGAATAAAAATGGTAACCACCATAACAGGCAAACAGAAAATAATGAACAAGGGCGGGGTGGGACGACCTGGACTGGATATACTCAAAAACAATTCTACAGGTGAGTTTCACAGAATTGTATTTTTCCCTATATCCAGTCCAGGTCATCCCAAAGTGATGACATGTGGGACATCCAAAAGCAGTGTCCATTAGGGCGGGATCCCCAGTACGGAACAGCATGTAGTTCATTTCACTACTGACTGAAGCACCTTTCGGCCAAAGACAGCATCAGCTGAGGCCCTAACATCAACCTTGTAAAACTTAGTAAAGGTATGAACTGAAGACCAAGTGGCGGCCTTACAAACCTGTTCAACAGATGCCTAGTGCTGAAAAGCCCAGGAGGCACCAATAGCTCTAGTAGAATGAGCTGTAATACGAAAAGGGGGTTCTCTACCCTTGGCAGAATATGCCTGCACCACCGCCTGTCTGATCCACTTACTGATAGTGGACTTGGCTGGTGGCAAACCTTTCCTAGAGCCCTCTGTAAGGACAAAGAGCAAATCTGATTTCCTGAAGGATTCATTCGCAACCAGGTAATACTTAATGGCTCTGACCACATCCAAGGCATGGAGGGTCGTTTCCTTAGAATTAGTCGATGCTGGACACAAAGAAGGTAAGACAACTTCCTTATTAATGTGAAAGGGAGACACGACCTTAGGCAAAAAATCAGGTTTAAGCGAAAAACCACCTTATCTTTATGCCACTCAAAGTAGGGAGGCTTCATACACCCACAGACACTAGCGCAGATGCAAAAACAGGCCGTAGGGCCGAGCCAACACTGGCAAAGGCATGGCATGCCATCTGATCAAGGCGCCTATTCTCACCATTCTTTAGGGAAGTGGCGTCTGGGGCGTGAAGCACGGAGGAGTTGGTCAACCCCAAAACTGGCGCATCAACCTCGGGAGGAGAGGCCCAGCGCTTAACTGCTTCCACCGGGAAAGGATACTTCTTATCCCATCCCTGAGGAACACCCGGAAGCCGACTAGGTTTCTCCCATTCCTTAAGGATCAGTGCATCAAATGGCCCTGGGTAGGGAACTCCAAACGAGGCTCATGGGCCCCAAAAAATTCCCCCTTCTTGAGAGGGGGCGCCTCAGGCGGCGCAATATCCAAAACCTCCAAGAGATATGACAAAACCGTGGCCGTGTCAACAGCATCCCAAGCTCCTGCCCAACATCAGCCTCGCCAAACCGTACATCGTCAGCCTCCGACTCCTCATACAATTCCCCCTCCTCTAACGGGGAATAATCCAACATATCAAATGAATCATCATCAATATCCCAAGTCGCCTGGTCCGACGACAAATGTCTCTTTTTAGCCTGCGCCTTCTTGCCCACCGCGCTAACCATAAATTTCTCGATGCTGGCCAACCTAGCACAAACATCGGAATGCGACTCCCCGCTGGCACCAATGTCACTTGGGGTACGGATAAGGCGGGGAGGGGAAGGCGATGAAGCGGGGGGCGCCGACCCAGAAGGCTGGGCACCCGACTGCCGCAATATGGCCTTTTGTGCCCATGGTATGCAAATAAGCGCATTCTCACCCGTAAGGGATGCCTCACAACCCACACATGGCCGGGATTGTCCCAGAAGGAGCCCGAGCCCGGTATCCTGCGGAGCCTCCATATGGTGATTCTTGTGGTCAGTCGCAAGACTGCAGGGAATTTAAGCAATAAGCAACCCCCGGATGCCCCTTAAAAGTCCCAGTGGGAGGATTTGTGGTGATCTATTTTAGGACTAGGGAACCCAGGACCAGGAGGATCCCCTTATCATGCACATATACGATACAATCTGTAACACACAATGAAGGCATCATAAGTCACAATCGCCTCAATATATATATATAATTACATATATCTCCATATATACCTATATACACACATGCGAGAAAAAAAGGAGGCCCCCCTGCTAAAGAGGGGCCCCCGCATAAGCTAAGGAAGTGGCCAACAGGCCCTTACCGGCCAGGAGCACGCAGGATCAGCCACAGCAGCACCAAGATGGCCCCCGGAGAAGAGCCTCATGAGAAGAGGAGGAAGAGAAGGGGGGCGGGCCAGCGCAGAACGTGCGCTCGCCAGGCCACGCCCCCCTCCCAGCAACGCGGATCCCAGCCATGGGCTGGCCCGCAGCATCGCGCCAAATGAGGGGGTGGGGCTACCCTGGCCCCGTCCCCTCCCCGAACAAAGTCTGAGGGGGAGAAGGTCCCCAGGCTGAATGAAGAAGGCCAGTACAGTTATGGCCCCATGTAAAAGGCAAACACCTGTCAGCAAACACAAGTGAAAACACTCACACACACACACACACAGTGTCACACGTCACACACACATAAGACCATCCGAGTATAAAGGCCAGCCAGCCCCCCCCCCCCCCCCCCCAGAGGGAAGTAAGGGACCCGGAAGGGGGGAATCCCAGCCAGAATCTGGCCATAGGAATGAAAGGGACAGGGCATCCCACACCGGAATCACCAAACCCGAGCAACCGCCTACCCCTTGTAATGGGGTCTCACGGTGGAGCAAGGCTCCTTGCACACCCATAAAGTGCTACCTACCCTCATCATGACCCGCAGCCAAGGCTGGGAGGCTCAAATAGGGATAATTTAGGAAAGGTCCTGGCAGCAATAGGGACAAAAATGGCCCGGCTTACCTGCAAGTAAGAGAAGTCTTCATCTTCTGTCTTGCTCGCCCTCCTGCAGAGAAGAAACTGGGGAATTGGTGGGAGGTCCCAGGTATTTATGGACTGGGAGGAGCTCCTTTTTTGCATTCATCTCTGCAGAAGTTCACCCTCTACTGGAGAATAACCCAAATGTCATGAAGAGTTGAAGCGGAGTGTATGTCACACTTGGAATAAAGGTGCAGGTGCAATTCTCTAATACTCTACAAACCTTAGCCTTGGGTGACGAGCGTTTCCCACCAAATCCACCAGATCCGACTAAAAATGTAGAGAACTGGTTGAAACAGATCAGATCGTTTCCACAGTAGGTTTTCACTAGAACAGTAACATAAAACAGACGTTACTCAAGTCTAACGTGTTGGAATAATCAAAATGCAACACAGCTATGCATGTAGCTGCAAATATGGCAGCTAACTGTTCAAATTGCAGCTGTATACGGTAAAAGTCCCCAACGTTTCTGAACACAAGAGCCAAGTTTACCCCGGAGAAATGAACAAAATCATTCACATGAATATATTAAACAGTTCAGTGTGAATGTGCATCCTCAATTCTATTAAATACTTTACCAAACAAACAGATCCCCTCAGTCCCAATAAACAAAATTAAAATCCGAACATTGTACAGGGAGGCTGGAAAACCTTATGTGGTGCTGGAAGTTGAGACAGGTAAGCCAGAATGCTTCTATTCCTGCTGAATTCTGCATCAACTTATGGCAATGCCTACCCCTAGGTGCCATGTACCTCCACAGCCCCAAAAACTGTGTAGACCTCCACAAGTGTTCTAGCAAACTACCCACAAGCCACATTGCAGGAGTCCATGAGCCACATGTGGCACCCAAGCTACAGGTTGGGGATACCTGGTATACAGTATGGAACTAATTCAAATGAAAATACAGATAAAATATGGATCTAAAACAACAATATAATGTATTTTTTCCCAAAAGTTTAATATTACACAATATTGCGATACAGCTCCTTTAATTAACCCAATTGTTCATCTCAAAATACTGCAGTGGCTACTGAGGGAATCCCAGAGGGCAAACAATTGAAAGTCCATTTCTGGGTTTTTAAAGGAGCTGGGCATCCCAAATCCGGTTGGCAATGGGGGAAGAGGTTAGCAGACCTTGTAAAAAGCATTTCCACATTCAGAAAAAAAAACGCCTTTTGCTTACCTACACTGTATAGTCTGCACAATAGCCAAATGTGGGTGTGTGTGGGTGTGTGTGTGAGGGCGCCAGTAATCAATCACCACTCCTTGTCCAATCAGCCTTTCAGCAAACAGCTCTATCTTTAGTGGGTTTCCCGGGGGTGCACCCGCTCTCACTCACCATTGAAGTCAATGAGAGCCCTTTGCTGAAGGATTGGATGAGAGCCTGCACATGTACCTTTGGACAGGGAAGAGTACTTAAAATCTTGGGTTTTGTCCCATTTAATGGATGTAATAGAAGAAGGTAGCATCTGAATGACTAAATCCATCTTACATCTGTTTACTCAAAAATAAGCCACTAAAGACAGGATCCCATTAAGGAGGCAAAAAGACAGCAAGTCATAGATTCATATCAAACAAAACAGACAAGAGAACTTCATTTACCATCTCAAAAATGATGTGATTATCTAAAATAACTTTAAACAGACAGTGTGTCATTTAGAATGATGCACTGAATGTATGGCTACATCTTGCCCGGTGTACTATAAATGACACAATAAAAATGTCTGTTGTGCACATTACAAGAAGGTAATGTGGGTGCAGCCAGCGCTCACTCTGATTAGAAATTCTCAGCGCTGCTCCTTTTTTTCCGCCTGAAACGACCTTCACTTCGATCAGAAATGTGAATGGCTTTGGCTCCTCTGGTTCTTCGAGCTGCAAATTGCTTTGGTGTGAAATGCTTTTGACAGGGGTTTTATATTAGGGAGGCAATGTGAAAGCAAAACTGTATAAGAAGGTGTGCGCTAATAAAACTAACAAGTCTCCAATAAGTGAGAAGTGCAATTTGCTTCCAGAGTGCAGTGTAAGTGCGATTAACCTTTTCGAACAGCAACAAGCGCCCACCAGACGCGGAGCTTACTTACCATCGAGCAAGATGATGGCACCCGATCCCTTGTCAAGGATGTCAGCAACTGTGGCCTCTGAGCGCATCTCCCCTGCAGTGACAAAATAATGAAAAAATAAATAGTGAGCAGATTTTAACAACCAGTCATTGCACACATTTATATTTTCACAATAAATGGTTACGTTCACCAAAATGTGAAACACCTAAAATGTGCACTATTTACAACGCATAGACGCATAATGAAGGGATTGTACAACTTTTTCTTCTTTTGTGTGTTGACGTCAGGCACCCAGAAAGGAAGCCTATGTAGTCACCTTCTATCCCCAGCCCAGTGCAGTAAAACAGCCTGTGTTTTTTGTAAATAAAGCCTTTACCCAATATTCAAAAAAATACTAAGCGGTTGGAATCCGATGTTCAAATAGAGGACATATGGCTTCCTGGCTGTGCAGCAGCGCCCCCTGGTTCTCTCCAATGATGATTCGATCAGTTACACACAACTCAGCATTGAGGGTCAGCCTAATTAGTTATAACAACTGCAATAAATCTGAAGGCTCTGCAAGCTAAACGGTCATGTACATCTCATGTGGTAATTTAGCTTGTAACTGAATTAATCATTGCTGGAGAGCACCAGGAGCGCCACTGCGCTCAGGGAGCCATGGGGCTGCCATTCGAGCCTTTTACTACATCCCTTTAGGTATTTTTATGAATACTGGGTGAAGGCTTTAGTCAAAAAAAGAAACACAGGCTGTTTTTGTGCCACTGGCTGGGGACAGAAAGTGACAACAGAAACTTCCCTTCCGGGTATAGGATCATTTTAAAGGATGCAACCAGCAGCTGAACAGAAGGCCCTTCGCTTGGGCACATACACACATTCCAACCTCCAGTGTGGGAGAAGGCGTCAAGACCACAACAGGTACAACAGGTGGTTGCTACGGCTTCTATTGCTTTACTGCAGTAGTCCTCAAACTTCCTCCTCAAGGGCCGAGACAGGCCAGGTTTTGCAGCTCTCTATGCTGATGCACAGATGTAATAATTAGGGCTATAGCTCTGTCTGAGCACCAGTTAATTCACCTGTGGAGTAGCGTGGAGAGCTGCAAAACCTGGCCTGTCTAGGCCCTTGAGGAGGAAGTTTGAGGACTACTGCTTTACTGGATGGGAAAAAAGTATTCACATCTATTGGTAATGGTCGGGGGCAGCATGTAAAAGAAAATATCCAATGTTCCTAGCCAATAACACAAATAAAGTTAGAGATTCAAAAAGTTTGGGGTACGTACATTAACACTCCAACAATCAAATAGACAGCATACATAAACTCAGGAGCCAAGGGTATTAATTGCAGGTGACTCATGAGATAGAAAATTCCTCCAAAAAATTTCCAAAAATGGGCTGTAATAGGTGGATAGTTATTGCCCATTTAGACAGTGATCCAATGTCACATAGGTTAAAACCGATTAAAAACCGGCAAGTGAATTAGTGACATCTGGCAAGCAGAAATTTGAGGACCATACTAAGTGGTGGGCGTCTAAGCGTCAAGCAAACTTGGGATTTGATTGCTTGATGTGTGTGAGGGGGCCGGTATGAGCGGTCAGGGAATGACCTCATGTTTCCCCTTCCATCCTGGCCCCAGACAGCTGTGACTATGTCGAGAGGTAGCAACCAAAGGTATGCTATCATTTTAAGGTCCTTGTCCAGGCAATGAAGAAAAACCCTCACATGCCAGTACTCCTGCAGGCAGCTTCAGTTCAGTTTCATCACTTTCAGCCCCAGTGCTGGCAGTGTACTTCCTGATCAACCTCAGTACACATGCCTGTTGCCAGTCATGTAGGAGAAGGCTCTCTCAATAACTGGCAAGGGCGTTCAAACCAAAATGTACTATCAGCAGTGGACATACGTACTCACATTGGGGTATTCGGCACAGAGAGCACCACAACCAGACCAGCTAACAATGTAGGACTTTTTTTTTCTTGTTATTTGCATGGACAGCACCTTTAGGAGCAGAGATTACTGAGAAGACAAATCTATTTGATGGCAGGATAAACAAGTGCACTCTGCATTTAAGTTTCTTTAATGCAGTTATGCACTGAAATGCAACACACCTATGCACATGCGTGTTGCCAGATATAAATAAGTTACAACAAACCGTAGAATGAGGTTTAAAGTGTAAATCCAGTTACACTGAACCCTGCCACAAGCCGCCAGCCCTGGGCCAGTGTGGGGATTGATTTGGCAGATGAAAACAATAAATACCTTTACCTTACCAGCACTAACCACCCCCCCAGGAGCATCACTTTCTGCATCCTAGGTTGCTTCCCTGGCTGTGAGTGAGTGCCTAGTCAGCCGTTACGTGTACAGTGGAGGAGTGGAGCTGAGTG
The DNA here is from genome assembly GCA_027917425.1 of Gastrophryne carolinensis. Taxonomy (NCBI): domain Eukaryota; kingdom Metazoa; phylum Chordata; class Amphibia; order Anura; family Microhylidae; genus Gastrophryne; species Gastrophryne carolinensis. Next base: position 529,245,897 of record CM051234.1, read on the forward strand.
GAGGATGAGTGGCAACCAGGGCGGTCAGTCTCTGCTTTGTCGCTGCAGACAGCAAGGGACCGGTCAGTCCTGGCACTGAGAAGATAGAGCCAAATCAAAGCCTCAGCACCAGGACAGGGCTATCAACAGGGTCCAGTGTGACTGGACTACCACTTACAAATTAGGATATTACATTATTTATCATCAGTTAACATATGGTAATTAATTTTGGTAATGAACATTTTTCAATCCCATTACTTTGTTTTTTAACTACTTCAATGATCAGTACAAAAAGTATGAAGTACATTACAGAATATCTTGTTCTTAAGAAATCACAAAAGACAACTGTATCTCTTTAGATTTCGACTTATCTCATTTGGGCTGCGACTGCTGAGATTCAGACTGAACAGCTGAATAATCAATGTGATCTTGCTTCTTCACCAAGTAATTAAAACAACTGCAATTCTTGACCTTATAATTAAACTTACATAAAATGGATTCACAAGAGATTGGTGAACCATGAACCCCACTGGCAGGAATTTCAATCTACCACATAAGGACGCAAGTATTTTCAGAAACAGATTGCAGATTGTCATCAACGTACATTTATACATCAGAAGAGGCTGGTTATTAGCCATGATTGAAACAAACTGCATATAAAGAGACAAATGTTCTTCAACAAAACAAAATAAATGATTAAAAAAAAAAGAAATCTTCAAGCAAAGGACGTCTCACATAACGCAATAATAAACTGGTTAAAATAATGTTGTTAAAAGTAAAGCATGCATGTGAATTCCTAAACACTAAATTTACAGCATATTGGTCGCTATATATGGGGCTACACTTATAAAAGGAGAAAGTACATATCAGAGGAGGAATGCCACTCTGAAAACAGTAAGCAAAAGGTACCATCCAATACACTAGGAAATACGTAAAAGGGCAATTAAGAAAATGATGCAGACTTTAACAACATACTTAAGATAGTATGTAAAGGATGGCTATGATCAAAACTGTATAGAGAATGGCTGCAGCTATAAAAGATATTATGTTATTAGAGAAACCCTCTAATCTAAAACCTCCAGCTGTATCCCTTAAGCTGCTTTATTCTATCAGAAATGCACATCAGCCCTCTGGGGATGCAGAAGACCACGTACCAGTGCAAGACAGAGCCAGGCCTTGGGACACATTATCTGGCATGCGAAGGAAGCTACTGATATCTCAAGTTTTGGTTCTGAGGGAATCACTCGAGGAGCCCTTGTTGGATCATTCAAAGCCTGTGGGGGGATACTATGTCAGGTCTTCTCATTTTCAGCTCTGTGTCAAGATGTGGCTTGGCTGCATTATCTATTTTAGAAAAGGGATGGTTGGGTCTTAAAGCACCACTATACTGCCACTCCTTCATTTATAATGTATGGCAGGGGTCTCCAACCCTCCTTCTCAAGACCCACCAACAGACCAAGTTTTGCAGATCTCCACACAGATGCACAGGTGTTGTAATTAGAGCGATAGCAGAGCTATAGAACCAGCTGCACTAAATACAGCACCTGTGCATCTGTGAGGAGAACTGCAAAACCTGGCCCGTCGGTGGACTTGAGGAGAAGGGTTGGGGACCCCTGAGGTATGGCACCAAATGGCAGTTAATGTCAGGTTTGATAGGCAAGCCCACTGCGAAATCCAGATTGATCTGGGCAGGAACGAGTGTCTGATACAAACTTGGTACAGTTGTCATTGGGAGGATTGGGGATTTTAAAAGCAACATGGTTTTCTTGGAAAACGTACATCTTTTAAAACAAAAAAATTAAAAAAGTTTATTTTTTCGCTCATAAATTTGAACCAAAATAGAGAAAGCACCGAAAAAAAATACAAACAAGACATTTCATGTAAAAGCCCATAATTACACTTACCAGTGATGTCATATCCATGTAGCCTGCCTAGAAAGGACAGGAAACATTATCTCTCCTTCTTAATAACTTCGGCCAATAATGATATATCTTTCGGGGGGGGGGGGGGGGGCTGTATCATCATGAGAGTTACAGGGAAAGGACATAACTGGTAAATGTAATTCTGTTTTCCCCTTATGCTCCATGATGAAACAGGTGATCTATCAGAGATTACCTTAAGGGTGGAACACAGCTGACAACACCGCTCTTCCGAATGACAAATGCTTGTCATCCAGAACGTCCAGCCGATAGTGCTTTATGAACGTGTTCGGGCTTGACCACGTTGCTGCTCTACAGATTTCCCTGGAATAGAGGATGCCTCAGCCCAAGAGGTAGCCAGTGAATGAATGAGCATTGAGTTGCTTATCTTTTACCATGTCATCTTCATAAGCCCTTGAAATAACATTCTTGATTCATAGGGTAAGGGTCGGTTTGGTGCACCAAACCCCTTCCTCTGACCATATAAAACAAACAAGTTTTTGTCAAGCCTCATTTTTTTGTGGCTTCCTGATATTGTAGAATACAGCTTCTGACATTTAAAGAATTAGTTTGAACCTCCCATACTATCATCGGATCTGACTGAAAAGAGGGAAAAAAATCTATTTCTTCACCTTATGGAACTTAGAGGTAACCTTTGGTTAAAATAATGGATCCAACTTTCTAACAATCCGATCCTCAAAAACCATTAAATAACCCAGTCAGGTTGACAAAGTTTGTATTTCTGATACTCTCTTTGCATATGAAATCACAACCAAAAACCAAGTCTTCCAGGAGAGGTATTTCAATGCATCCTCCTCCACATATTAATAGGTGCTTTACGTTAACAACTGAAGAACTCTCGGCAAGTCCCAGGGGGCATACATACTGTAGTCCTCTTCACCGGTCTAATATTTAGAGAACCTCTGAAAAACCTTATTATAAAGCCATCATCCGCAACACAACTATTAAAAGATACTCTCAAGTCCCTTTTGAAGACCTGCTTGTGAAAACTACAGAATCTTTAGAATACCTGGCCTGCCCATAGGGTTTACTTTGTAGCTGCAAAACCTGCAAAACGTGTCCCAGACCCTCCAATATATTTTGTCTGTCACAGCCTTCTTTACTGTCACCAAAGTGGGGGCTACTGCTGAAAGACCCCTCTGGCTAATAACCGTTGCTGTTCAAATTTCAGGCCGCTAGTTTAAGGTTGGTTGTTTGGGGACGAAATAGAGAGCCCTGATGTAGAAGGCTGCTACTCACTGGTAGTGCCCAGACTCTGTCCGGTGCCATACTCGTCATCTGAGTATACCATGACCTCCGTGGCCAGTCTGGTGCTATCATGATCACCCGGACACGCTGCTCTCTGATTCTTCAGGGAACCTTAGGAATAAAGGGCAGTGGGAGGAAAGGCATAAAGGAAATACCAAAATTCCACAATTTTGACTTAGGGCATCTATTGCTTCTGGATAGTCCCTGGGGACTTTCCTGTTTTCCCTTGTGGCAAACAAGTCTATCTCGGAGATGCTCCAATTTGTCAAAAGACTAACTTTAAAGGGCCATTCTCACATCTGTAACAGCTTCCTGCTGAGAAAGTCTCTCCGAGCATTCTCTGTCCCTTACAGATGAACAACTTTTAGGGACAAAAGGTGTTCCTCTGCGCATAGGAAAATCTCGGTTGCCACTTGGTGTTCCTCCTTGTTCGTTTACGTAAGCAGCCATGGGAGTGTTGTCTGTCATAATAAGTACGCTCTTGTTCCGACATACTACATGGAATTCCTCCAGAGCTAGTGCCACTGCCTGATGCAGAGATGAACCTTCATGAACCACCTGGTCCCCCATTCACGTGCCCCAACCTTGCTGGCTGGCATCTGTAAGGATGACTACTTGGGGATCGGTCCTCCAATCAACCCCTTTACCTAAGTTCTTAAAGTTCATTCGCCAGGAATGTCTGTGTAGAACCTGTGGAGAGAAATAACACAATTCTGTAATACTCACCAGTAGAATTGTTTTTTCTGTTAATCCATTCCAGGCCGTCCTTATTCAATACGATTGGGGTAACTCCTGCCCGAAGGGGCATGACTGCAAGACAAAAGTGTGGCTCCGCCTCCCGGCCAATATCCTTCCGGATGACTTCCTAGATTCCAGTTAATAAAAAGCAGTATAACCAGCCACCCGGGAGGCATACCTATATCTCTTTGGAGACAAAAAGGCTGGAGACAACATAAAAGACTCCTCTCTCGGATTATAAATATGTACAATTTCATTTTTTTTTTTTTTATATATCCACAAAACTAGGCATCCAAGACATGGATATATCAACCTAGCATTCTTTTCAATGCAAAATATTATTATAAAAAAAGAACACCATAAAAAGGGTATCAAGGATAGATCGTAACTTCCTATATTCCCCCAAAAGAGGCGGGTTGGACGGCCTGGAATGGATTAACAGAAAAACCAATTCTACAGGTGAGTATCACAGAATTGTGTTTTTTCTTCCAATCCATTCCAGGCCGTCCTTATTCAATACGATTGGGACATCCAAAAGCAGTGCCAAATATGGGCACCTCAACGCGGATGAGATCCTCAACGCGGAACAGCAGGTAGTTCCTTTCACTACCGCCTAAAGAACTTTTCGACCAAATACAGCGTCAGCTGAGGCCCTAACACTTACCTTGTAAAATTTGGTAAATGTATGAGCTGAAGACCAGGTGGCAGCTTTACAAACCTGTTCCACCGAAGCCTGATGCTGAAAAGCCCAGGAAGCACCAATGGCCCTAGTTGAAAGAGCTGTGACCCAAAACAAGGGGCTCCTTCCTCTTGGCAGAATAGACTCTTACCACTGTCTGTCTAATCCATCAACTGATGACAGATTTAGCTGGTGAAAGACCTTTCCGTGGACCCTCAGGTATGATATAAGAAGTCCAAACTATGGAAAGATTATGTAGTAGTGAGATGCCCTCACTACATACAACAGTGAAGAACACCCCTTCCTTATTAGACACTGGAGCAGGACATAAGGAAGGCAAAAACCATCTCTTCATTTAATTAAAGATACCTTTAGGAAGAAAATCCTAAAACACTCAAATAACGAGGCTTACTGATAAGCTGCTAATTCAGAAAACCGCCTGCTGAGGTTATTGCCACTAAGGGATAACCATAAGCGCCCTTAGACTTAATGACGCATCTACCATGGTTCAAAAAGGAAGACCCTGAAAAACAAGTTCAGGTCCAAAAGCCGGCAGAAGTGGATTACGAGGAGGCCGCACCTGAACGACTCCTTGTAAAACAAGTTCTGATAAAAACATTCTTAGCTATGGGTTTCTGAAAGAAGATAGATAGCAGATATTTGTCCTCAATTGAAGACCTTCATCAAGACCTCTGCAAAAAAACAATATATTCTGTAAAACAGAACAGTACTACAAGCGAACCCCTGGATTCACCGATAATTGCTTGCAACACTCAATAATAGATCATTTGGTAAAGATTTCTTCTTGGCCTGAATCATAATCTGGATAACTCTGGCAGAAAAAAACCCCTTTCTGCCAAGATAAAGGATTCAATAGCCAGGCAGTCCAAGCCAGAACTGTGAATTGGGATGCCTTAGAGGCCCTTGTGTGAGAAGACCTGGATCATCGCCTTCAAAAGTTGCCCTCTGACATCCTTACTATGTCTGAGAACCAGCTTCTTCTTGGCCACAGAGGAGTCACCAGAATGGTTGGGACTTCCTTGTGAGCTAAACTTTTTTAGTACACAACCCAGGAGTGAAATTGGAGGGAAATGCATAAAGAAGCTTGAATGCTGACCACTAAAGAGTCAGGGCATCTGTTGCTATTGTTAGAGGATCCCTGGACCGGGACAAACTTTGGATCTTCCGACAAGAACTACATCTGGGATCCCCCCAGCACATGCATAGGGATTAAAAAATCCTCTGGCTAAGAGACCATTCCCTCTGATGCAGGACCGTTCTGCTGAGATGAACGGCCTGCAAGTTGTCCACTCCTGGTATGTGTACCACCAAAATACATGGAACCAGTTTCTCGGCCCAAAGTAAAAACCCAGCTCACTCCATCAGGACTTTACTGCTTCTGGTGCCCTCATGGTGGTTGATATATACCACCGCCGTCCGATTGTCTGTTTGAATCCGGATGGGATGCCCCTTCAGATGGTATGTCCAATGTCTGAAATACAATAGAATCACTCTCAGTTCCAGGATATTTATGGAGAGTCTGCTCTCCTTCAGACGCCATTGTCACTGAATCGTTTGTGACTCCATGACACTCCCCCAACCATATAGACTGGCATCCGAGGTGATGATCTTCCACTGTACTGTAAGAAAGAATTGGCCAATCTGAAGAGGCCGAGGACCAGGCTAGAGACCGCCTTGCTAATTGTGTCATGTAAAAAGAGTGATCCAGAGTGTGTGGGTCCCGATCCCAGATTGTGAGCAATTCCATCTGCAGGGGTCTTGTGTGAAACAGTGCAAAAGATACTGACTCAAAGCAAGATACCATCAGGCCCAACAGACATATTCCTTGATGAATCGTCGAGTGAGGACAAGTCAAGAGACCCTGTACCCTGGTCTGAAGTAAGAGTCACTTCTGTGTTGGAAAAACACTTTTGCCTGAGACGTGTCTAATGACAGTCCCAGAAAAGAATAACTCTTCAAGGTATGAAATGATGCCTGACTTAAGAATTCGACTGGATAGTCACTATATCCTTCTGGGTCCCCTGACATGATGGGGCCCATATCAACCGATAGTCTCAGTAAGGGATTATATGTATCCCTGACTTCTTAGAGAATTACATGAGACCTGCCAACACCTTGGTAAACACCCTGGTGCGGATGATAGACCGAAGGGTAACGCCATAAACTGAAGATGTAGGCCACCTACAGCAATGTAGATATGCATCCTTATATATACACTGTGGTTATCAAAACTCCAATCTCTAAAAAGGTGAGATACGGCAGATCTCAAAGCTTCCTGCAAATATGAGCCAAATGCAGAAGTCCCCCCCCAACACCTCAAGGGCGGTTGCATCCCTTCATGCTTGAGCCGGCTTCGAAGGGGATCTGGATTTGTTCTGCCAGACCCCTGTTGCCTTAATTTGGAACTTTGGGATAGAAGAGAATTTTTTCTTTTTTTTTTTGTTTTGGAATAAGACAAAGAGGCCGAACCTCTAGCCGGAACCTCGGAGTATTAGAGGCCCTGTGGAAGCAGTATTAGACTTCGGCTTTTGTAGCAGATTAGATCATTTACCACTAGTAGCATGCTTTACCATGTCAACCAAGCCTCCCCAACAGACGCCCCCCTTAAAAAGGAGTCCTGTCATATTCCTTTTAGAGGCTATGTCAGCTGGCCATTGCTTAAGCCATAAAGCACGCCTTAAGGCGACCACCGGAGCTAGGCCTCTAATACTTAACCACATCAAATCCTCCATAGCCAGGAACACTACCTGTTGGAGTCAAACTGATCTTGAACAACTGGGAGCATGGCTTCCATGAATGACCCAAGAGTCATAGAGACCAGATGCTCCCAAAATTCTATGAATGTAACACCGGCCGGCCCAATGCCCTATCAGAGGATGGCAAAACGAAAATCTTAAAGAGACCTGGCACCAGAGCATCCACCACAGGAGGGTAAGACCATAATTCAATCTGATCTGGAGGAAAGAGATACATAGTATCTAGTACTTTAGGCATGGCCGGAAGACAACCTGACTTCTGTCATTCCCTATTGATCAGGTTATAACAATGCATATGCTCCACAAAATCCTCCAGAAATGGAGGAAATCAACCATCCATCCAACTTCTCCTTAACCGGACACCCCATGTGTAGAGGACTCTCCAACAGATAACTTCCTGGGAGACTATGGCAGACAATATCCTCTTCCACTCAGAGGAAAAAATCTTTTCTTTTAAAATATTTTTAGTAGCCAATACTCCATTATGACACTCTATAGGTTTAGGACCACTTGAGGGCTGCCGACAGAGTTTAAAGACTCAGTAGGAGACTATGGCAGCCACAATATCCTCTTCAAATTGGAGGAAAAAATATTATCTTTAAAACCCTTCTGGTAGCCAATACTTCATGATGACTCTATAGGTTTAGGACCACTTGAGGGCTGCCGACAGATTTTAAAGATTCAGAAGGAGACCCTGGCAGCCACAATATCCTCTTCAATATACTCAGAGGATTTATTTTTTCTTTCAAAAAACCTTCTTAGTAACCGGTACGATTCACATCACGGTCCGCATGAAAACTGCCAAGGGGTTTCTCAGAAAGCACCGGCGATAAGGGTCAGAGCCCCTTCAGGGAGGAGACAATTGTCTCCCTATCCACTACAACCGTGGCATAATCCCTGCGCACCGTGATATCCTCATCCAGTGCCACTGCATGCCACTGGATATGGGGTAAATCTGATAAAGACCATATGACTACCCCCGATGCCTCCGCCATGGTGAATTTAATAATACTAGTCTATGACCCTGGGGATCTGAGACCAAGTATATAAGTCCTTAAGGGTAGACCACCATATAATTATATATTACAATATAAATTATATATTACCTTGCCCTTTCCCAATCAATAATAAATAAAAAATTAAATAAAAAAATAACCTACCAAAAGGTTTAGGTCCACTTGGGGGTGGCCGTGCAGCGGTTCAGAGCAGCCCTTTTGCTGGCCAACTACCCTAGAAATTACGTGCAGCCAAAGGGGAATTGCGATCTCTAGCGATGCTAGGCACCCTTGCCTTGCCGAAAATGTTTAAGCTTGGTCGGCGAGAAAAACGTGCCCCGTCGCGGAGGAGAACCGGCCACTTCAGCGGAGCTGGTGACTTCGCTAAGCCGAATATCTTCCAGCGTCTCCGGCTAGAGGAAACGCGCAGTACCGCTGAAAAGAACCGGAGATTTCAGCGGAGCTAGCTGCTACGCTAAGCCGAAAATCTTTCCGCAGAGGCAGACGGAGAAAGCGCTCTGCACCCGGTACTCGGAACTTAGCCGAGCCGAAGATCTTTCCACAGAGGCGGACGGACGAAGCGCTCTGCACCCAGTACTCGGAACTTCGCCAAGCCAAAAATCTTTCCACAGATAGACGGACGGAGGAAGCGCTCTGCGCCCGGTACTCGGTACTTCGCCAAGCCGAAAATCTTTCCACAGAGGCGGACGGAGGAAGCGCTCTGCGCCCGATACTCGGAGCCTCAAACTTCGCCAAGCCGAAAATCTTTCCATGGCGACAGACTATTTCATCGTTGCAGCTTTAGCTCCGCCCCCTAAAAAGGCACGCAAATTTTGAATTTTTAAACCAGAGAACAAAGAAACACATGGGAAAAAGCAATTAAAAACAATAAGAAAGGGAAAATCATTCCCTTGGTCACCCCCAATCAGGCACACCAGACAAAAACCTGTGGCTGCTTATACTTTTCAATGAAAGCCTTCAGCCAGAGTGCCAAAGCACTACAAAGCGCATACTGGACCCTGCGCTTTACCTTACCATCCTGATCCGGATACAGCCGAAAACTGAGGAGGCATAATGGGTCAATCCAGATCAGAGCAGCATAAGGAAGACAGACAGGGTCTTGCCCCCGCTTCAAAGGTATAATCTAAACAACAAACCTTTGTTCTTATGCTTTTGAAATCTCCACTTTTTGATTTTTGCTTCTCCTGACCCTTAAATCTTTGAGAACGAAAATTCTTCTTAAAGCGGACCTTCACTCTAAATAAGAGTCTATCTTATATGTTTCCCACACCCTGTACATACAGATTGCTCACATTAAAAATCATCCTACCTGCATCTACTGCATTTTATAAGCCTTTAAACATCCAAGATGGCGGCTTATGGAAGCTGCCATTTTTGCAGGCAGCCTGCAAACAGGAAGTGCCTGCAAACAGGAAGTGACTGTGCTGCTCTGCATTCTGGGACTGCTGACCTTTCCCTGACCCCAGCTCTGCTCTGTCTGAGCAAAGCACAGCTATAACCCGCCCCCCTGTACCTTATCCCACTCTCCTCTCCTCAGTAAGTGTGATGCTTCTGAGTCAAGATGGCGGCGCCCGTATCCTAAATTCCCGAACAGAGTTGCAGCCCAGTGGGGGAAAGTATAATAAATTAGAGACTAAACATGTAAAATATATTAATTTTAGATGCTGAGGAATTGTTTTTTAAGAGTTTGGGCTTTTCATTAAATCATGGTGAAGGTCCGGTTTAAATCTAAAGTCCCTTTTAAGAGGAAACCCTGTATGAGGCCTTATCTAAAATGTTAAGTAATTGGTAACCAAATAGAAAATCACTCTCAACCGGCAACCCATAAAACCTGGTCTTGGTAAACTGCCCCCCCAAAGGCTTAAACCGGACCTTCACCATGATTTATCGAAAAGCCCAAACCCTAAAAAAACTATTCCCCAGCATCTAGAATTAATATACTTTAAGTTTTTAGTCACTTACTTATTATTCTTTCCCCCACTGGGCTGCAACTCTGTTAAGGACTTTAGGATACGGGCGCCGCCATCTTGACTCAGCAGCATCACACTTACTGAGGAGAGGAGAGTGGGATAAAGTACAGGACGGCGGGGTATAGCTGTGCTATGCTCAGACAGAGCAGAGCTGGGGTCAGGAAAAGGTCAGCAGTCCCAGAATACAGAGCAGCACAGTCCTGTCTGCAGGCTGCCTGATGTTCCATGAGCCGCCATCTTGGATGTTTAAAGGCTCATAACATGCAGTAGATGCAGGTAGGATGATTTTTAATGTGAGCAATCTGTATGTACAGGGTGTGGGAAACATGTAAGATAGACTCTTATTCAGAGTGAAGGATTGCTTTAAGCCATAATGCTCTCATGGCTGTGTTTACTATAGCAGTGGATTTGGCCGCAATACGCACCCCTTCCACTGAGGCATCACACACAAAATCAATAGCCTTCTCCATTGCCGTAAAACTGGACAAAATGTCCAGCCTTTCTGATTCTTCTAACACTTTTATCAGGGTATTGCCATTCTTTATTAATCACATTCTTAATTGTCTTAAGCACTGAAAAGGATCTGCCCTGGGCCTCCTCTAACCCCTTATACAATTCATCCTCTTTGGTCCTAGGGGTTGGAACACTGTTTGTCAAATACGTCATCAATTGCTTTAAGCAATTTCTCGGTCTCATCAGCCAGAAAGAAATATCTTGATTTTGTTGCAGGTGTAGAGGCCTCTGGCTCGTCATTCACCTGGGACACCTGCTGGGAGTCCTCACTATCTTCCTCTCATAAAAAAAGTTCATAAGAGTTTGCATCATAGAAGGGGATTCTTCTTGCACAAGTTTCTCTATGCATTTCTGACATAGAAATTTCTTGTACGATTCCGGCACAATGTTACTACAGTCTGGACACAGCCTAGCTTATTTCTCTTTAACTCTTCTGCTTTAAATAAACAAACACCGGCTCAGCCCGGGGTTCGATTTTAAAACGGCCACCCCGGGTTCATAATGCTAAAATCTCATGGGACCGCAGCTCCACACACCAGAGCCTCTCCCGGGACATCTCAGAAGCCCTGCACACTGTGCGGCCAGAACAGCAGCCCCCAAATCTGAGGTATTTTTCCCCCTGAGCTGAAAACGGGTCTCTGCTCTCAGTCTCAGCAGTGTTAGCAAAGCGCAGGCAGCTTTTCTAGCCTCCTGCTAGATATCCCCTATATCCCACCCCCTGAGTAAAGGGGAGGAGGGACTTGCATCAGTGGAAAGGATTTATGACATCCTGTAGGCCCTACACGCCTCTGTCTCCCTCAGGAAGGACAGGAAAAACCATTGATGATAGAAGAGTGGAACTTAAAATTTATACTCTTCTGTTTCCTGTCCTTTCTAGGCGGAAAGACCAGCTCTCAACTGCATCATCCTGGAGCATAAAGGAAAAACACTATTATTTTCATTATATAATTTCTGCCCAAAAAATCACAGGTAAACACATATAGTGCAAAATTAAGTTAAACCTAAAAACACACTGTCAGGGAATGACAGGTCACATGATCAAACTAACAATCCCGCACCGATGATCACGCAGCCTGTATTCCCAAAGCACCGTCCGTTCGCCCTCCTAGGGAGTACAAGACCCAGCAGCCTACGGACACACAGATTCTTGGCTAAGGCAAAAAGATCATTCAAATTAAATATCGGTTTTAATGCAATAAGCAGACTAGGGAGAGATTAGAAATATTTGGCTATGATGGAATGAATACAAATGCCATTCTGAGTAGTGGGTTACAGGTTACAGTGAGTTACAAGCAGAGATACAACAGTCAGAGTTAGCTTAAAATGCAGATACAGAGTAGTGATCATAAGCTCCCACATGGAGGTGAGTGGCGAGCTTATTGACGGGCACCCCCAGCATGCATGTGACGCGACATCTCCCAGAAAGTGACAACAACTGCCCCAGGGTCATCTCCCTTTATTCCTCGAGATGCCCCCTGCATCAGACTCAGTGGGACCTTCCCAGCCCAGAGATGTGAGAGGATCAGCAAGGACGCTGTGATCTGAGACAGGGTTTGGCTCAACTCACAGATGCCAATTCACCATTAAAACCCCAATTTGTAACTAACTGTCAAGAACTAGCTACAAAAGGCTATGTTAATAATTTTGAGGGACACTTCATAATGCCTTTAAAGAGGAACTTTGGAGGCCTCCTGAGTTCAAGTTCTTGGGGCATCCCGAATTGGGATGCCCCGTTGTGTGAAACCCCGTCGAACCCCCCAGAACACTCAGCCTCTGCCGGAGACTTTGCCACGCCTGTGTATTCCGGTCGCATCCCCGCTCACCCCTAGCCATGTTTACGCCTGCGTCCGACCTTCCTGTATGATGGGGGGGGCGGTCACACCATGGCAGCCAGGTGGGCGGGCTATGCGGGTGTCGGCACTGCTCAGCTACCTTTGGTGCTGCTCGGCTGCTGAGCCGTCAAGGAGGCTTAGCCGTCCTCAGCACTGAAGAGAATCGAGTGACAGCGAGCATGCTGATTGGCTAAGCAAGCGCACTCACCAGAGTCTGCGGCGTGGGAGCAGAAGGAAGGTGAGTGACCTGGGGGATACACACAGCGGGGCATCCCAATTCGGGATGCCACCGCAGAGGGGGACAACACACAGGAAAGTCATGTGTATTGTTCCTCTTTAACCCAGTTCTGTATTTTCAAGGTCGTGAATGCATTTTAAGGTGCAACATTATAATAGTGCTACTGGCATAACAGGGGCATTCTCAAGTTGAATATTTAACACTTAATGTCACTTGGGGAAAACATGAAAACTGCTTCAGCACTGCTGTAAACCATCTACAGTTTCCTAAGTAGGGCTCTTTACAGGAGAGTTACATCCACTTTCCTTTTACATCTTAAAAAAAATATGAATTTAGTTTGTGTCTCCTGGAAAGTCCTCTTGAAACTTGTGGAGAAAATCCATTTAGCAACAGCGAGCTCGTCACATCGCCTACTGAGAATCAGCATGCAGAAACTAAAGTGTTTCAGCGCTTGACTATTTCAGAGCCAGAAAAACTGACTAGGCACAATAGGTCTGCATACACACATTTATGCATTTACACTCTTTGTTAAGAGATAAGATACCAGCCTGGTTAGAAATAGAAAATCTAAATACAGACAAAGCTTTTAGATTTACATGATGTCTGATGAATCCAGGGCTCATTTCCCAAGTGGGATTTCTTAAAGGGGGTTTAATCAGGACTGCTCAACCTTTTGACCAATGTGGGCTACATAAATGATTTGGCACCTGGATGAGGGCCACAAATAGTTTCAGAATTTTTTCATTAGGAATTCCATAATGAAGATTTTCTACAACTACCAGGATACCCATTGTCTCCACAAACTCCACTCATATGTCCTATGTCCTTCCACCACATCCTTAAATTCTTATGTAACAATACCCACATGCCGATTGCCTTAACTCTCTGAAAGCATGGGTTCCTCATTTACAGCCCTCCCCAATCAGTCCCAAATCTTAACCATGTAACTCATTCAATACTCATCCCATCTCCAGTCCCACCAATGCTAAGCATACAATTATTAGACAATTATTAATTTTACCAAATTATTCTGCCAAAGATTTCATCCATGTGTGATGTTGTACTATCAATGTAACTACATTCCTTCAAGCAACCACTGTCACATCTATTTGCCAATAGGCCCACTTCTATATTACTCTCCATGGAATCATACATCCTTACTGTGCCCCTATTAAAACCAAAAAACTACCCTTAATTGTAGTTTGGGCCATCTGGATAGCGCAGTTTGCTGTAAATAAATGTATGGCTCACCTTTTTTTTCTCTTTCACTATTCTTTTAAATACCCACAATGGCATCCCCGGAAGCTGATGTCCCGGAAAAGCAAATTGCACCTCAAATCTAGATTGAGCGTCGCACTCACGTTGGTGTTGACTGTGCATGGAGGGCGGATATGGGGAGAGCCTGGGATTGGTGAGCGCATGTACCCTGTCAATGAATGTGCGTCCAGCAAAATTCAACATGGCTGCGCCAAAAGAGACTGTAGCGGTCAGAGTGTGATGGAGCATCAGGACAAAGGTGAGTAAAAAAAAAAAAAAAAAAGATAGATTTTGGGGGGGGGGGGGGGGGGGGATTAGTCAATGGTGTTGTTCTAGTCCAACTAGCTTTGCACGTCAGTTCTATTTACCCCTCCCACTTTCCCCACAGCAGGTAAGGGGCAACATCAGATGGCTCTGAGGGCCACACATGGCTCCCGGGCCGCAGGTTGAGCATGTGTGGGTTAAATAGAGCAACTATACTCACACCTCTAGCTCAGTGTCCCTATTGCCATGTGATGGGGGAATGCTGGCCATGGGGGGTTATAAAGCTAATACACAGGTTGCAACTCAGATCAGCAACCAAATTTAGCTTTTTGTTGCTAAAATATAATATAATGCAGCAATATATTTATTAAAAATGTTGCACCTTGAGTCTATGCCAAAAGAATTTACAAACCATAATATAATTTGAACAGGAATTAACACAAAATAACGCAAAACTACACATACTAAAGGAGCCGTGTTTTACCTGATGTTGGAATAGGCTTGTAGACTTCAAGATAATGCTCTCCATGAAGTAACTAAACAAAGTAAAAACAATAGGTGACTTATTAGGTGGGATTTCTTTTAAAAAGTGTTTAAACTGTTATTATTTAGGGCCCATTGCACTGGCTACATTTGGGTTTCTAACATGTTTGCTCTTCCACACATGCTCATACATTTACTTGCATTGCAGGTAACCAATGCTTACATTTAGCATATATTGTATTTTGTACCCCGTTTCCCATTCCCATTTCCAGGAATTAGATTTGAATGCATGCAGGAATAAATGCAATAAGTGCAGGAATAAATAAATAAGTGCTGACATTGCCTCAGTATTATACATGCAGATGGGGCAAGTGAGTTTTTGGGGAGTTTTCTCTTCCACCTGTGCAAGGTTGTTGGCCCAGTTTAAGGTCAGCAGTGTTGTGTTTACTTGGGTGGAAAAGCCAGAGTAAGGAGTTGTCTTGCATAAGAAAAGTAGTGAACTGAGCAACAGTATAATGTGGGTCAGGAGTAAGAACCAAGTTGGTAGCTATAAAAACCTGCAGATACTGAGAAATAAGCTTCATAAAACGACTGCCTGCAGTCCAACTGCACTAATCAGCCATCTGCCCCACAATTCCCCCAAGCTGTCAGCTCACCATGGAACAGTGAAGGGTTTCCTAAGCCATTGGTTTAGGAAACCCTGAGCCAACACTGCTTGCAGTAAAAGCCATGTTTAAGCCTGCCTCTGCAGAGACACTAGTCTCCTTAGTGAAGCCTGCTGCCTCCCCCAACAAATTGATCACCTCTGCACAGGGCTCCCACTTATCTGTCCTGGGAGGGCTTCCACCATTCTTTTGTGTCAACTACAAGGTACCCCACCACTGACCCCAGATGGGAAATACGTCGAGGCCAAGGCACACGCTCTTTATCAGAAATGCTCAAGTTCATTGTTGTGTTCTAAGGCTCCACAATATGGTCAGCTTCTAGAATTGGAAGCTCCAGCACATTGATGGAGAGCTGACTTACCACTAGAGTGACCAAAAAAAAAAAAAAAACAGTAAAGATTGAGAGAATCTCAGAGAACAGCAGACCTCACCTGGCAAGGAAGCATGTACGTCCTTTACTTTTCAAAGTCCCAGTTCAAGCAAGCAAATCATCACTTACCCACCAGCCCACGGGCTTGATTGGATTCCTGCCGGTTGAGCCAGTACAACTGCAGTGCTATCAGCTCGAGGGGGGGGGCTTGGATGGAGGTGCATCAAGTAAGCACTCAACAGTGAGAGGCGGTGGTGGAAGCCCACTTGAATGCCTTCAGCTGGTTGGAGGTATGATTTTAGCTTCAGAGCTGAATGTACTGCAATTGAAACCTCTCTGCCTGCAGGATTACATAGAATTGAACGAGTGGGCTGGCAAGCAATCCAGACAGTTCATTACAATTATGGTAAAAAAAAACTATGCAACCATAAAGATGATTCATTCCTTTAGCAGAATAGCCTCAAATAATGCAGACATATTGCTTAGAAAATATAAAGAGATATACAAATATTCTGTTTGTTCAAAATTAAATTTTTACAAGGTTTACATTTCACTGGTGGACTTCAAAAGCCCTATTGCAGTAACATAATTATGTTTACAATTCAAGTAGGTGCTTGCAACACAATTTACATTTAATTAAGGAAGGAAGAAAACATATTTCCTTTTCATTGGTTTAATTAAAGATTCTAATTAAAATAGGCAATGCGGCAAACAACTTACTCTTGTGAAATCAATATTCAACCCAGGGACTGTGGCAAGCCCACCATCCATAAGGGCAGCTTGTGCCAGAATGACTCCAAATGAGGGTAGGCAGGAAAAATTATCACTGGCTTCAAAGAGAAACTTAAGGTGATCTGGCTCCTTGGTGGACATGCCTACTCCAAGAGCATAAAGGATGGGCTGAACATAAGTGTAGCGGTACACAGGTGGGGACAGCTGGTATCCTATAGCCTGGGCCTGACAAAGACAAGAGCAGAACACATCAGCGATAAAATGCAAATTGACAATTTTATAGAAGAGGGTTTATACAAGTTTATATAAAGAGCATCGGGTGATAAACTACATGCCATTCACTTTCATTGTCTTTCTACATCTGCTCCAAATGTATACCGTTGGAGAGATTTTAGCCTGCAAAGCAATCTTTGCCGCCCCCACAGAGAAAAATGGTGTTGGCCAAGTCAAACCCCAAAACACACCAAAGAAGGTGCAAGATGGAAGCTGCAGTGGGAGTTTGATATTACATTGTGCCCATCTAAAAGAGATCTTGAAACAAAAATTAAAGCAACTCAAAACCCACCCAAAGCCACCCAGGAATCTAAAAGACTCCATCAGGATGCCCCGTTGTGTGAAACCCCAGGGGTTGCAGGTAAATTCACCTTTACCTGCAACTCCGACAATACTGTGTTTCCCAGCATCCCTGCCGGGAAGTGCAGTCCTGCACCCAGCCATTCAGGCAGGTTGGGTGCTGGGGCACAACAAAATGAACAGGGAGCCCACTGAGACCAGCCAATTGGTGAGCTCAGGAATACCATGTGGGCATGGTCTAGGCAATGGAAAAACCTGTTTTTTTTTTTTTTTTTTAAATCGGGTCTTGGCTATATTGTCCGAGGTGGGACGGGCGACCCAAGACACACAACCGACCTCTGCGTAAACCATGCAAGCAAGATCCAGAATTTGCTCCTCTTCTCCTTTGCTTCATTACCACCTCCAAATGTGGTCGATGGCTGCCTCGCCCCTCAGCGCTCCCAGGGAGAGCAAGTCTTGTAAGCCACAGCGGTCAACATCTGCTTGGCTCACTTACTCTGGGAGCATCGAAGTATGGTCATAGAGAAAAAAAAAAAAAGGTGGGACAAATTTTGGAGTCCTGATACAGCATCTATTGGACGCTGCAGGAAATGGAGAAATAGCACATGGGACAGGCCACAGGCGAGCACACTTTATCATAACCATACAAATATATTTGGTAGGAAAAGTCTATTTAAATTCCATGTAATGCATTTCAATGCTTCAAAGATGTTTGCTTCATGCAGCTCTACTCTACTAAAATGGAGTAATTAATTAGTATTAGTATTTAAAAAAGTGTACCCCTCTTTCCCCATACTATAGTGGAACTAAAGCAACTGCAATCCATGTAATATCAGTAACATTCAAAAAACCAAAGATGCTCCTATATTTTCATAAAACTTGAGTAAGAAGAAAGGGGGTTGATTACCATGCAGTTATGACTACAAGAGCCTGTACCTGGCCAGTTTTGAACAAGCTCCAGCTTTGGATGACTTTCGCATCTAGCAGGCTGGCAAGTACAATGTTGCTAGACTCATTGCCATTAGACGCTATTGGTGAAGAGGAAGAGGTTTTGAAGCTGAATGCTTGAAGCTTGTGTCAAAGGGTCCACCTGCACTTTATATCACAGTAGAAGCCAGAGCATTCATAAACCACATCTACAAATGTATTTCAGAGCCTGGCGTTTGTCACTGCAATATTCTGATAAAGACCACATGGCTGACTCAACCGCCAATGCAGGTAGCAGCGAGCTAAATAATTAAGCAAATATTCTTTCAGGATACACATACTGGGAAAGGAAATTGCTTCCGTGTCACCTTGTGAGTCAATTTTATTTAGAGAAATAGGTTGTGTAAGTTCCTTACATATTATGCTTTAAAACCTTTGGTGGAAGAATGAATCTTTATCAAAATTGCATTCTCAGAAAAGAAAAAAGGAAAATTGTGTTTTTTTCTGAGTGTCAAGGGGGAAGCCTGTCTAGCACAGACATTCTATCTCATAAGATAGCGGGTCTCAATTTATACTTCATTTTTGAGCCTTTACTAAGCCAATGGCAACACAATGGGCAGCAATCAAATGTCTAGCCAACCCCTACTTTCTAATGATATCTTTTAAGATTTACAGCATTATGCCAATGGAGGGCAGGAATTGGATTTCTTATTATGTGAATATTAATACCAATTATTAACATATAATAGTCAATGGTAAGACTTCTAGATTTAGAAGTTCACATTTCACTTTGTGATATTATTGAGCTGTAATTAAGCTGTAATTATAACAAAATATGAGGCGCCAAAAGCCCAGCAATACATTTTTGTAAAAGTGAAATCTTTTTTTTTATTAACACACCAATTATAAGACTACCAAACTCATCTGCAGATGGGTATAGAATAAAAATGCAGAATTAAGGCACAAACTTTTTAAAACACTGTTTCAGATGTTTCAGATTTTGAACCTTTACAGAAAATTTAACCTTTAATGTTTAATCTAAAGTATAACTAATATTAAAGCAATGATATAAAGATCACCAAATTTTAGCCTCTGCGAAGCTCCATTAGACCTCTCTAGCATGAAAATGTAAAAAAAAAAACGGTGACACTTCTACATTGCATAATACACTGAATTTCTCAAGATGGAGGAACTAAAAATGAAATGCTTACCTGGTCAGTTATAGCAGATGAAGCTCTCTGGCTTGTAGGATTCATTGAAATTTTTGTTAAGGCTTCAAATATGGTAGTATTAGCCTCTGAAAATAACATATTATATATATTATATATAATTCATATATACGGTGTACACAATTTTTAGGCAAGTGAGTATTTTGACCACATCATTGCCCTTATGCATATTTCCAACTCCAAGCTGTATCAGGTGAATCGCATTTATGCAATAAGGATAGGTTGGCCTAGAGGTCACTATAGGTGCATAACTTTTAGGCAGCCTGGTTTCCAGGCAAAATGGAGGAACCAAAGCCATGCCCAATCTTGTAGGTATTTTGCTATATTCTGCCTGTTGCAGCAAAAGTTAAAAACAGCATATGGCACACAGAACTACACTGTAGTTATCCAAACAGATCTCCAGGACAGCACCACCTGCCCCAATTTAGCTGCCTCCTGCATTAAAAAGGTGATCCACAGAGGTCCAAGGTTCTCTCAGCAGGATCGCTCAAAGAGCCCACAGGTGTGATTTAAAAATAAATAAAAAGAAAAACACAAACTCAATAAGAACTAGGTCGCCCCATTCACTTACAGGACCAACGCCGCATGCGGCAGCATCCTGCTATCCCTCTAGCAGGGCGTGTGCCCGGGAAGCGAAGGATGTGGCCACCAGGGCGCTCAAAGCTGCAGCTCTTAGATGCGCCGTGGGACCGGGAAGAGGTGAGTTAGTCTCAGCGTCCTGGGGGGTTTCACGCAGCGGGGCACCCCTGATTGGAATGCCCCAGGGGAAAGGGCCAAAACCCAGGATAGTCAAAATCCTGGGTTTTGGTCCACTTTAAAGGGTTTCTGCACTCTGCACAAACTGTTTGCCTAGCAGAATACAGTGTTTATCTGCTGGCTGTGGTCACAGCGCTGGCATTCAGCTTCTGCACATCTGTTGATGTTGCACTCCTCCTCTATTTCCTGGCCAGATCACACCTCCTTCGTCATCTTGTCCCAGATGTGCTTGTCACAGCAGGGATGGAATTGCTGGCCCCTCTTAGTGTCCTGCCCCCTCTTCCTCCTTCCTGTTACCTCTGCCTATGGGTGGGAGCATTGTGGCGCCTGCCGCTCCCCCTCCTCCTCTTCCAGGCTAAATTCTGAGTGATCGTCTGGGGGAGCATTGCGGCACCTGCTGCCCCCTTCCTCTTCTCTCCCTGGCCGATGCCGGGATAGAGCAATGCAGCACCTGCCGCCTCTCTTCCTGTTCTCTCCCAGGGGGAGAGCATTGTGGCACCTGCTACCCCCCTTCCTCTTCACTTCGCTGCTGATGCCCTTCTCCTCACTCCCCGACTACTGCGGGGAGAGAGCAACACAGCATCTCCCCCCCCCTTTCTCCGCCCCACACAACCACCTACCTACCAACCTAGATGAGTGCACGCATGGAGAGTTGGAAATGTGCTCATGCATGTTTGGGAGTCTGTGCATGCACTTTGGGATCACTTTGGTGATTGGGATTGCAGCCATGTGTGTCTGTGGGAGTGCTGGCCTAGGCTCCAAAGTCACCTAGCAACATGAGGAGAGGGGATAAGCACAACCAGGCTGTCTTAAGCAAGTTCTGGGATGCTGCCCATTATGTAGCATCACAGATCCAAGGGCTACTCACACTTTTTATGACTAGAAATCATGAGGTGAACCTGTAATCCTCAATATCTCGGCCATTTCTTTTTCAATTTAAAAAAAGAAGACAGTTTAGGACAGTGCCAAATGTAGGTCGACATAATGCTGTAACAATCGCATTTGCCTGCAGTAGCATTTTAAAGTGGAGTAAAACCCAAATGGTGCCGGCCCTGAAATCTAAAATATTCCAAGGCTGGCCACTGGCCTTCCCCTGTTTGAAACCCCCCGGTGATGCAAAAGTCCCCTTCCTCCTGGCTCCCTCACTGATGTAAATATTCAGATAGGCTGGGGATGCAGCCACATTTGATCCCGATGGTCATAAACAGAGACGTTTGACAAACATTACATTTGCACGGTAAATGGCTATGATTGGACAAGAGCCCGTGCATGCGCCATAGGTCCGGGGAAAGAAGTGTTTTTCTGGGTGATGTGGGGATTTCATATTTCATATGTCCCTGCCCCCGGGGCAGGAAACAAAACCCAGGATATTCTAAATACCAGGTTTTGTTTTGCTTCAAAATCTGAATGCCACATGATGCGGGGGGGGGGGGGGGGGGTATATAGCCCAAAAGGTGGCACGACTCTGAAAGTGTCTAAATTCCGGTGGGTGTGGCAATAAATCAAGTAATTCTGAAGGATACAATTATATGAATTTTAAAACCATCAGGAAAAACTAGGGAATATATTAACTGTTTATAGGAAAAAAAAATGCCATTTTGTGATTACTCACCTGTAAAATGGGTATTATAAGTATGTCTCGGGAATATTAATTACACGTGGGGTTATGGTCCAGTAGAGGGCGAACTTCTGCAGAGATGACTAGAAAAAGAAGCCCCTCCCGGTCCATAAATACCTGGGACCTCCCACACATTCCCCAGTATAAGAAAGCAGTAAGGGGGCCAGGAAGAGCCAATAAAAACTATGAGAAAAAAGTTTCACCATATAGGAGGATCCAAGATACATCTCAGGGTGGGACGAAGCAGGGTGTGAGACATACTTATAATACTCATTTTACAGGTGAATAATCACAAAATGGTATTATTCCAAGTATGTCTCACACCCTGCTTCGGAAATATTAATTACACGTGGGACATCCAATAGCAGTGTCCAAAAAGGGCGGAGATTCCAACAGGCAATAGTGCCCAAATTAAACCACTGCAGCTTGCAGAACCTTGCGGCCAAAAACAGCATCCGCTGAGGCCCGCACATCAACCTTATAAAACTTGGAAAAAGTATGAACAGAAGACCAAGTAGCAGCCTTACAAACTTGTTCAACAGAGGCTTGGGGCTGAAACGCCCAGGAAGCCCCAACAGCACGAGTAGAATGAGCAGTGATCTGGAAAGGGGGATCTCTCCCTTTAGCAGAATAGGCCCTAATAATGGCCTGATGAATCCATTTACTAATGGTAGACTTGACAGGCGTCAAACCCTTCTTGGGCCCAGAGGGCACCACAAAAATGGCGTCCGTCTTCTGGAACGGTGAAGTAGCCACCAGATAGTACTTTACACATCTAACGACATCCAGAGAATGCAAGGCCCTCTCCTTGTCATTGCTTGGTTTAGGACACAATGAAGGAAGCACAATGTCCTGATTGAGGTGAAAGGCCGAGACAACCTTTGGCAAGAAGTCTGGTTTAAAACGGAAAACCACCTTGTCCTGATGTCTCTCAAAGTAGGGAGCCTGAATGGACAGAGCCACCAACTCAGAAACACGTCGAACAGAGGTGATAGCCACCAAAAAGGCAACTTTTAAAGTGAAAATGGATAGAGCAGAATCCTGCACTGGTTCAAAAGGAGGACACTGAAGGGCAGACAACACCAAATTCAAATCCCAAACAGGTAACATGGGTTTGCGAGGAGGGCGCACATGAGTGACCCCCTGAAAAAAGGTCTTAACCAAAGGATGAAGAGCGAAAGATCTCTGAAAGAAAACCGCCAGACAAACCCTTCTCCTTTAAGATGAAGGTTTCAGCAGCCACGCCGTCAAAGCCAGCGTTTGTAAATTGGGGTAACAAAGCTGACCTTGTGTGATCAGATCCAGAACCAGAGGCAGCCTGAATTGATCGACCGCCAGCCGGATGACGTCTGCGAACCACACCTGTCTTGGCCACCTTGGGGCCACCAGGATTGCTGGCACACCCTCTTGATCCAGCTTGCGTACCACCTTGCCCACCATGGGAAAGGGAGGAAACAGATACAGGAGACCGAGCTCCCGCCAGGACAGAGACATGGCATCCACCGCCAGAGCCAGAGGGTCCTGGGACAGAGACACAAATGCCGGAAGCTTGTGATTGTGACGAGAGGCAAGCAGATCCACCTCCGGACTCCCCCACCTGCGACAGAGGGATAGAAATACCTTGTTGCTGAGGGACCATTCCCCCCGGCGAGAGGTCCCTCTGCTCAGAGAGTCCGCTTCCGGGTTCTCCACCCCTGGAATGTAGACTGCCGAGATGCACGGAACATTGCTCTCGCCCAAGCAAGAATCATAGACACCTCCCGGAGGGCACTCCGGCTGCGAGTCCCTCCTTAGTGATTGATGTAAACGACCGCTGTCCGATTGTCGGAGCGAACCTGAAATGGTAAGCCCTGAAGGTGATGTGCCAGGTCCGACAGCACCAACCAAACCACCCTCAGCTCCAGAATGTTGATGGGGATATGGGCCTCCTGAGGACCCCACAGCCCCTGGAACTGACGTTCCCTCCAGAAGCCTCCCCAGCCTGACAGACTGGAATCCGTGGTGACCGTCTCCCAACAGGGTGCAAGAAAGGACCTGCCAACCAGGAGATTCCTCTGGTCCATCCACCACTGGAAGGACCGCCGGACAAAAGAGGGGACAGAACACAAGTCTGATCCAGGGACAGAGGACATTTGTCCCAAACCGATAGAAGATGGAGCTGAAGGGGTCTCATGTGAAACTGAGCAAATGGCACTGCCTCGAAGCAAGCCACCATCAAACCTACCAGCCTCATGCATTGCCTGATGGACGGACGAGGGCTGGACAGAAGAAAACGAATAAGAGCCTGAAGAACATCCACCTTCGGCTAGGGTAGGAACACGCTGGTCTGAATGGTATCCAGAATCATGCCCAGGAACGAAGCCACCCTTGACGGGGATAGAGAGGACTTGGGGTAATTGATTACCCACCCGAACCTCTCCAGCGTCGTCACCACCGGTCTGGTGTCCAGCTCCGCCTGGTGGAGAGAGGATGATGTAATGAGAAGGTCGTCCAGGTAAGGCAAGATACGAATGCCCTGGACTCTGAGAAGGGCCATCACGCCCGCCAAAACCTTGGTGAACACCCTGGGCGCCGAAGTCAGCCCGAAGGGAAGAGCCACAAACTGGAAGTTCTGGTTGTCTACCACGAACCTTAGGAACCCTTGGTGTCCCGGGAAGACCGGCACATGAAGGTAAGTGTCCTTGATATCTATTGAGGTCATAAAGTCCCCGGACGCAGTGAGATGACAGCAGAGCGCAGAGTCTCCATGCGAAATTTTTTGGTTCTGATGAACCGATTGAGAGTTTTCAAGTCCAAAATGGGTCTTATGAAACCATCTTTTTTGGGCACCGTAAAGAGGTTGGAATAGTAACCCAAACCTCTCTCTGTGGGGGGAACCAGACAAACTACCTCCATATCCCAAAGGTTTAGCACCGCCAGAAAAAGGCCCTGTGCCGCCCGTGGGTCCGACGGAACCAGGGACCCGATGAATCTGGGAGGAGGCGGCATGCAAACTCCAGCTTGTACTCGGAGGAAATTACCTCCCGGATCCAGACGTCTGTGACCTCTAGGGTCCAGACCTGAGCAAAGAGCCGCAGTCGTCCCCCCACCCGCAAGGGTGAGGACGCCCCTTCATTGCTGAGAGGGCTTGGCAACGGATTTGGGTTTAGTACCCCAGGAAGTCCCGGGTCAGGCACGTCCTCTGCCCCTGCCCCAGGAATCTCCTCGGAATGCAGTGAAATACGCTCCCCTGCCTGACCGAGAGCCAACGAAAGGAGGGGTTGAATGAGCCCGAACCCCGAAAGGGCCGGCGCTGCTTCTTGCGTTGAGGTAACATACCCCCTTTGGCAGAGTCTAAACGATAACCAAACAGGTGCAGACCCACGAAGGGAAGTCCTGAGAGCACCTTCTTAGCAGCATTATCGGCCGCCCACTGGCGCAACCAGAACGACCGGCGTATAGCAACCTGCAATGCAGAGGTCCTGCTACACATACGGATAGTATCATCCAAGGCTGATAAGACAAAAGCAATGAACATCTCACAATAAGTCAAGGCTGTAAACTCCTCACTGCAAGAATCCAATTGGGAACCATCCAAAAGGCCCCTAATCAAAGCTCTAGTAGCCACGGCCGTGAGCGCAGAAGCACAAACCGGACGCAAGGCCGAACCCACACAAGCAAAGGCATATGAAGCCAATTAATCGAGACGTCGGTCCTCACTATCCTTCAAGGTAGTGGAATCCGGGGTATGCACGACTGAAGTATTGGACAATCCCAGGACGGGCGCGTCGACCTCTGGGGGTGTCGACCAGCGTTTAACCACATCAACAGGAAAGGGACACTTCCTATCCCACCCGTGAGGAATACCAGGGAGCCGGCTAGGCTTTTCCCATTCCTTAAGGATCAAATTGTTAAAGTGCTTTGGATCCGGGAACTCCAAACGGGGTTTGACGGTCCCAAAAAATCCCCCCCCCCCCGTTGCGAAGGGGCCTCCGCTGACACGCACGCACTTCAAAAACCTGGGTAAGGAGCCTGGGGGTATCCACGGTATCCCCGCGCTCCGTACCAGCATCAGCCTCCAGGTACTGCTGATCATCAGAACCATCAGAGTCTGCAAACAATTCCCCTTCCTCAAGCGGGGAATAATCAGACCAATCAAAAGGATCAAAATTATCATAGTCAAAGCCTGGCGCAGCAGGCACCAAGTGCCGTCTTTTAGCTGGGGCCTTCCTGCCCGCAGAGCTAGCAATCATTTTCTCAATGTTGGCCAGTCTGGCACAGACATCGGATTGCGACTCCCCGCTAATGACGGCGTCACTTGGGGTGAAGGCCAGGCCTGGTGGTGTAGGAGATGAGGGCAGCGGGTCCGACCCGACCGCACGGGGCCCGGATTGCCGTGCAATAGCCTGCTGTGCACATGGTACACAAATTTGCACATTGACTCCCACAAGGGATACCCCACATACTACACACTGCCGGGGTTGCTCCGAAGGGATCCCGAGCCCGGTATCCTGGGAAGCCTCCATATGGTGATTTTTTGGGGTAGTCTATATGGTGATTTTTTGGGGTAGTCGCAATGACCAATGGGAATTACGCAATAAAGCTACCCGGGATGCCCCTTAGAGTCCGTTAGTGGGAGGATTTTGTAACAATAAAGGGAACCCCAATTTGAAGCAAGGGACCTAGGACCGGGAGAAACCCCTTTTAATATCCTCAGTAGTCCCACCTAAAAGACACAATAGGGGGACCCCTTTATTATATGCACGTGAAAACAAGCAGAATGAATAATTATATATAAAAAATACCGTTTTGTGATTACTCACCTTTAAAACAGATATTGTAAGTGTGACATACACTCCGCTTCAATTCTTCTTGACAGTTGGGTTATTCTCCAGTAGAGGGCGAACTTCTGCAGAGATGAATGCAAAAAAAGAAGCCCCTCCCAGTCCATAACTACCTGGGATCTCCCACCAATTCCCCAGTGTAAGATAGCAGTAAAGGGACCAGGAAGAACCAAATATAACAATACTAACAAAAAACAATGGTTCACCATATAAAGGATCCAGAATACCAAACAGGGTGGGTGACGCATAGTGTATGTCACACTTACAATATCCGTTTTAAAGGTGAGTAATCACAAAACGGTATTATTCTTCTTGACAGTTGGGACATCCAATAGCAGTGTCTGTCAAGGGTGGGAACCATAAACAGTAAAGAATGCACCAACTCAAACCACTGCAGCTTGCAGAACCTTGCGGCCAAAAACAGCATCCGCTGAAGCCGCACATCAACCTTGTAAAACTTGGGAAAAGTATGAACAGAAGAACAAGTAGCAGCCTTACAAACTTGTTCAACAGAAGCCTGGTGCTGAAAAGCCCAGGATGCACCCACAGCACGAGTAGAGTGCGCAGTGACCCTAAAAGGGGGAGTCCTCCCCTTAGCAGAATAGGCACCAACAATGGCCTGACGAATCCATTTGCTAATCGTAGACTTAGCAGGTGCCAACCCTTTCCTGGGCCCGCAGGGCACCACGAAGAAAGCGTCCATCTTGCGGAAGGAAGAAGTAGTCACCAAATAGTACTTCACACAGCGAACAACGTCCAAATTGTGCAGAACCCTCTCCTTGTCATTGTTAGGCTTAGGACACAAGGAAGGGAGAACAATATCCTTAACCACCTTATCCTGATGTCTCTCAAAGTAAGGGGCCTGAATCGACAGAGCCGCCAACTCAGAGACACGCCGAACAGAGGTAATAGCCACCAAGAAGGCAACCTTCTGAGTGAGAACCGAAAGAGCAATATCCTGAAACGGCTCAAAAGGAGGACCCCGCAGAACCGAAAGAACCAAATTCAAATCCCAAACAGGAACTACAGCCTTTCGAGGGGGGCGCACATGCGCCACCCCTTGGAAAAAGGTCTTAACCAGCGGATGTAAAGCAAAAGACCTCTAAAAGAAAACCGACGGAGCAGAAACCTGTCCTTTCAAAGTACTAAGCTGGAACCCAAGATCCAGATTATGCTGAAGAAACTCCAAAATCCTGGGTACAGAAAAAACCCTGCAAGGCAAGGCCCTAGCCTCACACCAATCAATATAGGACCTCCAAGTCCTACAGTAAATGCCAGAAGAGGACCGCTTCCTAGCCCTACTCAGGGTCTGAACAACAGCCTCAGACAAACCTTCCTCTTTCAAGATGAAGGTTTCAGCAGCCAGGCCATCAAAGCCAGCGTTTGTAAATTGGGGTAAAGTAGAGGACCCTGGGATAGCAGGTCCAGCAGCAAGGGAAGCCGGCACTGGTCTACGGCCATCCTTACGACGTTTGCGTACCAAACCCTTCTTGGCCACCATGGAGCCTCCAGAATCGCTGGTGCCCCTTCTAGAACCAGTTTGCGAACTACCCTGCCCAGCATGGAGACAGGTGGAAACAGGTACAGAAAACCCAGGTCCTTCCAAGCCAGTGACAAGGCATCCACTGCCAAAGCCAGGGGATCCTGAGAAGGAGACACAAATGCCGGACGTTTGTGATTGTGCCTCGAGGCAAAGAGATCCCCCTCCGGAGTCCCCCACTTGCGGCAAAGATCCAGAAAGACCTCGGGGTTGAGAGACCACTCTCCGTGGCGAGAGGACCCCCTGCTCAGGGAATCCGCCTCCTTATTCTCCACCCCCGGAATGTAGACTGCCGAAAGGCAAGGTACATTGCTCTCCGCCCAGTGCAGGATGAGAGAGAGACTTCCCTGAGGGCACTCCTGCTGTGAGCCCCTCCTTGGTGATTTATGTAGGCCACTGCCGTTCGGTTGTCCGAACGCACCTGAACCGGAAGACCCCGTAAATGTGGGGTCAACCGAGCCAGAACCAGACGAATGGCTCTGAGCTCCAATATATTGATGGGGGTGTGAGCCTCCTGGGGACCCCACACACCGCTGAACTGATGACTCTTCCAATAACCTCCCCAGCCCGACAGGCTGGCATCCATGGTAACCGTCTCCCAGCAAGGGACCAGAAAGGATCTGCCCTTCACCAGATTGCTCGAGTCCAGCCACCACCGAAATGACTGCCGAACCCTGGGAGACACCTTGAAAGGATGATTCAAAGACAGTGGGCTCCTGTCCCAATACGTCAATAGGAGAAGTTGAAGAGATCTCATGTGAAATTGTGCAAACGGCACCGCCTCGAAGGAGGACACCATCAGACCCACCAGTTTCATCCCCTGTCGGATAGAGGGACAAGGACTGGCCAGCAGAAGAAGACGGATCAGGTCCTGAATCCCCTGCACCTTGGTCTGGGGCAGAAACACTCTGGCCCGACTGGTATCCAGATTCATGCCCAGAAATGAAATCACTAGAGACGGGGAGAGAGAAGACTTGGTGCGGTTGATCACCCACCCGAACCTCTCCAGGGTCGACACCACCTGGTGGGTGTCCAGTTCTGCCTGCTGAAGGGAAGAAGCTGAAATCAACAGGTTGTCCAGATAAGGCACAATGCAAATGCCCTGAGATCTGAGCAGAGCCATTACGCCCGCCAAAACCTTGGTGAAGAACCTCGGTGCCGAGGTCAGACCGAAGGGAAGAGATACGAATTGATAATGTTGATCCTCCACCGCAAACCGGAGGAATCTCTGATGTGCCTGAAAAATCGGAACATGCAGATACGCATCCTTGATGTCTATGGATGTCATAAAATCCCCTTGGCGAAGGGAATTGATAGCCGAGGGCAGAGTCTCCATGAGGAACTTTTTGGCTCTGAAAAACCTGTTGAGAACCTTGAGTAGTAACCCCTGCCTCTTTCCAACGGAGGCACCGGGCATATAACCCCCATGTCCAGAAGGCTTTTCCCTGCCAACAGGAGCCCCTGTGCAGCCTGAGGGTCCAAGGGCACCGAGACCTTAAGAATCTTGGGGGCGGCCAGTACTCGAACTCCAGTTTGTACCCGGAGGAGACCACTTCCAAGATCCAATTGTCTGTGACCTCCCGGGCCCAGACCCGGAAGAAGAGCCGCAGCCGTCCCCCCACCCTTGCGGATGAGGGCGCCCCTTCATTGTTGAGCCGGTTTAACGGCAGGCTTGGGCTTGGAACCCCAGGCAGCCGCGGGATGTGCCCGACCTCTGCCTCTGTTCCAGGACGAGCCCCTGACACCTGAGAAGGCCAGACCCCTAGACGCTCTGGCCCCTCGAAAGGAAGGAGTGAACGAGCCCGCCCCCCGAAAGGGACGGCGCTGCTTCCTCCGCTGAGGTAACTTACCGCCTTTAGCAACAGCATCCAATTTATCTCCAAACAGCCACGCACCCAAGAAGGGGAGAGCTGTAAGCGACTTCTTGGCTCCAACGTCCGCTGTCCACTGACGGAGCCAGACCAGTCTGCGCATGGCAACCAGTAAGGCTGACGTCCTACTACACACGACAATGGAGTCTTCCATCGCAGCCATGACAAAATCCATGAACAATTCGCACTTCTTAAGTATAGTGAACTCAGCGCCAGCTGGATCAAACTGAGCGTTATTCAGCCAGTCCCTGATAAGAGACCTGGTAGCAAGCGACACCAGGGCAGATGCACTAACCGGCCGCAGGACCGAGCCCACGTTGGCAAATGCATGGCACGCCATCTGATCAAGGCGCTTGTCCTCGCCATCCTTAAGGGAGGAGGCGTCAGGGGTGTTCAGTACAGAAGAGTTGGTCAAACCTAAAACAGGCACGTCGACCTCGAGAGGAGAAGACCAGCGCTTGACCGCCTCCACAGGAAAAGGATACTTCTTATCCCATCCCTGAGGCACACCAGGAAGCCAACTGGGCCTCTCCCATTCCCTAAGTATCAGAGTATCAAAATGACCCTGGGTAGGGAATTCCAGACGGGGCTTGTAGGCCCCAAAAAATTCCCCCTTCTTAAGAGGGGGTGCCTCAGGTGGATCAATATCCAACACCTCCAATAAATGTGACAAAACAGTGGCCGTATCAACGGCATCCCCCAGCGCCTGCCCGACATTGGAATTCCCAGGCTGACCATAGTCAGCCTCTGAATCCTGATACAATTCCCCCTCCTCAAGCGGGGAATAATCAGACAATTCAGCGGACTCATCGTCAGTGTCCCACAAAGGCTGGGCCGACGACAACTGTCTCTTTTTAGCCTGGGGCTTCTTGCCCACCGTGCTGGCCAACCTAGCCCAAACATGAGAAAGCGACTCCCCACTAGTACCAATGTCACTTGGGGTACGGATCAGGTGGGGAGGGGAAGGTGATGAAGCGGGAGGAGCCAACCCAGAAGGCTGGGTACCCGACTGCCGCGTTATGGGCTTTTGTGCGCATGGTATACAGATCAGCACATTCTCCCCCGTAAGGGATACCCCGCACCCCACACATGGCCCGGATTGTCCCATAGGGATCCCGGGCCCGGTATCCTGCAGAGCCTCCATATGGTGAATTTTTGTGGTCAGTCGCAAGACCGTAGGGGATTACGCATAAGCAACCCGGGATGCCCCTTAAAAGTCCCGGTGGGAGGATTTTTGGGTGGACAACTTTTATATCTAGGGACCCCAGGACCAGGAGGGACCCCTTAAAATGCACATTTACAGGGACACCTGTAACACACAAAATAAGCCACATAAGATCAGAGCAGTGTAAAAAATGCCATAGCATTTGATCCTACAGTCACACAACAGAAATATATATGTACAGGTATATATCTATATATATATATATATTATATATATATATCTATATATATATAATATATATATATCTATATCTATATATATATATATATATATATATATATATATATATATATATATATATATATATATATACCACCGAGCAGCCATACAGGTCTCACGGTGGATCGGTGCTCCTGCTGCACCCAATAGGGTGCTCCTACCTTCACCAGGACCCGCAGCCTAAGCTGGGAGGCTCAATATAGGGACAATTTAAAAAGGTCCTGGCAGCAATAGGGACAAAAATGGCCAGGCGCGAGCCCGGCTTACCTGCAAGTAAGAGAAGTCTTCATCTTCTGTCTTCCTGCAGAGAAGAAACTGGGGAATTGGTGGGAGGTCCCAGGTAGTTATGGACCGGGAGGGGCTTCTTTCTTTGCATTTATCTCTGCAGAAGTTCGCCCTCTACTGGAGGATAACCCAACTGTCAAGAAGAATTGAAGCGGAGTGTATGTCACACTTGGAATATATATACACACATACAGATATATATATATATATATATATATATATATATCACTATATACCAGAGTATATACATACAGACATCCACACAGGTGTACCGTAGCTAATGCTTGAGAATAAAAGAAAGCATACTGATGCCCCGGGGCGCTAGCATAACAGCGCAGACATATAATATATACCTATAGCATATCAAAGTGTAAACCTTACAAGGGCCCCGAGAGGCACTCACCGACCAGCCTGCTGCTAAAGATGGCGGCCAGCACCAGGGAAGAAGGAGAAAGGAGGCGGGCCAACACGGATAACGCACCGCGCTGGCCCCGCCCCCAACCCGGGAAAAGTATAGACGCGCTCCCAGCCAGTAGTGCTGAGAGCTGGTTAATCGCGCCAAAGGAGGGTGCGGGCCGCAACGGGCACGAAGAGCGCCAGGCCCCTCCCCCTCCCCTGACTGAAGGAGCAAGCCGCGCTCCCCAGCCAAGGGCTGCGGAGCCGGCACAATGGCACCCGGCCCGCCGCCACTTGATAACGAGCGTGCGGGCCGCAAGTTAAAAGTAAGTCATTCACACTAGCACACACACAAAAAAAGACCTTATTAAAAGAGGTCGGGGTGGAAATAGGAAGAATGGGGGCCGGGTGTGCACCCGGCTTACCTGAAAGGAAAGAGATGTCATCATCTTGACTGTCATCGCCGTCTGCACAGACTAATCTAGGGAATGTGTGGGAGGTCCCAGGTATTTATGGACCGGGAGGGGCTTTTTTTTCTAGTCATCTCTGCAGAAGTTCGCCCTCCACTGGACCATAACCCCACGTGTAATTAATATTTCCGAAGCAGGGTGTGAGACATACTTGGAATAAGGTAATTCATATCATGGTCATGTTGATATTTTAAATGTCAGCATGAGATCTTTGCTTGGGGATATTTGAGGAATTACTGAAAGTAAGATCTTTAAATTATTTCCAGAAGCACTTCTAATGAGCCCATGGCTTCCACTAAGTATACTAAGGTGTCGCCAGCATACATGGAAACCTTTTCCACCACCTGCCGAGCTGCCAGTCCTACACTGAGGGAGAGTCCCTGATAAGTGAGGCCAGGGGTTCTATAGCTAGCGCAAACAGTATCAGCAAGCGGAGGACGTGAAGATCAAAGGGTGGAGGAACATGTGCTGCTATATGCTACTTCCAGGCTAGCATCATGGTCTCTGTAGTTCATGAGGTGCATGATAAATACAGGAGGAGGGGCCACAGGAGGGATCCTATGCACCCTTTCAACCACAAAGAAAGGGGCGAGGTGAATCGGAGCAAGAGCATCTTTAATTAGTTATTCAGCAAAAGTTTCCAGGGGAATCCACTTCCGATTTTTCGAGAAGGCCCAGGATCCTGATATTATTACGACTAATATCTGTATCCCCTGTTATTTCTGCAAGCATCTTTACTTGCCGCTTAAGAGTGGCCACATCCATGACCGTGGATGATATGTTCTTCAGCCTCCCCAGTTAATGGCACAAACATGGCACAAAGCAGCTCGCACTCTGTGTTACATATGCTGACCCCTCTCCTCACAGAGCTTGCGACGGCTCCATGTTGCTGGCAAGAACGTGAAGAGAAAACTGAAACACAGCCAGACAAACAGGGCTGCGTGCTCAGTGTGTTCTTACCCTGCATTTGTCTGGCAGACACATGAAGCACGAGAGAGCCCAAGAGAGATTATAGGAAGTTGCCAGCGTTGGTACAACATATGCTGTGGAACCACGCCCCCTTCAACTGCCGCAGCTGGGTGGCTATGCGTTAAAGGAAGCAGCAGGACAGTACCAGCTGATACCAAGGGTGGAAACGGGCCGGGGGGTTTTCTGGCGGGGCGCACCAATCCACCAATGGAAAAAAGGCTGGCCAGTGTTTCCACTGAAATTCACCAATAAAAAAAAAACTATCCAACAATTGCCACCCTTTCTGCCATGCCGCCTAAAGACGAGCCTCAAATTGCTTCATGCACTTCACCCCTGAGCAACTGGACAGAATCTAGTAGTTCAGATCATGAACTCTCTTGGTTATTGGGGCCCTATGGGCTAAGATGCACATTTTCTCTCAAGTCTTTCTCCCATTCCATAAAGAGTGGGAATCTGGGACATTGCCTAGGAGCATGGAATAAATAAAAAGGACAGTAGATGGGTAGGGGGTGTTCTTCTAGGCAGATGATTTTAAAATCGGATTAGTCGCTACTTAAAGTCATACATTACTCAAAAATTAAAACATTTCTTCCAGCACAGACTACCGTTGTTAGATCGGACTATCTTGTAAGTTTGTTAGCACAGGGCTGGGTCCCACAGTGGGCACCGCTTCCTCCTCCTCCACCACATAGTCTCAGTGACACTGCTGTGAATAGGGGACTACGCCGCACCCCACCCCCTCATCACAGGAAGCATGCCATAGTCCCTGTGACCAGGGGGGGCGGCAGGTGTGTGTACTTCTAATAACGTCAATTGTCCCCAGGTCCCTTAGGATCCTTTTCTGAGCACTCATAAGAATTGAGGGGTTATTAATTAGCAGGATCAAAAGAGGAAGGCCAGAGTGAGATCTTAGTTTGAGGCCTGAGTTTTGAAAATATTTGCAAAGAAGCATTGATTGTGGGGTGGTTCAGGGAGAGAGTTTAGACCAAGAGAGAGAAAAAAAAAAACTATAAAAAGACAAGTAACCATGTACTAAAGCTCAATAACATGCACAACTGAACCGTAATAGAAAAGTGTCTAAATAATATAAAAGCATAGAGCTAAAAAGAAAAAAAGTCTCCATTTCAAACTCCTCTTCACAAATCTTCTAAGGGGGTAGGTCATATGATCTCCACCATCTTTATGCACCCTATGTGTTTACCGAATTGCCGATTAACCATAGGTTATCTCTCAAAATCACTGGTGCTGGGGGTCCTCAGTATTTCCAAAGGAGATCAGATTCTTCCACCTCTGTTAGATAGCGGCCCTAATCCATGGGAGCAAAGGCATAAAAAATGCAGTTTGATACCGTACTACCAAAGCTCAAATTTAATGAATAAAAATGCACTGACAACGTGTCCTTTAAAATAGCGCGCTCACAGATATAACAGGCTGCATCAAGTTCCAGCATCAAAGTTCCTCCCTAAACCCTGGTCGTCAGTCGGAAGGATCTTGACCAATGAGAAGGCCCCGCTAAAGACACCCTGGTCTCCTTGCTCCGTAGCTCACTCAGCATCTCCGGGTTAATTGGTCAAGATGCCCTTGCTTCCATCCCATAAATTAAGTGGATTAGGACCGCTATCTAGCAGAGGCAGGAGGAGGAACCTGATCTCCTTTGGAAATACTGAGGACTGCCAGCACCAGTGATAGAAGTAAGTGCTGTTTGATCGGCAATTCAGTAAGCACATAAAGTGCATAAAGATGCTGGTGATCATATGACATTACATGTTTAGAAGATTAGTGAAGACGATTTCGGAATAGAGATTTTATATCTATTTTTTTCTTTTAGCTCCATGCTTTTATATAATTATTACAATCTTGCACAACCCTGTTGTATGCTATGAAAAACTAACCAAGAACCCAAGTCATGTAAGCAACTGGAGCTGAGCTCAGAGCAGCAAGGCAAGGAAAATTTGAATGGACGCAAACCACTGCTTGGCAGATACACAGCGCATGTGGAAATGCACACAGCAGGACACTCCCAAATCGGGATGCCCCTAGGAGGAGGATTTATCCTGCTTAAACACAGACCAGAAGCTTTCAGATTCGAGTCCAGGTTTTGGTCCACTTTCTTCCAGCACTGCAAAATACCACTGACAGTTACAGTCTGATAAAAGGCATGCGTTATGTGTCCAGCCAATTATCACTACATTCCTCACTCAATGGAAAACCGCAGCAGCCAGCAGAATTTTTACAGAGCTTGGTTTAATGATAAGATATTGCGCCATAACTTTTAACAAACCAAAATTAGATGCAGTAGTCTTTATTCAGGTCAGGCACCACAAGAAAATCTTCATAGGTGTAAAATGCTTGGATACATAGATGCTTACCTTGACCATTTCTAGGCTTACTAGCATTAGTGAAATCACAAATCTTGTCCCACTCATCACGCACATTTTCAGGGGTGATAGGGCGATTCTTCTGCCCGATAACGGCACCAAGCGTCCTCTCCCATCGTACTAATTACAAGGCGGAAATAGAAAATATTGATCAGCATCCTCAAGGTGATGGCAAAGTGTATGAGAAACTACAGAATAGAGTAACTTTTAAAGAATGGCTTCTAAAGAGTGGATAAAGTTTTGAAAACCGATTGTGTCTTGTTTGTAAACAGCTTTATAGAAGGTCTTGCCATTTCTTCTAACTTACAAAGCTCTCTGGCTCAAGCGGTAGAATCCAAAGAGTTTTCAGTTCTCTTGTGATGGCATAAAAACTCTTTCCCGCAAAAGGAAATTACATTCCATACTGAATTGCTGTCCACAGACACCAACAGAATGGAAGCTAAATGTAGTGGAGCGGATAACAATGACAGAGAGCATCTGTTGCAGGCTCCAGCTATCAAACTGGAAGTCCATAATATTACAAAAAGGTGAAAATGCACAGAGCAGTGACAGCTTCCACAATGTAACACTCCTGCTATACATAGTAGATACTAGATTATGTAGTATTTTTGTTAAAGTGGATCATAATGGTCTGCGTAAAAAAAATAAAAGAAAATTACTATTCCTCCTTACTATGCAAATAAGGTTTATATATCCATATCCCCATTTCATCAAGAATCATGTCAAGCGTAGGCTTTAAGCAGACCAAATCCCATCATTTTTTTAACTAGTATCCCATGCATCCCTTATCACACAGGAAATACATTTTGGATGATTTTGCCATCCTGCCTGCTCTTCAGTTCCAGCAAAAGATCTGCAAATTCCCTGAGGTCGAAGATATCTATCTGGGGGTTTGATTGCCAGAACCAGCATTTTCTGCATTGCATCATTGCTCTCAAGGGGCATGGGCCCTCTTTCATTAAAGTTACCCTGCAGCCAAAAACATAAAACACACTAAACTCCATTTTTATCCATCCATAGGCGGTTGATGCTAGTCCAGTGCGCGGTCATTTACCGTTATGTCAGATTCCGTTCTGTACTACCCCTGCATGGTCAAGCCACTCTTCTCTGTGCCATAGCCAATAAACCGCATCTGTGCCATTTATCACAGGAACTACGGCATGCCCCCTCCATTCACCGCAATGGCATGCCATAGTTCCTGTGACGTTGGCAGAGGGCGAATGTTGCACGGAGGAGAGCAGCTTGAGAATGTCGCGGGGGCTGCAGATGCCAGTGGGGGGCACGGGCCAGATCAGACATAACGTTAAGTGTCTGTGCACCGGACTAGAAGCAATCATCTGTTGGAGTTAAAAAGGTATAGTGTTTGTTAGGTTGTTGGCTGAAGAATGACTTAAATTACAAAATGCCGACCCACCGTTGTCAATCAAATAATGTAGGAGACCAGGAATGCCAAAAAACATGCTTTACAAGGGGTAAAGGGTAAGTAACCGCTGGTGGGTTTTGGGTTGCTTTAAATAATGGTATTTTCCCTGTCAGGTTGTCCATACAGGGACACTAACTCAATCACAAATGGGATGTACAAAATAGTCCCAAAGGGGTGGGAATAATCCCACAGTGTAAGCCCGAACCCCCCCCCCCAAAAATGGACTGTGCAAAAATGCCATTATTAGATGGTGAAGAATGCAGGAGTCAGGCCCTGGAAGGGGACTGAACTGCCACCTTCAGCACCTTCCTTCTGATGCTCAGACATCCACCTTATAAAAGACAGTAAAGTATTGCACCGATGACCAGGAGGCAGCCTTGTATACCTGGTCCACAAAAGCCTGGTGCCGAAAGGCCCAGGACGCCCCACCACTCTGGTGGAGAGGGCTTTCAAATGAAAAGGGGAGTAGCGACGAATGGTGGGCTTGCCGGCTGCCAGCCCCTTCTCGGGTCCTATAGGCACCACGGACAGGACATCTGTTCTCTGCAAAGAAACTGTGGCTGCTAAATAATATTTCAAAGCACGCATTACATTGAATTACACTGAGCGAGTGTAAGCTCAGATCCTTTGAATGTCCAGGATACGGAAAGAAGGAAGGACGATGTCCTCATTCAAA
Organism: Gastrophryne carolinensis; assembly: GCA_027917425.1. Taxonomy (NCBI): domain Eukaryota; kingdom Metazoa; phylum Chordata; class Amphibia; order Anura; family Microhylidae; genus Gastrophryne; species Gastrophryne carolinensis. The sequence goes on from CM051234.1 coordinate 529,283,976, forward strand.
TGAAAAGCCAAGACCACTCTTGTTAGAAACTCCTCTCAGAGCCGCAGGAAGCGGCCCTTGTGACGACAGATCCTGTCTGTTCGGAAGACGGAATGGCTGAATGTCAGCCAGACTGACCACGTCCGCGAACCAAGTTCACCTTGGCCAATAAGGCGCGACCAGAATGGTTGTAACTTACTCCAGGATTATTGTCTGGATCAGCCGCAGAAGCAGAGAGAGTGGTGGAAAGGCATAGACCAGTCGAAACTGGGACCAAGAAGCCACCAGGGCATCTACTGCAAAGGCTAAAGGGTCCTGGAAGAGAGCTATAAACCTCCCTAACTTTCTGTTGTGAACAGGTCCATCCCGGGATCCCCCGACTTGTCACAAATCATGTGAAACACCTCAGGATGGAGAGCCCACTCTCCTTGGCGGATGTTCTCCCTGCTGAGGATGTCTGCCCAGACGTTATCTGCCTCTGGGATGTGCATTGCAGAAATATACGGGACATGATGCTCTGTCCACAAGATGTTCCTGGCAGCTTTCCAGAATGCTCTCATCCCGCAACAAATTCTGCTGTAACCTCTGGAACTGAGGCTCGAGCAAGAATACTCTGGGCTGTATCCAGACTCATGTCCAAAAACACCCCTGCTGTGCGGGTGTCAAATGGGATTTGGGGTGGTTTATAAGCCAACCAAACCTCTCCAGAGTCTCCAATACCAACTGTACATCCCTGGCTGCCTCCATCAGGGAGGGAGCTTGGATAAGGAGGTCATATAAGTAGGGTGCAATGTGACCCCCCCCCCCCCCACAGAACCGAAGAATCGCCAACACCTTTGTGAACACGGTGGAGATCCCAAACTGGAGAGCCACAAATTGAAATGTCGGGTAACAGGACTGACCCGAAGGTCGACCTAGACAAAAGCTACTAAATACAAAAATGGAAAAGTCAGCCACAGAGTAACCATGATTCCTCCCACAGACTAAGTCTCAACCTGCCTAAAGTACTACTTGAGGGAGGGAGTTGGTGTCCTCTTTAGGATCCCTTCTGAAAGACAGAAGGGAAAAGCAGACCTCCTATAAACCTAAATAAGAAATACAGTATAATAATAAAAACAGGGATGCCCCACTGGGGCCCTACATGCCCATCAGAGGTGGTTCGTTTGAGGCTGGGAGACTGTGCAGCCGCTATGTGTGCAAGCAACAGGCCGTCTTCCAGAGTTTGAAGTCCACCCCCCCGTCTGGTGTAGAAGCAGGGAGCTGCTGCAGCACTGTATCTGCAGCAGTGCTGAGGGCTGACAAGCGATGGATAGCTGGCTACCGCAGAAGCCAGAGCGGAGACACTCGCACATGGGCACCCTGGCCGGGAGAGCCCCACTTTCACACAGCAGTGCACACCTTGATAGGCCAGAGATGACCCTGCTTGGAGGAAGTAGTCACTACTAAGTGGTCACGCCCCCCCAAAAATTTAAAAAGCCAGGGGCTACCCTGCAGCCTCAGGGGAAGTTTGGAGGACAGGGGGATACAGGGACAATTGGTCACCTTTGGGGACACAGTGAACCCACTGTATGAATAAAAATGCTGGCCCCCTCCAGCCTAGTTCCCCTTAATCGAGAGGAACTGAGGCTCCTTAGCCCAGCAGCCTTGCAAAAAGCTGCGCTAGCATGGGCCCACTCAGGGGACAGGGCACATAGCAGCCCCTGCCAGGAACAACTGCTACCCTCATGCCCAGGTAAAACCCAGGTCAGGCATCGGATCCCTTGTCCCCCCACCCATGGACAGTGTATGCGGGGACCTGGGAACGCGATGCTGTCCTTGGAACGCTGTGGCTTTTCAAAATAAAAGGAAAGAAAAACAGTAACAGCATTACACTCACTCTAAATCACCCCAAGGAAACATTACTTATCTTTCCCCGATAAAGACTAGAGCAGAAGAGAACAGGGAATCCTACCAGCAGGCCGGCTGCATCTGGGAGGAGCATACCTGCACTTGGGAGGAACTGCAGCTCACTCCTGCTTTAGTCACAACTTCTGGCTATTAGTTAACCCACTTGCGATTGATTCTGTGTTCTTGTATGGACAACCTGACAGGGAAAGACTCCTTAGCAGCCCCCGCAGAATTTTCTAGGCTTTGAGCGGATTCTCCCAGAACACCCTTATAAAAAATTAGCAGTTACTTGAGTAAGCCTGTCTGCATGCAATTTTTAGATAAGGTTTGGTTTAAAACTATAGCCTTGCACCTATTAACACATTATACCACATGGTTGCTAGTATGAGTGCAGTGGGACATTGTATTCAACATTTTTTTTGCCCTCACCGAAACCAGTCTGCAGTCCCCCACATCCCCATGTGACCACTGTCAGCCAATCGTGGATCCAAATTTCTTCAAGGAAATGTGAAGACAAGAAAAGACCACGGCTGGTGGAGGTGTATGCAGGGAAGGGGGGGGGGGGGACAAGAGGGATCAGGTGACCAGATGTTCCTTGTTGTGTTGGTACAAATTAAGGAAGCCTATTCCTAATCAACTATTTAAAAAAAGTACTACTCTCAGCATATCCCATTCAGGAATTTCAGGAAAGTATTAGTGGCTGGGGTATCCGAGTTGTGAAAGGCAGTTAAAATGCTTGAAAATATGTGACAAAATTATGACAGCTGTTTTAACTGAAGCACAGACACTTAGAAATACTTACATTTTCCCACCCATCCAGCTCCAACCTATGAAAAGACAAGACATAATTTGTGACTAAACTTTTAAACTTGTTACAAACAACATTGCCTCATAAAGAGAGTAAGAAATTATGCATTAGTCCCTAAATAATGTACCTAATCAGATATAGATCAGCCAAGATGGCATCAGGGACAGACAAAATCATACACAGGAGCTTAAAAAAAATATGTTCTTCTATTAAAGTGAACTTGCTTCAACTTGTCGGGTGAGGTAAGGAGGTTTTATTTGTTTTGTTTTTTTTTTTTATTCTAAACCCCCATACCTTGTCTCCGTACAAGAGGAGGGTGGCAAGGAGGGGAGGGTTACTCTGTGACTGGTACAGACCTGAAAGTGTGGGCCCACTAAAAAGCCAGGAAGGAGGGTGACACAAGTTACTAAACCCCTTCTTTGCTTCTATATTCACAGAGGAACGTGATATGTAAATTGAAATGCATAGAAACACCCATGTGACCACCGCAAATTGACCATGCCGGCCAATCAGAGCTCTGGATTTCTCCGGGGGAATGAGAAGAAAAGCAAGATTTTTCCTGTTAGTGACAGTTAATGGGCAGGAAGACATACAGAATCGCCAGGAACACCACCCATTTTTCAAAAAAAGTTAAGTAATAGACAAACTATTTTTTTACTGTTTATAGATTCTATAATGACTGGGAATGTTCCATGGGATTGGCACATGGCACATGGCAAATGGTGCCAGTATTGGAGCTATAGGCAGGGTAAGGTTAACATCTGTGGTGGGCAAGCTGTCTGAAGGTTTTCTAAGAGATACTATACAGGAGTACGTCAGTCATAACCATGGTCCTGGCAAACTAACCTATTCAGCTTATACAAGGAGGTAAGTTCAAGATTAGACCAGGGTAAGCCACCATTACTAGTGGGGTATCGAATGGTTAGAACTAGGCTGCATTTTTTTGCATATATCAATGGCATTGGGATGGTATTACACAGTGAATGGCAGTTTGTTGAAGAGAATACTTAGCTGTGTAAGTAATTCACATAGAAGAGGCCTGCATTTGCAGAGCAGAATGGCAAATGAGATAGAAAACCATAAAATGTAAGGTTCCAGAAATGGGAAGGGAACCTTTGTGACATAATTTGATTCTAAATATAAACACTGTTTAAAATTACAACATAAATAGTCTAAAGGGGCATTAGCTACCTAACAGTGACCAATGCCAGACAGCAGCTGTCATGGCAAACAGGAACACTGCATACAGTGCAGTACATTTATGCACTAGTGTATAAGGGCGTGAACAGAAATGTTCTGGGGCCTAGAGAACCCAGAATAATAGTCAATAATAGTTGGAAAATAAGATGCATGAGAGGTGACTTAATAACTATGCATACAAATATCAGACAAATATCAGAAAAATACAAAGATTGGCCCCACGATCCATTTATACCCAAGACTAACTATAATACAAGACATACGCAAGGGTTAGAGGGAAAGATGCTTCTAACACAAAGGAGAGGTTTCTGGAGAGGATTATTGTTACAGCGCCAACACTATGGTACTCTCTGCCAGAAATAGTAATCATGAGAAATTAACTAAAAAAAAAAAAAAAAAAGAGTTCAAAATGGGCCTAGATGTTTTTTCTGCTTGTTATAACATTACCAGCTAAGGCTACTAGACCACTAAAAGTACAGTAGCTGGTCAACGGAAATGTATGGAACAAAGCATTTTAGGAGCCTTGTATACTATGTTTTACATATTTACCCAAGGGACTGTGCCAGCTCAACCTCCAAGCTTTCGTCATACAGTGCCAAGTCAGTGCCAAGAAGGATAGAGAGAACAGAGACCAAGGCAGGGAAGGGGACGGTAGCAAGTCAATAAGGTCAACCTTTGAATGGAGTCTGATCTTTGGGCCATAGATATTCAATGAAAATGTAGTTAATTCAAAAGTCTGAGAACTCAGAAGACAGATAAAGAACGGAGCTTTCTTGGCTGGGGCAGAGGGTATATAAATAGGGGCAGAATATCTGGAAGGAGACAAAACAGGAGGAATTCTCACCTTCCAGAGTCTGCCATTTGGGCATGCAAGACCAAAATCAGTTTTACTGGTATCCATAGATTAATTATCATAAGCCCCTGAAGGCAAAGTGTGCCTTCACCTCCAGGTAGGCCAGCTCCTGAGCAGCAGGAGTAACTAATAAAACAATGTAATATATATAACTAATGTTATTTTTTAAATCAAATTTGCAGGAAATAAAACAAAAAATAGTATTTTTAGAAATAATATTACCTCAAACAAACCACCATTTTCCCGACAGCTTTCATGACAGAGGTACAGCACAAGAGGAGACACATACTCTGGCTTAAGAGCCTCCACAACATCTAAAATTAAACCAGGCAGATAGATTGAGCTAAGAGAATATATGTCCCTAAGCATATCATACAATAGTGAAGCATGTATCAGTTTAACTAAAGAATATAACATTGGTGTCATGGATATATTAATTTGAAGTTTAAGCTCAACATTTCCCTTGGTGGAGGCCAATCAATTAAATTGCTTATGATTAGTGGCATAAGCAGTTTGATAGGGCTTAACCCCATGCAGATGCACATAGCACAAAAATTATTCACTCTTGAATTACATGGGGGTGGCCATCTTGCCATACCCCACGATAGTCCTGCTTACACATGAGAATTAGGGGGTGCTGTACCAGCAGCAATTCACTCCAAATTGAGAACTATATGCCTCTATTATATTACTACTATTGCCTGTCATATTTTCACACAAGCAAACAATGAATAAACAGCTAATGTGGCAAAAGAAATCTGTGTGAAGGAAGCTTTTACAATGTACCCCCATGGCATCCAATGCATTTAGAAGATTTCAGCTGTTACAAGAGCAATGATGAGTCATTACAGCTGGTGGCTTAATACTTATGGCTAGAAATAAGAGATGCACAGAAGCAATTGTTGCAGAATTGTTGCAGAATCTGCCTGCTATTCCAAACATCTGCATGAGGTTAATGCCTTTCAGTAAGCTTATGTAACTGGGCTTTAGGGGAGCAATTAACTAAGCTTTGATTTTTTGACTGGAGGTCTGCTTTAAGAGTTTAAAAACCTCCAATGCCAAAACAAATCCATGCATTTCCTGTGGTAAGATGCAACCTTCTCAGTAACAGAATATATAGATTATTTATCTTCTCATGCAAGATCAAAAAGTATTTTTAATGCTTCATGACCCAATTTGTTGGGTGGTGTTGTAACACAGACATAAGCTAGTTGCAGTCAAGCTGACATATGAATGCAGACGATAAATGGGATGGTGAAAACGACTGTATTTTTTGCCCTATAAGACGCACCCCCACCCCCAATGGTGGACGTGTTACTGAGTCTTATGGGGCAAATGTTTAAAAGAAACTTACATTCCAGGAGCTCCCACGCTGCAGTAGCCATCTCCCGTCGATATATATACACAGGCCCCCATCTAATGATTGCATCAGGGCCCAATCAAATTTACTTATGCCACTGTAGCATTGTGCGTCACAACTTTCATATCGCTAGCATGGGCACATTAAAGAATAGTGCATCTGTAACAGTAATACAAAGCTACCTTCTGAATGACCAGATACAACTTTTTAAGGTATTTATTAGCAAAACCATGCAGAAAGGACTTTATGTATTCTGCAATCAGATTACAATTTCCAATGTAAAAAAATTTATATATGCACCAAATACATAATGGGACCTAATTTAAATTACAATTTTATCAACAAAATGCAGACTTTTTGGTAAGAGTTGGCTACATTAAAATGAGTAACAGTGGGTTGAAACTATTTGATTGGATTTAAACGTCTTGCTAGGATTACAGGGATAAGTTGGTTAAGAATATTCCAGCCCTTAGTTTGATAAAAACACAAAGCTATGGCTCCCCCCTCTGCATAATAAACCTCTCAATTTAGAGAAAGTAGATTTCTGTGAAGTATCCACACTTCTCTTGTTCTGGAAGTCCAAAGCCAGAATAAGCCTGGTAAGCTCAAGCATCTACGACCACTCATCCGACACAGCCTACAAATTTAGACTGCTTTCACTTCAGCTCCCCGAGAGAGGTGTTTGTTTAAATATTCAAATCAATCTGGTGCCTGCTGCTCGAAATATCTAGGTCACCACTCTGTCAACAGAAAATATTCAATAAAGCCTTTTTGCCAATCAGACAAATCTGAGAATCTGGAATCTCTTTGGTTGTACACTGCAGGTCATCCCTAATCAGGCCGTTTATATTGTATGGCATGAGATATATATATATATATATATATATATATATATATATATATATCTCAAAATCTGGAAACATAGTATAGTAAACAATGTAAGGTCTATAAATGTGTTTTTCTTTCTCTGTCTGGTTCGAGGGATCTACTAAAAGGAACAAGTGCAGACTCCAAAGAACAATTAAGACAGCAGAAAGAATAATTGGAGCCCCGTTACCATCCCTGCGTGAACTGCACAAACGCAGAACCAAGACTCGGGCAGAAAAGATACTTCGGGATCCCTCCCACCCTGGACACGCCCTATTCCATTACTTACGATCTGGACGGCGTCTTGCGGTACCAGCCTGCAGGACTTCTAGGTCTAGGAAGGGTTTCTTTCCTTTGGCTGTCCGCATACTCAACGATAGCCAGGCATCATAGGCCCAGGCTCAAGCTGGTATCATTTGCACTTTAGAAGATTAACTGTGTCTCTGTATCTCTGTTTCTATGTTCCCCTTCCTATGTTACTGGTACTGAAGTTAACTGTTTACTGTTGCACTGTGTATATGCCAAAAAGAATTCCTTGTTCATCTCACGATGTACTTGGCGAACAATAAATTGAATTGAATTAAATGTTCTCATTCATTGCAGTATATCTGCAGAAACTTTATAAAATATTTTTTCCCCCAGGAAGACTTTTCGCTAGTGTCAACTCAGAAGATGATTTCCGAATTAAGGAGTTAAATAAATGTAATTTATTCCTACAGATAAGCAAGTGATAAATGTGTTCACAGGAAACAACCAATGCAGCACTTAGAACTTTATATAATTTTAAAATTTACGGCATATAATAGAATACGATTTCTATGATTCAAGCAAAAGAACATATAAATAAATGTCAAATCGAGCAATGGGTTTCAAGATTTCCCGTTTACCTGGTGGCATAACAGTCTGAGTAAGCCGGGAACCAGCTATGGGTGCAATTGTATTACAGTAGATATTGTTTTTCTCCCCCTCAATGGCAAGGGTGTTGGCAAGGCCGAGCAATCCAAGTTTGGCAGCGCTGTAGTTTGCCTGGCCAAAATTTCCATAGATTCCGGAAGCAGATGCCGTCATTATTATCCTATGAATTACAACAAAACAAAAAACACAGGTCTGTTAAAAAATGCTGCAAAGTTAACCGGAAGCCCTTAGGCTACATTTGCACCTGACCGGTCGCGTTTTGCAGCAGTGCTTGCAGTCCGAATACTGTTTTGCGTTTGTGTTCGCATTATGAAAAATCCCTATTTCTGGGTCCTACGCTCTGCCTTCCTGTCTATTGAATCCCATTAAAATCTATGGTGCCGCAATGTGAAACGCATTTGAGATCGTGGCCTCAGACATTACCGGGGTTCATTTTCAGTCAGGATGCAGTAAGTAGGACTTCTTGCAGCCACGTTTTCTTATGAAAGGGCCATAGAGGTGCCTTTGTTGAATTTTTTTGTGGTATCAAAGCCTCTGCCTAGTCAGGTTCCAAAGTGTATACAAAGTTTCATATTCATCTTATTCACTCTGAATAAGAGCCTATCTTATATATTTCACATATATGTGACATATATGTTTCACACACCCTGTACATACAGATTGCTCACATACAAAATGCTCCTACCTGCATCTATTGCATGTTATGAGCCTTTAAACATCCAAGATGGCAGCTCATGGGACATCAGGCAGCCTGCAAACAGGAAGTGCCTTCTGACTGTGCTGCTCTGCATTCTGGGATTGCTTTTCCTGACCCCAGCTCTGCTCTGTCTGAGCAAAGCACAGCTATAACCCCGCCCCCTGCACTTTATCCCACTCTCCTCTCCTCAGTAAATGTAATGCTTCTGAGTCAAGATGGCGGCGCCCGTATCCTAAAGTCCTGGACAGAGTTGCAGCCCAGTGGGGGAAAGAATAATAAGTAAGTGACTAAAAACTTAAAATATATTAACTTTAGATGCTGGGGAATAGTTTTATAAGGGTTTGGGCTTTTCAATAAATCATGCTGAAGGTCCGGTTTAATATAAATCACTCGCTGTTTCCGGGTAGCATATTTTAAAGTATTGTAATTGGTTGGAAGTGCCTTGTTTTTATAGACATGGAGGGTATTGGTTACGAGTTTAGTTGTCAAATGGTGTACAAAATATATAAACAATTATATCTCCAAAATCTCCTGGATGGCTCCAAAATATACAAACAGTTATAACCAATATCTCCTGGCACCAATATGGCCAACTTTTATTGAGAGTTATTTGTCAGGCATATGTATATACAGTGGCTAAGGAAGGCTTAAAGTGGACCAAAACCCACCTTTAAGTCTATCAGACTCAAGGACAGACATACTCGCTCCCTCCTGGGGCATCGGGATTCGGAATGCCCCGCTGTGCCCCTAACTCGCCCGAAAACTCACCTTTGTTCCCGGTCCAATGGCGCATGCGCGAGCAGCGGCCACAACCCTGCTATCCCTTTAGCAGGGCGCGTGTCCGCACCAGAAATTTGTGAATGGCCGTCACAGGCACACTGTTAAAGGGTAACAGGGGGGTGCTGTAGGACCAAGGAAGGGTGAGTGAGACTGGGCGATCTCAGGGGTTGTAAATAGCGGGGCACCCCCGATCGGGGTGCATGGGGGGCAAAGACCAAAACCCAGGATTTTTCTCTTTTACATTTTTCAGGTCCTAGGATATACCAATTCATGGACATTTTATAATGTTTTTATATAAGTGAAATCTAAAAATTTAATGTGGGGATTGTCATGCCCTATGACCTGTGTTCCATTTAACCCAGGATAAACATTTGATATAGTGTTTATTTACATAGGCTGAGCAGCATGCCTTAAACTGCTTTGCCCCTTCCTGGCTTCCTTAGTCTAGCTGTGATGCAAGCAGCTCCTCCCTTCTTCCTCTCTCCCTTCAGGCATTTTGTAGTTTGCACCCAAGCAGTGCACACATGTGGTACCTTCCTGCAGTCTACAGTCTTTTTACCTGCTGCTGTTATGAGTTTGCATCACATGTTTCCTGCTGTATTGAACATACATTGCAAGATTCCTGCTGTAAGAAGTATTTATTGCAAGCTTCTGAAACGTATCTATGTATCTTCATGACCAGGCACATAAACTATTCGCCAAGCCTTATGGAGTAAGAAAACATCACAGACATACACAGACAAGTTGAAGCTGTCTACAGGATTCTGCCATCTGGCGAGTCACAATAACTATAAATAGATCAGAATTTGCTGATCAAGACCCTAAAAGGGGACAACCCTGTTTCCCTGGTAAGCCTGTACACAAGTTTGAACCTAGTGGTGTCTAACTAGCTAGCAAAATAATGCAGCATACTTGGCTCTATCAACCAAGCCCCCATAAAAGCATATGTAATAGCGTTTTACAACAGATAGCTGTGTAGACTAACTGTGGCAGGATTCCGCAATGGTGGTGCAGTGGGGGGGGGGTTCATGTGCAGCAGCCTTAGCCAGGCCTGCAAATTTATATGCTCAATCATATAACGTAATAGGATAGAAAAACTGTGTAAAAAAACAGGAGCACTTTCACACTACCAGGACAGGTTTGAAAATCCAATGAGCAGCATGTAGAATATAAAACTAAAGTTGTAGCCCAACAAAAAGCAGGCAAACTGCAGTTGAGAAAGCTGTATTAAGGTGAAAGGAAATAATAGACCCAAGCAGTGGCTGACTTGTCGCCATTGCTGCAAAGCTTTTTTTTTGCAGCCTTGTGGTCACAAAAGTGGAATCCACTAAGGGAGCCAACCATCCTGTACCCTTTATCCAAAACGTAAGGTGGGCCTGCAAGAATGCCTTTCCTGATAAAATTACTGCAGCAGCATCCATCAAAGGCAGATATATTTTGCACAGACAAAAGGCAAACAAGGGCCATGTGCACCACATATATCCCCCCCCCCCCCACCGCAGGTCTCCAAATAGGAGACAGTTCTTAGACCTCTTAGCATTAAGTTTGCAGCATAAAACAACAGCTGTATAATAGGTCTGCATAAATAAATGTATATATTAATTGCATTAAAACTCACTGCAGTCCAACAAGAAGAGATAGGCACATGCCGCCACATCACTTCCAGCACATCTCAGAACCAGAAGCTAGGGTCCCCTGAGCCACTCGTGTTCAGCGTAGAGATGGAACCAGCCAAATTACCACACCACCAGGCCTCAAGGCCACTCGGTACCCCCAAGACCCCAAAAACCTGGTGGGGGAAGCCAGATCCAGCCCAGAACATTATGCAAGCAGTCCTGGGAAGTCCACCCAAGCTGAAGCAAAACGTTTATTGTCAGTTCTAAATCCTGGTATAACCTCTCCCGACTTGGGACAAAAAGGAGAAGAAGGTTTTCCAGGTATGCTATGACACAAACTCCCCTCTGTCGTAATACCGCCAGAGGCTCTGCCAGGGCCTTGGAAAAAATCCTCAGAGCTGATGCCAACCCAAAGGGTAGACATGCAAACTTGCAGTATAGCGTTTGATCCCCCTATCCTTACTGCAAATCTCAAAAAGTTGACAGACTCATTGGTACCTGCCAATAGGTGTCCTTAAAGTGGACCAAAACCCAGCGCGATCAATTCCTTCCCCCAGGGGCATCCAAGAACCGGGAAGCCCCGTTGTGTGAAACCCCCCAGGTCGCCCCGTTCACTTACCATGCTTCCCGATCCAACGGAGCATGCACGAGCAGCGGCCACATCCCCACTATCCCTCTACCAGGGTGCATGCCCGCGCCAGGCATTTGTGAATGGCTGGTGTGGGCACATTCCCTTTTAGAGGGAAGTGGGGGATGCGGCTGCCAGCACACTCTGAGCCGCTGGCTTAGATGGTGTGACTTCAGCGACTCCGAGCATGGCGATTGGGCGAGCGGTCACGCATGTGCCACAGGACTGGGAAGAGGCGAGTTGCGCTCGACGATCTGGGGGGTTTCACACAGCAGGGCAGCCCGATCGGGGGAATAGTCAAAATCCTGGGTTTTGGTCCAATTTAAAGTGGACCAACACCCACGGGTGATCGGCCCAGGAATCTATAAGATTCCCGGGCCGATCACCTCCCTCCCCGCGGGACATCCGAGATCGGGATGTCCCGCGGGGTGAAACCCCCCCAAACACCCCAAACTCCTCACCTTATCTTCGGTGCCGGCCGGCCGGCGCCGCCTCCCTCACGCCCCTCTAGACGTGCGCGCGCCCGCGCCGGCCGTCTGTGAATGGCCGGCGCGGGCACGCGCGCGTCAAGAGTGACGCGCGGGAGGCGGCGGCGGAGGAGTCGCTTGTCCGCGGCTTGTCCGTCGGCGCTGGGAGCGGGAGAGGTGAGTTTTTCGGGGGGTTCGGGGGGTTTCACACAGCTGGGCACCCCGATCGGGGGTGCCCCACCGAAGTGGACCAAGACCCAGGATAGTCAAAATCCTGGGTGTTGGTCCACTTTAAGGTCTACCAAGAGCTTGGAAGGAAAACTTCATGCGAAAATGCTTGTAACAAACTGAAAGATTCAGCTTCTTCAAGTTAGAATGAAACGGAATCCCCCTGAGGATTTCTTCACCAGAAAAATGCTCAAGTAAAACCTCTTCCATCATTGCTGAACTAGGACTATTCCCCCATGTCCAGCATACAATCTATAAACGGTCAGTCTTTCCTCCCTTAAAATTAAAGAAAAAATACAGTGCTAAAATTACTTATGTTATTTACAATCAAGGTTTAGTACAAATTACAAAGGAGAACTGCTCAACGTGCTGTGACCCAAATATCCCAATAGGTCCAGGCTTGAATGTACAGTAGTATAGCACAGAGCAAGATTGTATTGGCTGTTTAGACGCCCTTACACCATAAAAAAAGTGTCCAAAAACTGGATTTAACATTGTCCCAAAACTGCATGCATTAGCACAGGGTGATGACTAGAGTCACTTCACTTCAAGCAACAAAACGTGTGCCCTTCGCCTTCTGTAGTGCACTCTTACCAAAAGCAAGGTATGAATATCAACATCAATTTACACCCATTCGGGTCTCACATCTGTGGAACTCATCAATCTCCTGTAGATCGGTGTGAATATACAGAACAGGTGCCTTGGGCTCAGCTCAGATGTAGATCCATCATATGAATAAACTCAAAAAAGGGGGGAAAGGAAAACAGAAATAGGATCTAGCGTAATAACGTTTAATAAAAGTAGATTTAAAAAAGGTGCCAAATGAACTCACAATTAAAAAATGTACATGAGCAATTGATAGCAAGAGCGTCTCTCACCCAACCTTTCTGTCACCTCGGCCGATGGTGGATGGGAGGGAGAGGGTTCTGCTATGCCCATAGATAAATCCAAGCCCTGGTGAGATGTGTGGTGCCGCCGTCCAGTCTTTCCTCCCTGCAACCTAGGAGAGGAGTAACAAAATAAAATTCCTGGAAGGGACATGAATGAACTCTGTCAGGGACTCCACCTTTATCCTCCTGGCAATAAAGAGTCAATCCAGCAGGCCTGAAATTGCTTCAACCAGGCAACCATCAAAAGCCTGGTGTCGTGTCTTAGGGGCCGATTGTTGGGCACCAAATAATGTGGACTCTCTAAATTTTCCCCTTCTAAAAAAAAGAGAAAGAGGCCCCCCCGACAAATAAATGAGTCTCTGTTAAGAAAGGGTGGTTTGTAAGAGGAATGTCCTGCAAAAAGATTGTCGACTCATTGTCGAAATATTTACGTTTAGTAAGAGAACACTTATTTTTGTCAGTGAAACTGTCTAGAATTTTTTCTAACTCTGCACCGAAGAGAAACTCTACATAAAAGGGCATGGCACACAAGCGCATTTTTGAACCAGTGTCCCTGACCAAGTACGCAGTCATGTTCTACTGTACTGAATTGGTCAATGCCAAATCATACTGACTCTGCTGTGAGTAAGAAAGGAGGCTGCCAAAAAAAAAAATTAAGGCCTTCTCATTAACATCTGTCTGTTTTAAAAGACAGGCCTTAAGTTGTTGTAGACAATAATTCAGATTCCTGGCGACACAAGTATAAGCCAAAATTGGCTTCAGAGTGCAGGATGCCAAAATCCTCAAAAGGCCAAGTCCACCCCCTTAGAAACTTTAGAGAAGAGGGAATCTAATTTAGGACAATTATCCCAATAAATGGGTAGCGTACTACTCCTATCCTCAATCTCCATATAGAGATGAACCATATGTAAAAGATATGGTAAATCTTCCAAGGGGAAAAAATTACGGGAGTGTCTGAATCAGAGCCTGAACAAAGACCCTCTTCTTCAGAGGAGGAGGGTCCCTCATCACCATCCGAAAAGCACCTGCCTGATTCGCCATTCTGAAGTCTGGTGTGGGGTAAGGAACCACTACCAAGAGCCTAAAGGATAACTTAGCCTGGGAGATCATTAGCTTAATTGATTTTAATTCTCCAGTCAGAGGTGGGAGGTTGTCAAACCATTAATGCAATACAGCACAGTGCTTCCCCTTTAAGCCGGGAGCACATGTAAATCGGGTCTTTCAGAAGTGCTCCGTTGATGTCATACAGAGGTGCCAAGTGGTTTTTCCGGGGATGTGGCCAGCTGGGAAATGCAGGAGCGTACGCCCATACAGAAGTGGCTGGGCCACCAGTGCAGTCCCTGAGTGCCACTCGCATCACGTGGGAGCCAGGGGGGAGGAGGGCGCAACTGCAGTCTGGTGCCACCGCAACTACAGTGAAAGGACTCACACAGATACAACTTTGGGGGGGGGGGGGGGGGGATAGAGAGAGAGGCTGAGCCCCTCTGACAGAACCACGCAACCTCAGACCGTAGTAACTTAGGTCTGAGGTCTATACTAACCCCCCGCCTAAAGCAGGTAGGGACAGGAGATCCAGCCTCTCCCTTAGGGGCTCCCTGGGTCCCTCCGGAGCGAAAGAACAGGTTTCAAAAGAACAAAAGGAAAAATACTCACCTAAACCCGTCCATTTATCTGGTGGTCTGGCCCCTGCCAGAAGCAGGAACACATGAAGAACTGGCGAGCTAGAGCTAAAGCCTTTGTAGATTTTGGTGGTCACGTATTCCTACCTAGGTGAGGAAACGTAATCTTTCAGTGGTATGCTGCCCTGAGGATGGAGGTTTTGAGAAAAAAAACACCTTCTCCAAGGGCTAGCCCACTCTGGATCCTGGGCACTGCCATCTTGGGCGAAAGACACAGTGCCGCATTCCCTGGCTCCTTGCACGCTTCTGCCCACCCATTCAAGTGAATGAGCGGCAGGAGTGCATGCGGACCCAAGGGGTTCCGCTTTGTGTCTTTTCTTGCTGCCGCCATACTGGCTCAAAGGGAGTGGCGCAGGCCCCCCGGATATGGTAAGGTTTTTTATTCATTTGTAACCTCCCCGTCCTGTCTCTGGGGAATAATGGCAGGATGGGGGGGTTATTACTTGACTGAAGTTCTGCTATAAGAAATATAAAGCAAGCTCAATGAGAGAGGCAGCTTTCTCACAGACCGCATGGGGAAAGCAGAAAGCAGGCAAATTTTACCCTTTTTCTGGAATATCTCTTTAAATGTTGGCCTAACTTTGTGTTTGGTTATCGGTTGCTTAAGAAATAATATCAGCCAGATGGCCTGCCCTTCCCACACTAATTACTTTGCAGAGAATATATATATATATATATCTCCATAGGATATTCCTTCTTCCCTTCATATTAATGCCTCTTGTAACTTGCTTTAAAGGTCTTACAGTGGCCCTGGCAAAATGAGGTAATCTTAAACTACAGACCTCCTTGATAAATACAATGAGCTGCAGTACAGTTATCTAGGACAACCACTCAGACCTGAAATGCCCTCACCGGCACTGTAACTATCCAAGCACTGACAGCAAATGCTATGGGGAACAAAAATGCTACATCCCTTTTAATTATCTCTTGCACACATCTCAGAATGCTTACATCTCAGTAACATCAGAATTAGTGCTGCAAAACATGAAACTTGATTTAAGCAAACAGACGCAAACACACACATTGACCTGCTGCATAGATCATAGCAGCCAAATCCACAATAATAATTACTGGAATACATCCCAAACAAAGAGGTGACAGATTAATTCAACTTAATCTTCAATCAAGAATGTGCCACAAACCAAACAAAATCAACATATTTAGAAAAATACATAAATTGATGCGACATCCATCCACTGCTTTGGGGAAAACAGAAGCAAGAGTCAGGAATAGTTCAAATTGGTTGGATGGAATCCAGCATTAGCTCTGAGCAGCTGTTAGAAGATGCGGATGTACTTTCCTCAAAGCCCAGTTGGTAAAACAGCTGCTGACGTGCCATCCGTGTTATATTATACATTATTATTACCGTCCTGTGTGGCAGTAGCTAGGTCACAACATCTAGAAATCTGATCCGTCTTAAAAGTGCAAGGGGCCCACGCACATCCACCTAGAGTTCACTTAACATTACAGGCCTGCACAGGTATCTTTCTAGAGAACCAAACCTGACCATAGTTACAACCAAAGAATAAAAATACCTTCACTTCCATGTTACAAAATATTTCCGCCACATTAAAGCCAACCTGAATTTAAAAATTCAGGTTGCTGAATAACTTCTTGTTTTAGTATACCGATTTAGGATGCCCCACTAACAATCCCAAGGTGCTTAAATATTAACGGGCTTTATTATGCTCACGGATCCATGTGAGCATCCATGCTCCATGTGAACACCAGTGGCCAACCCAATTTGTTACTAGATAAGTCACTGGTTCCTGCCACAGCCCAGAAGGAGGGCTATTAAAATATTAACAAATTAAAAGTTTTTGGGAATTGCAAATTAGGATGCCCCAGGGAAAGCGTATTCAGTGGGCTTACAGTAAGTTTTCCATATTAAAGGAGACGGCTGTTGTATTTATACATTATCTTGGAGCTACACTGTACCTAAAATACTCTGTAAAAACAGAGTGTAAAATAAAAGCCTACGTGTCCTACCTGGCAGTCTGATCTCTCAGAAGAGGACACAAACAGAAAAAATGGGCAGCACCAGTTTGTTAAACCAAAGGTATATACTAATAGGTAATGGTGTGCACAACCACCCAAGCACAAAATACACAAAAGGGGGAAGGAAAGAGGAGAGGACCACACTCTCCACTAAGTGCTATGGAATAAGTGGCACCACCTTACAAAAATATATAAAATATATCAATTTATTGCATGATGACTACAAGTTAAAACCACATATAAACAAACACATTCACATATACAAACATAACACCACCAGAGGGCGCCAGGGGTCTCATATATTAAACATAATCCTAGTGAATAAATTCATTCCAAAAAAGGTATTCCTTCAAAAAAGGTATTCCTTCAAAAACATCTATATTAAAATAAATTGATCTCTCTATACCATCAATCATGTGCAAATTATTGCAAAATATGTGCAAAGTACAAACAGAATATGACTCAATAATGAACCTATCATAAGGTAAGTGAAAGCCTAACCGGGTACAAACCAACGCACCAGGGTGGGCCAGAAGAGAGAGAACAAAAAGGGTGCATACAAACCGACCACAGGCGCCCCCACAAACCGTCGCCAGAAGAGGACTGTTAGGATTATTGCTTGTCTCCGGCCTACCAGCCAACGCTGTGGCTTCCCTTGTCTGGGTGAGGAACAGCTTGAGAATGTTCCATACACTGGAATGTTCCATAAACTTCTTCCTGCTTTCACAGTGTGAAACAAGAAGTTCCACATCCCTGCAGGTATGTGTGTATAGGTCTCTTTCCCACTCTCACATAGGTGTCTTTTATTGCAGTCAATGAATTTGTACTGGGCCCAGAAGCATAGAGAGAACAGACAGGCAAAGGAAAGAGTAGCTATTATCCCTGCAGACACTGGGGATGATGTCTAACGCTGTGTGATGCTGAAGGGGTAACATTCCAACCACAACTTAAAAAAAAATGGTCATCTGATGGTGTGGCTACAGAAAAATGCACTGGCTCTCATCTTCAACTGCCTTATTCCGCAGCTTATCAGGATGAATCGTTTGCATGGCAGGGAAGTCATGATTTGTTTTTAAAATTTGCCGTTATAACTCTTCAACCCAACGAACAAACCAATTCATCAAAACTTTAATTAAATCACTTAACCCACCAGTAGCCCTTACAAATGTGGGTTAACAAAGATCACCAATGTCACATTGGGACATATAGTACATCAAACTGGCAGCTTTTGACAGTTTTTGCTAGCTAATAAATAAACCAATCTTGACTTTTCTAGGGCCCCATTTCAGGGGGGATGCAGCATCTGCATATATCTGCCTTCCATGCTGGGAGCTCACGTTTACAAACAAGTGGAGCCACAACAGGGCTTAGTAAAGCATCCGGGGTTTATTAAAGAGTTGGTGAAAAAGGGCAAGCTGGCCCTTAGAAAAGGCAGTGGGGGCAGATTTACACTTAAAAAATAGCAGGAAAGAGAACAAGAAGTTTTACTAAAAGTGCTTTATTTTGGTCACATGGAGGACAGGGCACCAGCACTTCCCTAAAACAGTGGGTTTTGATGTGGTGCTCACAGGAGAAATTTGAACACTGTCAAAGCCAGACCGGCAAGTTGGTTCCTGTGAGAACAAGTCCGGTTGGAGAGGAAGCCTAAAAGGGTTGTCCGCAGAAAGAATAACTAACCTGGCATACAGCACTCTACTCGGCCACCCTGAGTCTACCAGAAACATTGGCCTAAATTCTAGACGTGTGCGTGCAGAACAACTAAAGTACAAGCAGAAGGGGTGGAAAGGCGTAGAACTAATGGAACCCTGTAAAAAGTATGAACAAGCACATCTACTCCCACCGCCAGAGGATTCCTTGTATGTGTCAGAAACCTGGGAACCTGCCTATCTAAACGTGTGGTGAATAAGTCTATATCCGGATTCTCCCAATAGCGACAGATAGAGTTAAAGGTCTAGTTTCTCCACCCCTGAACTTAGCTGATGCCTGCTTGGAAAACTGGATGAAAGGTTCAGGGGGAAAAAAAAGTCTTCCTGCTGTACATTCCACCCTGATAAATTATATAAGTGACAGTCGTGATATTGTCTGACTGTATGCGAACAGGGCTGCCAAAAATATATTTGACAAAAAGACAGAGCAGAACCACCTTTACTCCCTGATCAACTTCTTGTCTGAGATACTCCAAGTTCCCTGAACAGAGAGGTTCTCTATATACCACCTGCCCAGCTCAAGAAACTGGTATCTGTTTTAATACTCCATAGAATGGGAAGAAAAAAATTAATTGATCATCCTTTTCGATGTTTGAAACCACCAAGTTAGCTCCATTAGCTCATCTGGCAGGACACACGTGTGATATAGGGACCAAGGAGTCTTGTACTGGATTTGCCAGAATAAAAAGTTGCAGCACTCTGGTTCAAAAACCAGGCCCATCTTTTTCCTTTGGAGCCTTAACATGCATTATATAAGGGTGAAGAGCCAAGGGGGAAGGGGACTAGAAGTCTGTTCTGCAAGGGGTCTGATTAGAGAATAATAAGATATTATCAATAATCTCATGAATTAGCCTAATCCATGAACGCTGGGACAGCCATCCAAGAGCATAGCAGCTGGTATGCATTCCTCAACACACCAAATTCTTTGGCACTAAAAACTAGGCAAATAATCACTTCTGTGAAAATAAATGAGCAAAATATCTGTAAAAAATAATAAATGTGGGCAGAGAATCCTGCCCACATCTATTCTCCTCAGGACGTTAGTCAGAACTGGTTCAAGAAGCTGTGGGGACTTTCATTGAGCTCAGAGTGGAAACAAAACTTTATTGACAGTGTCCAAATTTCTCCTGTGAGCACCAAGGTTTCAGAATAGAGAAGTCCTGACTCCGTGTCCTCCATGTGTACCGGAAGAAACTAAACGTGTAAATTGTGGTAATTGCCTACAGTTCAATGCACATAATCCGATCATTTTACATCAGGTTGTATCTTTAAAACTGAACAAGGGTATAAGTGTAATAAAAGATATGAAGCCATTCTTTACACCTGACTTCTTTAATGGCAGAAACCATAAAATGATGATTTCCAAGCTGCATAGGCTTTATTAAACCGCCTTGTAAGACTACGGGTGCATAAAAACACACAGCTGGAAAGGAATTAACAGAGAGAAGGAATTGTCATTCCAATACACAAAACCCCTTGAAAAGTGGCACATAAACTAGGCACCAGCATGTGGCCTCCAAAGTGAAATAAAAAGCAAAAGAAAACCAAGAGCGTCGACATACAAAAATTATCCACAAATACAGATGCAGCATTGATTAGGGTAGACAATCCAAGCAAAAAACTAAATATTTTGCTCCCTTCAGGTCCTCTGTCCAGCTCCGCAGTCTAAAAATTTACCCAGTACAAGACACAAAACACCATATTGTCCTGACCAAGTCTTCAACCCCCGCCAAACGCAATTCCAACCCCCCCATCATTGAAAGGAATATAGTCATCATGCAGAGGGGCGGAATTACCTCTAGATCAGGAATACACAACCTTTTTTGGTCTAAGGGCTGCTTGTCTTACAGGAAAAGTGTAAAACCAAAGGCAATAATAAGGCTGCAAAGCAGCTCCGGTAATTGGTTTTCCGGTAGTGCTCCAGGACGGCCCAGCCGAGTACCTCCCCCCTCCTACAGGAAACACAACTGAACATCATAAATACCCCTCCCCTTCCTCCACACCCTCAGTATTTTAACCAAATAGTCCCAAAGGAAACATTCATATAACCAAAAAAATACTTCACCTCTAATCATACTTATCTTGGGCGGGTAGTAGGACGCTGTCCTGGAGGACTACCCGAAAACCGATTACCGGTAATCTAATTGGGATTTTCCCAAGACGTCCTCCAGGAAGTATATTTCCGCCAAAAGCTTGCTTGGTGTCTGAAGCCAAATCTACTCTGTAGTGCTTCAGAAATGTGTGTGGGGAAGCCCATGTTGCTGCTCTGCAGATTTCTTCCAGCGAAATTAGCCCAAGAAGCAGAAATTGCCCTAGTAGAGTGAGCTTTTAATAACCCAGGGGCTGTTTACCCATACTATCATAGGCTATCTGTATGGCATCCCTAATCAACCTAGCAATAGAGGCCTTAGAAGCTTGTAACCCTCTATTTCTACCTGAAAAGGTTATCAATAAATGATCTGACTTTTTCCACCCAGCAGATCTCTCCAAAAATACATTAATACAATCTTCCTAGCATCCAATATCTTCAGACCTGAGTCCAGGAAGATAAATCTCCTGGGACCTGTGAAATTCTATTTGCCAAAGATTTCTACAAAGCGGATCGGGTCTGATCGAAAGATGATCCGGAAATACACGAAAATAAGGTTCCTTAATAGATAATGCCTGCAAATCACTAATTCTTCTTGCTGAAGTAATCGCAAGAATAAATACAACTTTCAGTGTCAAATATTTAAGAGTTGAGTCAGCAATTGGCTCAAAGGGTGTCTTAGTCCATCCATTAAGAACGATGGATAGATCCCAAAGTGGAAAGGTCTTAGGATTCAATGGCCTTTTCCTAGCTATTGAAATGAAAAATCTATCAATCAATCCATTGGCTCTAAAACTTGTGTCCAAAAATACAGATAGAGCCGCCGGCTGCACTTTCAAAGTGCTTAAGGCTAAGCCCATTTCCACACCTTCTTGTAAAAATTCCAGAACCGAGGCCACCTGTGAAGAGCCTAGGTTATGGTTCTTACAGAAAGAATTGTATGTTTTCCAAACCTTACCATACATTTTCCTGGTCACCACCTTTCTACTCTGAAGCAGAGTCTTAACAACACTGCTTGATAAGCCCTTACTCCTTAACAAACTTCAATCAGGATCCAGGCTGTCAGCCGAAGGTTCTGGACCTGAGGATGAAGAATGGGGCCTTGCTGAAGCAAGACTACTCACTCTGGTACAATGAAAGGTGGACCAGATCTGAATCAGAAGAAAGAACCACAGCCTCCAGGGACAATGTTGTGCCACCAAAATTACTCTCGCTCCCTCTGTCTTTATCTTTTTCATTACTCTGGGAAGTAGATGAAAAGGTGGGAATGCATAGCAAACGCTGAATCTCCCCCAATCTTGGGAGAATGCATCCACTGCCAGGGCTCCCAGACCCTGGTACAGCGAGAAGAAGTTTTGGCATTTGGAATTCCTCTTTGTGGCAAACAGATCTATCTCTGGTGAGCCCCAAAGGTCTACTACCTGCTCGAAGACCCTCTGGTTCAGCTCCCATTCTGAAGGCCTCAATTGACCCCGACTGAGGAAATCCGCCAGTACATTCAATTGTCCCTTGATATGTACCGCTCTCAGAGACCTTTCCAGTTTGGCACAAATGATCCTGGAGAGAGCTTCTAGCTCCACTGACCTAGTGCCGCCCTGAAGGTTGATGTAGGCCACCAAGGTGGCGTTGTCCGACACAACCAGGACATGCTGATTTTGTATTTGGTCTCTGAAGTGATCTAATGTTAGATCCACAGCTTTAATTCTTGAAAATTTGATGACCTTTGTGACAGATCGTCCAACCATGCACCCTGCATCTGATGTTGGGACCAATGAGCCCCCCATCCCCATGTGCTTGCATCGGTTGTGATCCTTATGGGGTCCATCTGATGCCAAGGCTTTCCCCTTTCCAGATTTCCCTGAGCTGTCCACCACTGAAGGGACCTGCAAACTCTTTCTGGGAGAGTTGTTATCATATCTAATGACTTCTGATCCTTGTTCCATGTCTTTAGGAAAAATTCCTGCAGGGGCCTTGAGTGAAACTGAGTCCAACTGACCGTCGGAATGGCGGAAGCCATTAGACCTAGCAACCCCAGAATTTTTCTCAAGGATACTTTGGGATCTTGTTGCACGCAAGAGGACAGGGAGGCAATCTTCTGCATTTTTGGAGGAGGCAGGTAAGTTTTCTGTTGATCAGATACCCCAGATTTATACAATCTGTTTGGGGAAGCAAACTTGATTTCTCTTTGTTTATTATCCATCCTAGCTCCATCAGAAAAGACAATGGTCTTTTCACATTGCTCTCTAGGAGCTCCCTGTAACAGGTCATCCAAATAGGCTATGATGCCTATCTGATCCTTTCTCAGAAAGGCCATAACCTAAGTAAAGATCCTTCGAGCGGACGAAAGACCAAAGGGCATTGCCCTGTATTGCCAGTGAAAGGTTACTCCACCTAACATCATTGCAAACCTTAGAAATTTTCTGTGTGCCGGCAGGATCGGGATATGCAGATACGCATCCTGAAGAGGGAGTCCGGACCGGCCATTCTCCCTGGGAATAAAACAAAAAATAGGACGATGTCCAGCATGTTTCCTCAGGAGGAAACACAAAACACTGAGGGTCTGGAGGAAGGGGAGGGGTATTTATGATGTTCAGTTGTGTTTCCTGCAGGAGGAGGGAGGTACTCGGCTGGGCCGTCCTGGAGGACATCTTGGGAAAAATGGTCCAACAGCTACTCCATCCCTTGGTGCTCTCCATTTGAGTGAGCGTGGCAAATTATAGTTATACTGCAGCTGTCTCCATGACCAATCTTTCCCAGCTCAGCTTCAACTCATATATTCTAAGTGATGCTGCATTCTTTGTCTCAATTTCTAACATGTTTACATAGAATTGGAGATTTTTAGATGCTTTTAAATGGCTTCTCCCCCCCCCCCCCCCCCCCCCCCGGGCATTCAAAATCTGGATGACCCGCTGTGTGAAACCCGCCAGGTCGCCCTATACACTTACTTTCTCTCCTGGTCCAACGGGGCATGTGCGAGCCACAACCACATCCCCGCTATCCCTTTAGAAGGCATGCCCGCGGTGTGCAGTGGTGAATAACCGGCGGGGGCACTCTCCCTGTTAGAGGGTAGTGGGGTATGCGGCCGCCAGCCGAGTGCGCTGATTGGACAAAGCGGCCATGCATAGGACCGGGAAGGGGTGAGTTTCGTTGGGGAGTTTCATGCAGTGGGGCCCCCTCTTATTGGGGTGGTCCAGGGGAAAGGACCAAAACCCAGGATAGACAAAATCCTGGGTTTTGGTCCACTTTAAAGCAGAGGTGAACAGTTGTGGGCTGAGGCAGGACAAAAAAAAGTCATTCTACCTATATTTTCTTTTTTACTTCTGTACCATTTCTTCAGTTTGCTCTCATGAAAGTCACAAATGCTGCGGCAAGGTGACACCTACACCTGCATTGGCTATGACAGGCAAGCTTCATTTGAGGTTGTCGAAATGTAAACAGATTTAGAAGGCCATGCTAATTCCTAGTCTCAGATGGCTCCAGCCAGAGCTTTAAGTGACACAATCAAAGCCAAAATATTCTTTGAATGGGACTTCAAATAGACACTATGAAGCACAGGATGCAATATGCATCTATTGCCGAAAGATCATCAGAGCCCAAGGTGAACATCGGACAAAGAAAATGTGTAAAAAATAGTGGAGAAGGTCTTTTAGTAATACACAACCTAATAGATACCTATATAGAAACATAGATAGACATATAAACATAGAAGGTTGACGGCAGAAGGAGACCATACGGTCCATCTAGTCTGCCCTTATGTAACTGTATGTACTCTTTATCTTTATCCCAGGCATGTTTAAACCTCTGCTGGAAGTCTGTTCCAAGCATTTACTACTCTTTCTGTAAAATAATACAGACTATCGGATCACTATCAAGTCTGCTGGGCATAGTAAGTGTGCAGAGAAGGGATGCCACAAAAACCCTGTGCATGTGCTGTGTGATAAGTGACCATATACCAGATAGATGGGAAACCAGATAGATGGCTGAAAGAGACATGAGCCTTGGGAGCTGTCAAAACCTTTGATCTTCACCCATTAGTCTCTTCTCAAATCATGATGCCACTTAGTGATTAGGATAGTGTACCCACAGTCTAGACCCGGGGTGCACAACCTGCAGCCCATAATGCCCTCAGTTGCCTCCCCTGACACCCCTCTGCTAGGCCTTAGCCTATTATTATTATAATAAATAATAATAAAGCTTATTTATAAAGTGCCATCCTCTTCCATGGTGCTGTACAATGTGAAATTATAAACAGGGTAAAACAACTAACTTACAATACAAGACAGAAAAACACCAATACATAGTCATACTGAAATACACTAGGAGTGATGGCCCTGCCCTTGCAGGCTTACAATCTGAAGGAAAAAGGTGGAGACAAAACGTAGGTCACAAATAGTATATACTCAACTATATACACCTCAACCTCATATCCTTCTGCTCACCCCTGACAAGGGTTTGAAGGAGGAAATTAAATAAATATCTGAACCAGTGTTCAGAAATACCCCACTCCCCCCAAAAGCCTAATAATAGGACATTGTAGAATCCCCCCATAACAGGCAGTGCACAGAATCCCCAAATCCACAATG